>JARWLC010000004.1:27988948-28634663 GCA_033318265.1 Phyllotis vaccarum | reverse complement strand
ATATTCATATTTACTTGGGGGGTGGGGATGAGACAGAGTCTCAGATAGGCTAGGCTAGCCTCAAACTCACTATTATAGTCTAAAATGCCCTTGAAGACCTAATAGCCTATTTCTACCTGGGATTATAGGCATGATTATTACACCTGGCTACTGTTTATGTTAAAATAACAACACACTCCTCATCAGGAAACTTGTGATATAACTGTAGGAGTTTTGATCTCCACAGTGAGATACTTCTATGAATTGATATTTTTAAGTTTATTTTAAATTATTTGTCTGTGTGAGAGTATATATACAGGAGTATAGGTACCCACAGAGGCCAGAGGCACCTGATCATCCTGGAGCTAGAGTTATAAGTGGAACTAAGTTGCCTAATAAGTGGTACTAAGCTGCCTAACAAGGGTCTTTTGCAAGAGCAGGATGTACTCTTAATTATAGCAGTATCTCTGCAGCAACTTTTAAAAACATATACATACTTATCATTGTTCTCCAGAGAAACAGAAACAAGTGTGTGTGTGTGTGTGTGTGTGTGTGTGTGTGTGTGTGTGTGTGTGTGTGTGTGTGTGTGTGTGTGTTTTACTTGGCTCATGTGATTATGGAGCCTAGCAATTTCCTGCAGGCTGGAAATTCCAAGGGAGAGATGCAGTTTCAGCTCGGCCATTCTGCTACCTGAACCGCCTCTTCTGGGGAAATGGGTCTCTTTTCCATAGGTCTTTCTTTGATTACATGAGACCCACTCACTTTATGGGGGATGATTTTCGTATCTGGCACCCACTAATTTAAATGGCAGTCTCATCTAAAAGTAAAATTCACAGAAACACTGAGAATATTTGCTCAAGTGTCTGGGTACTGTGGTCCAGCCACATGGAGACATAAACTGCCAGTTCCTCCATCTGGTGTTTATAAATTTTCCTTTTTCTTCTTTTGGTCAGTCTTCTGACCTGCTATGAAGATGTAGCTTCTTTGTACAGCCAACCTTCCATCCTCTGTGTCATACAGAGGAATTAGAACAGCCAGCTTTCTCTAAATTTCTTCTCGAGACTTAGCAGAGGGGAGATGGAGAAAGGGTACAAGTTTAGTAAGTACCCCCATTTTCACCCCCATGTTCCTGTTAAAGATTTGTTTATTTTTGTTACATATGTGTGGGTGTTTTAACCGCATGTATGTCTGTGGATGCCACAAGAGAGCGTCTGACCCTCTGGAACCGGAGTTACAGTTGGTTGGCTACTGTTGTGTGAGTTCTGGGAACCAAATCTGTTTCTTCTGCAGGAACAGCAAGTGCTCTTAACCATGGAGCATCTCTCCAGGCCCTGCACCCATGTGTTGTTTAGTTGTAGCTGAGCCAGCAAGACTCTGATCCCGATAAGTGAGATTAACAGTCTCTTAAAACATTTGAAGATAGAGTTGCATCGGACCGGAGTGACCATCAAGGGGTTGCTTGTCTGGGATGTGAACTCTGTGATTTTTTTTTAAACCTTTCTTTTTAGTTCAGTTATATTGGTAATAGCCAAGCTTTCAGTGTGACCAATATTTATTTGGTTTCTAAAGACTAAAACTTTGGGACAGAGAGATGGCTCCGTGGTATAAGAGTATTTGCTGCTCTTCCAGAGGACCCAAGTTCTGTTCCAACATGGTAGGTGGCTCACAACTGTCTGAAACTCTAGCTCCAGAAAATCTGAAATGCATACTCCCAAATATAAACAAACACTCTTTAAAAGAACAAAAGACTTTACTCTTCATAGTACACTGAGGTCAGGAACAAGGTTTTAAAAGGCAAGCCAGATGAGATATCTCCACCCTGCCCCCAAAGCTAGATCACTTACTGAAGCAACATACCTCAGGAATTAGTTAAGGAGTTCACATCACAGTCAGAGATACAGAGGAACAGCGTGTCTGAGCTGGACTTGACTCCTGATGCCCCAGCAGAGGCTTTGGAAGAAGGACTGTGCACATATTAGCCATCCCCAAATGATGTTCACCTTGGATCTGGCACTTACGCGTCACCTGGGTCTTTCCATAGATGGAGTCATCAATATGAGCATTCCCATTGTACTGCCCGTTTCTGTGGATGACAAGGTACGGCTTGAAGGATGCAGCAAGTTTGCCCTGATGTACGAAGGTCGGAGGGTGGCTATACTACAGGACCCTGAATTCTATGAGCATAGGAAAGAGGAGCGTTGCTCCCGTGTGTGGGGAACAGCCACTGCAAAGCACCCCCATATCAAGGTAAGCACAAAACCTTTGGGAGGACTTTTTAAAAGGTGTGTGTGGGGTTGTGTGTGTGTGTGTGTGTGTGTGTGTGTGTGTGTGTGTGTGTGTATGTGTAGGTGTATAATTGCACATGTCAGAGATCAGAGGACAATCTTGGGCATCATTTCTCAGGGTGTAAGCATTTAACCTTCTGTTTGAGACAGGGTCTCTTGCTGACCTGGAACTTTGCCAGGCAGACTAGAGTAGCTTGCCATTCAGCTTGTGACAATCTTCTTTTTGTCACCTTTCATCCTGCCACTACTGAGACTATTGGAATATGCCACTGTGCCTGCTTTTACATAGGTTCTGGGAGCCAGGATTCAGGTTCTCACACTTATGAGGCAAGCATTTCACTAGTTGAACCATCTTCCCAAATGGAAATTCTTATTTTTATTTTTGGTATGTGTGAATACGTGGCATATATGTGCATGAGAGTGTATATGCATGTACACATGCATGTGGAGGCCGGAGATTGGCCTAGAGTATTTTCTTCAAATGTTTACCACCTGATTTTTTGGAGATAGTGTTTCTCACTGAACCTGGAGCTTACCAGTCTAGTTAAACAGGCTATCCAGCAAGCTCCAGGATCTGCCTGTCTCTTCCTCCAAGGGCTAGGACTACAAGAATGTGCTGTTGCACATCTAACTCTTTAAATGGGTGCTGGGTGCTGGGGATCCAAACCCAGGTACTTCCTTGTATTTATGCAGCAAGACCTTTACTGCCTGAGCCATCTCCCCAAGTTCATGGTTGAGTAATGAAATATTTTTCTGAAGCCAGATGTGATGGGTAAAGCCTATGAATCCCAACACTAGAGAAAGAGGCAAGATCATAAGTAGCCCAGTTAAATAGCTAGTTTCAGGCTAGACTTGGTGTCAGAAGGCTCTTCCCCCCCCAAAATTATTTTTGTTTGAAAGCTGGTTTTGGTCTCATAAGTTATCATATCCTGTGACTGAAGCATCCTTAGACACATAGGGCTAGGCAGATACTAGTAAAAGATCAAAATCAGCTAGGCACAAAACCATAACTAGGGCTTGTGGCCCTGTTCGTGTTGAAAGTGGTTAAGGAAAACATGTAATGAACCCAACCAACCCCTGAAAACAACTCAGAGTTCATGTTCTGTGTGGCCAGTGAGGAGGGTCAATGACATCTTTCCATAAACAAAGATCAGGACACACAGTGGCTAAGTTCCAAGAAGAAAGATACTCCATTCTCATCAGCAGCTGTTCATCTGACTAGGGTCATTGAGTTCTCTCCTCCCTAAAGGCAAATCAGACTCCTCAGCAACCTCTAACTGCAGTAGAAAATGAAGCAGAGTGAGGAGCTATTAAGGATAGTCAATGGATATAGTCCGTTTCCCACATAACTCTGTGAAACTGAATGCAAATCCTTTCTTCACCCAAGACACAAGCATAAAGATGGACATGAAGAGAGAGATTACTAATCTAATTTGACTTCTTCAAGTCCTCAGCTTGCTTAGCTTTCAAGCTTACAAGTACACCATGATCAGCCAAGCCCAAGAGACTCTCAAGGACCTTATGAGAGACCAAGTACACTGTCTTTTCTCCTTGACAAAAAGATGAGGTCGAAACATCTTGAACAGCTGTTCTAGACCTGGCAGGAAAAAATTTCCATTGTGAAATGTTAAAAGCTAGGAAAGACATTCTCAAGGCCCAGTTAGTAGCCTCTGGAGCCTTCTGCATCTGAATGGAAGAGCCCAGGAAGCAAGGGAAGCAGCTTTTCCATTTACTGGACAGAACCATCAGTCCTCTATGTAAACTCTTGCATCAGTAGGTCAAAGTCATCTGGGCAGTTTCTCCTTTCCCACCCACCCCCACAGAAGGTCTTTGAGATAGCTGCTCCAGGAATGTTACATTCTGCCCTTTAGTTACATCTCTGATTTCTTTTATGATTGTAATCACACAAGTGTGGGACCTTATCTTTCTTCAGTGGCCCAAAGGATAACGGTTTATGATTATCTCTGCTCAAAGATTTCTCCTCTCTGGGTCTAACATCTTAACATCCACATGACTTGCACCAAAGACATAAAACTAACCTCAGATAACCTAGGGGAACCTGAGTGACTATTTCTTTTCATCTTGTCTTGCAATAAGTATCAGCAGCTGCAGTAGGAGAGTCTCAGAAGCCAGGGAGCATTGAGCTGTGACCTATGTCTTTGACGGTATTGTCAGTAACTCTACACTATTGGCCATTAGAGAAACTGATGGTAAGAAATGGGTCATAGATAAGAGAGAGAGCACTCGCCTCACATATATTACCACTGGGTTTCCTAAAGGTATATTTGGCAAAAACACAATATATGAATTCTATTGGGTAAAGAATTCTTATTTTTGACACCCCGAAACTCACAATAATACTTTAACACAGATTTTTCTTAGAAGACAAAGTCTTCTAACAGTTTTATTCACAAAAGTAAATGTGGTCCTTGTATTTTAAATGGAACTGAAAATGTTCGCAGAGAATGATCAGTTGCCGAGAAAATTCTGCCTCCGTTCCAGAACTCCTTACCTAGTAATACTCCTGAACTGTCTTAGTATTTTATTGCTGTGAAGAAAAAAACCATGAAAAGAATTTAATTGGAGTTTGCTTACAGTTTCAGAAGTGTAGTCCATTGTCCTTATGGTGGAGAGCGTGGCAATACACAGGCAGACATGGTGCTGGAGAAGTTGAATGTTCTACATTCAGATCAACAGACAGCAGGAAGAGACAGGGGGCCTGGCTTGAACCTTTGAAACTCCAAAGCCCACCCCCAGTGACACATTTTCTCCAACAAAGCCACACCAACTCCAACAATGCCACACCTCCTACTCTCTGTGAAGTAGCACCACACCCTAATGACCAAACATTCACATATATGAACTTAGAGGAGCCATTTCTGTTCATGACTTTACTCCTCTTTGAGTCACAAAGTATGGAACTATCTGGCATAATCTGAGAGTCATTTTGAGGAACAACTAGAATGTGTGGGAAGAATGCTTGGAGAAAACCCACCATCTTCCATGCATGGCACTCCCTTACTGATCAGTAATCTCTCACAATTCTTTTGTAAAGTAAGTGAAAGTTGTTACTCACATTTTAAAGATGTAGAAATCAAGAGAACAAAGAATGTCTTCCCAATGAAAGGCAGGAGCTGAGAATCTGTAGCCCTTGATTCCACATGAAGGCCAGATAGACAGTAAGATCAGTGGGATCACCAAAGAAGCCTTAAAATTTATACAGATTATGCCAATCATAATAGTTCACACCTGCAATTTCAGGACCAGGGAGGCTGCATCACGAAGATCCCAAGTTTAATGTCATCGTGGGTTACATAACAAGACCCTGCCTCAAAAAAATCCCTTAGATCTCTCAGATTTCTGGCTGGATTGGTGAAGGGCCAGGCTGGTCCTTAGAAGTTTGAAGCTGCCTGTGATTTGCATATGCTGTGAAGAACCACTCGGTTGGACAGTTATTGAGAGCTTTATCTAGATATATCCTGAAAGTTCTTCAAACTCAGCGTGTCAACCTCTCCCCAAACTCATTCTTCCTCATATCTCATCCCCTACCTGATGGCTCCATATCACTAACCTCATAAACAAAACCTACAGGACATTCTTGTTTACCTCTTTCCCTTTCCTGTTCAGTTACCAAGTTCTGACAGCTCTTCCTTCCAAGCATTACTCAAACTCCAGTTTGGGCCAGATTTCACATCCTCTCTGTTACTTGCTTTATAAGCCGCTAATCCACTGTCTATTCTTCAGCCACAGTGAACTGTTCAACCTTTATTTGGAATCCCCTTTGCAAAGGTTTACCTTTCAGCCTGTACCACTAACACCCCCACATTTCTCCTCCAGACATTGTGGAGCTTGTCTTTACATCATTTTTCTTCCTTCTGCTCCCACATTCTCATCTGATTTCCTCCTTTCTGAAGCCAGTCCTACCTCCCCTGACTCATAGGTATAACTCAAGGGCCCTCTGTGTCGCTCCCAGAACAGTGTGTACTGTCCATACCTGTAATAGGCATTACAGAGGGTGATGCTGAAATATCGGCCTGGGGGCCCCTGATGAAAGCCAGCAGATGTGGCAGAAAGAGAGCTTGGTTTTCTCAAGTTCCGGACTTAATTCTGACTTTGGCACAATAGCCATATGCACCTGGACTCTGTTATTTCCTTTATGTAAATCACCTTCATATCTATAAACTTTGTTGATAAAATCGCTTGATCTTTGAGTCCCTTTAACCCTTTGTCAGATGGTTTGGAAGGGAGTGGATAAGTCTAAGCCATCGTAAATGCTGAACTTCCTTCCTGAAAGCTGGCCACAGTTCTAGGGATAGTCAGAGCACCTCAGACACAGAATACCTTTGGAGAGTCATTCCCCTTACTCCAGAAATCCCAAAAGGACAGCTCCAGCGTCTTTAGAGACTTGGTTCTACATCGGGTAGTGAAGGTCATGTAAGTGCTGTCTTCACCAACAGTCTCATGTAGGGCTGACCCACCGAGTTCAAAGTGTTATGAAACTCCTAGGGATTTGGGTCAATTCTTTCAAAATTCTAAGTAGTGAGGACAAAGTCATGTATAGTTCTAATATTTGAAAATATGAGTGTGCAACTGTTTGCCCGAGGACAGAGTTTAGAAAGAAGGCCATGAAAACAGAGCCAAACCCATTGCACAATTACTGCAGTTTCTCAAACTCAGCACCATACATGTGTTTTGTTGATATTGTGACGGGTGTTTTGTGACACACAGGATGGCCAGTTGCGTCCCTTTGGCTTCACTAGTTTCTAGATGTAGCACACCCTTTCCTACTCCACTTGTGACAATAAAATTAACTGGAGAGACTGGATGTGACAGAAATCACACTAGCCTAACCTCCCACTCTCTGAATCTCTCTGGGATGCAGTCAGTTGTAAACTTCAGCATCTGGCTGTAATGAGGAAGCTGAGCCAGGGCAACATCCTGTGCCAGTTTCTTCTTCTAGGTATTTAGAGCCAGCCTTCTCAGTGACTCTTGCCTCCCTCTACTTTATTAACACTTTAGGTATCCACTTTGTCCTTTAGACCAGGCCAAGTGGCACATGCCTTTAATCTCTGCATATGGAAGGCAGAAGCAGGAGGATCTCTGTGAGTTCAAGGCCAGCCTGGTCTGCACATTGAATTTCAGGATATCCAGGGATGTGTCTCAAAAAACAAAAACAAATAAGAACACTCATTTTGTCCTTTACAGAGGAAATCATATATAATGTCTTTTTTTTTTTTTATGACTTACTTTACTTCCAATGTCCTTGGGGTTATCTGTTGTGGTTGTCTTTTTATGACCTGCTTTCTCAGGGTTATTATATGGAAGCATTGGGCAAGATTCCTTTCACATTAAAGGCTGACTGGTGCTACATGCTATATGTATCTTTTATCTATCCATTTGTCCACTGGTGGACATTTGGCTTGCTATGAACAGTTGAATATTTGGGTGTGCAGATCTCTCTTTGAGAGAAGTAGGGCTGCCGGAGCAAAAAGCTGCTATAAGTTTTGTTTTGAGATGAAGCTTCATATGTTTACCATAGTAGTTTCATCTTTTTAGAACCTAGTGCATAAGGGTTCTTTCCGATTCCTCTCCATCCTCACTGATACATACTTCCTAAGTTTGTTGAATAATGGTCATCCTAATGGGTATGCCAGCTTTTCTTGTTTGGATTTCATTCACCTTAATTGTTGATGATAGTGGATTATTCACATGCTTTGGTCATTTACAGACCACGTTTGGAGATATGTCTGCTCAAGGTTTTTGTTGTCTTTTTTTTTTCTAAATGATGTACGTGTGTGTTCTTGAGGGGGATTTCATAAGTGTATGCCCATCAGAGAACAGCTCGTTGGAGTTGCTTCTCTCCTACAAGGTAGGTCCCAGGGATAGAACTCATCACACAAGAATAGCTCTGCCATTTTAATTGTGAGTTATCATACCAACACTTTCTAGTTGACCAGCATGTTATGATAAAAATAATATAGTAATATAGTAATAATATAATGTCTTGGTTAAAAAAAACCATTCAAAAAACAATGGAGTTTTAGTAAAACAGTATGAAAAATACATAAAGTTTCAGATTCCACAGTTCAATTTACCTTAGAGACACTGGCATTGGGAGGCTGGAGATATGGCTCAGGTGTAAAGTGTTTGCTATTTGAACAAGAAGACCTGAATTTGATTTATCTTTAGCATCCACATACTCAAGCCAGATATGGCAAAGCCTGCCTGTAATCCCAGGATGAGGGAAGTGGAGACAGGAACATCCCTGGGCCTTGCTGGCCGGCCAGTCTATCTCAATTGGCAAGCTCCATGTTGCATGGAAAGACTGTCTCAAAAATAAAGTAGAGATGGCAACATGACTCAGTGGGTAGACACGTGAGTCCATGGTTAACAACCCAAACTCAATCCCTGAAACACTATGTTAGGAGAAAACAGGTGCCTGCAAGTTGTGTACACACACACACACACACACACACACACACACACACACACACACACACACACACACACACACACAATTTGTAAAGGTTTTTGTTTTTAAGATTTATTTATTATGTATACAGCATTGTGTCTGCATATATTCCTGCACACCAGAAGAGGGCACCAAACTTCATTATAGATGAGGGTGAACCTCCATGTGGTTGCTAGAAATTGAACTCAGGACCTCTGGAAGAACTGACAGTGCTCTTACCCTCTAAGCCGTCTCTCCAGACCCCACAATTTGTAAAAGTTTAACAGCAATAGAGGTCATGGAAGACAGCAGATCTTGACTTGGACTTTACACGCATGCACAAGCCATAGACATATGGTACAGGGGAGGCTATGCGTACACAAAGGGAAACCAGCGCTGAAACGCTGAACATAGTTGTAAGTGCCTATAACACTATCATTCAGGAGGCTCAAGCAGGAGGATGCCAAGTTGGGGACAAGCCTAAGTTGCTCAGTAATACCTTGTCCCCCTCCTCTAAAAAAGGGAGGGGGAGCTAGCACATGCTTTAATATCAAAGAATATCCATAATCACATAAAATGCAATTTCAAATCCTCTTCCTTCTTCTAACTTTGTATCTACAGTTGGGGTTTTCTTGATATCGCTCAGCCAAGACACAGTGGCTCAGATTAAATGCAGTAGCTATGAAATCTGGCAGTCTTCTGCCATCATACTTAGCAGAGTAGCAGATGGGTAAGAGTAAGGCCATCCTTACAGTTTGGGGGGAGGGAGTGAAGAAGGGTTTATTCTTGACGCATAATAGCTTCATTACTACTTTTAAATGAAGTTTATCAGTTTTCATTTCTAACATAGAAACTGATAGAGATAACCCATATAAATAGAAGCTTTGGGGGATGCGGTTCTTAATTTTTGTATTGTGGGGAAAAGCTGCTGGGACTCACCAGGGTCTTGTCCATGCTCCTGCTCTATGATCTCCCCACCAACTTCGGTTAAGACAAGTTAGTTCGGAGATTAAAAGTTTGATAAATATTGTTAGAAATGTTACAGAACAGTAACTCAAGATGAGTCAAAAAAAAAAAAAAAAGGAGGCAGCTGGGGGGAAGGCTCAGCCAGTATGCTGCACAAGGCTAAGGACCCGAGCTTGATTCTCTCAGAACCCATGTGAAATATCCAAGTGGCCAGGGAGGTTAGACGGGCAGCTCCTGGGGGCTTTCTGGCTAGCCAATCTGGCCATATTTGCAAGCTACAGGTTCAGTGAGAAACCCTGTCTCAAAAAAGTAAGTGAAGAGAGATTGAAGAAGTCCCCAACTCTGACCTCTAGCCTCCACAGACACTTGTACACATGAATATGTATACACACACACTTCAAATTTAAAAATTGGGATAGTTACTATTAACGTCAATGATTTTCCTTCTAGATGGTGATGGAAGGCGGGGACTGGCTGGTTGGTGGAGACCTGCAGGTGCTGGAGAGAATAAGGTGGGATGACGGGCTGGACCAGTACCGCCTGACACCTCTGGAGCTCAGACAGAAGTGGAAAGACATGAATGCTGGTATATAATCTGTTGCTAATGTATCTGTCAATACTCCTTAGCACTCTAGAAAAATATTAAGTGTATCTAGGGTATTTTAATACCTTGTTGTTGTTTTTTTAATATAGGGCTTGGCACTGAATTCATTATGTAGCCAATGGTAACCCTAAACTCTTGATCCTACCTGTGCCCCCAAAGTGCTGGATTACAGGCATGTGGCATCATGCCTGGCTGAATAAGCATTTTTTTAAAAAAATATTTTTAATGGTGTATGTGTGTGCGTGCACACATACACATGTGTTCATGCGGGTGTATGCCATGTACACATGGATGTCTGAGGGGTCAGATTCCCCTTGATATGGAGTTATAGGCAGTTTGTGATCTGCCTGACATGGTTGCTGGGAATCAAACTTGACTCCTCTGAAAGAGTAATGCAGATTCTTAATCTTGGAGCCATCTCTCCAGCCAGCATTTATTATTATTTTTTGATTTTTGTTTTTCGAGGCAGGGTTTCTTTGTGTAGTCTTGGCCGTCCTACAACTAACTCTGTAGACCAGACTGGCCTTGAACTCACAAGAGATCTGCCTGCCTCTGTCTTCCAAGTGCTGGGATTAGAGGTGCGTGCCACCACTCCCAGCCCTTCTTTTTATTATAATAATATTTGTTGGTTTGTTTATATCACAGTTACGCTACATTCACATGCAGAACATTATCCAGCAGCTTATAGTAAGCAGGTACTGAATAATTCCTAAAGTGTATCCATTAAGTGCAAAAGCAAACTGCAGAAACGGCATAGGCATACTTTGGAAAACAAGAAAGCTAGGGGAAAAACAACTAACCCACTCCCATCTCTAGAGGCACAAAGGACTCTGGGAACACCAGACTGTCAAGTGACACCACCTGACTCTTGGGGGTGGCAGTGGAACAAGAAAGGAAACGTTTTCATTTTTCATTCTATCCATTTTGAGAGAGAAAAGATTTTAATTTTAGGCTTTAATATAATTTAGTTTTCTACAATGGAAATATTTTATATATCAACTATATTTTAGAATCAAAAAAAAAAGACTTCATGAATCCATCTCTAAGTACAATTGTTTTCAATATTTCTTGAAGGTGAAAGTTCAGCTGGCTTTTTCATCTGTAGAGAGTAGTCCCCATGTGCTATGTGCTCTATATGCAGACTCTTGTGAAGGTGAGCCTGCAGCAGGACTAGAGTTTTCAGGAATGGTGTAGCTTCCTGCCTCTGCATCCCATCTTGTCTAAGCAATGGACCATTGCTGATGGTTGCTGAGTTAAAATCTCTAACAGCTTAGATACATTCTCAACTACCAAAAGCTTGCAGACTGTCGGGGAAACTGAACAATATACCACTTCGTCTTCCTCCTCATCTATTCTTATGGACAAGCAACAGAGTTCACTTTGAACCTTGGGTCTTCCTTCCTAGATGCTGTGTTTGCATTCCAGTTGCGCAATCCTGTCCACAATGGTCATGCTCTGCTGATGCAGGACACCCGCCGCAGGCTCCTGGAAAGGGGCTATAAGCATCCAGTCCTCCTGCTACATCCTCTGGGGGGCTGGACCAAGGATGACGATGTGCCTCTGAACTGGAGGATGAAACAACACGCAGCTGTACTGGAGGAAGGAGTCCTGGATCCTAAATCAACTATTGTTGCCATCTTTCCATCTCCTATGTTGTATGCTGGCCCCACAGAGGTGAGCAATTCCCCGAGCTAGGCGAAGAACCGGGAACATAGCCTAAAACTTTATTTACAACGTTAAATTTCGGGGATCCACTCTTAACGAGTAGATTCTACAGTTTTCAAGTTACTCTCCCCCCCCCATCCCAGCTTAAATTTTTCAATTTTGTAAGGATCCTAAATGCATCAAGCCCTACATAAATATATTGCCTAAAAAATGGAGGGGTTGGCATGTGATTGAGATGGGTAGGTAGCCCAACTCACCTGAAGCCATAGGGCAAAAAGTATACAGACATGTTACCATTCTGCTGCTGTGATAAAACACCATAGCCAAGACAACTTGAGTTTATGTGGGCTATGGTTCCAGAGTGATGAGTCTATCATAGCAAGAAAGCATGGCAGCAAGTGGCAGGCTTTAGGGCAGGAACAGGAAGCTGAGAACTTATATCCTTTACCACAAGCATAAATTAAAGCAGAGAATAAATTGGAAGAAGGTGAAGAAGCTTTTTAAGTTCATCCCTAGTGACACAGTTCCTCCAGCAAGGGCATCTAAATGTCCCCTAAACAGTGGCACCAACTGTTCAAATGCCTGAGACTAAGGGAAACTTTTCTCACTCAAACCAACACACCAAGCAAACAATTTATTATTTCTCAGTACTCTATGTGATTCACCGTGCCCTGGAAATTTCTTAGAAAGGAGAAGTATCTTTAAAAAACAGCAGCATTTCACAGTGACCCCACCGGAGGATCTTGGTCTCTCAAAACCAGCTCTGCAGTGGACTTGGAGTTGCAGGACTGTGATAGGAAGAATTTTAGTTAGCCCTTCCAAATGCCCCCAAACTGAGTTTAATGAATTCTCTTCAATTGTACCAAAGTTCCACACCTTTCTACAGCTCTCCTCCAATCCTCTGTATTTTTGTCAGAATTTTAAAGATAGCAACTGGAATCAACACTTATATATGAAAGGTAATTAGTTCATTGCTGACAGTCAGATGATGGCTTAGAATCTGTAATATCCCTCAAGTTTTGGTTTGTCTGAAGACTAGAACATGTGATTTGAAATCCTTTCTAACAGTAAGCATTCCTGGGCTGGTTGTTTTATTGAGAGATTAAAAAAAGCTCATGACTTTGGAGCTTAGGCTTTCAAGGCTTAGGACTTCGTTGCTACTTTTAATTGTCCTGCCTCTCCAAAATCCTTTGAAAGTAGAATTAAGGAATTGTCATAAAGAGGAACATGTGGGCTTGGGTCCATGACCATCATGTCCCCTATGTGATTATTTCCCAGGTCCAGTGGCATTGCAGATGTCGGATGATTGCAGGAGCCAATTTCTACATTGTGGGCAGGGATCCAGCAGGAATGCCCCACCCGGAGACAAAGAAAGACCTATATGAACCTACCCATGGAGGCAAGGTTTTGAGTATGGCCCCTGGCCTCACCTCTGTGGAAATCATTCCATTCCGGGTGGCTGCCTACAATAAAACTAAAAAGGCCATGGACTTTTATGATCCAGCAAGGTAGGTTTCTAGATGAAGTTTTGATTGACATGATGAGGTAAAACTTTGGTTCTCTTGAAGTTTCCAGTCTACATGCTCCCTTGATAGTTGGGACCTGCTCTTGCATATGCTGTATCCCAACAGCGTAGCAGAGTCCCCTACACGTAGTTCTTGGTCCATAACTATTTCTCTGTGGTCTATGAACATAGCTTATTAATAGAACACTTGCATATGGCTTCTGTATACACTGTGAGCACCTGCCATTTTAAGTAAAAGGACACAGAGCACAAAAAGATTTCAGTGAGCATTTATGAAATGTTCATGTTTAGTCCATACTACATTAGTCCATACTATTTACACAAGATAATCTCTGACATTAAGACACCAAAGAGCAGGTGTGCAAGAAAAACTGGACATTTGCCTTCCTCTTTGTCCCGTGATAGTCTGTCTGAATACTGAGAACTGCTGTTTACAGAGAAAGCCTGTAATCTAGTCCCAGGGGTCTTTAGGTCACCTGTTCCTTACCTCCGCTGAGTTCTCTGTTGCTGTGCTGTGACAGGCATGATGAGTTTGACTTCATCTCAGGAACTCGTATGAGGAAGCTGGCCCGGGAAGGAGAAGACCCCCCAGACGGCTTCATGGCTCCCAAAGCTTGGAAAGTGTTGACAGATTATTACAAGTCTCTGGAGAAGATCAACTAAGTGTCACTGGTCCTGGTCTCTCTGAAATGCTCCTTAACAACATTTTCTATTTTTGTGATTAAATGCTTTATATCCAATTGCTCCTTGATGACTAATTTTAAAGATAAGAAGTTGTGCCTATAATTTAAAACCAACTTCATTATGTATATGGAAGTCACACTGGAAAACTAAATCTTGGCTTAAAAAACAATTGTTATATATCCCAGAATGAAAGCAGTTGTATTCTACTTCATACCAATAGGTATGTGTCAGATTTCTTTAAAATGTGACCACGTGTCTGGTTGACTTGCCCAGAAAGAAGCATGCCTTACAGCTTGATTTTGCCAAGACAGATCCCAATATCACCAGTGGAAGTAATAGACCATATAAACAGCCGCTTCTGTACAACTAGCCAAAAAACACAAAACAAAATATTCTGCCATCTTAAGAAATTGTGACTCACATCAGGGTTTTTTAGGCTGTGACTTCAACCCAATGCATGAGTTGAAGATGCAACTGGAAGAAACGTGTGTGAAGAAGTGAACTAAATCTTAAAGGAATATGCAATTTACTTCTCTTGTGAAAATGACATGATCTAGCAGAAGAGAAGTTCTAGAGGCCTTCTATAAATAGGAACTCTGGTATGATGGCACTTTTCAATAGTGCAGTGTTCTTTGATGAGAATTTAATTCTCCATCAGGGAATATTGTAGAAACCTACATTCCCCACACTTTGCTGTGACCATAGTTAACTTGAAGAGGCGCCTATGTGATTGCAGCTTTAACCAAAACTAACCCACATAGATTAGTGAGAAGCTGAAACTGTTGGTTTCTGAAGAGAAGGTACAATCCAAACTGCATCTGAGTGCCCAGAGATGATATACACAGGCTCTGAGAGCTGCTGAGCACTGTAATACACACAATAGCCATTAACAAATCCTGCCGACACTGAAGTGTCCACACCACCACACTCCTGAGCTAGGTCCCTGTCTACGTTAGACAACGCAGGAGCTGGTTCTGATACCTTAAAGCTACTTAATGACGCTCTCCTTAAGAATGCTAAAAGCGACCTTCTGGAAAACAGAAAGGTTCAGGGTATCCCAAACTGTTAACATTACAAGTTTCCAGACTGTACCTGTTGTGAAACATCTTCTGATGGTTTTATTTTCTAAGAGGTAATTCTTGCATTTTATGTATGGTTCCTGTCGCCAAGGAAACCATGAAAGGAAAAGCTTTTTACATACAGGTTAACTGAAAAGAGAAACTGTGATTTTTTTTAATTTTTTTTTTTTTAATCATACCACCACTTTTTCATGATGCCAATCAAGGCTCTTCTGAGAGTTAAGTTATATGCCATGGCCACAGCAAAGTGAGTCTTCAATTGTACAGTTCCTGTGCTCATTTCTGTGTGACTCACCATGTCTTTAAAGCTATGGATGCGCTGACAACACTGTAGTGCCTTACCAAATGAATAAAATTTGGGATTTTTAAAGACAGAAAACTGCCTTTCTACTCTAGATCTACAGTTAGTATCGCTGTTTCAGAGTCCAACGGAAGCTTGTTCTTACTTCAATAAACCTCTCAAAGACCAAGTAAGTCCTCTTGTCTTGTAATGCTGAGTACTAGCTGGTCACGGGCTGCTGAGGGTGTCACAACACTGGAGCAATAGCACCTCCCTGTAGGGCTTTAAGATCAGTGTCATTTTCTAACTTAAACTTCAGATGTAAATGACTCATAACCTCAGCTGGGCACTTGCTTTTCGGAGGTGACCGAGTTGCTTATGACCCTCTTGTTCAGAATTTCACTGCAAGACAATCCAAGGTGATGAAGCCAAAGGCCTTATTCTCATAGGACGAATCAAGAGCCTCCCCATCTTCACCAACAGGCTTCCAAACAATGAGGTATCCATTCCCCTCAGCAGTCCAGTTCCTGCACTAGCCTTAGCAGCTGGCATTCCATGGGCCTAAAACAGTACACTTCCACCTGAGTGAGCCCTCAGTAGCCTTTAGGCACACGGCTGTTGCTTCTTCCAGAGTGCTTGGTTATGGCATCATGCTCCTTTGGTTTTCTGATGATCCTCACAACAAAGAACCAACTCAAAGCTATCACTTAGTGTGAGAGATGGTAGACCATTGCTTAGCATTCAGGAAGGGCTGGGTTAGGGCACTGCATAAATGAGGTACCGTGACACAGACTTGTGATCCTGGCATTTGAGAGGTGGAAGCAGAAAGATCTGGTCAATTTTTTCTTGGCTACATAGTGATTTTGAGACCAGCCTGGGCTACAGGGATCTGGCTTCAAAAAATAAAAAGAAAAGTGGTGCTATTTATAGCTTCTTGCTTTCTCTTCAAATCTTACTTGGTGGCTCCTATTATTAATTAGCAGGGCCAAATAGGCCAAGAAATATATGCATACATATAACAGTAAGAGGCACAGAGAGGTCATGGCACTCTTCAGGAAAAGTGCACAAACCCTGGAAAGGCATAAATGATTTTGTCAAGCCTTACATCGATATTTATCAGGCCCTAGGATTTCTTTCCAACCCAAAAAACAAGTCTCGGTTGTAGCTGGGTTTTTCTGTTTTTTTTTTTTTTTTAAAACTCTTTGCCCTTTAGGGGACCATCATCCAACTCCCAAATAAACACATGGAGACTTATTCTTTCTCATGAACGCCTAGCTTTATCCTGGCTTGTTTCTAACCAGCTTTTCTCAAACTATTCCATCTACCTCTTGCCTCTAGGCCTTTACCTTTTTCTGTTCTATATAACGTACTTCATTTCTGGCTGTGACTGAGTGGCAGGCCCTGGTGTTTCCTTTTCTCACTTCTCCCTCTTCTTTATTCTCTCTGCCTGGCAGCCCCACCTATTTCTCTCTCCTGCCTAGCTATTGGCCATTCAGCTCTTTAATAGACCCATCAGGTGTTTTAGATAGCAAAGTAACACAGCTTTACAGAGCTAAACAAACGCAACATGAAAGAACGCAATACATTTTGCATCATTAAACAAATATTCCAAAGCATAAAAGAACTTTAATATTCCACAATACTTTGTTTCTCAAGAACAACCAAGTTTGCAATTTTGTTTCCTCATTTACCACTTTTCTATTAGGCATCTGAGTCTAGCAAGCATTTATATTCTGCATTACTGTCCTTCCAAGAAGGAAATCAAGTGATTCAGACAATAAGTTGGTTGTTCCTATGCCTAAAGATTGAAGGGAATTGAGCAACTTTGGTATGACTCAAATCTCCACTGCCTGTTAATAGGCAAAGTTGGGGAACTGACATTACAGGGCCACTGACCCAGTAACCACCCACTGGTCTCCCAACCCCTGCACTCACGTAGTTCCTTTGTGAATACTGTTGCTGGGTCACAGTTACCAAATGAAGGGGATATTCAAGTCACTCACAATATGTATTCTAAAGTACTAATACTGGCCGATGGTTTACTTTTAAACCACTTACTAGAATTTAAACATTTTAATGTTAGAAAATCAGAGCAAATTTTTTTAAAAAGGGAACAATAAAACTTCATTTGAAGAAACATAAGCCCTTCAGAGGTAAACTTGGCCTCACGTTGGCAGTATTAATGCAGGAGGTGGACTACTGTGGATATGGTGTACAGAGCTGTGCATTTGCCCAAAGGGAAGGCTTGTGTAAGGATGAGCATAATTCAGAGAAAACTCAGATAGTACTGTACTTGCTGGGATGAACTGAATCTAGAAACATCACCTGTAAAAAAAAATTGCTGGGCTACAATCCCCTTCCTTTGGATTTTGTCAAGAGCATGCCAAGAGAGGGGGCTAGATGCCTTGTACATTCTACCTTTTAGAGTTAAAACAAATGAGAACCACAAACATCTATGGTAACCTAAATTTCTTCTAGCTCAAAACAAACATGATCAAAAGGCTGACTGGGAACTTGGCTAAAACCAATTCCTTCAGTCAATGTGTCAGCCCAGGTCTAATGCAACCAGGGGCAGAAGGAACAAGCGACATTATGCCTTTTTCAATGGAAATACAAACCTACAAGTTATACTTCATTTTCCACAGCTCTCTTATACCCACCAGCTAGTATAAAAACTTTTTAACAACTGCTGGTCAGTGGTGGTGCACACCTTTAATCTCAGCACTTGGGAGGTAGAGAGAGGTGGAGGCCAGCCTGGTCTAGAGAGCACATTCTAGTACAGGCTCCAAAAGCGACATAAAGAAACCCTGTCTTGAAACGCCCCCCCAAAAAACAAACAAAAACCAAAACCAACACCTAACAAACAAACAAAAACCAAAACCAACACCTATCTACCCAGGCAGTTGGGCATAGTAAAAAGCACTTCAAGTGAATCAACTGAGCAGGATCAAACACAGC
Organism: Phyllotis vaccarum; assembly: GCA_033318265.1. NCBI lineage: Eukaryota > Metazoa > Chordata > Mammalia > Rodentia > Cricetidae > Phyllotis > Phyllotis vaccarum. Next base: position 28,616,187 of record JARWLC010000004.1, on the reverse strand, counting down.
GGCCCTTGCAGTCTGCCCACAGAATTCCCTCTTCTCTGCATGTCAACCCATTCTCGTCTAGCGTTCTCCCCATACTTTTTAGAGTGACCACTTCCCTTTTGTACTTAATAGTAATGACTATACTTGATCCCAAGCCATTTCAATAACCGAAGGAGTTCTCAGAGCAATGGATATTTGAAGAGTTCATGCAATCCACTTGGAGGGTAAAAAAGGGGGCCTTGGCAACCGTTGCTAAAAATGAAACCCATTTGGAGCTCAATATTTAGAAGCCTAGTTCAGCTCCTTTGATACCATGAGTCCTACCTGCTCAAAATAAATTATTTTCTAGATTATCTACAGTTAGTTGCTGCCAATAGAATCCCAATTGGGTAGTCCTTATAAACCTGACTACAGCTAAGATATGCCTGTGAACAGGCATTAATGTAATAACTCAATCCCCCGAGTGACTCACTCATTCTGACAAATTCTGAAATCTTTGCATCATTAGAACAATGTGGTCTACACTATTTCTTGGTTACAAATCTACATGTTATCAATTTGTTTGGGTATTTGGTTTAAAACCAAGTCATCATGCTGGGCATATGGCACTAGGGAAACTGAGGCAGGAGGTGCTCAAGTTTCAGATTAGCCTAGGAGGTCTCAACACCAAACACCTGAGCTGTCCTGGTTTACAAACCTGTGATCTTGATGCATCCCACATAGAGCACTAACATTCACTGCAGCTTAGTTCAAAGCACAAACCCTAAAAAGTTTCAAGGCAGATTTATTATTTATATGTGTGTATCATGTAGGTGTGGGTCCTTGCAGAAACCAGGAGAGGGCTCAGATTCTCTTCAGTGGGAGTTAACAGAAAATTGTGAGGGAGAAACTGGATGCTGGAAATCAAACTTGGATCCTCTGGAAGAGCAGCAGCAAGCACATCCAACTGCTGAGCCTCCTTTCAAGTCTCATAAAAGGTTTACAACCAAATATTAGACACAACAAACACTTCCCCACCAGAATTTTAGTAATGATACTCTTACTGGCCATTAGCATGGACAGTGCAATAGTTACTAGGCTTACTAAAGATACCTAAAGGGTATCTTAATTCTCATGTGAAATGATTTCCTTTTGATTTGACTTCATTTGTATGCAGTGACTCTTAACATGCATTAGCTACACTTTAGTCAATTCAGCTAGGAGATCGTCTCATATGGTTCAAATCCCCTTGAATATGATTCCAATAGCATGCTGACGTGTGTGAAAATGTTTGAAAATTTATGTTTATTATTTTTAAGTGTGTATGTGGGGGGGGGGGCGGTGAAGGCAGGTAGGTATATGTGAGTGCAGATGACCAGAGAGACCAGAGGCATTGGATTCCCATGAGAATGGAATAATAGGCTTCTCTGAGTAGCCCAACATGGGTGCTGGTAACCAAACTCAGGTCCTCTGCAAGAACACACAGTACATGCTCATAACCACTTCATCATTTCTTCAGACCTTTGAACAGAATTTTTCCAATACATAAAGGATTCTATAGCTTTTCGGGTACCAAGATAATGCTAGAATTTTATTCAGATAGGCTATATCCTCAGTTTGGGGAAATTTATTTTAATATCCTAACTTTAAAAGAGGCTAAAAAAGTGTAATTATACATTAGTCAACTTATTTCATGCAGAAGAAAGCCATAAAAACTGTCCACAGATAACTCAATTCAGCAGAAAAAAAAAAAAATCCTACCAATGAGATGCTATCATACAAGCAACTGAGCCTTAAGACACTGTCATCTTGCATCAAATCCACAAACTGCAGATGTTAAATAATACTAATTTATTATGGTCCACGCAGAATAGACTACTCCAACCCAGCTCATACTGAGTTCTGGATCTACCTGCCAGTGGGGAGTGGGATTTAACAGGAAAGAAATAGTAAAGGTTGACACTAAACTGACTCAAATAGCAGAGACAAAAACCTACTGTAAGTCATCAGTAGGAAGATTTCAGAGAAACATCACACAGGCAAGCCTTTTCAGTCCATTGGGTGCAGGCCTAGAGATAACAAAAATGGCTTGGAAACCTAGACACAGCTGGGCCAACAAGATACCCACCCTTGCTAGTGTGTAAATAATTCCACCAGTACCACGACAGCTAACATCTGAGCCATAACTAAGCCAGGTACTCAGCTGAGTGCCTCTCCGCTATTACACTGTCCAACTCCCTCAAGTAGGCGCCACAGTTGCCTCGCAGATAAGAAACAAAGTAGCTAGTCCGGGGGTATAAAGTTCATCAGTGGAAGCCTGGTTTTACATCCAGATATTGTTTGTTTTGGTTTGTTTTTCAAGACAGGGTTTCTCTGTGTAGCCAAATCTGCCTGCTTCTGCTTCCAGAGTGCTGGGATTAAAGGCATGTGGCACCACGTCTAGCTCCAAAGCAAATGTTTTCAAAACTCATACCCAACTACGTATGTGAAATTACTGTCTACAAACAGCGAAAGTTACTTAAATCCTATGAACGTATTTTAGGTTACTTTATGGGTCAAATCACTACATGAGTCATGGCTGGTAGGGTTACTGTATTTCTCTTCATCTGATGACTAGAGCATAACAAATTTAGTACTATAACTGGACAGTCTAAATGAAAAGACATGAAGTACACAAAAACTCTCATCTTTTATGCCATTACATTAAAATTAAACAACTAAAACTCACATTAAAACACAATAATTCAATATTAAAATGTCTCCTGTAAAAGTGTGAAATCTCAACTGTAAAATAAAAACTGTCCAAACACAAATTTTATAAACAAGAAAAAGCCACAATGTAAAGTAACAGATAAAGACAAAGGACCAGGTAGAAAAAAGGAATCAAAAGGAAGGACCTTTTATTGTACATTATAAAAAGCACGTTTCTTGGTGTCTTGTATTCGCGTTCACCTCACATCCTCTTCACAATCTTACATGGTTGCTCTGTGTTAGCCCAAGCATTCTCCTGCAGTCTACAACCACCAAAGCACAAAGGAGTAATAAAGTGTCCAACAGGTCTGTGAGACAAATTACCAGAGAAATCAATCCAATAAACCCATGAAGATTTAGTTTTCAAAGAAATAATACAAGTAATAAAAGCAAAAGCATTTTGGCCATAATTTAATCTTTCTGATGATTCAGAGGCATCTGAAGATTGTGCTGTGGCATGACCTTCTGCTCTGTTGTATGCTGAGATGCCTGCAACAGAATTCTGGTTACTGAGGTCTGAAAACAGAAGACTTTTATATGTGGTTCACATAGCATCAGGTGACTACAGATACAACATAGGAATTCTGATGTATATATTTTTACAATTTATACTATGCTGAGAAAAATTTTTTAATTTAAGTTACAAATGAGTATTATTTTTAGTACATTTAGTAATGACTATTTATATAAACTATTATTTTGTTTGGGTGACCAAATGAAATTTGAACATAATTTAAAAAACATGTAACTTTTTAACAACATGTAAGAAACATAGTTACAGAACAGTTACACTGAAAGTCATGTTCACATATTAAAGAACACTGAGGTTTCTCAGACCAACTGTTTCAATCCATCTTAATGGAAATCAACGTAAAACTTTAAAAGAATCTACTCGGTGCTACACCAGAATGTGGTGAAGTCGATGCTGACCAATCAACCACTCAGTGCTGGCTCATCACTGAGAAAACGGTTATTTGATTTTCCTGACAACCATTATAATTGAGACACATGTACTAGTCAGATGTGGTTGATTCTGTAGAGAAAATTTTCAACTTAAAATTGGCCAAAACAAGTGACAAGTAGGAATGGCTGAAATCACTGTACTTGTCAGATCCTGCCTTAAATCCAAGTTTTGCTACAGTGCTTTTGGACTCCATAGCTGGGGGTTAAAAAAAAACAAAACAAAACTTCTGTATTCAAACCTATCTACAGAATATCAAAGAATGTAGATATTATATACATTTGATATACACTAATACATACACTCACATTCATACTCACACCGAGAAACCAGCACCTGACCACATCCCACTTCTCACTAATAACTCAACAAATCACTTCTTACTTAAGACCAGCTTAGACTCTATAAGGCTAGAACAGCATATGGCTAAAATGGTCAACCAAGCACCCACACTCAGGCTGGACTCAACTTCCTCCTCATGATTTCTGACAAGCAATAATACCGTTTACATGACAGACCAAAATAACTTAGGATCTGAGTATAAAAGTACAGCAGGATCTCCCTCACTGCTGTAAGGATGAGAGTGCATCCCACAAGAGATCACTGAACCATACAAATGGTCTTTACTTCTAATCTAAACAAACATGAGTCAAAACGTTTTGAAAGGCTGCATCCTTTGATTTCTTCATCTTTTCAATTGCCCGATGCAGGTCCTGTTGCTGCACAGGCCGAATTTCATCTTCATCATGACTAAAATGGAAACAGAACCGTCAAATTGCCAAATCATTTTAAAGTACACCCTCTTAAAATATTTTATCAAGATTTAAAGGATGCATGTGGTTAAAAATATATTTTTTGATTATATAAGAGTATACCAATAATTTCCCATTCAAGATCCCAAAAAGAATGACAAGACATTAGACCCATTCTTCTAGGAATTGTCTACATACAAGTGTAAATGAAAGTGTATATGAAAGCCATTAGACATTGTTTTAAGATTATATGAGTGTTTGCTGGCATCTGCGTGTACAACATGTACACACATGGTGCCCTTGGAGGTTAGAAGAGGGCACCAGATTTCCTGATCATGTCAGTGCTAGCAACCCAACCCATGTCCTTTTCCAAGAGCAGCCAATGCAATTACCCGCTGAGCCATCTCTCCAGCCTCCTTAAAAGATACTTCTTAAAAGCACTAAGTAATAACAGGTAACAAAGCAAAATGGCTGTATAAAATCAATCATTTCATAGCAAGAATGTAAAAGCAGCACATTTTTATTAAAGAATGGCAGCTATCCAAACAGAAGTGCTTATGTCCAACCAGAAATCAGTTTACTCTTGTAAACAGAACTAAAACCTAGCACTCCTAGGCATATATTCCTGTACCAGTGTACCTTTTACAAGATAGAAATAGAGCTCAACATTCATAATTAAAGAACAACTAATCAAAGTCCCCTTTACATTAATTCTGACCAAGCAAACAAAAAGACCCCAGTATATTTTATTATTTGGTAGTTCACAGACACCTTGGGAAAATGTTTCAGGTGAAACAGAATGATTCAAGTTGAATAGTTGCCTTTCATTATTAATATAATTAACATAAGCAAAGTTTATTTTCCCTTGCTAGAAGAAAAACCTTTGGAAAGTAGGGTTTTTGTTTGTTTGTTTGTTTGTTTTTTGGATGATGTTAAAACATCCCCAACTTGCTGAAATAGCTGGAATTATATGCCAGCAGGTGAACAGAATGCTTCCCTCATCTGGGGCAGGAGGGAGCAATATGGAGGGTGAGAGCAGAGCTATGTAGCATCTGGCAGGAACATGATCCACAAGTAAGCATGAGCTGTAATGAGGTGCTCAACACCACAGGCAAGTCAGGGTCACTTGGTATGAAAACTTCAGAGTGAGAATCGCGCTCCTTTAACATGACCTGCAAAGGTATTAATGTTTTGAAAAGATACGGTGTAGTACTGCATCAGGAGAAAGGCCCCTTGAGACTCTTTTTCAAAGGAGTTAATTGATGGCTAAGGTGACAAAAATGATTTCTCAAACTCACCACACTTTAAGTAGGTTTCAAGCAAATTTACTGACACAAATAATGTTAGTACCTGCATTATTAAGTCCACAGCAGCCCCACACTCCTTATGTGTGAAGCTGCTGGAAGATAACACACAATTGAATTTCAATATACAGAAACCATCTATAGATTTCAGAGAACCCTGTTTTCCCAACAAAGAGGGCAAGCCCGGGTTTCCGTGACTTATTCTATTGTTTATCGAATGAAATTCAGCATTTTTTGCCCCTTAATTGTGGAACATCCCCACAGCAATTTCTCCATTTCCACAACTCCTCTTTTAAAAAGATGGCAATAGCAGTTCAAAGATGGCTCAAGAAAGCAGGAGGACCTGAATTTGAGCTCACAGTTCAAAAAAGGCTGGAGCATGCCTGTAACCCAGTAAGAGAGGCCCTGAGTTTGATGACCAACCACAACCTGTATGGCAGATTAGAGACTCCGGGTTCAGTAAGACCCTATCATCTCAAAAACTAGGGAGAAGAGCAATTGTAAGACACCTATTATCAACCTACACACACACACACACACACACACACACACACACACACACACACACACACACACACACACACACACACACACACACACGAACATGTCTACATCTACACAAACAAAAACATGTCAGAAAATGGCAGTAAATAAAGGAGAAAGTAAGTTGCAAATTCACTTATCTTTATCCAGAAGTAGGCTGGTATAAAGCAAACAAGTCATCTAATCAAAAAGGTGTAAAAATAGAAATGAAGTCTAAATAGTTACCTTTCCTCTGATGTAGAGTTGACATACTCCCTGACACAGAGGAGGGCAGCATCTCTACACATTTCTTTTAGGTCACTTCCTGAAAACCCATCAGTTTCCTGGGCAACTTCTAGAAGATTTACACGTCTATCCACCTTAAACAAACATAAAACATGCTTATAGTAAATATATAAAATTAAATAAAATACTTCCAAATATCCATTTGAGAATTAATCTTAATTAGGTCATAACCACAGAAAATATTTGAAATCTAACTTTCATTATTAGTCATTACTACTGAAACATGAACAAGTGTCTTTCCTTTTAAGTGTAATACTTTTAATATTCTCCTATCTCAATACTAATTTTATTTATTATTTATCCTTCCATATAAACTTACAGTAAAGCCAATTAACAGGTTTGTGAGAATTTAAAGCACGCTAACATGCAGACGAAGGAGAGAAAATAAGCAAGGAAATAAATTATTTGTGATTATCACCCATGATCTGAGATCCTGTTTCCATAAGCATCTTATAGGTATCATTTTCATTTAATCCTGCAAATAGGCTAGGCAAGGGTAGATAGGTTATAGAAGCAGGATTTGAAGAGCCAGCAGATATCTAACCCTATTTTCTTCCCATATATACATCCATCTGCCATCATGATCTTGTGCTCTCTGTGAATGTCACTCACCTTCACTAGTTTGCTCAAATTCTAACTGTGGAAGGTTTTGTCTCAAGATCAGTAATTCTAAGCAAGGACGAAAGGCAGAGGAGCCTGGGTGCAGGGGGACATACGTGCCTGTTAGTACATCACCTCAGCAAGCAGGAGGGGAACTGAAGGCTAGCCTCGGCTACCTATGAAGTACCAGGCCAGCCAGCAGCTGAGGACAGAAAAGGTGAGTAAACTTCTCAAATAATCAAATTCCAAAAGGAGACATTCATTTCATTAAAAGAGCTTGCATGTGCTCTTCCCTTTTTGCTCTTTAATTTGACAAGTACTGGCTTAGGCTGTTCTTTGAAGGTCTGAAAGAATGCTGTGGTCAATCTATCTGGTCCTGGGCTTTTTTACTTGTCAAATTTTCATTTTCTTATAAATTTAATTTTGCACATGAGTGTTCTGCCTGTATGTGCAGCATGTGTGTGCCTTGTTACCATGGAGGTCAGAATCCCTGGGAAGGGAGCTAGAATGGCTGTGAGCCATTATGGTGGGACTGGAACCTGAATCTTCTGCAGGAGTGACAAGCCCTCTAAACCACGCGAATCCTCTCTCCAGGCCCTACTCAGAGAAAATTACTAGTTCAAGTGCACTGATTGCTATGAACTTGTTTAAATTCCTTATTGCATCTTAATTTAAATTTAGTAAATCATATAAAAATTCACAAACTTTCTTAGTTTTTCAGGTTTGGTAAACAGCTTTGGAACTATGCCAGCATGATTTTCTCAATCTCCTCAGTATCTATTGTAATGCCTCCTGTCTCGTCTGCTCTTCCTGTTAATGTGACTAAAGGATTGTCTATCATTTCAAAACAAACTGTTTCACTCATCTTTGTATTAATTTCTTGTTTGTTTCTATCTCACTAATCTCCGCTCCAATTTTAGCTATTTCTCTCAGGGTTTTTGTTTTTGTTTTTCCAATGCCCTAAAAGGCATAATCAGGTTATTTGAGATCTAATTTTAAAGTAGAAACTTAGAATTGTATATTTTCTACTGCCTGCTCTGAAGCTATGACCTTCAAATTACAATGTCATCCTCCTTAAATGGAAATGTTAAATGACAAGAAGTTATTTATCTTTGATAAAAAGGAAACTGAACTTTGAGATTAAGAGAATTGTGTAAGAAACAACAACACATAAACACACACAAATAATTAAATAATACAAAAAAAGGAGACATAGGCTATCCTAACAACAATCTTTTAATTTAGGGTACAAAAAGCAGAAGCAAAATTCTAGGTAAGAACCTATAAGACTAGGGTGTGTAAGGTTGGAAATAAGGACGGAGGTTGGACTTTACAGGTATGTGTACTACCAAAAGTACTTAAGTCTAAATCAGTACAGAAAGAGAAAAAAGAAATATGAAGTGTAAGTACGGTAGTACACATGAGACTGCAGTGGGGTAGGAAGCAAAAGCAAAGCGCATTTCCTAGACAGAACTAATTAAGAACAAATCTACTGAAGTTATAATAAAGACAACCACCGCAAACAACTGAACTAAGACAGGGTCACACACACGGCAAGAATGTGGCTGAGCACTGAGGCTGCCGCATACACTGAAAGAACCAGGCTTTATGGCACACTTGAAAGAAAAATAGATAGATGAAAATAAATGGTTACAAATGATAGGGAGGGAGGGAGGGATAGAAATAAAAATATAGTAATAAAGTAAAAACAAGAAACAAAATGGAAACCTCTTTTAAACATACTCTTACATATGCATAAAATGATGTGAAAAAAATCACAGGTTTTTAATCTGAACACACTGCTCTTCAGGAAACTACTCAAATATATCGTTATTTATCAGGTTATATTAACAGCGCAGAATTTATCATTAATTTAGATGGAGTTTAAAGATACATTATCAGGTATCGTCTTCATTTCTTTCTAAAATGCTTTTATAAACAAAAGCATCATATTTTAGGATAAGAATAAATCAATTCTCTACTTACATTTTCATTTTTCAGAATGAGTTTCAAGATTGCTTCTCTTTGTTTTAGAGCCTAAAACCAGGAAATTTTAGAATTAGTATTTTAAAATTTTTTTTCTTTGTAACTGATTGGATAATAACTGATAGAGGTTAAAGCCAAGTATCATAGACAAAAAGGAAATATATTAAAATAACATGTTCCCATTTTTCTAACATAGGGTATGCCTGACTGGAACTTACTATGTAGACCAGGCTATAGCACAGCACAGCAGTTCTGGAATCATTACCCTCTCAGAGACAAGCTCCAACTAACTGTTAATAATAAATCTCAGATGTTCTTTTTTGGCCAAATTCAATTGTATTATTTAACACAAAACTTTATATTTTCTTCTGTATTTTCCTAAAGTAAACTACTAAAGTATGCAGGCAATTTTGAGTTAATTATGTTCTTGGGGAAAGAGCTAATGCACTGATCTTATTCAAAGAAAAAGGATCAAAAAGGGCACAGCCTAGGGGAGTTTCTTATATCTCTTTTTTTCATAAATAAATCAAAAGGGGGGCACTTCTTAAAAGAAATTACAGATAAAAAGCTGTTTAAAAGGCAACTATTTCTCTTTATAAAATATAATTAACAGCACTTACAGGCTGGTTGATATGAAATCTTGTAGGCATCCTTCTCATTATAGCTGAGTCAAGGTCTTGAGGACGATTGGTGGCCCCCATCACTATGACCTGAACATATAAAGACAAACGAGGCATTAAACTCTACCAACAACAATAAATATTCTCTGAGGTCCTTATCTTAACACTTAGACATGGCTTCTACGCTAATCTTTTTAAGAGAAATCTCACTGTGACCCAGCATTACTCAAATGTTTTTCAGTAAAAACTGAAGTTAATCATAAATTAAAAAAAACAAAACAAAACAAAACAAAAAAAACCCGGCATATCTGGAAAGATGAGTGAAACTCACTGGACAACTAAACATCTACTCTTCCGTTACAAGAACTGTTCTTGAAGAAGAGTAGTTTTTAAAAACACTTGTGTTTCATAAAGTATCATCACTGAGTACTTATACCAAAGCATCTTTTAGAAAATGTGACTGAAATGAATGTATCTTGGAAGTGTGAGCGGAAGGGCCCATTAAGTCTGCTCATATGTTATGGAAAAACATCTCCCCGTAAGTAGGAGGACCCTGGTAGCAATAATGTCAGCTGCTTTTTCTTCTAGGTCTCACACCATTCTCTCACCTCCAGTTCTATGCTAAACCTTAAAATTTACAGAATGGACTTCAAACAAAAGCTGGATGGAAAGGCAGACATGAAAGCAGCCGCGGGCTCTAGGCTAACTCAGTGGTAGAGCACTTGCCTAACGTATGTGAGGCTTAGTCCCCAGAGCCCCAAGAGACTAAGGAAGGAGAAGAAACAAAATTTTAAGAACAAAAAGAAAAATACACTGATGGCCTTACTAACTTCTGGGTATACTTACTTATAAAAAATGCAGAAATGAAAAAGCTACTTTAAAAACCAAGAGAATAAAGACAAAGATATTAAAATCAGTAAACTGTATTTCTCCCTCCACCTTTTTTGTTTTCTTCATACAGGGAATCGTCATATACCTCTAGCTGTCCTGGAACTCACAGGGATCTGCCCGCCTCTGCTCCCAGTGCTTGGATACAAAGCATACACCACTATACATCTGGTGAAAATTTCCCAAAGATATCAACAAGCTAACGACAGCATATACCTTATACAAAATTCATTTGTTATCACTAAATGGGTGATTTATCTAATATCACTTTATTTCTGCCTGACACTTTCAGACTTCTCAAATAACTAAAGCAAGTTAAAATATCCGCCAAATTTTATGTGTTTTTCTCTTCACATTTAATGAATGTCAAAAAGCAGAATTATTAATTATCCAAGTCTGCCACCTAGGGGGAAGAAAATGTAAGTACAAATACATATTTAAGTTCCACATGATGCAGTCTGTGTATAGATCAAGTGGTTGTAAAACAGAATCTTAAATCCTCAGTCATTTTTCTTTGATTTCCTACAATTTATTTTATGAAAGTGATTTTAAAATTTTTCAATCCTTACCAAACATAAAGGAAGGCTTTAAAGTGACTTAATGAGCTCATAACAATATAAGGAAAAAAGACGAAGAGCTGTTCATAGGCTCCTAAGTGTTTTGATCTCAGGAAGCTGCTCTCCATATTCAGGGCCAGCCTGGTCCACATAATGAGTTCCAGACCAACAAGAGCTACAGTGAGACCTTGCCTCATTTAAAACCAAACGAAACAACAAAACACATAAAGATGTTTTGATATGCTGTTAGAAGGACTATGAACTAATAATATTGAACAAAGCGTGTTGAAACTGCAAAAAAACCACAACACAACACAACACAAAAGGCACCATGTGTATCTAAGGCAATGGTATAAAAAGATACAAAACAAAATACTGAAAAGTGAGCTAAAGAAACCATATTTTAAGAAAATGTCCCAAGTAAACAGAGAAGCTTAAAACAAAGTAAAGATGACAGTACGAAGTGCTAGAAACAAAATCAAAGAATTGAAATTAAGCTAGCTAACATGACCTAATAAATGTGTATAACAAGGAGTTCATGATAAAAGCCAAATCTATTGGTAGTCTAAGATATTAGGAGGGCTTTTTAAGAGCATGTATTAAATAAGTATGAGTTAATAAGTTAAAACTCAAATCCAGAAACATTAATATTTTTAGTATTTAAGAACAAAATCTAAAGAATGGTTGTTAAATTAAAAACAAAACACAAAGCATGGAAATAATTTTATTCTTTCACATTAAAATAAACAGATTTAGATTTATGCCTCAAACCTTGATTGATGAAGATATTAAAAACATCATTATTCTTTATGTCTCACTTCTCCCAAGAGGAAGAACGTGTCATTAGTTGCTAAGGTTCCCAGTTGTGGTGACAGGCTTCAGCAATTATTATCATCATTATTATTATTAGCTATTTTTTCTTCTTTTGTGACCATGTTTGTAAGAAAGCTACCTAAGAGTACTACCAACAGTCACTGAAAAAGTAATCTGAAAGAAAAGCTAACTGTTCCTGAAAAAGTAGGATATATTTAAAACTCTTACTCAGGATTATATAAATTTTAACCCTTTCAGTATACAATTAAAAAAAAAAAGGAAAGAAAGAGAAATGTGGTGATATTTTGTGTATCCTCTAAGAAATAAAGCTTCCCTAAAGATCAGAGGATAGAGCCTGATGCAGCGTTAGCCATAGAGTTCAGGCAATGGCGGCCCACACCTTTAATCCCAGCACTGGGGATCCCATGCCTCTGTTCCCAGTACGTGAGAAGCGTGCACACACACGCACGCACGCATGCACGCATGCACGCACGACCTTCCTTCCCTTCCCTTTCAGCTGAGGATCTAGAGCATTCTCTCTGAGGATTCATGGAGACAGGATCTCCCCCTTTTGGCTGAGGAGTTGGTGAGGTGATTAGTGGCTGTGGATCTTTCAGCTTTTCCACAGTATCTGGCTCCAAGTTTCTATAAGACCAATTAGGAATCGTGCAACAGAGCAACATCTTCATCTCTCTACTCAAACCAAACACATCTTAATGAAAACAGCAACTGGTACTTGTAAAAACAGAACTATGGTTTTCTTTAACTAAAATACCACACCAGAACTATCCACAGCTGAGGAGCTTGGATGAAATGGCCCTGGAAACTCCTCAACTGCTTCTGTGTCTTCTGCTTTAAAGAACTGAATACTGAACTATAAAAAGCTGTAATCTTAACTTATCTTTTCTTACATGATCAAACCATCCAACATTTAAACACATTAAAATCATTATATAGGAAAACTAATCTGGGGCAGCTTGTAGGGTGTTTCCATTAATAAATCTTATACTTTAATTTTTGAGATGGGTCTCTGTCGCCTTTGCTGACCAATAACATAAATCACGGGGGAGTATGGCTCACTATATAAGGAGGTTTGGCTTCTAACTCATAAAGTTCCATCTGCCTCAGCCTCCCAAGGACCGGGTTAAAGGCATGTCCACCATACCCAACTTACTCTTTAAGACAGGGCCTTACTATGTAGACATGACTGACCTGAACTCATTACATAAATCAGCAGGCATCAAGACTGCAGTGATTCTCTCACTTCACCCTTCTAAGTGCTGAGACTACAGGGGTGCACCACCCCAACTATCAATAGGAAATGTTTTCATAATGTTACCATTTCCTCCTTAACCATCATACTAAAGGCTGTTCCCTCATCATAAAACTATTTCAAAGAGGTGTTAGAAAGACATGTGATTTCATTTTTCTGAGAATAATATGGCTCTGGCTTCTGATTTATAATAATATGGTGAAATTAAGGACTCAGGTGATGTGGAGATACACACACACACACACACACACACACACACACACACACACACACACATCAGATACTGTACAGGTTAGGGAAACTTACGAGAAATATAAAAGTCCGGGGCTCTTAAGAAAAATGCTGAAGTGTTTCAAGACCTATTCAGTAGAAACAGGTCTTCACTCATAGATAGCAGATACAAGTGCAGAGCCAGTGAAATGGTTCATTGGTAAAGGCTAGATTCCTGGTCCCTACATAATAGAAAGAGAACCAGCTGCTGCAGGTATCCTCTGACAAGGACGGATCCTGACTGTGTTTAGGGCAGTGCCTGTAATCCCTGCCCTTGGGGGACAAAGGCAGGAAGATCAAAGCTCAATGCCAGCCTCAATGAGGCTGTCATCTTACCTTCCACTGCATTTGTATCTAGTGATTTATTGGTATTCTATTAAATATAAAGCTCTCAAAGTAGGTGAGGTGTCACTTATTCTTTTTTTGTATTACAGTGTTGAGAACTGAATTCAGGGCATGCTAGGTAAACAGTAAATTATATCCCCAGGCCTTGATTTTCCAGACAGGCCTCACTGTTTAACACAGGCTGGTCTGCAACTGTCCTCACCTTCATAAACATTGGAACTGAAGCTTGTGGTATTATGCCAGTCAACTTTTTGAGGCAGGATCTCACCATGTAACCCAGGCTAGCTGTAAATTTTGAAATCCTCCTGTTCCTAACCTTCTTAATGCTGGAATTACAGGTAAACACCCCAACACACAACCCATTTCTTGTCAAAGTAAAAACAACAATAATCATTAACTCAATTTCTGTCATTTAAATATGTGTGTGTACTTGCTCTTGTACACTGTAAAGATCTGTCACTCCTATTGGTTTAATAAAATACTGACTGACCAGTAGAGTCAGAAAGTAGAGACAAAGCAACCAGAGTAGGAAAATTCTGGGGAAAGGCGGAGCAGCAGACACCAGCCAAATGAAGGAGAAGCAAATGAAAATGCTGCGCTGAGAAAAGGCACCAATTTAAAACTAAGAGTTAGCAAGTAATAAGCCTGAGCATAGGCCAAGCTGTTTGTAATTAATATTAAGCCTCTGAGTAATTATTTCAAAAGGAGCTACAGGACCAGCCAGGTGGGACAGAGAAACTTCTGACTACATAAAAAATACTTATTTTATGTGTATGAATGTTCTGCCTGAATGTATTTATGTATTTTGCATGCCTAGTGAATCCCTAGGAATTGGAGTTTTATGTAACTGTGAGTCACTAAATGGGTGCTGGGAATTGAACCTGAGTCCTCTTCAAGAACAGCCAATAATACTCATAATTGCTAAAACATCTCTCCTCCACAATGCTCTAATTTGTTTTTTAAAAATAGTTTATTAGGAGCTGCACAGACGGCTCAGCAGTTAAGAGCACTGGCTTCTCTTCTAGAAGACTCAGGTTCAATTCTATGCTCTCACATGGCATCTCACAATGGACTCCAGTCCCAGGGGATGTGACGCCCTCACACAGGCAAAACATCAAAGCACATAAAATAAAAACAAAGCATTTACAAAAATAGAAATTTTTAAGACAGTTTATTTGAGGAAAAAGAAAAAGATTAACTAAAACACCAAGTTTTAAAATACTCAGTATTATAACAGTGAATCTGTCAAAAGTCAGAGTTTACTGGGGAAATGTGGAAACAAAATAAACTATTTGATTGGCTAAGTTACAAATTTCCAGGTTCTTTGTGAAACGGGATCTCACCACGTGGTTGCTCCAGTTGGCCATAAAGTTTCATTCTGGGCTTCCTGTATAGCTAGGACTAGAGGCACAGCTCAGTATGAACTGCTCCTTCTATCTTGGTGAATGGTGAGGAGTTCCTAATCCCATAGCTACATTCAGGACTGAACACACGGGAGGCTCCAGGAGATAAGGTGACAGTACTTTATTTCACATACCACTTTAATGACCCAAGTTAAGCTTGGCTTATTTTTGCAATACAAACAAGGTTAAGACTACTTGTGAAGTCTCATTTCTTTTCATTTTAATTTTGTATTCTCCTTTGATGAAGCAGTGAGAGGCAAATACCTATCATTGTTGACTAGATGTGCTCGGGGGTTCAGAGTCACAAAGCAGTAACTATACAGGACGCGTGGGCTCAACTGGTTATATAAACCTGATGGCATCATTAAGACGGATGAAGTTCATAAAAATCATGTTCGTTTGAATCTTTATCACTTAACACGAAGTATAAAAAATAATGAAAAAGACTTTTTATAAAGGTGCAATAACAAAACCATACAAGTTTCGAGACGATCTTGTTCAAATACCTGGCAGCTGTGATCAGTATCCAGGCCATCCCAGAGGCTCATAAACTGAGCTTTCATCATTGCAGTAGCTTCATGGTCAGAACTTGAACGATTTCGTAGGAAGGAGTCTAAAACAAAAAGGTCCTTAATATTAGTAACTAATGATAAATTATTTGTCCATGATATAACCTAGAATTATTTTAAAAAGCTGTCTGTAGGGAGATTATGTTGTTCCACTGTAAATAACTGTCCCCACCTATGAGTTTAATAAAAAGCGCTGATTGACCAAAGTCAGACAGGAAGTGTGGGCAGGGCTACCAGACTAAGAAAACTCTGAGAACAGGCAGAACAGAGCAGAAGGCCAAAGAGAAGCCAGAAGAAGCAGAGGATAACTATGTTGCTCAGAGAAAAGGCCCCGAGCCCCATGGTTGAACAGAATAAGAGTCATGGGTTAGATTAAGAGTAAAGAGTTAGCAAGAAATATGCCTGGGCCTTAGGCCGATCAGCCTAAAACTATTGTAAGCATATGTGTGTCTCTGTGGGTCCAAACCTTGAGGCCTGGCCCGAAAGTCCGGGCCAGAAACCTCTTACTACAGCTGTCAACTTCATAAAACAAGAAAGGGAGAGATTATTTATGCTGTTTCCGGTATTATTTGATTGAAGAAGAAAAAAAACCCTGGTAAATTACTGAGCAAATTACAACACAATCAGTTCATAATCTCTCTATGCCAAAAATACATTTATTTCAGTATATAGAAGAGATTTTTTTTAAAGGGTCTATTATGAGAGACACAAATTCATAGAAGTCTATCTACCTGCTTCTGCTTCCTGACATCTAGAATCAAAGGAATGTGCCACCACACCACTCTAGAGTAAAGTGCTTTCTTTAGGGGGAAAAAAATGGACAGGATGGTTCACACATGTAATCCTAGTACTCAAGAAGCCAAGACAAGAGAACCAACAGTCAAAGACAGTCTGCGCTCACTGTGAGTTCTAGGTCAGCAAGAGATACAGAGTAAAATCACCTCCAAAAGCTAGAAGGAAAAGAAAGAATAAAAAAAAAAAAAAATGGAAATAAATAAAAAGATTTATTTATTTATTATGTATACAGTGTTCTGTCTGCATATATCCTGAAGATGGCACCAGATGTCATTACAGGTGGTTGTGAGCCACCATGTGGTTGCTGGGAATTGAACTCAGGACCTCTGGAAAAGCAATCAGTGCTCTTAACCACTAAGCCATCTCTCCAGCCCAGAGTATTACATCTTAAGAAGGAAAAAAAAAAAAAAAAAAAAACTCAGTAGTAAAAGCGAGTCTTGTATTTTCTAGTGCAATCCCCATTTCAAGTTGTTTAGCCATATCATAAATCACTGGCATTACTAAATAACTATCAGGTCTTTGTCTTGAATCTACAGCTCACAGTGTACTAACTTAACTGCTTTCAAAAATGGCATAAAAATGTGTTACCATATATAGGTCAAGCTTAATGAAGAAGAAAGAAATTCCGAGAGCAAGGCATGAAAGTGTATGCCCAGCACTAGAGAGGCAACAGAATGGTAACTTTCAAGGTCAGTCTTGGATCTCTACAGTGAGATATAGGGCTCCCCATTGAGACCATTTCAAAACTAAGTCAACAAACAGAAGAGCAATTCTAGAAACTACATAACACTATGCCAAGATAGTCCTTTATATACATATACTGGAGGTTCTTAAACAAGTCTAATTTTATATAAAGTTCTTTCTCCAAGACTACAAATCAGACTAATGTCTTTACTGGATAAAGTCTAGTCACTTTTTGGAGATAAACATTATAAATTCACCTAATTTAACCTTTCTTAATTATCTTCACTATTAAGAAGCAGTGCTTGCAAGGAACTGTTTAAAATATTATGAAAACTGCACAATGTTCCATAAACAGAACTATATCAGTGTGTGCATACTACAACCGCTTTCAGCCACTCTAACAACTAAGCCAACTGTTAAACCAGTTTTAATTCTGTTTTGTTTTTCAGTACGGGAAATTGAATATACAGCTTTGCATATACTAGATAAGCACTCTAGCACTAAGCTAAACCCCTGAACTCTCTGGTTTTATTTAACCTATCATACTACATAAAACTGCATAATTTAGCAATGAGTTAAATATTTTAAAAAAACTCTAATAATTAAACAATATAAGGATATATTTTAGGGGGTGGTGGTGTTGTACGCCTTTAATTCCAGCACTTGGGAGGCAGAAGCAGGTGTATCTCTGTGAGTTTGAGGCCAGACTGGTCTACAGAGTGAGTTCTTGGATATCTAGGGCTGTTACACAGAGAAACCCTGTGTGTGTGTGGGGGGGGGGGGGGGGGGATTAAAAACTTTCAGGGGGGTTAATAAAAAAAATAGAAGCAAATGTATATCTGTATGTGTATATGCCCCATGGGGTACCTATGAAGGGCAGAAAAGGGTCTTGGATTCCCTGTATATGGAGATATAGACAGCTATGAGCCACCTGAGATGGGTGCTGGGAACCAAACTCAGGTCCTCTGAAAGAGTCGCAAGTGCTCTTAACCAGTGAGCCATCTCTACAGAACTCATAATATATTTTACCAAGAAAAGCTATTGATGAACCACAAAATTTAGAGTCCACTAAAATTCAGGACATAAAAGGTAGATTTTTTTTTTTCTAAATTAACCATCTAAATGGAAACAGAGTGAAATTAGATTCCTACCTTACAATATATGTAATTAAAAAATAAAGAAAGAAAGAAAGACAATTTCTCGCCCCCGTGCCCCCATTTTGTTTTGTTTTGTGATAGCCTCATGTAGACCAGGTTGGTCTTGAACTCATTATATAGCAGCTACAGATGACCTTGAACTTTTAATCCTTTTGATTCCATCTTCAAAATGCTAGAATTACAGGTGTGTGCCAACAGGCCCAGTTTGTATTTATGATGTGGGGACTGAACTTGAAGCTTAGTACAAGCTAGGCAAGCATTCTACCAACTCAACTTCATTTCCAACCACTGGCCTGAACTCTTGATTCTTCTATTAGCCTCTCCAGTGCTGCCAGTGCAGACACACACCCCACCTCTCCCAGATTAACTTTCTTTTTCTTCCTTCCTTCCTCCCTCTCTCTCTCCATCCCTCCTTCCTTCCTTAGTGTAACATCTCAAGAACAAGTAATCCCAAGGTTAAAGGATGTTCAGTGTCTGGGTATTTACTATAATCATATGCATACATGTGTTTGTCTACAACATATGTAGTATTTGAAATTGAGAAAAGGCATCTAGCAATCAAATAAGGGAGTAAACAAACTTATGATCCATATCAGAATATGCATTTTGAGGATAGCCAGATGGCTCAGAGGTAAAGGCTATGACTGGTAAGCCTGGTGACATGAGTTTGATCTTTCCAGTTCTGTGTAAATGTGGGAGAGCCACTCTACTAGCTGCCTTCAGACTTTCATCTGTGTAACTGACCCTTAAAAATTCTTTAAAAAAGAACAAATCTTAGGGCAAGAAGATGGCTCAGCAGTTAAGAGCACCTGACTGCTCTTCTAGAGGTCCTGAGTTCAATTCCCAGCCACCACATGATAGCTCACAACCATCTCTAATGAGATCTGATTCCCTCTATTGGTGTGTATAAAGATTCCCTCTTTTGGTATCTATGTATTTTATATACACAAAATACATGAATAAATAAACTTTTTTAAAAAAGAATACATCTTTAGGTTTACCACAGACGTAGATAAATAGTAAAATTAAATCTGGCTCTCTACACAGCACCTTTGAAATGACTTAAGACGGCCAAATAGAAAATAGCATACCTATTTCATCTATAAATATGATAGAAGGCTGTAGCTTTATGGCAAGGGAGAAAACAGCAGCAGCCAGTTTCTGAGATTCTCCATACCACTTATCAGTCAGTGTTGAAGGCTGAAGGTTAATAAATCGACAGCCTGCTTCTTTGGCTGTAGCTTTGGCAATTAATGTTTTCCCACATCCTGGAGGTCCATACAAAAGAACACCTGAAAATCAACAGCATTTCATTAGTACCCTGAAGAAAATACGTTCTTTAATTTACATGATAATAAACATGGTACTAATTTCACACAGAATAAAATTTTCTCAATATTCAATTCCCCTATTAATTGTCTTAATAGTAGAAAAGGTATTTAAAAATGGATTGTTCAGGTTCAGTGTCAGCAAGGGTAGGTATTTGGAGATTACAGCATCATAGTACTTTCTCTCATGCAAAGGTCCAGGCTAAGATCCTAAAAGCTATTATCTTGCAGTACAAACTCAGACCTCTTTGTCACTGGCTGACCAACAAAACCATCCAATGCTTTTCACCTTCAAAAGCTAAGAGAGCACCACAGCACTCTGATAATAACCTCTAGGTAACAGCAACCTCCAAACAGATGGTGGCAAATGCATCCTGCCATTGTTCACAGACATGTCTTCACCAAAATGACATGTCTTTTCCCAGATAATCATCCTCTCTAAAAGCAAACCATTTTAATTTCTAAAGGATAAAACTGTTATCCCCTATAATCACTACTGACAATAATCTGTCCCTAAACAAAAAAATTAAGTGGTTAATATTTTTAACATATTGAGATTTCTTAACAGGTTATGGTCTCAAACATTTTGGCAATCATTAGTTGTTTCTCAGTTAAAATGGAGCAGTGCTTTCTGAATCATCATTAAAATTATGGTCCTAGCTATAAAAGATTTACAGATAGGCTTGTCTTAATCAAGTCTTAAATATTTAATTTAAAGCTCAGTTTCTCTCATATAATAATAATTTAAAATTGACAGTATCTACAGATTAGATGATAGATCAAACAAAGGTTTAAAAGTATGCAATATTGTCTCAAAGCAACCTAGGCACCCCTTTTGTCCCAGCCCTCAGGAAGCAGAGGCAGGACAGCCAAGGGAAGAAAAGAAAAAGCTCAAACCCAGAGGAAACAGAACACATTTCCCTTTCAAAAAAATACTTTACATATTTTTAAATGAAAATTTTGGCCAGGCAATGGTTGCATGCACCTTTCATCCCAGTACCTGGAAGGCAGAGGCCAACCTGGTCTACAGAGTGAGTTCCAGAGCAGCCCAGACTACACAGAAACTGTATCTCAAACACACACACACAATTGCAAAATTGAAGTTATTTCCACAAACTTAAGGCCCTAGTAAAAAAAAAAAAAAAAAAAAAAAAAAAAAAGAAAGAAAAATGAAAAAAACTTAAAAATAATGTTCAAACTTTTCCTTAAGCATACAGACTTTTACCACTGGTTTTCACTTTTTAAGACTGAAGCTGTAATATTCATCAATCCAGTCTGATTATTTTAAACTAAACTTTCTAAAAAGCCTATTTAAAATTCTCTCTAAGCACTGTCATTAGTTATTGTCAATATTTTCAGGCAATCTTTTTTTAAAGCTACATACCTATGTATGTAGCTTGAGCTGGCCTCACCCTCCAGAGTGCTGAGATTTTAGACATGTGACATCATGCCTCGGCTCTTCTTTGCAATTTTTAACTAAGTCATTTAGGTGTTTAAAATGTTTATTGACACTGTTTTGTGGGGTAACCATGTAAAACAATAAAGAATAGCAATGTAATGTCATTTCATTTAAAAGATCACATTTTAATGTGGAATGCAAATCTAACAGCAAGCTTTTTAAAATCTCAGAGTTTTTAAAAATAAAATGTTGACACAAAAGCCCCTGTATTTTATAAACTTTCAGCTATACTATCATTTCACAAATATACATAGTACTTTAAGAATCTGACTTGCTTAAAAGTATTCATTTACCACTTTGAACTTCTTACGTGTGCTGTAGCTGTATTAATTCTTAGCAGATTAAAGTTTTCTAATTATTTCTCATCACAGATCACAATTAGTATTCTTAATTATGAAGCTACTAATGTCTAAGGATTAAATGTGCAATAAAAGCTTTCAAGTGTCATAATCTTCTGGCAGATGGAACGATGACAAAGTGCATATGAGGGGGTTGTCAATGTCACATTTCATGACCAGGATCCTAAGTCTTACAGTAGATTTTGAATGCTATCATTGAAATTATCCCTTACATGCCTTACTCCCCATTCCTGTATGGAGGCTGTTTTACCAACACTAAATTAGTCTCTCACTTTAGCAATGAATCCAGCAAGACTATTCAAATAACATCTCTACTCTATCTTTTTGCTCAAGTGGTCTCCATGGTGTTAACCTGTATGATGGATGAGTAATATACACTTCTATAGGCTAATAAGTTACTATGCAAACATTTCAGATTTCCTGAAAAAATCTGATACTGTCATAACAGATGCAACAAATCAAAAAATGTTTTGTTTTTAAAAAAAGCTTAAAAATTCACTCCCCCCCTTTAAAGATTAATCTTTGTGTTTATATTCCCCTAGACAGTGTCACTCTCTGATGCTGGAATTATAGGCATTTATCACCACATCTAGCTATATTTACATAGGACCAGCTAAGAAGAGCTTTTTTAATAAGGGCTTTGCATGGTTAAGTGTTATAAGTACCTAAAAGATTTAGGTTAATAACATATGTATAAATAAACAAATGCAAATTTGAGATAATCTTCAGTAGTAACAAATATACTACATTAGTGGCTAACTTAAGTTTCTGCTTTATTTTGTGTGTGGGTGATCATGTCTAGCTCTGTAGCTCAGGCTAGCCCTGACTTCAAAAACCCTCCTGTCTCAACCTTCTAAGTGCTGTGATAACAGGGATGATTTTCATTCTGAAAGTTATCTTGTCACATTACTTGAATTACCTTTAATCAGACTTAAGCACAATTAAGGTCTGCATGAATAAAAGTAGAAGGATTTAAGGGTGTAATCAAAAGCATTCGACTCCTTAAGTGATGCAGTTCCCAAAGTGAAACCATAAAGCAGCTGTTTCATCATACTTAATGTCAATAAAGTTCAGTACTTCCAGCTCATCTTTGTAAATGTTGTAAAAAGTACTATCACATAAAACAGATCACTAAAAGGAAAAAATATCACTGGAATTGTAAACCAACAAAATACTGGCTTTGCTTGAAAACAAACCCCCCCCCAAAAAAAATTGTGATTTAAAAAATATTTTTAGACTTAATGTCCCAAATTTCAATTTACTTACATATAGTAGACAAGCATTTCAAATAGATTATTGTACTCCAAACTTTTAGAAGTGAAAGAATGAATGACTATTTTAAAACTCATTACAAAACAATTCACTGGCTCTCAGCATTCTACTAAGAATCTCATTTCATGGAAAACAATCCCTAAAAGCAAATAGATAGATAGATAGATAGATAGATAGATAGATAGATAGATAGATAGACAGACAGACAGACAGACAGACAGACAGACAGATAGATAAATGGTTTTTGGCCTCTTAATGCTTAGGCAAATACATATACTAACCATACCTTTCGGAGGCTGCAGAAGCCTGGAATTTTCAAACAAATGCTTCTTTTTGATAGGTAAGATGACTGTGTCTTTCAGATCTGTAATGACATCATCTAAACCTGCTATATCACTCCAAGTAACCTGGCAAAAGTTAAAGTCAACATGAATTTCACAACTTATATACATGTGAGCACACACATAAATGTGTACACCCCTCCAAATGGCCAACTATTTTATAATTTGGTATTTACATGTGAATAAAAGGTTAAAGTTAGAGATAAAAATAAATAAAAAACTTTTCATGGGAGTAACTTAATTAATAAACTATAACAATGAAAAAAGAATTTAATAATTTCTTATTACTGAAAAAAAAAAAAAAAAAAGCAAACAAAACCCACCAAGGTTGGGAGCACTGCTCATTGCTCAGGAGTAGGAGACCTTGCCTAGCATACAAGGCCTTGTTTCAGGGTTCAATTCCAGCAAGAGGAAAACAAAAGGCAACACATGCAAAAACTGTAAAGAAGGTGAACTCATTTCACTCAGGAGAAAACCCACTGATTTAAAAAGAAAAGGAAAGACTGAGAATAGAGGGCGATGGTGATACACACCTTTAATCCCAGTACCAGGAGGCAAAGGCAGGCAGAACTCAGTGAGTTCAAGGCCAACCTGGTCTACAAAGTGAGTTCCAGGCCAGCCAGGGCTGTTACAAAGAGAAACCTTGTTTTGAAGAAAAAAAAAAGAAAGAAAAATGAAAAATCTTAAAATCTTCCATAAATGGGAGTCGGGTAGCATGCTAGAGAGACAGCTCAGAAGTTTAGAGCACTGGCTAATCTTTCAAAGGACCCAAGTTTGATTCCCAGAACCCACATGGTAGTTCAGCCATATATAACCTCAGTCCTTTTGGCCTGTACAGGCACTAGGCAAGCATGTGCTGTGCACAGAAATGCAAAGGAAACATTAATGAACATAAAAATAAATACATAAAAATCTAAAAATAAAATATAGAAAGGTCCTGGTTAGAACTTCTTACTAACAGTTTTGAGGCTCTAAGTTCAATTTCAATCCCTAGCACTATGTACCGCACGTGCGCGTGGACAGACACACGGACGGGGACACACACACACACACACCCCATAAAAAAAAAAAGAAAAAAAAAAAGGAAAGTCAACCTATCCCTCACTCTAGCTAGCACAGTAGATGATCAAGTCTGATCAAGTTAGACGCAATAGTTTACTATGTATTTACTTTCTTTAAGCTTGGGTCAGGAGAACAAACCAGTAGACAAGTATGAAAATGCTAGTTGTGATCAAAACAAAACATTGTCTATTAGTATATCCTTACTCAGAAACAAATATAATAGTTCCTCCTCCTTACAAAATAATGACACTGTAAATTCCTAAGTCAAAATAAAGTAGGGACTTAATTCTAGGGTACATACATATCTCTGCATATAAATGTAATAAAAGACAAGATTTTTATTTTCTAGACTTAGAGATGTAGCTATCATATTTCATTCTACATATTTATACCAACATAGCATTAATGTGTTAGTTAAGTATACTCTGTATATCTATTGCTATATTTATACCATAACCTGGAACTTATAAATTATATTAATCTGACCCCGTCAAAATTACTAAGCACATAAACAAATACTATTATATGGATAATACATGAGGGATCGGAAACAGAAAATCATCTGCAGAGGCACTAAGTTCTTAGAAAACCTGGCATTCAGGATCCTATGTTATTTACTATTTTTAAAGTGAGGAAATCTAGACTAAACTCTACAATGGAAGACCATATGATTAAAGAAGTTTCATATACTACACACATTTCTCTAAGCCTGTGTATGAGTTAACACAGTAGGCTTGAGACAATTATCTTTAACAAGCTGATCCTTTGTTATTAACTGAAAACTTAGATGGGGAAACTTCCTTCCATCCCTTGAAAAAAACAGCTCACTGTCCCAATATGGTTTATGGAGATACCTCTTTTCCTTGTAGGAGTACAGAATTTTGATACACATATGAAAAAGGAGTCAATATGAGCAGGCCCTAGTAAAAACACTGGATTATGTCTCCAGTAACCTTTCTAGAGGTGATACAGCACATGTAGTTGTGACCTCATACAATAATGGACACGGTCTTGTGACAGCACTTGAAAAGCACCCTTAAAAGTGCCCAGCCTTCCCCAGGCTCTGCTCCATTCCTTTGTCCTATGGCTGCTCTGTCTTGTATCTAACTTGGGCAATGACTCCTTAGAGACCCACTGAAATTAGTCATGGTCTTCCAGGTCTGTGGCAGACTGCCAGACCCCCTCCCCCAAAAGATAAAGTAAAACAAGATTAAAGATACACACATGCATATTAAGAGGGTCTACTAGATGAGCAGCAATACTCATTTCATATTCTGAAAGCTTCACGTTTTTCACACCAATCTGCTTCATCAGCTTTTCTGCCTAGAAAAAAAAAAGCATTCTTTGATTTTAGACACTGACAGTTCAAAACAGATAAGGAAGAATTCTGAACAGCAATGAACAGAAGACAATACTTTTCAAGGGATACTCTTGTGAATTTTGGGTTCAAAAAAAAAAAAATTGAGAATCCATTCTACTGAAACCAAGAAAATCTAGCCAGTTTTTTTTTGGTTTTGGTTATTTTTTTTTTAAATAAATAAAATGAAAGCTCAGCAGGCATGGTGGTAGGAAGCATCTCAGAACTTGGAAGGCAGAGGTAAGTGAGAGCTAGGCACAGTACTGTCTATAATACCATGGCTGGGTCATCCTCTGCGACCAATGATACCAAGCAAGTTGAAGGTCATCCTGGGCTACATGAGACCAGTCTTAAAAGGGGTGTGTGTTGGGGAAGGAGGGGGGAAGAACCCATGATTGAAGAGATCAGTTCAAGGTCCCTAGGCCCCCAGAAGACCTCAGGGTAGTTTTGTTTTCTTTCCTAGTAGAATTCTGAAGACAGTTACAGATAAATTGTCAACATAAACACCCAGTGAATTGATACCAAACAATAGACAATATGTACATTTAATTTTTTTTCTAAGACTTATTTTACGTATATGAAAGCTCTATCTGCATGTACAACTTTATGCTAGAAAAGGGCATCAGATCTCACTACAGATGGTTGTAGTTGCTGGGATTTGAACTCAGGACTTCTAGAAGAGCAGTGTGCACTTAACCTCTGAGCCCTCTCCAGCCTCTCCTTTATCTCTTGAACATGCATACCTTCTCTTTCACTATCTATAAATAAAGTTTTTGTGTCAGCTTAAAGGTATCTATTTTAGCGCTAGTTAAAACAATAACTATTCTTCTTTGTATGCCTTGTATAAGTAAGACTCAAAAGAAGTAGATTTCAAACAGGGATATTTTATCTCCCAGGGGATATGTGACAATGTCAAAAATACTTATCATACTTGCAGGTGAGAAAGACTCATCTTTATTAACATCTAGTCCAGTGGTTCTCAACCTGTGAGTTGTGATCCCTCAGGAGGTCTAGTGCCTCCTTCACATGGGGTCTTATATCAAATACCCTGTCTATCAGGTATTTATATTACAATTCATAACAGTAGCAAAGTTATAGTTATGAAATAGCAATAAAATAATTTTATGGTTGGGGTCCACAAAATGAGGAACTGTATTAAAGGGTCACAGCATTAGGAAGGTTGAGAACCACTGATATAGCCAGTCAAGGTGAGGATTCTGCAAGACATAGGTGAAGCCCCTGTCCACATCCCAAAGAATCATCAGGTCTAAAATGTCAAGAGTACAGAAACTGAGAACTCTCAAATTTTTCCTTATTAGCTAGCTGCCTTGAAAGTTCCTCCAAAATACCTTCTAAGTACCTCCAAAGTAATGTGCCTTGTGGACAAGTAATCCAATCATCTGGTTTTGACACCTTGAAGTAAGTAAGTCTAATTCTAGGAAGTTTTAAATAGAAAAACAAACAAACAAAAAGCCTGGACAAAAACCAGCCTCTACACTATCTTATCACATTTTCTCACCATGTGTTTATCTGGTGGAAAGAAACCATGATGGGGATCCAGGGGAAGACCAGTCAGATGGAAAATGAAAAATGGCCTACTGTGGACATCAGTCATCTTACTGCTCCACACCATTTTCTATCCTTTCTATCATTTCACTGCCTTTTCAGGCTTTCCCTCTTTCTTTCTACGTAAAGCACTGATACTTTAAAAGAAGAAGTAGGGCTTGAAATGGTGGTATTTTTGCATGGGGAGAAAGTAGGGAAAAGGGGAGCAGGAAAGGAAGTGTCATGAGGGAACAGTTGCTCTCCAGGCTCTTCAGCACTCGGATGATTTATAAAAGTACATGTGCTATAAGGAGTGAAAACACAGACAAACTATTAAACTTAGGTCGAACACAAGGACAGTCTCTGGTCCTTCCACTGAGGTCATGCACAGTGCCCAATTTAAGTAGACATAGAAGAATAACCCCAATAAACAACAGATTTAAGGAATTAACAAAGAGTTCAAATAATTTAGATGCCTTAACATTTTTCTTTTGATGAGTGTATTTATTTCTCTCTCCTCTGGCTGTTCTATAGAATTCTGAGTTGGCAGCTAATGTAAAGCACTTAAGGGCTGCTTAGGTACTTTTCCATTGTTGCGGTAAGACGTAATGAGCAAGGCACCTAAGAAAGTGTTTAACTCGGGTTTACATTTTGAGAGTTATTCTATAGAGGAAGAGCAAAGGCATGATAGCAAGAGCAGCTGAGAGCTTCATCTTAGTTCACAACCGCAAAGCAGCGATATACTTCCTCCAAAGACACCTCCTACTCTTGCCCAAAAGGTTGCACCAATGAGGACCAAAGTATTCAAACATGTGAGTATATGAGGGCCATCCTCATTCAAGTTACCAGCTGGGATAGAGCTCAGTCGTAGACTATCTACATAGCATGAAAGAGTCCAGACAAACCTTGGGCTTTTATAAACTGTATTATTCTTTTCCTACATCATCAAAAAGCCTTCCAGCATTCATTCTCACATAAATTTTATCCAGAGCTTTCCCTTGCCACTTTTTATTTGTTTGTTTGTGTTTTTTGAAACCGGGTTTCTGTGTAACCCTGGCTATTCAAAAACTTACTCTGCAGACCAGGCTGAACTTAGGTCTACCTGCCTCTGCCTCCCAACGCCAGCCAGCACCACCCAGGTTTGCTACTCTTATTCTAGCTTTTTGCCAGGACTTCTGTAATCTATAAAAGTTCTTGTTCTTAAATGTCTCTCCAACTTCCAACTCTTACACACCAATGTAAGGTGATCATCCTAAAAATACTACATTGCACATTATCCAGCATCCAGTTAATGGTTTACCATTACCTATACACATCTTTATTGGTCAACACTGTTTTATTTCTAGAGTTAGCCAGGAATATAGGGAGGAAAGCAGGAAGGGAATGCAGAAATGCCAAGCCCTGGCCAAGCAAATACCATCATGTTTTTCACTGTGATATTTAAAATATTAAGAAGTTACTATGGGAACAGGGTAATCAGAAGCAAAATACATGACTGCAGTGGGATTATGTTGTTACACTATAAATAACTGTCCCACCTACTAATTTAATAAAAATGCTGATTGGCCAAGGGCAGACAGGAAGTGTAGGTGGAGCTACCAGACTAAGAAAACTCTGGGAACAGGAAGAACAGAGCAGAAATGCCACAGAGAAGCCAGAAGATGCAGAGGACAACTATGCTGCTCTGAGAAAGGTACTGAGCCGCATGGCTGAACAGGATAAGAGTCATGGGTTAGTTTAAGAGCAAGAGCTAGCCAGTTATATGCCTGGGCCCCAAGTCAATCAGCGTACAATTAATACAAGTGTCTATGTGTTTCAGTGGACTATGGGACTGTGGGTCTGAAAGTCCGGGCCAGAAACATAATACAACACATGACACTCTTTCAGTTGATAATGGACTTCTAAAATATTCTGGCTTTTGATTACAGTTTCAATCCACTCACCAAAAAGAAATGGAATAAAGAAAAAATGAGTAGAGCTATGTTCCCTGATTGTATAAAGCAGTCCTCACCTTCCCCTACAGGTCCCACCACAGTTAACTACGTAACTCTTGTAGCTACTAACTAGACTACTTAGTGTTTCCTCTCTGGTCCTGTGCTCCTGCTGCCTTATGACTTGGTTCACCTTCTTTCTATTTACCCTTTTCCTTGCCTATTCTTGTGAAGACCAAGCTCTCTCATTAATTCATACTCAATTGCATCAATCACTGGTGACCCTTTCTCTAAAAGCCAGTATATTCCTTCTTCACTGCTCATCAAGGAACTAACATGAACTGTTACTACTACAATTGATATTATCAGGAACAAGTTTTTGTCCTTACCATGGGTACAATGAAAATGTGACACTTCACATAGCAGTTATTTAGCACTGTACGTATATACAGTTTTCAAGTACGTTTTAATTATAATAACCCATTCATATAGTGTCTTCTACATGAGTATTTCAGGAGTTCACAGAAAAGAAAAAAAAAAACTTTATCTAAAAGTCCTGGAGCTGGAGGGATGACTCAGCAGTCAAGAATGCTTGCTTGCTGCTTATCCAGAGGACCTAAATTGGTTGGCAGCACCCACATCCATAGCTAAAGACTGCCTGTTGATTCTAGTTCTAGGGAATCTGCCTATATTCATGTGATATCCACTTACACAAATAAAAATGAATCTTAAAAAAAAATACAATAAAATGAATAACCCCATTATCAACAATTGCTAAAACGATAAAAATTTATCAAATCCTGACCTGAGAGTTAAACTGATTTCTATGATTTGAGAGTGTGTGGGGGGAGGGGGAAGATGAGAAAGAGTTACATTGTTACATTCCGGTACAAAATCAAATTAATTTCTTTTAAAATTAATTTGGCAACATAGCAGTCAAGCATGTTGGCATACAGCTTTAATCTCAGCATTTGGGAGGAAGGAGGATCTCTGAATTCCAGGTCAGCATGGTTTACATAAGGAGTTTCAGGCCAACCAGGGATGTCTTGAAAAAATTCAAACAAAACCCTTACATTGTAACCAGAAGGTCCTCACAGGAACTCAACTATGCTGGCTCCTTAATTTCAGACTTTAAGTATTAAAAAATGTGAGGAAAAAGAAAAATTCTGGGGCTGGAGAGATGGCCCAGCATTTAAGAGCACTGGCTGCTCCTCAAGAGGACCTGAGTTCAATTCCCAGCACCCATATGGCTGCTCACAACTGTCTGTAACTCGAGTTCCAGGAGATTGGACAGTTTCACATCAATGCGTGTAAAGTTAAATAAATTATATTTTAAAAATTCTGTTGTTTGTAAGCCCAAAACAAAATAAGCCTATGTTGGTCAGACTTCACAGAGTGCTGAGACAGTGAAAACAGGCTGACAATACAAGCTAGACTTCTTGCCAATTTCCTATAATCAAATTCAGGCGTAAATTTACAAATGTCCAAACTCTTTTCAGAGACATATTTACTACAAAATTTTGATTTTCACTTTTTCTGATTAGGAATGATGTATAGTACATAACATCTATTTGTTATAACATATAATATAGTTATATATTATATCACATATATTACATTACATGGTATATATTATAACAATATTATATAACAAATGTTATGTATTAAAAAATAAACAGCTATTTGTTTATATGTTTCCCATGCCTGTCTGTAGCATCTGAACAAGCAAATGCCATCTCTTTTAATATAAAGGTCCATTAAATGAATCAGTCACAATTCACAAAATAAATCTAAAAAGCCACGAGTATAAACATCTTGTCCTCAATAACAATAAAAACTTCAAAGACTCAGTTAAGACTTTTTTAAGGATGAACAGAAATCAAGCACACCTATCAACCTAGTAAAGAATGGTTGCAAGAGACAGCTGCTAAAAAAGTCAAAATCAGCTTATAAACAGTTAACATTTTTAGGATTTTCCTCAGCCTAAGAATGACAGTTTGTAAGTATTTACAAATTTAAATGTCATATAAAGCAAAATGAATATTATTACCAATAATATTCTGTGTTTGCTCTGATAAATATTTTCATCTAGATTCATTTCTATCGTGTTCCTGAATACAATAACAACTGTATTTTCATCTTGGGGTAACTCTAAACAAATGAAAGAGCTGTATGATAAAAACTTTAAGACAGTAAAGAACATACCAGAAGATCTCCCATGCTCACGGACCAGCAAGATATGATCTAATATATTCACTTATATGGAGATGTTAGCTGTTCAGTCAATGATAAACAAGCTATAATCCATAGACCCACAAAGGTTAGGTCTAGAGTAAGGACTAGTGGAACAGAAAATACAGACTAAACATTGATTGATGGACTTGGGGGGTGGGGGGCTGGGAGGATTAAGTGGAGACTGGGGGAAAAGGGAGGAAATACAAGGAAAGCGAAAATTAAGGGCCACTTGAGGGACAGTTTCAAACCTAGTACAGTAGAAGCTTCCTAAATATACATATGAAGGTGATCTAAATGAAACTGCCAAATAATAGGGGAGAGAGAGCGCCAACTAAATATCTCATTACAAATGCAACTTTCAATACCAGAATTGGGTTACAGCTAATGGAATACTTGGCTGAAGAGGTCTCGTAGGAATCCCTAAACAACCCAGGCTGTTGCCAAGACTATAGGTCGTTCTCCACAACTGACAGAAAGGCTCCACTGCTGAAGATAACACCTACACAACTCACTGAACAAGGAGAGCAGGCTGGTGACTACACAGAATCTTCACCTCTAACATTCTAGCGTCTCTGATACAGGAAGGTACTTAGTATAAAATTCAAGTCTCAGCTGATAAGGTGCAAAGATGCTTATCCAGGGTCCCGGGCTCCTAAAGAGAAAGTGGCCAAGCACATTCAAAAAAGACTATTAAGATCTTAGAGACCCATTTTTTTGATTCCTCACTTAAGAGACCGGTTCGGCATCCATTGTCCATTGTTTGGATAATCCAGTCTATCAGACGCCTATATAAACTGTTACCTGTATCGTGAGTGTTGGCTTATATTTCAATAAATATTAATCTTGGATTGGTGTATTTTAAGAGAGATTTTCACCTTCAACTGTTAAGTTTCTGGAGAAGTCCCATAAAAGACCACCATCTACTATGCAATTAGCAAGTGTTTATTTTACCAGCGTGTGCTGGAGCCATCCATTCTACACAAAAGCAAAATGGCAACAACCCCAAGAGAGGCTCACAGGGTCCTTTCAAGCATAGCTAAGGAAGTTCCTAGGGCAGTTAGGTCATCCTGTTTAGGGCTGACTTAATATGTTCTCATATTTCTATGTACCAACTAGCTAGGGCTAGAGAGGGGTTGGTTAAGGCTACAGCTTTTCCATTTTTTGGACAAGTCTCAGGCTATGTCCTTACGTTGTTATTACCTTGAGCTTCTGTGGAGGCTGGCTAGCCTAGTATGTACTTGTCCCTGCTGCTGGGCATTGAAGGCTGATGATGGTCTTTTGTTTGTGGCTTTCTCAGAAATTCTCTGTTCAGTTTCAAGGCAAGAACTGAGGATTAGTTCTTATTTTAGTTATTAGGGCAGGCTGGCATTTGCATGGCCCTCTTGGTTACCATATGAGGAACATAAACAACCCAGCCACAAATGCTGATCTACAATGGTATCTTGTGTGCAAGATATGCTGGACCCTAAAGCTAGGGCAATGGTGGCATAAAGCTTGTGGGAGTAAGAGTAACCAACCTATACTCAATTTGACTTAGGCCCCCTCCAAGAAATGGAGCCTATACCTGACACTGTTTGGGGCTTGAGTAACCAAAAACTTGAGACTAGATAGTCCAGGGACCTAGGATAATAATACATAATACTGTTCTTCAAACAAACAAAAACACCTTGCAATAAAATGACTCCTAACAATACTGCTTTACTCGTAGATCAGTGCCTTGCTCAACCACCAGAGAAGTTTGCTCCGGCAGCAAATGAGAACAAATAAGAGAGACCCACAGGGAGACTTTAGACAGAGTGAGAGACCTTGGAACACTGATCCTAAATGAGATGTCTAGATAAAATCCTTCCCCTCAGGTCTCAGAGAACCCTGTGGAAGAGAAGACAGAAAACACTCAAGAGCCAGAGGGGGTGGTGGACACCAAGAAAACAAGCCCACTACATTAGCAGTTCTCAACCTTCCTAATGCTGAGACCTTTAGTACGGTTCCTCATGTTGTGGCGATCCCAACCACAAAATTATTTTGTTGCTACCTCACAACTACAATTTTGCTTTTGTTAGGAATCCTGATGTAAATATCTAATATGCAGGATATCTGATATGAGACTCTGTGAAAGGGTGGGGGGTGAGGACTCACGGAGAACTGCTGCTCTACAACCCATCAAAGCAGCTCCATCACAGCTCAAATAAGCCCAGACTCAAGTCTGCAGAGGCCTGCACCTGGTCCTCTGCATATAGATTATGATAGCATCCATAATGCTAAGTGTGTGTACAAGCAGATCTCAATTCTATGTCTTTCCTTAGGCTCTTTTCCTTCTGTTTGTTCTGTTCAATTCAGATGTGTTAATTTTTGTTTTACATTATTATATTTTATTCTATTATTTTCCCTTAGAAGCCTGTTTGTTTTGTAATGAGACAGAAGGGAGCAGGTCTAGAAGAGAAGGTGGGGAGGATCTGGGAAGAGCAGAGAGAAGGGTAAGCGTAATCAAGATATATTATATGAGGGAAAAATCAACTTTCATAAAAGGGGGGGAAAGCAATGCAGGCCAAACCAAAACAAAAGAGATCCCTATATTTTTATTCAACATTTTTCTTCTGATATTCATTTACAGAGTAAAAAAGACCTTTAGAATTGATACTGAAAAGATGTATCAATGAATTTTTACATAGGTTTTATAATCTTAGCTTAGGAAAAAAATATTGGCTAGCATAGGAGACATGACCTTCATACCCTACAATCATACCTGTTTCTGAGCTTCTACTTTCTGCTTTCTGGTTGGGTCAATTGCATCTACCATCCATTTGATAGTGAAGTATGTTACTGCACCAAATATTGTCAAACGGAAAATTAAACCAACAACTTCGTTCCGACTCAATGGACGAGAAAAGGCTTCAGCATGTACCATCTTGACTGTTAACCTTAAGAGAGAGAGAGAGAAAAGTCATTAGGAAATACTAGTATTTGTTAAAATTGGGAGAGAAAGTAGACTGAACTAAGTAAAAGAAACTAGCTTCTGGTCAAAATAAAACACTGCTGATCATTTAAGTGTCTCACCTGAAGGAAAACTGTGCTGCACAAATCCTAGTTGATATTAATAAAAACCTGGATCTAGATAACGGGGTACAGCTTAAAGATCAAAGACACAGAGGAACAAGTCACAAGCACTCCTCACCACTCCTGAATCCTCAGGCTGAAACAAGTAGATCCCATCTCCACAAATCCTCAGAGCCAATAAGGGAAGCTAGGGTGAAATGGAAGGGCCCAACTCTTGTCTCCCTACCACACCTTATATTTCTTTCCCTGCCAAGCCACTATCACTTCTTGTTTCAACCTTCCTATGGGAATTAAAGGTGTGTGATCCCAAATGCTAAGATTAAAGGTGTGTGCCATCACTACCTGCTCTATTTCTCTTTCTGAATTAATCTCCTGTAGTCCAGGGTGGCCTTGAATTCAGAGACCCAGATGGATCTCTGCCTCTGGAATGCTAAAATTAAAAGTGTGCGCCACCACTCCCTGACCTTTATGGCTAACTCTGTGGCTGGCTCTGTCCTCTGATCTTCAGGTAATCTTTATTTGATACACAACACATAACCACAAAACCATCTTTTTAGATGGTAAGTAAACAAACACATTAAGAACTTCCCTTAGAAATTGAAGTAGATTAGACACAGATTTAGTTATAGGATGAATACTTATAAAAAGTATTGTGGAAGCATGGCACCATGGTGCATGCCTTTAAAGCCAGAAAGGCCA
The DNA here is from genome assembly GCA_033318265.1 of Phyllotis vaccarum. Lineage (NCBI taxonomy): Eukaryota > Metazoa > Chordata > Mammalia > Rodentia > Cricetidae > Phyllotis > Phyllotis vaccarum. The sequence continues at coordinate 28,581,031 of JARWLC010000004.1, read as the reverse complement.
ACACTCAGGAGGCAGAGGCATGCTAGTCTCTGTGAGTTCGAGGCCAGCCTGATTTATACAGTGAGTTCCAGGACACTTAAGGGGACATAGAGAAAACTAGTCTCGAGGGGGAAAAAATAGTGGAGATATTACATTACTCTTAACTTTCTGATGTGTTTCAGAGAATCTGGAAACAGTGGTTTTAATATTAATTCCAACTACAAAAAAAGGAGCTAACAAGAGTCTTACTAAATACAAGAGTATAAATTTAGTCTATTATGCATACCAAATACCAAATGGCCATATGTTTCACATACATATGTTTATGGTTTTAAAACCTATTCTAATTTAAATACATGGGTTTTTTTGTTGTTGTTGTTGGTTTTGGTTTTTTGAGACAAGACATCTTTATGTAGCCCTAACTATCCCGAAACTAGCTATGTAGACCAGGCTAGCCTGGAACTCACAGAAATGAATATGCAGTTTAATTGATAAGTGACATTAAGTTCTTTGAACCATCCTTTGCTTCCAACAGAGTAAATATGAAGCAAGAGAACTTTCAAAAATTTTGAATCAAGAAAATTATAGTTTGGAGGTCTGTGGCCTAGCAAGTGCCAGATTCTGGGTTTGGTCTTCAGCTTGGGGGGAGAGGTGCATTTACTGGGGAAAAAAATTGCCAACTGTTGTGAGATAGTTATACATTGTGAAGACATATTGCTGTAACTGGTGTAATAAAAACCTGACTGGCTAAAAGGTAGACAGGAGAGACAGGCGGAACTTCCAGGAGAAAGAAAGACTTGGGAAGGAAAGAAAGTAGCCAGTCAGATGCAGAGGAAATCAGAAATACAAAATTAAGGAGAGGTAACAAGCCATGTAACAGAATGTAGATTAATAGAAATAGATTAAGTTGTAAGAGCTAGTGGGACAAGCCTAAGCTAAAGGCCAACCTTTCATAATTAATAATAAGTCTCTGTACAGTTATTTGTGACCTGACGGGACAAGAAAATACAAACTATAGCAAACTATACATCTGACAAATGAGTAATACCTAGAATATATAAAGCAACTAAAAACTTACACACACAACACCCAATGACTAAATGATAGTCTAATGTGTTGAATAGACAGTTCTCAAAGGAATGAATACAAATAAACAATATTTTTAGCCACCAAGGAAATGCAAATTAAAACTGCCTTGACATCCCATCACACCCCACTCAGAAGTTAAAACAGCAAATGATAATGAAGATGTGGGGAAGCAGAAACCTTGTTTATATTCATGGATATGGAAGCTGCTGCAATCACTACAGAACCAGCTATGCTACACACCTGTGCTGACATAGTGTATATTTAATAAAATACATCTGGAATATCAGAGGACAGAATTATCCACAGCCAAGCCATGAAGGCCAGGAAGTGGTGACCTATGCCTTCAATCCCAACACTCAAAAGACAGAGATCTGTCTGGATCTCTATGAGTTCAAGGTCTAATAGCCAGGCAGTGGTAGTTCACACCTTTAATCTTAGCTCTAGCAGAGTTGAGCCAGGAAGTAAAATAGCTGGGTGGAGAAATACAAGGCAGGAAGGCAGATATTCAGCCATTCTGTCTGAGGACCAGTGAGGCTGAGGACCCGTGAAGACAGGACTTACTCTGTTCAACCTGAGAAGTTGCTGGGTGAGAATTAGCTGTGGTTTGTTTCTCTGTCTCTGATATTCCAGCTTTTCCCCAATATCTCTCTCCAGTTTTTATTATAATACTAAATAGAATTCATGCTATAACCACGCCCAAAATTTTAAGATACTAGGAGATACTTGCACAATCGTGCTTTTTGCTAAACTACTGACAACAGCAAAGATGAAGAACTAGCCTAGATAGCCATCAACAGATGAAGGGACAGAGAAAGTGTGATACACAATGGAATTTTAGTGAGCTAGAAAGAAAAAATTATCACATTTTCAGGAAAACTGAAGATCATTATCATTAAGTAAATAAGCAGCATCAGAAAGACCAATATTACATGTTATCTCAGAAATTTAAATTTAAATTTTGGGGCAGTGGTGGTGGCACACACCTTTAATCCCAACTTTTGGGAGGCAGAGGCAGGGGAATCTCTGAGTTTGAGGCCATCCTGATCTACAGAACAAGTTCCAGGAAACCCTGTTCTTAAAAAAACAAAGGAAACCACAAATAAATAAATTTAAATTTAGAAATACATACATGCATAAACGTAGGGAATAAAAGCACAAGGGGAACAATGAGAGGAAAGGTCTAAAGCAGAGGCCTCAGCCAGTGGACGGAGACCTCTTTGGGGGCAGCATACAGACATCCTGCACATCAGGTATTTACATTACAGTTATGAAACAACAACAAAACAATTTCATGGTTGGCGGTCACAAGTAACTGTACAAAGGGCAGCAGTATTAGGAAGGTTGAGAACCACTAGGGAAGGGTAAAGGCGAACAGAAAGAATAATGGACTGACTGCATGGGACATGAAGAGAAAGGGAGAATCTTGAGATGGTCCATGCACCTAACCCCAGGATGTGGGCCGCTGCGACAGACTGCCGTCAGTCAGAGGGCTGTCGGAAGTTATAGGGCAGCTTGGGCTACAGTGAGATCCTCTAACAATAGGCTACACAAGACGACCCCACTCACTGGTAGTGGGTCCCTTTAATCCCAACATTCAAGAATCAGAGACAGGCAAATCTCAGAGAGTTTGAGGTCAACCTGGCCTACAAAGTGAGTTCCAGGACAGCTAGAGCTGCTACACAAAGAAACCCTGTCTTAAAACCTTATCACAAACAAAAGAATACAATCTGGAACAGAGGAACGGGAGGTGATATGACTACTTTTAAATATGGTACATCTCTGAGCAACTACAACAATCAGGTTTACAGCAGGAATTCACCCCAGTGTCAAAAGCAGTACCTTCACAAAATAAACTTAGCAGGAAGAATGTGACTATCACATTTTAGGAGATATCAGTGTCCAACAATGGCCTTGGCAAGTGCTGGGGGAAGAGGAGAAGAAAAAAAAATACACATACATATTAACTCATGTAGAAATAAACAAACCATAATCTAGATTGTTCAGTGGTAGTGCTAAGTGGGTATTGCAAAGACTAATTAGTATCCATGTTCCTTCCAGCTCTACAACACTTCTCTTACTATTGCTAGGTTGAAAAAGCTTCTCACTGGTTTTCTCTAGAACAGCTCTAATATATGTTAATAGCTACAAAGTAAAGAAAAACCTCTGAATTCTTTCAGTCATCCAGCAGCATTGTCAGATTTCTAAAACATTTCCAAGTCAGTGTTCACACTTCTCTGTTAGGAGCCATTCACATCACATTAATTATTTAAACAAGTAACAGGAGAGCCCTTATTTCAAATAAAGAAACTTTGGCCTATGATAAGTAGTTTATTCAATAAGAACTTCTCAAACATCCATTAAAACGTGCCCACTATATTTGATATATAATAATGGCTCAAAATACAGTTCAGTTATATTAATTACTAATGAAAAAATAAAACTTAGCCACCAAATAATTGCCTCATGTAACAAATCACAGAATGGATTAGTATCCACAGTATTATTCTCTATTACAAATTTCAAATAGAGGAAAAATGAGTCAATTTCTTAAAGGACCTGAAAATTTCACTTCCTTTGTCTTTTATCCTGAGAAATCTGAAAACACCGTTGACACTAATCCAATAGGTGGGATGGGGTTTTGTTAATTTAATCTGTGAAAAGTCATGACATTCCAATAGTTTTTATTTCTTAAAAGTTTTGTCAGAGCCGGATAAAGTGGCAAAATCCCGGGCGTCTCAACACTCAGGCGGCTATAAGGTTCAAGGTTAACCTGAGCTGTATATACATAGGTTCAAGATTAACCTAACTACACAAAACATCCCTGCCAAAAAAGTTTAAATTGGCATGTTAAAACTGCCATCTACTGGAGAGTCGCTGAATTACAAAGGTAAATCAGGGCTATGGGCTGTTTCCCAAAGCATATTTTCTTAAAGTCATCAAGACAGTAACACTTTTTAATCCTAACAAAAAAACAGCCAAGGACAATTCTTCCTACTCCATTATTAACGGTGATTCAAGGCAGATTTAAGACTACTGCATGTATACCTTCTTAAATGACCTCAAAATCCTGAACGAAACTGAAACGTCCTTATATCGTTTACAAAAATGAAACTATTTTATACAGTCTCCATAAACGAGAGATACACCATTTTATCATTCACGGAGCATTGCATAACTGCAAAATAAAGCTATTACATACAATTCCTTATCATTACAAAAGTATGTACAATAAAAGCTGCAAACGTTGAGAATGTATTTCAATTTTGCATAAACACTAATTTTAGCAAAATATACACATTGCTGTATACAACTACGAAACACCACAAAATCTGTGATTCATTATCTTTAGACACACAATTTTAAATAGTTTCGTTTTAAGCTCTAATTTCAGTGTGGATACCATATCTTCGAGCAACTTACTAATGTCCATTAGACTACAGTACTTTCTTCCTAAGTCACTGCAGTATTCTATGAATGGTCTAGTTCTGTCGCTACGAAGGCCCTACAGAGGCAGGTTCTGCATAGAGGATAGATCATTATTAACATCGGCATCTTCTGGGAAGGCGTGGTCAGCCCTGAAGAAACTCCTCCGTCTTTGCACAAAGAGAAAGGAGCGGGATCCGCGCGAGCGGATCGGTTCCTACCAGCCGCCTTCCTAAAGCCTGGTCCTGAGGTCGCCTAGAGCGCCCCCAATCCTCCAATGACCGGGCCACCTACGACAGATGTCCTTGCGAGCGGCCTAAGTCTCCCGCCAGCACCAAGACCTGAGGGCTCGCGCCGGGCCGGGAGCCAACCGGAGGCCCCGGACGCCCTTGGAGGTTAATCCGCTGGATCCGGCTGGGCCGGGGCGGTGCTCAAGTGTGACGGGTCGGGGACAGGTGACTGTCGGGCTAGGCTCCCCGGGTGAGCGCCCGGCCCTCGGGGACCCGGAGGGATGGGGCACGCACCTGACCCGGCCCCGCGGGAACCCGCTACTCACCCAAAGGCAGGAGGACCAAAGGCGATAGGAGCACTAGCCCGGCCTCGCACAGGAAAGAAATGCGGCCTGGGAGAGTACACTTCCGGCCGGAGCCACGCCCCCACCCGCACGGAGCATGCGCAAGCCGTACCGAGCGGAGTGGTCCAAGCCTTACATTTGAGGAGGCAACGCCGGGGGTACCGCTTTCCCATTTTAAGCCTTAGTGCCTGCTGTGCCGATACATTCAAAAATGTGGATAGGATTTACGTGACGCTCCCCGAAGCCTCTGGGTTCGGCTTCGGAGACTCAGAAGCTGATGGGGAAGGCGTTTGACACATGAAACCCCTGTGCTGCTCTCAAGCTGTATGCAATCTTGAGAGAGGAGCTTTTTACAGAAGGCAAAGAAATGCTTCCCTGCCTTCATAAACTTCCACTACCCTCTGCAAGTCCTCATGGTGCCTCATGGTGCTAGGCAGACGCGCATGGCCTCACCATCTGTCTTTCGGTTTCTAGGGTGAGCTCACCCTCCTCCTCCATTTCTGTATTGACACCTGAAGGTGGCGCCTGAGAATCCACTGAACGCATGAGCAGCCAGGCTGACCAGGGAGGTCTAGCAGTCAGAATAGGACATCTGGTGACAGGTTTTGCATAATGATGACTTTTCTTTTACCTCTTCCTCCTGCAAAATGAAGACTGACACCAAGGGTCCAAGGAACCATATTTGAAACCAACCCCTTCTAAATGTGTACACTACCAAGAAACAAAATAGTAGACACTGCCTTAAAAAAGGAACATCACTTGAGATAAAGGCAGTATCAGGCATGATTTCCTTCTTGTTGAGAGGGGCCTTAAGACTAATTATACTTGATTGGTTGTCACCAAGTGTGTATGCCACTTCTCTATGTACCCTGAGGGTTATGCTGTACTGGTCATCTTGTAGTTCATTGTCATCATAGCTGGGTAGGACTATTATTTGCTTCTGTCCCTTGGAAGTTTGCATAACACCTTTTAGTGTCATGAAAGTTAGACCTCAGAGGGGAGACTATCAATTCAGTTACAGCTTGGATCCTCTGGGTGTCTGGGGTTCATGGTGTCTTCAGCAATCAGGACTTAATTTTCAATTCTTGGAGGCAACAAAGGGTAACAAAACACCCTATAAAGTTTTGGGAATCTGGGACCTTCTTGTGCCTGCTATTGGGGGTTTTGTTAGATATTCTATGGGTTTGGATGGAGTATCACCATCCCATTGGGAATTTTTTATATAAAATTTATCTGTAGGCATGGAAAGAGAGATCAAATGTAATTTTAGTTTTAAAAAAGGATGATCCCTTGTAGCTTTATCAGATGATTGCTGTTATTCTCTCTCTCTCCATAATAAAAGCCCACTCCTCCCATGATCCTTCTTACTTCACTGGTTGCAGTTACTTCAGGTTATATACTCATATCTGAATATTTGTAGTTAGAAGCCACAAATAAGAACATCAGCCATTTATCTGAGTCTGGGTTACTTCACTCAATATGATCTTTCTAGTTTCATCCATTTATTTGCAAACTTTATTTTTTTTACAAATGAATAGTATTCATTCCACTGCCACATTTTTATTATCCATTCATCATTTGAAGGACATCTAGATTGTTTCCAGTTTCTAGCTATTGTGATGAACACAGTTGAGCAAGTATCTATAGAATAGGATGCCAAGACTGTTAGGTATATGCCAAGAAGCGATTATAGATTGATCCTATGGTAGATTTTATTTTTAGCTTTTTGAGAATTCTCCACTTTTATTTCCAGAGTGACTATACCAGTTTGCAATATTGCTAGTAGTAAACAAGGGCAATGCATGCTGAGCGATGTAGTCCAAGTCTGTCGCAGCGCCCAGCGAGCTGCATTTCCCATCTTATGCCTTAGTACCTACTGTGCGATACTTTCAAAATGGTCCATAGGACAGGCATGCGGCTCCCCACAGGCTCTGAGCTTAGCTTCAGAGACTTGGAGGCTGAATTGGGGAATCCAGTTTCTCACATCATCTCTAAAATTTCTTGTCAGTTGTTTTGTTCATCTTTGCCATTGTGATTAAAGTAAAATGAAATCTCAAAGTTGTTTTAATTTGCATTTCCCTAATTGTTAAGGATTGGAAATATTTCTTAGCCACTTCTTTCTTTTTTGAGAGCTCTCTGTTCAGATCTCAGGCCTGTTTTTTTTGTTGTTGTTGTTTGTTTTGTTTTTTTATGAGTCGTTTGAATATTTATTTATTTGTTTGTTTGTTTGTTTGTTTGTTTGTTTATGTATGTATGTATGTATGTATGTATGTATGTATGTATGTATGTATGTATGTATGTGGGTAGGTTGACTCAGTGTTTCTCTGTGTAGCTCTGGCTGTCCTGAAACACACTCAGTAGACCAGGCTGGTCCTAAACTCAGAGATACACCTGCTGTTGCTTTCCAAGTGCTGAGATTAGAGCCATGCACCAGCGCCACCTGGCAGTTTTTTGGGTTCTTTAGATATTCTGTATATTAATTCTCTGTCACATGTGTATAGCTGGCAAAGATATCCTCCCATTCTGTGGACTTCCTCTTTCCTCAAATTCCCATTTTAGTTTGATGAGGTCCCACTTAGCAATTCCTCTGTCACGTGTGTATAGCTGGCAAAGATATCCTCCCATTCTGTGGACTTCCTCTTTCCTCAAATTCCCATTTTAATTTGATGAGGTCCCACTTAGCAATTGTTGGCCTTATTCCTAGGCAAATGGAGTGCTGTTCAGAGAGTCCTATCTTACAACTATAACCTATCGAAACTATGTATGTTTCTTGTAGTAGTTCTAGTGTTTCATGTTTCAGATTTAGGTCTCTAATCCATCTGGAGTTAAATTTTGTTCAAGGCGATAGATAGTGACTAGTTTTATTTTTCTCTATGCGGACATAAGCGTTTCCTAGCAGGATGTGTTGAAGATGTTGTCTTTTCATCAGTGTGTATCTTTGGCATCTTTGTCAAACATTATATAGCTGTAGTTGTGGGTACTGATGTTTGACTCATCAGCTTTGGTTCTTTGGTCCACATGCCTGCTTTTGTGCCAATACCATATTGTTTTTATTACTATGGCTCTGTAATACATTGTGAGGTCTGCAATGGTAATCCCTCCAGAACTGTTTTGCTCAAGATTGTTTCGGATGCTCAGGATCTTTTGTGGCTCTATACAAATTTTAGAATAGTTCCTATATCTATGAAGAATGGGATGGGAATTTGAAATCAGAATTGCATTGAATCTGTAAACAACTATTTGAATGGTCATTTTTACAATATTAATTCTACCACTCCATGAACATACAATGTCTTTCCTTTTTTTTTTTTCCGTTTGTTTTGGGGTGTGTGTGCGTGTGCGTGTGTGCATGTGTGCGTGTGCGCATGTGTTATGTTTTTGAGGCAGGATTTTTCTGGGTAACCACCCTGGCTGTCCTGAACTCACTTTTTATATCAGGTTGGACTCAAATTCACAGAGCTCCATCTGCCCCTGTCTCCCAAGTGTGAGGATTAAAGGTGTGTGCCACCATTGCTTGGCATCTTCCCATCTTCTAGTATCTTTCTAAATCTTTTTCTTCAAAAGTTTAAATTTTCCATTGCAGAAGTCTTTTAACTCCTTAGTAAGGTTTATTTCTAGGTGCTTTATTTTCTTTGAGACTATTATAAATGGGAGTGTATCCTTTATTTCTTTTATTGTGTATTTATTAGTGTACAGAAAAGCCATCTATTTTTGTGAGTTGATTCTTTATCCTACCACTTTGTTAAGATTATTTACGAGTTTGCGGTAGAATTTGTGGGGGTCTCATATGTAATATGACTTCTTTTCCTATTTGTAACCCGTTCATTTTCATTTCTTGCCTCATTGTCCCAGGTATTGCTTAGAGCACAATATTTCATAGGAATGGGGGTGGTGAGCAGCCCTGTCACATTCCTGATGTCGATGGCATTGTGTACTGGCTGGTTTTTGTGTCAACTTGATACTGTCTGGAATCATCTGAGGAAAAAAAAAAAAGCATCAGTTGAGGAAATGCCTCCATAAGATCCAGCTGTAAGGCATTTTTCTCAATTGTGATCAATAGGAGAGGACCCAGCCCATTGTGGGTGGCGCCATGGCTGGGCTGGTGGTCCTGAATTCTATAAGAAAGCAGTCTGAGTGAGCCATGTGAAGCAAGTCAGTAAGCAGCTCCCTCCATGACCTTTGTATCAGCTCCTGCCTCCAGGATCCTGCCCTGTTTGAGTTCCTGTCCCAACTTCCTTCAGTGATGAGCAGAAATATGGAAGTGTAAGCCAAATAAACCCTTTCCTTCCCAACTTGCTTTATAGTCATGGCGTTTCATTGCAGCAAGAGAAACCCTAAGATTGCCTCAAGTTTTTCTCAATTAGGATGATGTTGTGGTTTTGTTATATATAGCCTTTATGTTGAGGTATGTTCTTCTTAGTATTTCTTTTTCTAGGACTTTTATCATGAAGGCATGTTAGATTTTGTCAAAGACTTTTCACCATATTGAGATGATCATGTGAGTTTTTCTTTAAACTCATTACATTTATTGACATTTGTATCTTGAACTATCCCTGCATCTTTAGGATAAACCTTTAGTCATGCTGGGTAATCTTTTGGTATATATCTGTATTGAATATTTTTGAATCTATGTTCAGCAGCAGGCATATTGGCATTTTGTCAGTTTGGGTATTAGAGTAATACTTGCTATAGTTGGTTTTTTCTTTGGGCCCCAACTCATAAATAACAACATGGAGACTTACTAATTTTCTATGAAAGCTTAACCTTAGCTTAGGCTTGTTTTTAACTAGCTCTTATAATTTAAATTAACCCATCTCAGTTCATCTATGTTCTGTCAGGTACCACCCTTTCTGCTTCCTCCATGTTTCCTCGAGTGCCTACATTCTTTCTCCTACTTCCTCTCTCTGCAGGAAGTCCAACCTATACCTGCTGCCTCGCTATTGGCTGTTCAGCTTTTTATTAATAAAAATATTAATATAAATTATAAATCACAGTGTTATTTCTTCACACAGTGTACAAATATCCCATAAAAGGGGGACTTTTTAGTCTAAATAAAAGGAAAAATTTTAACTCTAATACAGTAAAATTATATGCAATCAAAGTTTTTATCAAGTAAGAATTACATTAACAATGTCCATTTGTATTTGGCAAGTTTAGAGAAATTAATCTTATCTATCTTACCTTAGTGAGTCCAAAGTTTTGTACCTAGACCACTTTCTACCATAACTTGAATTACCATCTTTAAAATATTTTTTTTGAGCTGAACAGTAGTAGCCCATGCCTTTAGTCCCAGCACTAGGGAGACAGAGGCAGGAGAATCTCTGTGAGTAACCTGGTCCACTGTGAGTTCTACTTCAGGCTCCAAAGCTACACAGAGAAACCCTGTTGCAAAAAAAATAAAAATATCTTTTTATACCTAAAAATATTTTATTAAATAGCTAGCTTAAGAGTTTATATCTCTCAATCTTTTATATTTTATACCTGTTTTGTGAGTTTCTTTTATAAATTTGGTAACAAGAAAGATTGTAACTATAACTATCTAGTCTTCAACTCCATCAGAGACCCAAGAAGGATATATTACCTAAGTAAACAGGAAGTCCAGACCAAACAACTTCCAAAACTACAGAAATGGTATTGAGACAACTGGCTGCCTGGACAGACACCCAAGGATCCTCTGCAATTTTGAGGCATCTATCTTTGGCCTACAAGCCTAAAATATATGACAGACTTTGTCTGTGAAGCAGGAATTTGAAGGACTGTCCTACTTTATCTTAGCAAAGTTAGACAGTCACCTTCCTGTGTGTTCTGCTTGTCCAGTTTGGACAATGCACTGTCAGCAGTTAAGGCAAGGTCAGTTTCTTACCCATCTGGCTAGCTTTACCCCATCGAAAGCCAATTCCATATAGAGGTTCTTTGACCCGTCATACTCTTTTGAAATAAATTGGTGCTGCCAAGAGCATATGTGTCTTGCTTTTGTAAAAAAAAAAAAAAAAAAAAAAAAAAGCCTTATATTATTTTCAAAATCATATTCTGTAGTTCTTTGAAGTGTTTCAAGACCATCTATCTATTTAAAATTTTTTGTTTGATTTTGAAAACACCTAACATGTCTATAAGTTTGATTTTTATAGATGACTAACTACCAACCTGTATTTGTTATCTAAAATAGATTTTAAGGAATAGAAATGTACATTGTTAAATTAGGTGCATAGGTAAAATATGTTAAAAAAGAGTAGGAATATATATACAATATAACAAAAACCTTAAATTCATATCAATATACAAAATTCCATGCCGATTATAAAATATTTGAGACTAGTAGTTCCCTTTTTTTTTTTTTTTTTATAAAAAGATGTCTTTTTTTAGCCATGTATCCCCCTGATCCCTCTTCCTTCACTCCTCCCAACCTCTCCCAGTCACCCTTCAGCCTCGCCCCTCCCCATTCACCCATCCCTTTCCCCAAAAGAGCAAGAAGTCCCAAGGTGGGTCAGTTTAGCGTGGCACATCCACTCCAGGCATAGTAGTTGCTTTTTTAGTTTAAAGGTAGATTCAATATTCTACCCTTTATCCTATCATTCTTACATCTCCCTTTTCTCTTTTCAGAACAAGATCCCTGAATCTAATCTCCTTTGTTCAGCTTTCTCCCTGACCATGACTAACAAAACTTGTAGTCAACCCCCATAAATAATAATAAACCTCCTTAATCCATTGAATGACCAAAACCCACCCACCCAACCTCTTGGAAATCTGGGCATTTTGTTCTCTACCTGTCATTTGGGAGTGATGGCATCACTAGGAGACCCTGAGAAAAATGAGATAATAGTCAAACCTTGGGAGAGCTAGCTATATCATTTGTTGTCCAGTCTCTGTGTAATGGGAAAGTGCAGGGCTTATCTGATGTCCTGGCTAGAGTAGTGCATGAGGTTGGACCATCTCAGCTAGTGGCTTTGAAATTGTTCTGGATGGAGTATTTTGAGGAAATTATAACAGACATTTTGAGACTGGATCGCCTGGGCTACTTGTCTTTATTGGTGTCTGGTCCTTTCTCCCCCCTGAAAATATAAACTTAAAGGTAACATATATCTGTATTTATACAAGTATGCAATGTGTAGTTAAAGATGTCAAGCCAGTTAAAGATGCTTTTTGTATTATGTTTGAGCAGGTAAAAAGTATCTGTTAACTTTATATGTTTGTTTGGACTGTATAACCAAACGTCTATCCATGACATCTGAAAGGATGGCATGTAATAATAAGACATGAGGACTCTGTAGCCAACACAATTTATCATGGCTCATCCAGTCTCACAGCTGTTCACATAATGGAACAATCAACTTATATGTCACCCGTCCTGTAGTCTTTCTTGGTTTCTTTCTCCATGTCTATATCCAAGATTTTCAAGAGGTCTCCCCCAATAAAATCTGATCTTCATTTATTTTGAAGAGAACCATAACTCCCCCCCCCCCATGGAAACAGAGGCATAACCTCTCCTCAACACAACACATTTTCCAACCTCCATTTTTTAAGCGAATACATTTTATAGGCTGGTTTAATCCAGCATTTCCTTCCATAATCCAATGTCTCTTAGCAGCTATCATTCATTCATCAGCATTCAAAAATTTGAAGTCAACAAAGCACCATACAGGATTCAGATGCCCTGTGTGTTTCCCACATTTATGAGGCTTATTCTGCTTATATTACTTTACTCTTTCTTTAAAGACTATTTTTTAAATTTTTCTTCTACAACTGTTTATATGCCTCCCCCCCCCCCTTTTACTGAATGTGTTTAAAGGTTTTTTCTTTCTTTTTAAAGATTTTATTTATTATGTATACAGTGTTCTGCCTGCATGCCAGAAGAGGGCACCAGATCTCATTACAGATGGTTGTGAGCCACTATGTTGTTTCTGGAATTAAACTCAAGACCTCTGAAAGAGCAACTGCTTGCTCTTAATCTCTGAACCATCTCTCCAGCCTTAAAGGTTTTCTTGGTCTGGACCACTTTACTGCATGCCTACAGCCTTCTCTGACCACATAAGCCATGCTTTAAACCTGTCATGCAGCTCAGTACATGGCACTGACTGGCTCAAATGCACAGCCTATCACTACATCTCTGTATATCACAGGCACACACCTGACTGAGAGGCTGCAGACTAGGAACTATATTTTTGTGTCTGATACTCTTTTTTTAAGCTTTCTTAGGTCCTATGTGGAAGTACCTGTCCCAATGTTGGACAGCATATATAAAGACTCTTTCTCTATCCTACTAGCCAGCTCCCAAATAATGACATGGAGACTTGTTAATTATGAAAGCTCAGCCTATAGTTTAGGCTTGTTCCTAATTAGCTCCTTTAACTTAAACTAATCCATGTTATTAATCTACATTCTATCATATGGTGTTTCTTCCCTCCCATCTTCTATTTCCTGTTTTCTCTCCGTGTCTCCCGGTGGTCTCACTGGTGTGCCTAGCTTCCTCTGCCTGGAGGTCCTGCCTATACCTCCTGCCTAACTATTAGTCATTCAGCTTTTTATTAAACCAATCACAGTAATATATCTTCACACAGTGTACACATATCCCACAACAACCGGCTTTATAGAAAGAGTTTGGGAGTGCCTCTTCAGTGTCTTTTCTCAAAAAGAAAAAAAAGAAAGAAAGAAAGAAAGGAAGGAAGGAAGATAATTCAAGAAGGTTGGCAGTAGATTTTCTTCTGTGATCTTGTTGAAGACCTGGGATTCTTCTCCATGTGCTAGTCCTAGATTTGTACCTAGGGCCCTTTCATGGCACCCTGCACACTCCTTTCTTTTTGTTGTTGGTTTTTAATTTTTTCATATTCTTTGCTTGTTTAATCTGTTTCTTCACTTTTACCTTTGATTCCTGATAGTTTACCTTCTGCTTCATTCCAATCTAGTTGTAAGACCTTCCCTTGTATTTTCTAGTTGGGTTATTGAGGTTCTCAGTTTTGTTTGTTTTGTTTTTAAGATGTGTCTATATGATCAGTGTTCTGGCACCTATGTCTACATGCGTCTACATGCCAGAAGAGGGCACCAAATCTCATTGCAGATGGTTGTGAGCCACTCATGAGGTTGCTGGGAATTGAACTCAGGACCTCTGAAAGAGTAGCCGGTGCTCTTAACCTCTGAGCCATCTCTCCAGCCTGGGTTATTGAGTGTTCAATTTCATTTTCATTTCAACTTGAGTTCTCTTCAGTGTTTCTCTTTGTTGAATTAGGTTTTCAAAGTTTGACTTGTCTCCCTCATTACAACCAGAGTTATTTTTGTCTTTTGGGGGGGCATCATTTGGACAATTATTCTTTTTTATAAGCTTTTTTTTTAAATTGTTTTATTTGCTTGTTTTGTTCTGAGAAAGGGTTTCTTTAGGTAGTCCTGGCTGTCCAGAAACCTGCTATGTCGACCATACTGGCCTGACTCAAACTCATAAATCTGCTGCCTCTGCTTCCCACGTGCTGGGATTAAAATTGTGCACTGCCATGCCAGCCAAGCATTTATACCTTTTCTTTCTTCCTTTCTTTCTTTCTTCTTTCATCCTTTCTTTCTTTCCTTTTTTTTTTTTTTTTTTTTGAGACAGGGTTTTATTGTATAGTCCTGGCTGTTCTGGAATGTGCTCTGTAGATCAAACTGGTCTGGAACTCAGAGAAATGCTTGCCTCTGCTTCTTGAGTGCTGGGAGTAAAGGCATTCACGACCTCCAGACTTCATAAGCATTTATTCTTAATATTATTATTCTCTATAAGTTTATTATTAACCTTTTTTGTTTATGTGCTTGTTTGTTGTTTTTTTAAATGTTCTTCAAACTCCTTGAGTTCTTTGATTAAATTTATACTTCTCTATAAGAATGGTGGGTTTTTTATTTTATTTATAGTTATGTGATGAGAGCCTATCATGTGTACTTCTTTTGTAAGTTCTCTAATATAGAGGCAGCAAACTGGGACAGAACACAGGATCTGTCAGCCAGGTTGGACTTGAAGGCTGATTATTCTTTCGATGGATTGAAATCTGGTGGGCACAGGAGGTTCAGTTGGGAGGCAAAGATAGGTATTGTGGTCCAAGCCTGGAGTCTGGTGGTGCTGGCAGAAGGGCTGCTCTGACCAGATCAGGGCACTGGATGTGGGACCGGGACCAGGTCTGGAAGCTGGGAGGGTGTGAAAAGGACCAGGGGGACGCATCCTTCTTCATCATGGTGCAGGACCTGGCTGGGCACAAAGGTTAGATATGGCCTTGAGAGGAACCTGTGGGTTGTGAGTGGGTGGCCTGTGCTTGGCTTTTTATTGGGCATCCAGACTCTGGTCTCATAGTCACAGATACTTTGCCAACCCAAGAGTCTCTCCAGTCCTCCCTCTTTTTAAGAACGAGAAACATAAATAATTTAGTAATTGTACAACTTTTTTTGTTTGTTTTGTTTTTAATTGTGCTTCCCTGTACCAGTGTTTCTCAAAACAGCTCTCTCTCCCAGGGCTACCAATTTTCTGTGGTTTTGGTTGTGGTTGTTGTTAATAGGTGGGAGAGATTAGTTTGCTATACAGTCAGGATCAATGCTCTGGGCACTGGGTTGAAGGAGAGCATTTCTTAGGTGAGGAATTCTCAAATTTTAATGTATGCACATTCCCCTGAACAACTTGGCTAAGGTAGAACTTTTGGCTTTCAGCCCTAGAGACTCTACTCCAGCAATTCCAAGCTTTAGCTTAGGAACCTGCATTTTTAGTAAACATCTGATATCTTTGTCATGTGACCATACATTGAAAAGACATCTGACAGACAGGACAAGTGTCCTCACCAGACACAGAACCTGCCAACCTCCCAATGCTTGCTTTTCTTAGCTTTCAGAACTATAAGAAATAATTCTGCATAAACCAGTCCATCAATAATCACACAAACATCTCAATTATCCTCAGATGACTTTAAACCATAGTTTGAGAAAGTAGGCCCTAGTGAATGAAAACTGTAGATGTATTTCTGCTAAAATCTCTACCACTAGAGTCTAAAAGGGCCGATCTGCCAGTAAACCAGCTAAGATAAAGAAATCAAACCAAGCTGAACGTGGTGGCTCAGCCTGTAATGCCAGGAACTTGAGTGTCTGGGACATGAAGGTTATCATGAATTTGAAAGTTTTGAAACTAGCCTGGGCTACAATTTAGTCTCAACACACACACACACACACACACACACACACACACACACAGAGAGAGAGAGAGAGAGAGAGAGAGAGAGAGAGAGAGAGAGAGAGAGAGACTGAGAGATGAAACCACTAAACCAAAACACCCTTTTATAGTTTTCGTAACTTTGGAGTAAAATCTCTATGGAAGGAAGAACTCCCAGAGTCTTCCCAGAAGCAAATGCCAAACCTGAGTCTGTTCATTGTCACTGGAATGTAAGTCACTTGAGGTGACTTAGGAAGGCTGGAACTTCAACAGATACAGGAAATCCTATAGCAGTAATGATGCCACTACAATTGTTACTTAGTAACCATGGTTCTACTTAAACTCTTAGAGTGCAGAAAGAATCATTTATTATTGTGACAAGGAAAACTAAATAGCATGGGTAAATAATTAAAATAAAGAAGAATGTGAAGCCATGGAGCACTGAGGGGGGGAGGCAAAATTAAATACCTTTTTGCCAATAGGAATGATAAAATGAAACCCAGGCAAACATATTGGAAAAACTACACTCTCAAAACATTGGAAGAACTTGAAAAGTGAATGGATAGTTCAATTCTATGTAAAGCACAGAGTTAAAAGATAGCAGCAAATGTAAAGTGTGTTGTAAACCCACTTTCCTGCTTGTTTGCTATTAAAATGTTGTATATGATTTTAAAGGTGAGTAACTTGACATTTCTGCATAACCCTTTCTCAATCAGAACTGCTAATTGCGTATTTTTCCTTACACCTGCTACCCAAATCACTTTTCTGGAATGTAGTGTTTGGCTTTCATTTATTTCTCAAGCTATACTGTTCAAATGGTGTTATCTGCGTGCGAATAACATCAGGACTGTTCCGCCCCCCCCCCCAAGTATCAAGCTGTCTGCCCTTTCTTTACTCCCATTAGCAAGTTTCAGGGGCAAGACAAAAGAGTAATCACCCTGGGATTCCTCCGAGACCTTCTTAAATGCCCTTCCAGGTGGTTTTGTAAATGGGGGCGTAGTTGAGAAGGATTGGATAAGAATAACAAAGATGGGAATTCTTTCGAAACCACAGTTGAAATGTTCTCTCCTGTAACAACAGATTGATCGATGAGGCATAAAACACGGCCAGATGCTGGGGTTCCGGGATACGTTTGCCTTCCCATTTTATAACCTGGAGCAGCTTTGGCTGTAAGTAGGTCACTTGCTTGCTCTCATTTACCTGATTCTAGGAAAATGCCCTTGGAGGCTTTGCAAAATAACATTTTCTGGTGGTTTGCATTTTAAAAATTAATCTTAGGAAAACCCTAGCTCCTTCACCCCAAACATAGCCTTTTCTCTATTAGGAAGTATAACTTTAAATCTTGAAGCATAAGTGAAACCAATTTAAATAGATAAGAAGACTTTGAAATACTAGATTTTATAAATGGAAGTTCTTTCAATCTGCATCCGTTCTGTTCGTGTCTGTAATTGAGCGTGCTCACCATTGGTATAGAACTCAACTCACAGAAGTGTAGGTAGGCTCTACATTCTCCTTTCAGATATGAACTCTGAAAAGCAAGATGTCTAGGGCATAGAAGGGGTTTTAAAATATTTTCTTCACTGTTTTTCAAGTATGGCATATCTAATTGGGCTCCTGGGATTCCATTCCTACTGACTTATCCTATGATGGGGCAAAATGGAAGGAAGGGTAGTTTAGAGATAAGACATGTAGCTGAATTGTTTTACTGATCATAGTATTACTGCTGACTCATCAGGATGGATCTGCCCATGGTAACTTTATTAGCAAATAGTCATACTAGAACCAGTCTTGATGGCTACAGAATTTAAGAGCATAAGATTTATAGCCCTAGGTTTGAACTTACATCAGGGTGACTTTGGACTTACATACACAGGCCTCATATTCCTACACTTAAGTTGGGAACAGTACAGTGCATGTGCCATGGCTTTGCACTGAGAACTAAATGATACAATGCATATAAAATGCAAAGTCAATGCCTGGCATCTGGAGTGACCAAAATCTATGCTGGTGTCAAATCACAGATGATATTTTCATTGTACAGTGAAGCTAATATTTCCTTACTCTCAGAACTTTCTAAGGAGAGTAATTTTATACATCTGACTTTGCAAGACGACATAACCTTTTACACTTTCCAACTGTGCACCCTGTCTGAAAGATTAACCTCTGGTTTGTTCCTGTGACCTCATAGTTCACTCATTTTCAGTTTCAATATTCCCTCTCCCTGCGTCTCATCTGTATACTATTTACAGTGGCTATATAAAAAGCCATAAAATTTGATCTCTATGACCCTAAGATAAGTTTAAAATACTAAACTGAGTGTGGGAGCTCACAGTTGTAACTCAATGGACTGAGACAGAAGGATTTTCAGGAATCTGAGACCAGTCTGAGCTACATACTGAATTCTACAGAGAGAGACATGTCTCAAATAAAGAAACAAACAAACAAAAAAGCCCCCAACCAAACAAAACCCCCTAAGATTAATTAATTGAACAATTGTTCAATGTATGAGAATTAGTGGATTTCTCAGCCCATTGTCAGTGCTAGCTCTACTTATCATCACTCTTTATTGTCTGTACAGTCCTTGCCCTCTCAGAGTTCTAAGAACACAAATATAAGAATATGAAGTCTTCACTGAGCTGTTTGTTTGTTTGTTTGTTTATTTATTTATTTATTTATTTATTTACTTATTTACTTATTTATTTATTTAAGCTGAGGTTTGTCTCTGATCAACACTGACTGTTTGCCTAGGGAAAAGTTACACGTAAGTTGTTGTACAAAAAGAAGGAAATAATTTAGCTGATCAGAGTCTGATGCTAAACTGGATGGTGTCTGAGAAGGCAGGAGTACCCTGAATGCTGTCTTTTTTTCTGCCAACCACAGCCTACTTTCTACCTTCAATGATAACATCAGATTGTTACTCACTTAAGATTCAATGCACTGAATGAAGCTCAACACATTTACTAAAATATTGGTTTGTGGGTACGGCACAAGCATCTGTATTCATGTTAATATGTGTTTGCACAGCGAGAGGTCAAGATGGTGTCCCCTATCACTCTCTACCTCATTTTTTTGAGGTAGGGTCTTTTTCTCTGAGTCACTGATTGGCTAACTTGGCTAACCAAGGAGCTGAGTTTCAGGGTCTCCTTATCTTCACCTCCCCGGCACTGGGGTTACAGGTGCTGCCTGACTTTGTACAGTTTTTACTCGTGGGTCTAGGGATCTGAACTCAGGGCCTCACGTTTGCATTGCAAGCATTTTACCCACTCTAATTTAAGATGCCTTTCTGGAGAGGAGAGAGAGAGAGAGAGAGAGAGAGAGAGAGAGAGAGAGAGAGAGAGAGAGAGAGAGAGAGAGAGAGAGAGAGAGAGAGAGAGGAGAGAGAGAGAGAGAGAGAGAGAGAGAGAGAGGAGAGAGAGAGAGAGAGAGAGAGAGAGAGAGAGAGAGAGAGAGAATGAATTGGTTGTGAAGAATGTATTTCTTCCACAGGCAAAACCGAGGCAAAGTTGACTAGTTTTAGGGATTGAAAGCCCTGCTGGGTTGTCTCCTTTCACCCCGGGGAACCGGCAGCGACTCACCAGCAAGCCCAGCTTAAAATCCGCACCCCTCCCCCTTCTATTGTCATTGTTTCTGGATCAGGAGAAGAAAACAGGGCGGGATAGAAAGAAAGAAAAAAAAAAAAAGCAAAGCCTGTGACTTGAGTTACACAACTGCAGGAAACCGACTATACTAAATCGGCAGAGCTGAAAGCCCCATTCAGCTTTAAAATAGCGCACCTGATAGAGTTTCAGACCTTTCTACCTTCCTGCCTGCCGCTTGTTAAGTTTAAATACCAACCCAATGCCAGAGGCATGCTCACACCTATTTCTTTATGTCTCCCGAGTTCTCGGGTTTATGAGGAACTAGAAAAGGGGATGGAGGGTGGGCAAAGGAGGCTAAGAAGCTGACTCAAGTAT
The DNA here is from genome assembly GCA_033318265.1 of Phyllotis vaccarum. NCBI lineage: Eukaryota > Metazoa > Chordata > Mammalia > Rodentia > Cricetidae > Phyllotis > Phyllotis vaccarum. Next base: position 28,560,867 of record JARWLC010000004.1, on the reverse strand, counting down.
TTTCTCCCCCAAGGTGCTTTGTAAAAAGCTCAAAAGATGTAGTGAGTCTTAGCCGGCTAACAGCAGCGTTAGAATTCTGTCTAGGTGGGCTTGGCTGCTCTGTGAGCCACGTTCATTCCAGCCTCATGCTTGGGACTCTTGAAAATGAATGAATGAATCAGTCAGTTTCATTGAATAGTATCTGAAAGCATGCAATGCAATTACATACAGTCGTTTAGTTTGATGACGAATTCCTTTTTTTGGAGACTAAATCAAGAATTCCAGAACTTGAACTTACAACCTCCCCTCTGCAAATCTTGGCAAGTGTGTGTGTGTGTGTGCGCGTGTGCGTGTGTGTTATGTGTTGGTCTGGTGGATGCACACTTCAACCTCTGGCATCCATATCCCCAGAGAGTCTGATTAGGTGGAAGCCTACCTCTCTCTTTCCCCAGACCCCACCCCCTCAGAAAGCCTGCCAAGAGGTCCTCACCAGGGCTGCTCAAGATCACACCTATAGGCTACTTAAGACCTGGCCACCATATTGCCTTGTGATTCCTCTCCTGCCTTCCCAAGGGTCACCCAGGAGTTGCTTTGCTCTGTTCATTAAACCTAGACTCAGTAACTTGGCTTGAATGGTTTATTACATCAGGGGCATTGAACTGGGGGTTCAAAATGTGTGTGTGTGTGTATGTGTGTGTGTGTGTGTGTGTATGTGTGTGTGGTGTTGCGTTGGGAATTGAATCCTTGTGCATTCAAGGTAAGTACTATCTATGATCTATATGCCCAGTTCTTATGAAACTTCATTTTAATATCATTCCCAAATTCTGTTTCTGCCAAGCATATGTTGGGTAGATAAGAAATAGTTTCCACTGAAATGAATAAACTGAAGTATGCAGGATGGAGAGCTTATACATTTAATATAATACTCCAAGTTTTTGTGGAGTATCTTTATTCTCTATTGTAGCCAGTCATTGCCCTACTATCCTTTATACTAGTTTCTAAAATCTTTGGAGTATATTTATTTAATAGACCACCAACTTTCGCCAACCTAAAAGCTAAGCATGTCATCAGTTGACATCTAAAGCCTGTAGGAGACTCTGGCAGGGTGATATACCCTTTGATCCTAGCACTCAGGAAGCAGAGGCAGGCACATCTCTGTGTGGTTCAGGTCAGCCTGGTCTAAGAGCAGATTTAGTAAGAGCTACATAGTAAGACTCTGTTTCAAAATAGAAAAGGAAGATTGACCGGGCCCTCTTTCCCTTGAGAAAGATCCCTGTTTTGGGGCTAGAGAAATGATTAGGGAAGACTTGGTTGTGTATCTAGGAAGGTAAATATTTAATAAATCATAGGTTCTTGGGGTTGAAAAATATATTAAATGTTGAATTTTCATCCAAAGTTAGTGAAAAATTACAGTACGGATGTACAGGATTGAGGATTTAGTTCAGTGGTAGCACACTTGCCTAGCATTCTGGAGGTCCCAAGTTAAGTCCCCAAGCCTCTTAAAAAGAGGTGTGCCTGTGCACATTCCATATTCTATGTAGTTAAAGAACATAGATCAATCATAGCTTTCCCTACTAACCTCACATTTAAGGCAACTGATTTTACTTCTCTAAGCCTTCATTTTTCTCACCTATAAAATGCATATAAAACCTATGTTATAGGTTTTGTGATGGGGTTGAGGATAATGTACATAAAGGAGTTGGAACACACAATGATCTTTAGGAAACGATTGTAATCATAACTATCCACTGAGCAGCCATGAACATTATCTCTACATTCTCAGTGATGTGGAATTCCCTTATTCCTAACAGACCCTTGCACGTTCAGAGGATGCTTCAGTATGGGTTCTTTTTTATAGATTCTAAATCTTTCCCCCTAGAACTTCGTTCACGGCTCTGAGTCTTACTAGTGAAGCTATACAGATGAAGCTAGGTTGTGAATCTAGAATGCAGTGTTTACTTAGACTGGGGTTGCCAATGTGAACACCATAGATTTAACAACATGATTTAGGATCCAACTAGCTTCCTTTTTGTAAGCGCTCAGTGGTTTCATGCTTATTGGATTTCTGTCAACTAGAGCATGTTTCTGCTCTTCCCCAAAGATAGAGCAAAAGCTTGGCTTGTGTGCTGCACCTGTCACAGCTTTGAGACAGGGTTGTAAATGCAAAGCCTTTCAACTAATGCTGTATTGTAGTTATTGATAAACTTGATAAAAAATGTTGTATGCACATAATTTGGGCAGTTAGTCAGTTATAATGTCTGTTATAGGGGGCCTGTAAAGTCATATGAATAACAGAATACTTATCTAGCATTGGATATGTACCAATCACCAGAGTAAATGCTTTATATATATTAACTTGCTTAATTCTTATAAACTAAAGCACTAAGTAATTCAGTCATTCTCAGATAAGGAAATGAAAATGATTATAATAATTATCTTACTAAATAGTATCTCTCCTAGTTTTATTACTGTAGTTGTGATAAATACAATGAGCAAAAGTATCTTGGGAAGGAAAGGGTTGATTTCATCTTTTAAGTTACAGTCCATCGTCGAGGGATGCCAACTCAAGGCAGGAGCTTGAAGCAGAAACCATGGAGAAATAATGCTTCCCAGCTTGCTTCCAGGCTGATGTTCAGCCAGCTGCCTTTCTTAAACAGCCCAAACCCCCTTCTTAGGGATGCTACCAAGCACAGGGGGCTGGACTCTCCTACATCAACAAGCATTCAAAATAATAACTCACAGTCATGCCTGCAGGCCAGTCTGATAGAGGCAGTTCTACAACAGAGGTTCCCTCCTCCCAGGGGTGTCAAGTAGACAACCACCCAAATTAACCATCACAGCACCAGTCCGGACTTAAACCAGGCAGTCTTAGTCCGTATCCTGCATTCTTACTCACTGTACCTTGCTCCTGGCAAAACAATACGTAGCTTACCGCTGGCCCTTTAAAAGAAGTATGATGAATGGGTGCCTTTAGACTTGCAAAGGGAATTTTTATGAAAGCACTATTAGAGAGTATTCTTTTAAAATTATTTGTGTATGTGTGCATGCATGCTCCAGCGTATGTTTAAGTGTGCAATGGCCTGTGTGTGGAGGTCAGAAGACAACTTGGTGGAGGGGTCTCCTCTGCCATCTTAACATGGGATCCAGGGATCAAACTCAGGCTGTCGGACTTTCATGGCTTTTATTCCCTGAGCTTTTGAGTTGCCATGGATATCATGTAGAAGAAAACAAAATGTTGACTGGAAACAATATCCAACCCCTTTCTCAGGGAGACCAAGCTTCTAATATTGCTGCATTTTATATTTCAGCTATGCAATTGTAAAAATTTAATGCCTCCCAATTTTGACATGATTGTATATATTCCTCCAAAAATTCTTGTCTACTATTGAAACAGCCTCAGATGGTGTGAGATGGCTCAGAGGGTAAAGCTACTGCCATCAAGCTGAGGACCTGATTCCTGGAGGAGGACAGAACCAGCTCCCTGGTGTGGTCTTTGGCCACCCAATGAGCTCTGTGCTTTCCCCTTCAATGCACACAAAATGAATAAATGAAATATTTAAAATAAAATAGGCTCATATTCAATCCCTTAAATTAGCATACAGCAAAATAGTCTATGTATGTTTGTAGCGTTCCATGAATTTTAATGCAAGAATAAATCCATAGGCACACCACCTTGATCCAAGTACAGATCAGTCCGACTTCTCCAAAGACCTCCCAGGTGTGATCCCTTAATTATCTCTTCTTTTTCACTCAGCATCTGTCGAACAGTGACCTGCTCTCTGAGCTCTCTCTCTCTGTCTCTGTCTCTACCCTAGTACGGGTTGTATAGATTAGATAATCGTGTTTGGGAAAATCAAATCTGGAAAACTTCACTGCTAGTTTTGAAGGGTGCTTTGAAATCTGAAATCTGTTCTTCCTCCGTTCTCCTCCTATTCTTTATTGTCCCTAGAAGAAGACAGGACAAAGCACGCTCACCGCATCTTACCCAGAACTCTATCCAGAACATCATGTTTCAGTTGGAATGGACTAAATGTTTGTGGTTCTTTAAAATTCACAAGTTTAAACTATAACCCCCAGTGCACTGACATCTGGAGATGGATCTCTGGGTTGTAGTTAGGTATATATGAGATACTGAGGATGATGTTCCTGCCCTTTTAAGTAGGAACAACCTCCCTCTGCTCCCCTGCCTCACCTTCCTTTTAATTTTCCCTTCTCCTCTCACCGTCTCTTTCCCTCATTAGGACACAGAGGAAACATGCCATTTGCAAGTCCTCAATGGGAACCAAATCAGCTGTCATCTTTGTTTTTTTTCTGGACTTATGTCTGAGCTATATCTGTCAGCTGTCATCTTGAAATGAGGCAATTAAGCCACTCACTCATCCGTTAACATTTTTCTGTGGCATCTTGAACACATTAAGATGATTGTTAGAATATTTACAAAGAAACACATGGCACAATATATCATGTTTCTGTTCCCAATTCAATTAGTATTTTTCCATATAATTCTGCCTGAACATGATGTATTAATAGAGTACATTTACTTAAATGCCAAGACAGGAAGAAAGGGAAGGAAGGAAGGAAGGAAGGAAGGAAAGAAGGAAGGAAGGAAAGAAGGAAGGAAAAAGCAACTCTTTCCAAACTATACTGATAGAAATCCAAGTACCACTTTGTGTGTGTCTGTCTGTCTGTCTGTCTGTCTGTGAGTGTCTGTGTGTAGAGGAAGGAGGAATTTAATGTATCCCAGGTGAGTGTCCAATTTTCTACAAGGTCCAAATGACCTTGAACTTCTAATCTTCCTGTCTCTACCTCCCAAAAGCTGAAACACCAGCATGCTCTGCCATACCTGGTGTTGCAGACCAAACCCAGGGTTCCACATATGACAGTCAAACACCCTACTATGTAAGCTACGCTGCCAGCTCCATTTTCTTTTTGTTCTAGTTTTTATGAATTTTATTTATTAATTGGGTGTGTGCAGAGGGCATATGTGTGCCATGGCACCTATGTGGAGGTCAAAAGACAACTCCTGTCAAGTCAATTCTCTCTTTCCAACATCATATAGTACTTGGAATCAAACTCAGGTTGTCAGCCTTGGTGGAAAGTACCTAAGTTCACCGAGCCAGCTCATCACTAGCTCTGTTTTGACATACTCAGGGTCTCACTGCAGGGTCTCACTCTGTAGTCTTCCTGATAGACAGGCTGGTCTTGGACTTTCTGAGGTTCTTACTTTTCCTTCTTAGGAATATTAGTATGTGTCACTATGGCTCAAATATCCATCCACCTTTGCAAACAATATAATTATGTATTTATTTATAGTGTGTGTGTGATAAGGGAGACACGCATGCCACATTTTCTATGTAGAGGTCAAAGGACAGCTTGTGAGAGCTGGTCTTCTCCTTCCACCATGGGGATCGATCCTGGTTGTCAGGCTTAGCAGCAAGTGCCTTCACCTACTGAGCCATCTTGTCAGCCCTCAAATATATATTTTGATATGTTCTTTTTAAAATTAATTTACCACTTGGCTGATCATCAGTCCCCTTGATTAATTTGCTCTGCCTTTCACTGTAGATGAATGTTAAGTGAGCTGGGTCCTATTGGGGTCCATTGTTTTTTACTTTTTATTTCCTTGAGAAATATGAATCAGAGAGAAAATATGATTAAGAGACCACAGTGTGTTTCATTCACATATAGCCCATTGACATGTCTTGAATATTTATAGTTGACATGAAGACATATAAAGAGATTTGCTTATCTTCTCCAGAGAGTAGTTTTAAATAAATTTATTAATTGGTAATGTTTGTCACAGACTGGCCTAAAATTCACTTTTTAGGCAAGGATGAGCATGAACTCCTGTCAGCCTCCCTAAGTGCTGGGCTTACAGGTAGACGCCACTATGTCTAGATTGCAACATAAGCACTTCTTGACCATGATGAATTGAGGAGACAGAAAACTATGCTGGTAGTACCCTTTACTGGCACCTGTAAGGCCCTGAGTTCAACCCATAGCACAATTGAAACAGAATACACCCTCCTACCTGGAGCGGAATTGTCCTGTGTTATAGTCTCTGTTGTCTACCAGGTAGACAATTTTTATCCAGCCACCTTTTTCATCCCTTCTACCTCATTTTTTTCTCTTCCTCACAATTTTCACATGTGTGAGCTGGGATTGATCAACACAGTAGAATTTGAGGATGCTGCTGACCCTCAAGGGTACCGCCTTTCTTTTCCTGTTCTTTCCTGGAGGTTGCACTTCATTTTTTGCTCTGTAATGTCCCTCCAGGTCATACTTCACCTTTGCCACTATTGCCCAGAGGACACACATTAACTGCTGACTCACTTGGAAGCAAAGGTTATTGCTGATCCCAGCTGTAGACGAAGAACACTACTTCCTGTATGTCTTTCCATGTAAAGAGCTTTCGCATTGTTGCAAGCTGATTGGGACAAATGTGAAATTAAACCTATGACTTGTCTACTTCCATATTATGGTTCTTTCCTTTTCCCTTTCTCTTTCTCTCTCTCCCTCCCCTTTCTCCTTCCCTCCCTCTCTTCCTTCCTTCTTTCCTTCCCTCCCTCCCTTCCTTCCTTCCCTCCCTTCCTTCCTTCCCTCCTCCCTTCCTTTCTTCCTCCTCTTCCTCCCCCTCCTCTTCCTCCTCCTTCTCCTTCTTCTTCTTTTTTAAGGCAGGTTTCTCTGTGTAGCCCTGACTGTCCTGAAACTGGCTCTGTAGATCAGGCTGGCCTCAAACTCGGAAAGATTCACCTTCCTCTGCTTCTGCCTCCCAAGTGCTGGGACTAAAGGTGAGCACCACCACCACCCTGCTAGATTTTTTTCTTTTTTAAAAACAAGGGTGTGGGGGTATTGTGTTGTTTCCTGGTAAATAATTGTCCCACCCACTAGTTTAATAAAAAGAGCTGATTGGCCAAAGGCAGGCAGGAAGTGTAGGTGGGGCTACCAGACTAAGAAAATCTCTGAGAGCAAAATGCCAGAGGAGCACCAGAGAGACCACCAGAGAGAAGCCACAGGAAGCAGAGGACAACCATGCAGCTTTAAAGAAAGGTACTGAGCCACATGGCTGAACAAGAGGCATGGGTTAGATGAAGGGTAGAGAGCTAACAAGTGATATGCCTGGGCCTGAGGCTGATCAGCCAAAAAACTAATGAAAGCGTCTGTGTGTCTCTGTAGGACTGCGGGACTGCGGGTCTGCGGGTCTGCAGGTCTGCGGGACTGCGGACCTAAACTTTGAGGTTAGGCCCAGAAAGTCCAGGCCAGAAACCCCTTACTACAAATGGCAGCCCAACGTGTGGCAAATATGCCCACATAAAGTCATAGAAAGCTTAAAAATTGTCTAGAGCCAAAGCAGCCTCTGAATTGTGTCTCCCACGTGAGCCGTGGTACAGAGACGCCCTGGTGAGGCACATGGGCTTGAGCTACAATGGCGGGCTTTTAGAGTACAGTTTAAGGCGTAAAATGTCTGGTTCCTGAAGTCTCACAGGACCCTCAATATAAGGAAAAGGTTATAAATGATTTACTTAAGGTTTATGTTCATAAGGAAAAAAAAGGAACAGAATCAAAGATGGCTTTCTAGTGTTGATGTTTTCATGGATCAGCTCTGTTTGCCTGAGGCACACTGAAGCATGACTTTTTTAAGAGAAGGTTCCTGATTCAGCCTTAAAGGCAAAATACTTGTGAGTCCTTTAAAAGGCCCTGCTGCCTAATACTTAATAGAGTTAATGAGCAGCAGATGGCAGTTTGACTTGGTCATTATATGGACCCTAAAATTCCCCAGAGTACCTGGGTTAAAAAGATAAATTCTATGAAATTAGACTAGGAGCTGGGTGGAGCCATCCACCTATCATACCAGCCTTTAATCCTGGCAGATTAAAGATGTGTTCAGAAACAGAAAGAAATAGAAGAATCTGGGTGGAGTCAGTCACCCTAGAGAAGCAAAGGTGTGGTCAGAGACAGAAAAGTTTAAATAAATATACAGTAAAGACAGTTTTTTTTTTTTTTTAAAAAAAAAGTCTAAGTGGTAAAAAGTGTTTTGAAAATATATATACATAGGCTTAGAGAAAATAAAAAGCCCTTAAAAAAAAAAAGAAATAGAGTGAAATACATAGATTAAAAATAAATAAATAAATAAATAAACCATGTAAAGATGGAAAATACAAAGAATGTCTGGATACTGTATATTATTGTCTTATGTTTAAGCTTCTTGACTGATAATGACTTAGTAAAAGCTGCTAAAAGACATTTGATTATAAATGTTGTTGGAGTAATTCAACCTATATATTTTGTAAATGAGTTTACTTTAAAATTGAAATGCAAAGATACGCTACTTTGGAGAAGAGGTTTTCCTTTTATTTTCACAGAAAATGAAAGACTGTGGATTTCTTCCTGGATAGAGAACATAAAGTTTGATAGAGGAAGACCTCCTGAAAAATCTCCAATGGAAATGGATGGACCAGATGATTCAACATTTCAGAGCACCTCTGTTGAAGTTCCAGAGCTCTGAATCCAAAACAATGTCAAGGAGACTGGCTGAGATGACCCAGCCTTAGAGACTACTCCACTAAAGACTTGTCCATAATCCTACATTTTTCTTTGGATTCCCATGAGATTGTCAGCGTCCCCATTCAGCAGGAAGCAGCCTAAAGAATGATGCCCACATTCCCAAAACATGGATTATGGATGTTTGTGTTTATTTACAGTGTTGCTTATAAGCTGTTATAGATAAGGGGGGAAAAGAATTTTAGAATTGGAGTTCCTTTTGTTTTAAAGAGAAAAGGGGATATGTGGGGGTATTGTGTTGTTTCCTGGTAAATAATTGTCCCACCCACTAGTTTAATAAAAAGAGCTGATTGGCCAAAGGCAGGCAGGAAGTGTAGGTGGGGCTACCAGACTAAGAAAATCTCTGAGAGCAAAATGCCAGAGGAGCACCAGAGAGACCACCAGAGAGAAGCCACAGGAAGCAGAGGACAACCATGCAGCTTTAAAGAAAGGTACTGAGCCACATGGCTGAACAAGAGGCATGGGTTAGATGAAGGGTAGAGAGCTAACAAGTGATATGCCTGGGCCTGAGGCTGATCAGCCAAAAAACTAATGAAAGCGTCTGTGTGTCTCTGTAGGACTGTGGGACTGCGGGACTGCGGGTCTGCGGGTCTGCAGGTCTGCGGGACTGCGGACCTAAACTTTGAGGTTAGGCCCAGAAAGTCCAGGCCAGAAACCCCTTACTACACAAGGGTATCAGTATATCAGGGTGTCAGGGTTAGACTGGCCTCAAACTTGGGGTGATCCTCTTGCCTCAGTGTCCCCCCAAAATGGAATTTTAGTTACGTGCCTTCATAGTTGGCTTCATCTAAAGAGAAATTAAAGAAGTAGAAAATACCTTCATCAATACATTATATTGAAAAGAAAGTTGGCCTCTTGAATAAAAATAGAATAAAACTAGAATAAAAATAGACTCCTATATTCTGGAGAATTTTGATTATTTTTATTGCAGCAGTGAGAAACCATAAAATTTGGTACGTAATTAATAAGTGCACGCCCCCTCCCCCTTTCTCAATCCAGGAAACAGTATCAAGTAAGCCTGGTAATAAAAATTCCCTTAGGAAACAAAAAGAGGAAGTTGTTATTAAGAAAACATCTCGTACTGATAGTATGAAGAAAAGATTATGTAACATGGCTTGGTCATGTAATGAGACATGAGGATGGCTTTATTTCAGAACAATATTTTACCCAGCTGATGTTATACTTATATGTTTAAGTTTTGTATTTGAAAAGAATCTAGTTTTTTGAGAGGCAGTGATAGGGTATACCTTCAATCCCAGCATTCAACGAGATTGGGAGGCAGAGGTAGGCAGATCTCTGTGAGTTTGGAGCCAGCCTGATTTACAAACTGAGTTCCAGGACAACCAGGGCAACACAGAGAAACCCTGTCTCTAAAAACAAGATCCAAAAAACCAAAATCCAAACAAAAAGACTACAGTCTTTCAGTGATACTGATTTGAGGTTCAATGCGGTGGCACACACTTTATCCCAGCACTCAGGAGGCAGAGCAGGCAGATGTCTGTGAGTTCCAGGACAACTAGAGCTACATAGAGAGACCCTGTCTCGAAGAACAAACAAACAAAACCACAAAAACTAATTGAACATTGATCTGATATGTAAAGATTGATAGGCACTGGGAGACAGATACAAATACAGATGTTTACACAATTTATATTTTCATCAGGAAACTTTAGTAGAAATACAAACAGCTTTGTTGATGTGAAAATTAGAAATTAGTAAGTGTCAGAGATTAAATTAGACAGTGAGAATGAAGTTTTGACTCTAAATGTCACTGTACCTTCTGAATGAGGCTGGTTGTTGGAGAGTCCACACTGGTTTGCTTTTTGCACACGTCAGCTGGGACTAGCATCCTTCTAGTTCACGGAGACAGACACCAGGAGTTGTCTAATCCATAAGGGAGGTAACATTTGAAGCTGACTCATTTAGAACTTGGAATAAGTGAGAAATAGGTTATGTGGCAATTCCTGCTCATGTCACAATGTTGGACATTATTGTGACTTAAGAGAAGGATCCGGCATGTGAATGTGATTGGACTGTCCCTGAAATATCAGCATAGGATTCCAGAGGCAAAATCAACTCATTTAAACTCTCAACTGGGCAGTGGTGGCATGCACCTTTAATCCCAACACTTGGGAGACAGAGGCAGGCAGATCTCTGAGTTCTAGGTCAGCCTGGTCTACAGCGCATTCCAAGACAGCCAGGACTGTTACACAGAAAAATCTTGTCTTGGAACAACAAACAGACAAAAGCCAGCCAGTCAACTAACTATCTTCAAGATGGTTTTATTCTGATAGTTTCTTATTTTTATTTCTCATTGACCATCATGTATTTGTTGATAGTAATTCAACATTCAGCACATATTGAACTAGCTTATCAATATCAAACCAGGGTGTTAGGGTGACAGCAAAGAGTACATTTAAAATACAATACATGCATTGGGTGCCATATTCTATGATGTGACAGATTTGCTTACCCTCCCACCCCGACTCCATCTCTCTGTTCACCATCCCTCCCTCTTTCCTTTTTCCCCACAACCCTATGAGATGGGTACCACTATTACCCCCACTTTAAGATGAGCCTGCTGGAACACAGAAAGATTAAGTGGCTGTCACATAGCTCACAATTGGTAAGTGGTACTGCAAAATTCCAAAGCAAGCTCTGGCTCCAGAAATGGAGCTTTTAAACCTTCAAGCTAATTAGACCCCCAAGGAGCTTTCAATCTGAGTGTGTGTAACTCACTCTCCTTTTCAGGGAGAGACAGTGGGGAATGCTGTACTGGCCAGTTTTATGTCAGGTCAACATAAGCTAGAGTCATTTGGGAAGAGGAAACAGCAAACTGAGAAAATGCATCCAGCAGACTGGCCTGTAGGCAAGCCTGTGTGGTATCTTCTTGATTGATGATTGATGTGGGAGGGCATAGCTCACAGGGGGTGGTGCCACCCATGTGCTGGTGGTCCTGGGTGCTTATTGGAAAGCAGGCTGAGCAGGCCATGAGGAGCAAGCCAGTAAGCAGCACCCCTCCATGATCTGTGCTTCAGTTTCTACATCCGAGTTTCTCTTAGCTCTTGCCTTGCTGTCCCTTCACTATGGACTGTGATTAGGACATGATTTAAGCTGAAACTCTTTCCTCCTCAAGTTGGCTTTTGGTCATTGTGTTCGCTACAGCAATAGAAACCCCAAGAGAAATAAGTGGTGAGCAAGGAAGCGGTGCCCATAAGCCAACATCGGGAGTGTTGAGTTTGCATCTGACTTTGAATGTGGAATGTATGCACGATGGAGTTTTATTTGGACATGAGAACAAAATTATGTCCGTTACAGGAAACGGATGTTGCTAAGTGATCAGCATGTTAAGTGAAATAAGCCAGACTCAGGAGATAAACAGCATGCTATCTCTTATATTCAGATTCTGGATTTAAAAACAAACAAAAACCCATGCAAGTAAAAGGGGGTTATGGCTTAACCATGAACTTTCCCCATAGGCTCATGTTTTGATTCTTGGTTTCCTTCTGTTGCACTATTTTGAAGGTGGTAGAGCTCTTCGGAGAAGGGGCTTTCCTGGTGGAAGTGAGTCTCTAGAGGTGATTCCTTGAAGAAGCTGTTGTATCCAGGCTAGTTCTCTGCTTCCAGTCTATCACCATATGAGGACTCTTTGCCACATGCCCCCACTGCCATACACTCTGTTGTGTCTTCCCCAGTATGATGGACTAAAACTGGGAACCCAAGTAAACTTTTTCTCCCTCGTGTGGTTTCTGTCAGACATTTGGTCATAGCAGTGCGTTAGTTTGTAGGACAGGAGAGGATGATGGAGGTGTATGAATATAGTCAAAGTATACGTTATGTTCATGTATGAAAATGTCATAATGAAATGCTATTTTGTGGATTCAAAAGCACTTACTGCCAAGCCTGATGATATGAGTTCGAGCCCTGGAAAAATTGTAGGAAAAACTGACATACACCATACAAATAAATAAATAAAGGTAAAGTATTTTCTACAATAAACACTAACAAAATAGTAACTGACTCAAGAATGCTTTCGAAGGACTAGAGATGGCTCAGTTGGTAAGACAAGCACTTGCTGCTTTTTAAGAGGACCCAGGTGCAGTTTCCAGTGGTTTACAACTATCTGTAATTCCAGTTCAGGGGGATTTGCTAACACCTTCTGGCCTCCACCCAAGCCAGGCACGCAGGTACAGGGGGGCCTACATAAACACATTCAGGCAAACACTCATATACATAAAATGAAAGTTAAATAAATAAAAGGAAATGCCTCAGTTTGCTTAAGACAGAATGGAGTCATGGAGAAGTATCAGATAAAGCACATAGTTGGAAATATTTACCAACAGATGGCAATCCGATTTAATTTAATGTCCTTGACTACACTGTGCATTCTGCTGCTTCATTCTTTCAGATATATGCTCTGATTAGTAAATATAATAATTCAGATGGCAAGTCCTCTTGTTTCTTCTTCTCCTGGTGGAAGTATATTTGCAAAGAGACTGTGTTCACTACTGAGGTTTGTATCTGGTGGGCATGTCCTGGCTGAGTCTGCTGGGAGAGTACTTACAGGATACTGAAAACCTTAGAAAATTTCTTCAGGCAAAAAATTGCAGAAATGATAATAAAGACTCAGCTGTTAGAGGAGATGGATGATTTTGGAAGGTGTGATAGCAAAGCAATATAGGGTCACATTGTAAGAAATACATGAGAGCTCTATTTAAGTCCCTCATACCTGTAGGTCACCTAAAAGTAGTAGACAACTGATCATGATTGTAATCAACTTATTATTAATTGCAAGGCAATGCTCATGCCCATAGTGTCTTTGTAGAAACAAAGGATCTTTAGAAGATGTGCCTGGTCTTTCATGACCTCACACATTTCTGGATGTTATCAGCAAATGTTAGTAACAATAAATGTTAGCAGCTATTTTTTTTCTCTCATCCCTATCATTTATTTATTTATTGTGTGCGTGCATGTGTGTCATGGTACTCATGTAAAGGTCAGAAAACAGCTTGCAGGAATTTATTCTCTTCTTTTACAATGTGGATTCCAGGGATTGATCTCAGATCTTCAGGCTTGATGGAGTGTATAGTAGAACTTTCTCAATGAGACCGGCCAATATCAACACAGAGATTTATTCATTATGAACGCTCAGCCTGGCCTAGGCTTGTTACCAGCTAGTTCTTATAATTTGAATTAACTCATATTTTTTATTCTACATCTGCCACACGGCTCGTAACCTCATCTTCTTACTGCACATCCTGTTTCCCTTGCATCTCACTGCGGAAATTGTCTTTCTTCTCAGAGTCCTCTCTGCCCAGAAGTCCTGCCTAGTTTCTCCTGCCTAGCTATTGGCCATTCAACTCTTTATTACACCAATCACAGCAATATGTCTTCTCACGGTGTACAAATGTCCCACAACAAATAAAACTCCCTTTTATTTATCTTTTCCTAATTTTTAATGGAGTTAGTGAGAAAATAGAATTTTTTCTTTTTGTTTTGTTTTCTGAGACAGGGGTTTTCTGTATATCCCTGGCTGTATATCCCTTCTGATCCTCCTGCCTTTACCCCACAAGTGCTAGAATTATAGAAATGAGTCACCATACCCAGATACATTTTGTTATACACACCGATTTGTATTTTATTTTTTAATTTTTAAAAACATCTTTGTTATTCTACATTATGTGTTTGTCTGTGTACATGTGTGCAGCTGCTTGAAGAGGCCAGAGGTGTCAAATCCCCTGGAGCTGGACTTACTGGCATTTGTGGGATGCCTGATGTGCGTGAGTGCTGTGTATTGAGCTCTCATTGTCTGATAGAGCTGTGTGTGCTCTTAACCATTGAGCTGTCTCTATGCCCCCCCCCCACTTTCCAACTATTCCAAATAACAGATGTAAACGTCCTTATACAGTGTGTATTTCTGCACATGTATGAAATTTTTGCTATATTTTTTAAAAAAAAAAATCTGAACTTTTTTTGTAGCTTACCCCACAAAACCTTTTGCTTTCAAACAAAACACATTCCTAACACATTTTAGTTAATTAAATTAACTAATTAACTAAATTAATTAATTAAATTGTCTGAGTAGTTACAAAGAAAGCAATTTATTCATTAACATTTCAAGTTTTTGTTTGTTAATTGTTTTTAGAATTCTGTGTGTCTATATGGGTATCAGGTGTCTGTGGAAGCCAGAGGCTTTGCATTCTCTGGAGCTCGAGTTATAGGCAGTTGTGAGCTGCCCACATGCCTTCAGGAAACCTAAGTCAGATCCTCTGCAGGAACCATGTTCACTCTTAACCACTGAGCAAACTCTCTATCCCCAACATTAACATTTAGAAGTAGCATTTTCCCCTCTTGACAGTCCAGTGTCTGTTGTAGCCCCTGGCCTTGAAGTTGCTGTGTAGCTGAGAATGACCTTGAACTCTTGATTCTCCTTGATGCTGGTTTTACAGTTGTACGCTACCACGTCCCCCAAAAATTGGCATTGTTAAATGTACCCAATGACATGTGAATACCACAGTGATTTGACCACACTGGGCACCAGATATTGTAGAAATATTTATTTGTAATTTATTATATAAAGGATTAATATTTATTAAGGGGTTATAAAAACACTCATTGATGTAAATTAAACCTTAAGACAATTTTTAGAGAGTAAAAATGTCCCATAATAGATGGTTCGATCCGCTCCCCCGAAAAAGCAAAACAAACAAACAAGTCAAAGTTCCCAGGGTCTCTATTGGTTCTGGCCACGCCCCATAGGAGTCCCTAATACTCAAAAACTACATGTCTAAGCTTCCCTAAGTAACGTCTAAATTCCACTACATCTACCATTGTCCTCCAAAGAGAGACCCTTCCATAAAAGTCCTCAAACTGGGCTGGAGAGATGGCTCAGAGGTTAAGAGCACTGGCTGTTCTTGCAGAGGTCCTGAGTTGAATTACCAGCCACCACATGCATCTTACAACCATCTATAAGAAGATCTGACACTCTCTTCTGGCATGCATGCATGTAGACAGAATGTTGTGTACATAAATAAATAAGTAAATCTCAAACTAACACAAATTATTAAATGTCTTTAACCACTCCTGTATGTTAAAAATTCTAAATTATTTTATTATTATTATTAAGATTTATTTATTTATTATGTATACAGTTTTCTGCCTGCTTGTCTGGTTGCATGCTGGAAGAGGACACCAGATCTCATTAGTATAGATGGTTGTGAGCCATCATGTGGTTGCTGGGAATTGAACTTAGAACTTCTGGAAGAGCAGCCAGTGATTTTAAGCTCCGAGCCATTTCTCCAGCCCCCTGAATTACTTTATTATTGATTATTTTAACACCTAATGGATTGTAACTTTTAAATGTTAGTTATTTTTATTATTGTTGTTGCTAGCTTTTTGAGATAGGCTCTTGCGATGTAACCCTGGCTGGTCTGGAATTCACTTTGCAAATCAGACTGACCTCAAACTTATGGGTGCTGCCACATGTCTGTCTCTAGAATGCTAACATTATAGGTGTCTCCACACCTGGCTGGCAATGTTGGTAATCAGTAGGGCTTTAAAAATTGATTCTATGTTGTATATGAACCTCGTGTATTTCTATAAGGCTGACACCATATCACCCTTCCTTAGTGTTTATCTTTTAGATGATTTATTTATTTATTTTTATTTTATATACATTGGTGTTTTGCCCCCATGTATGTCTGTGTGAGTCGGAGTTACAGACAGTTGTGAGTTGCCATGTGGATGCTGGAAGTTAAGCTTGGGTCCTTTGGAAAAACAGCCAGTGCTCTTAACCACTAAGCCATCTCTCCAATACCTTTTTTTTTGTTGTTTGTTTTTTGAGACTGGGTCTCACTATGTAGTCCTGGCTACCCTGGAATTTGTTCTAAGACCAGGCTGGTTTCAAACTCATACAGATCTGCCTACTTCTGTCCCCCGAGGGCTGGGATTAAAGGTGTGCTTCACCATTGCCTGCATTATTTTATTTTACAAACCTGGGTAGCAATAGTAAAAAATATAAGTAGATGGTGAGTGGAAGGAATTGCTTTGTTATGTCATTCATTTATTTTAAAACTTACCAAATGACATTCTATACATTCCTTGATGGTTTTAGCTTCAATGAGTTATCAATAGGCAATTTGAATAGACTCTTCTTCAACTTCCCAGCAAAAAAAAATGCTTTCAAAGAGTTTGTTACTAAAAATCATTCAGTTCTTCACTACCAATTTCATTATTTTGTATTATCTCCTTAGTTCCTTGTAGGTTTTATACTTCAGAATACAGTCCTCTCTCAGCATCGATGGGAACACTGTCTCATTCTAGAGTATATGAGCGCTCATGACCCATATATATGGGCATAGAATCTGCATATAACCTATATTTGGACCTTTATATAAATCATCTATAGATTACCTTTAACACCTAATACAATGTAAATGTTATGTAAATAGTTATTATACTTGGTCTAGAGAATAACATTCAGAAACTGTCTATACATATTCATAATAGAGACTACTTTTTCCTGGATATATGTGATTCATGTTTTGGATGAATTCACAGATGCAGAACCCGAGGGTACAGAAGCTCACTGTATATTGTTTCGGCAATCAGATGCCTTTTGTTGTTAAGTGGGAGAACCCACTACTGTGAAAGAGGAGAATGGGGTCTCAGAGCTAGGAAAACCACCAGACAAGATTTCGGAGTGAACATATGACAGTTCAAGATCTGGAGTTGATGCCTGTAACAGTAAGAGCATTGTTCTTCACTGCTGAAGTTCCTGCTCACTGCTGGTGCTGTGCTCCTGGCTTGTGCAGAAGCACATTATTGAAGTCACTGTCATGCCTCTCAAGTCCTGGGAACAGTTGCTTTGGAAATCTCTATGTTTAAGGTGTATGTATCTTAATTTATTTTTATTTTATGTGTATGGGTGTTTAGCTTGAATAGGAGTGTGTACCATATATGTACAGTGCCCATGGAGGCCATAAGAGGGCACTGGATGCATTGGACTGGAGTTACAGGTGGTTGTGAGCTGCCATGACAGTCCACCATGGGTGCTGGGAACTGAACTCAGGTACTCCAGAGGAGCAAGGAGTCCTTCAGTAGCTGAAAAATCTCTCCAACATCCATCTCTTTAATTTTTGAGCCACTTTGTCACTACTTTATTTAGATAACTGGTGACTGCTGAAACAGCCCTCCAGAGTTCTGTGAGCCATCCAGTTTATTTCTATAATTTGGTTTGTGACAATCTCTGTAAGTATTTCTTTCATGAGTTTCACGTTTTTTTTTTTTTTTTTCTTTAAAGGTGTTCTTTACACTAAGGGACAAAGATGGCAGTATAATTCACTTTTGTTTTGTGTCCTGAATTCTAAATGCTTTAAAGTCTTTCTTTGTCTGTTGCATGAATAAATGAGACTCAGGGATAGATCTCCGAAGAAGTTGGAGATATTAGAGAGAATAAACACCACAGTCAGATCTTACCCAGCTGTCTTCCAGCTTCCTCAACCTTGCTTCCCTTGGTTTGGCTTCCCCCAACTCTATGCCTGCCTTAAGCTTAAATACTCTCTAGGTAAATTAAGGCGTGGCCCCACCATGGTCTGCTTGGGAGTCTGGAATTCCTTCTATAATCTAAAGTGACCTCTACTCAGTTGGGATTAAGGGTGTAGGTCACCACTCCCAGGATACTTCCTGTGCTGGGATTAAAGGTTTGAATCACCACTCTCTGATTCTCATAGACTGACTGTGGTTAGAGCTCTGGAACTTCTGGAGCTTTTATTAACTTCCCACATAGACTGAGGGTAGATTCCCTCTGATATCTCTGAAACTTCTGGAGCTTTTATTGAATCCCCACATTTGTCCTTTGTAAACTGCAAGGCCAATAGATATTTGCAATAAGACCATTATTAGAAGTATTCTGTAGTGGCAATGCAGCACTGGAGCTGGAGACAGGTAGAGCTCTGTGAGTGTGAGGCCAGCTTGGTCTACAGAGTGAGTTCCAGGACAGCTAGGGCTACACAGAGAAACCCTGTCTAGAAAAAGAAGAAAGAGGAGGAGGGGGAGGAGGAAGGGAAGAAGGGAAGAAAGAAGGACAGAAGGAAAAGAGGGAGGGAAGGAGGGAGGGATGGGGGGAGGGAAGGAGGGAGGAAGACAGACGTATTCTGCAGTCTTGGAGAATTGGGGTGGAGATTTCTTGGCCTAACTTAGAATATAAATTCAAGCTGAGGAAGCTGTCAAAGGAGAAGGTGCTGGAGGAAAGAAAAAGTTGTTTGTTTGTTTGGTTGTTTTTGGTTTGCAAATTTCTGGATATAATTGGAAAGGACGGTACATTTCTAAAGTAAAGTAGAAAATAAATGTATGTAATTTTTCCCAAAATTAACATAATGGGTTTTGTAAGGCAAAGAGAGTTTCAGACGAAAGTTATGAATTTTAAAAAAAGACAAAGTTTTACTGGATGTGGTGGTCTATACCTGCAATCCCAGCACACAGGAAACAAAGCCAGCCTGGGCTGCATATCAAGACCCTGTCACAGGGCTAAAGAGAGGGCTCCGTGGTTAAGAGGCCTCATTGCAGAGGACCTAAGTTCAATTCCCAGAACATAGGGGCAAAATACTCATATATATAAAATAAATAAATTGAAAAAAAATCTAAAGACCCTGTTCCAAAAAGATAATGAACAGACTTTGAAATTTCAATGTTCCAAGTTCAAATTATAGGAGAAGTTGACTAGTTTTAAGTTGACCAGTTAATGTTTAATATTGTAAAATACACAGCATTTGAAATGCAATCTTGTATCTTCCAATCAACAAGGCCACAGAGCACATCAATGACATAGAACTAAGTGGCCAGGATTCCCCAAAGAGAACCGTCTTGTATTTAGAACAGATAAGATTTCCAAGTTGGATCTGACAACATTAGGCTTTTCTATAGGGTTCTTTGTATTCTTAGCAGACACAGAAACTGCAGTCAATGTGGGAGTACCGTACCCTACAAACTTATTTTATGGATTCTGACACATTGTTTTAATAAAAAACAAAATAAAATCCACCCTAACTGGAAAAGGTCTATAGCTGCTTTGGCCTTTATTCATTGTAACCATGAGACTAAACGTGGTCTATGACTAGGTACCAAAATCAGGTTAAAAAAATTAAAGATACCAGCACTTGGGAGGACGAGGCAGAACACAGGTAGATCTCTGAGTTAGAGGCCAACCTGGTCTACATAGGAAGTTCTAGGTCAGTCAGGACTACAAAGAGAAAGCCTCTCTCAAAACAAAAAAAAAACCCAAAGGAACGAAAAAGGTATCCCATTCATACGGCAGGAAAGTCAAAGGGCGCCAAATGATAGCACAATGGCATCTTGAAATTCAAGGGAGAAGAAGGAAAACCAGAGGATAGGCGTGGGGAAGTAGAGGTGCAGATGGAAAGAAGACAGATGAGCGGCACAGCAGTGATTTTCTAGCCTTCTCTCCCGTAAATTCTCTTTTTGTGTACTGACTCACTCACCGTGTAGTCCTGGCTTCGTCCTAGAACACACTATGTAGACCAGGCTGGCCGGGAACTCTGAGATCCACCTGCCTCTGCCTCCCAAAGGGATGAAAGGGGGCCGCGTGTGCTGGATATTTAAATGGGTAAAGAACCAAAGTGGAGATAAAGAGATGTATTTCTGAGGAAGAGTGGTGAGCCCCTGGCAACGTTTACCCACGTGCATGGAATACTTGAATAAACGCCTTAGTATTGTGGGATTTAGGTTTGGGGGTGGGAATAAGGAGGTAACAGTCTTAAATATTCATGGGAAAAACGGGGTAGGGAAGCAGGCTGCTACGAGTTTACCCCAGCCAGAGCAAGCCAGCTGAAAGCTGCAGTTAAACCCTCTTCCCTGGCCTGCCTGAGAATGGTCGGAGCTCATCGTCTCCTGCAGGTGGCAGTGTTCCCTTTGTTCTTTGGAGAAGTTTGGTGCTTTCTTCCTAAGGTCCCTTTCCCGACCTTTTCTTTTTTCATGGCTCACTCATCTGTGCCTTCTCCATACTTTTTGGAAATAACTTTTCCAGTAACCATCCTTTACAACATGAGGCAGCTCATTTGATTCTTTTTCGTTTTGTTTTGTGTTTTCGAGACAGGGTCCCTTTGTAGCCCTGGCTGTTCTGGAACTTGCTCTGTAACCAGGCTAGCCACAGAGATCTACCTGCCTCTGCCTAGTGAGTGTTGGGCTATCACTTTTTGAGCCACCACTGCCCGGCTTCCATGTTTGATTTTATCCTTGGAACTAAGTTTAGAATACACATGGCAGACAGTGAACACTAATCACATCTCATTCCTATATTCCGTGTTCAACTCCAGGGCTGGAAATGCCATGAGAAGTCATCTCTAGTCCAATTTCCCTGTGTTAACTTGTTCAGGTTCAATGAAAGCTAGGCTTCTGCCCCATGTTTGTTTAATTAAAAAATTTCCCAGGCTCCTAAGTATCCATAATTAATGTTTTTGTGTAATGAGAGGGAACATATAAATCATTGGTCCTAGTTTCTTCTTTTGGTTTTTTGAGAGTTTCTCTGTGTAGTTTTGGAGCCTGTCCTGAAACTCACTCTATAGAGCAGGCTGGCCTCAAAGTCACAGAGATCTGCAGGCAACATTACTGTAACATACAACATTCCTGCAGTACACAGCATTTCCCCCAGATATAATTTAAGTCACACTGAGCAGACCTTTAGTCTTAAATGATGCAAATTTTTTAGTGAACTCATTTATTTAAAAATGAAATTAGAACTGATCTTCCTGTCTAGTTTTTTGATATTCCTTTAATAATAAACATTTATTTTTAGCTTTAATTATATTGGGTGGAATTACTTTTTGTTTTATGAGAACAAAAATGATCACCTTTAATTCCTCTAGAGGTAGAGGCAGGTGGATCTGTTAGTTTGAGGCCAGCGTAGTCTACAGAGCCAATTCCAGGACAACCAGGGCTACACATAGAAACCCTGTCTTGAAAGCAAGCAAACAAAAAACCCCCCAAAACCCTTCAACAGACAAAGAAACAAACAATGAAGAGATGGCAATCTCTCTTTGAAATGCTTCTCCTTCCTTTCCAGACATTTTTCTCTCAGGTATTTTCTGTGTATTTAGATGAACATATATACATCTACATGTGTGTATATATGCATATGTTTCCAAGTTTATTTCATTGGCCTTTTGTTTTGTTCTGGTTTTCGTTTTTTGAAGACAGGGTTTTTCTGTGTAGCCCAAGCTGTCCTGGAACTTGCTCTGCAGTAAATTCATGTACTCTTTCTGAAGGTGGAGGCGGGAAAACCAAAAGTGAGTTCAAGACCAGCTTGAGATAAATAAAAACATTGGTTTTTCTAGAAAATATAGGGGCCTAGGAGTGTCTCTTTATCCAGAGTCTCAGTGTAAGAAATGGCTTCAGGAGCCAACTATACAACATGCCCTTGAAATGAGAAACTGCACCTGTGTTCTTCATGTAAACTAAGTTATGGGCTCAGCTCTGAGCCAACCACATGAAAACAGGGAGGCCCTCTGTCATTTTGGTTACCTCAGCTGAGTCCCTGGATACCAAGGGGAATCTATGTTGGACATTCCAGATCTGACTCACAGCTCAATAGACCACATTTCTATTGATCTCATCAGTGGGAAAAAAAATTGCCCAGCCATAGTCTTCCCCAAGAATTGTGGGAAAACAAAGATGGTCACTTCAAGTCACTGGGTTTTACTGTGATTTGTTGTGAAGCAATAGATAATTGAATCAGTTATCAAGCATCATAGTAGGTAACTCGACTTTGTGGGCTGTGAGGAGGTTGCAATACTTTCAGTCCAAGGAAGGATTCAAGTTCCCAAAGCTGGCTTATCGCACTGAATGTGGACCCTGCTGGCTAGTCAGTCCAAAGTGTTTGTTGACAGAATCATTACAAGAATGGAGATAAAGGCCTGCTGTCATCATGAGAATAATTTAAGCAGATTTGTCTGTTTTTCTTTCAAAGAAAACATACTCCCCCTCCAAAGTCAATTCTCTAGAAGCATTTCAGCCTTGCTTCCAATCTCAGTACCACTTTTAAACCCAGACAAGTGTGGTCTACCCTGAAACATTCCGTGTCTTTATTAGAAAACCAGGTTCCACAGGGCTAGAACTGGGGGAGTTCAGACCAGGGTAGATGATCTAGGAGTCAAAGTTAATGGAAATAAAGTTGTTTTGTGTTACTCCCTGAGTGATAATTTCTGAATGCCATGTGGATACAATAACATCTGGTCTGTTTCTTGGTACCCCCGGGGAACACCCAGTTCAATCTGTTTGTTTGAGACAAATGATTTCAGACAGAATATTTCTTTCCTGAGACAGGAAAGGTGTCAGGCATTTGCAAAAGCTTTGGGAGAGACTTAGGGTAGGGAAAGCTCATAGGCAGTAATTCAAAATTCTCTCTTAGCATACAATATGTATGTGGCTCATAGGGGTGCCTTCTGGAGAAGGGCTGAGCAAGGTGTGTGTGCTTAAAAGAACAGTAATGGGGTGGTAAGATGGCTCAATGGGTAAAGGTGTGCTCCATCAAACCTGACATCCTGAGCTAGGTCCCAGAAGCTATGTGCTGACAAGAGAGAACAGACTCTTCTAAATTGTCCTCTCCTGTAATGTGCACCGATGTCCATGGCCGGTGAATATGTACTGGTGCATGCTTGCACACACACAATAAGGAAATGTAAATTGAAAAACGAAATAAGCAAAAGTCTTTAGAACTGTAGAAGAACAGGCCAGTTTAAATGCAAAGCCAATTATATGTTACCTAATCTATTATTAAAAACATTTGCGTTTTAGGTAAAAATAGAGATGTTTGTTTAAAAATCAAAGCACTTGACTTAACTCCCTTGGTCAGAGAAAGGCACTACAGCAACAAGGTGTTCACACACAGATGCTTCAGTGTAGAACCTACAAGAGCATATTAACCATTATTACCCACATCCAGCTCCTGCTGTCTCACTTATCAAAGAAACTAAGAAAGACTTTGCATCGGACATCTTTTGCATGTAGTAACAATATAGTTTTGGAATCAGCTGTTAGGAACTATAATTAAAGCTGGTTTATCATACTCCCTAATTATTCTATAAAGTTAGTCTCCCTGGAGCTTTATATAATTCCTCCTTTGTTAAAAGCTTCTGTTTCTCCCTGGGGTGTTTTGAATCCAGACAGGTAAGAAAATGAAGTGCTTGGAAACCAGTGTATTATAGTATCAGTACAGCCAACCAGATGGATTTTCATTTGAACTTAAAATATTTTTATTGCTATCTGGGCTTTTTCCCTCCTGGCCTATTTATATTCCTTTTGTGGAGTAAAGAAGTGAAAAAATACCACAATTTTAAAAAGGCCACATTAGTATTTCTTTCAGAAACATGTTTAATGCTGTGAGAGGAAACTCCCAACAAGACCTGATGTTGTCAGCCTGGCTAAACTTGGGCCAAGGAGGTTATCTATTCATTCACCACCGGAGAGTAGAGGAACCTGGTGTTCAGGGAAGCAGCTAACTGGTTTCAGGCTTTCTTCCCTCACTTGGAAGTGCCTGAGGGCTGGTGTCAGGTTCCAGCACGTCAGTGGGGTGGTGTTCATCCCCTGTGCTCTTAAGTGATGCTCCGGGAACAGAAAAGGATCTCCTTTCCTCCAGCATCAGGAAGCTTAGGATTAAACGCCTTTCTCTTTCTTTAGAGGAAGATTTCAGGGCTTCCTAAACACTCTTAGACTATGCCACACAAGGTGGCTCCAAGAAAGAGGCTAGTAACAGGGACCCTGGGGACAGGAACAAATGTGGAACATTCCCCTCCTCAACCTACTTCTCTTGATGTAACTTCATCCTTATTTCCCCACCAAGAAGTAGTAGCTGCTCCACTGGGCACAACTTAGGTTTTTACCATGCTTCTCATGAGGTAGGGACTTTGACTTTAGGGGTTGTATGTAAAACAGATCTCCATTTTAGATTAGGCTGTGTGAGTGAGATTTATTTACATGAGGAAACCAAATGGAGGTCTTCTATTGTTTTCAAATTGCTCTCATCAGTCTTTTAGGCCTCCCCCAACTGACTAAAACCATGCCCCAAAAAGCAGTCTGCAATAAGCACAATGCTTGCTTAGCTTGGGCTGCTAACTCCTGCAGAGAGATCTTAAAAGGATGCATCTAAATGCAAGTTTCGAGTAGCCTCAGAGATCTCTAATAGAACTGTAAATATCCGTGGTTTAATTAGCAGTCCTGGAGTTAGGTAATGGCCCATGGCTCTCTGAGCCAGAGGCCCCTTGTGGTTTCTAGGCTTCAGGAGCTGCCTGCAACTATGCTGTGCACATACGCAATTTTCTTTCTCCTATACTTCATAAACCCTCGGCTGGCCTTCCTAGACACCTACTCGCAATTACTGCAATACCCATGATAATTGATTACCAATGTCCAAATTTCTAAAATGACCCAGGGCCTCAGTTTAGGTCTCAAGTCAGATACTTTCAGACTCAAATTGTCACCCTGAGAGCTAAGTCCCCTGGGAAAAGAACAAAAGGTAAGAAATCCCTACGTTGGTGTTGATGTCATTTTTCTCCAAGCTCAAGGTGATCGCTTGCTTTTGTGGCTGGCTGGTGGGGGAGGAGGGGCATGCACTCCAGTTATCAGCATTTCTGAACCAGCTCTCTCAACCGCGACAGGTCAGCCAATCCCGGCAGCAAGCTTTTACTTGACAGGTTTGTTCTGGGCGGACAGCCATTGACTAGGTGCTCAGATAAGTCACTTGGCTGAGTCTACAGTAGGTGGGGCGCGCACATCAGTTCAGGGGCAGTGACTGGAAGTTTGTTGCAACATCGGTGAGCCCAGGCAGCCAGCAGCAACAGGAGATACCCTTTTGCCCCGCGAGTACAGATCTAGGGAGGGTCCACCTTATTAGCAAAGGAGATGCGTCAGAACGCCCCCAAGGCCCAGCCTCTTCTCCCACGGTTGGGAACGCGCGGGGTGGGCTATCCTGAGCAGGAGTCTTGTGTCTCGGCCTTTTGGCTCGCTCTATGGGTAGCAAGCGAAAGGGAAGAACAGCCTGGGGACACTCCGCGTCAGCGTGCACAAACCGGCGGCGGCCAGCAGAGAGGGGTGGCGGGGGCACGTGCTTGGATGTGGGTGCTTGTGTAACCAGCTTCCCAGGCGCTTGGCCCCGGCAGCGCTCCTGCAGACCGCTCGTAGGTGCTATTCTCCCCTCCGACCGGGAAGAGCTGGGGTCCAGCCGCCCACACCTGAGATGGCCATACAGTAGAGCACAGGGGTCCAAGCTCCTGCCTCAGGAGCTCACAGATAGGAGAATGGGAATTTGGAAAGTTCCCCAACTAGGACCACACGTGACCTCCTCCTGAAAGTAGTTCCGACCCAGGCTCGTGTATCCTTCCACCTCGCCTTTGAGCCCTCCCAGGCCCTCTCGCCCCGCCCACTCGCGGCTGCTGCTTCCGACCATTCCATACTCCTCATCCCGACCCAGTAACCGGGTCCTGGACAGTGCACGGTATGACAGGAGCAGAACCTGGCCACAGCGATCCAATTCTGCCGGGTATTCGGCCACAAAGGGAAAGGAAGGCTTAGCCCTTCCAAGACGGAGGTTGACTGATCCGGTGGACCCACCGCTGCGGGGAGCTGCCGGGCTCATCACCCGGGAGTAGAGGGGTGCACCCTATTCATGGAGATCCACTTTGTCCACCCAGAGGTGTCCTCTGGTCCCTGGAAACTCAGATGAGATGTGTTATGTGCACGCCTGTATACACACACAATCGTTCATGCGTGGCTGGGAGCGTATATCTTTCGGGCAAATGAACCCAGATACCTGGGAAGCAAGAGGCAGGGAACCCGAGCCCAGTAAGGTGACCCACGCGGGAGACACAATAGGGGGTTGTTCTTTGTGCAAAGATTGACACCTTGAGTACACCGTGTGTGTGGGGGGGGGGGCGGGGAGGTGCACTAGGTAGGTAAAGATTCGCTGACAAATCCTAGCGAAGCACTGCAATCTGACCACAGCGCAGGGCAGGGAATGCAAGCCATTCGTAAGAAACTCGGACGGAAGCAGAATGGGTGTCCCAGCCGCAGGGTCCTGCCCCTAAGGCTCCTGGGGCTCTGTCCAGCGCGGCCAGCCAGTCCGACCCGCCTGAGAGCAGCCAGCGATTCTGCTCCAGCACCGCTCGGCCAGAGCCTGCCCTACCTTCGCTCGGTCTCTGCGCCGAGCCCGGGAGCCGGCGCAGCTCCCGGAGAGAATCGCGGTCACACTGAGCATGCTCCGCGGCGCTCACCGCCCCGTCCCTCTCGGCGCCCGGCCCCGCCCCGCCCCTCCCCCGGCTCGGCCGCCCCGCCTCCCCTCCGGCTTCAGAGGCGGCCGGCTCTCCCGGCGGGGCGGCGGAGGGGGCGGGCTGTCCGGCGCACGGTGATGTGGCGGGACTCTTTGTGCACTGCGGCAGGATACGTGCCTGGGCGTCGGGACGCGGCTGCGCTGAGCTCTCTCCTCTCGGAAGCTGCAGCCATGATGGAAGTTTGAGAGTTGAGCCGCTGTGAAGCCAGGCCCGGCGCAGGCGAGGGAGATGAGAGACGGCGGCGGCCGCGGCCCAGAGCCCCTCTCAGCGCCTGTGAGCAGCCGCGGGGGCAGCGCCCTCGGGGAGCCAGCCGGGAGGCGGCGGCGGCGGCAGCGGCGGCGGGCCTCGCCTCCTCGTCTATTCTAACCGGGCAGCCTCTGAGCGGCTTCGCAGAGAGACGGTGGAAGCCGTGGGCTCCGGCGGGAGCCGGCGCAGGCTCGGCGGCTGCACCTCCCGCTCCTGGAGCGGGGGGGAGAAGCGGCGGCGGCGGCCGCGGCTCCGGGGAGGGGGTCGGAGTCGCCTGTCACCATTGCCAGGGCTGGGAACGCCGGAGAGTTGCTCTCTCCCCTTCTCCTGCCTCCAACACGGCGGCGGCGGCGGCGGCACGTCCAGGGACCCGGGCCGGTGTTAAGCCTCCCGTCCGCCGCCGCCGCACCCTCCCTGGCCCGGGCTCCGGAGGCCGCCGGAGGAGGCAGCCGCTACGAGGATTATCCGTCTTCTCCCCATTCCTCTGCCTCCGCTACCAGGCCTTTGGCTGCTGAGGAGAAGCAGGCCCCGTCGCTGCAACCATCCAGCAGCCGCCGCAGCAGCCATTACCCGGCTGCGGTCCAGGGCCAAGCGGCAGCAGAGCGAGGGGCATCAGCGACCGCCAAGTCCAGAGCCATTTCCATCCTGCAGAAGAAGCCTCGCCACCAGCAGCTTCTGCCATCTCTCTCCTCCTTTTTCTTCAGCCACAGGCTCCCAGACATGACAGCCATCATCAAAGAGATCGTTAGCAGAAACAAAAGGAGATATCAAGAGGATGGATTCGACTTGGACTTGACCTGTATCCATTTCTGCGTCTCTTCCTCTTTGCTTTTTCTGTCACTCTGATTACGTTGGAGTAGACGGATGCGAAAATTTTCCGTAGTTGGGGTGACTATAACGTTTAATACCAGTCACATTTCTAGATCGTATATTTTGTGTCTCTTCCAATGTATTCAGCCTAGGGAGGGTTCAGCTAGACGCAACTCATGCCTGCTTGCAAGTGTCAAGGCATGGATTGGTTTCTTGTCTAGCTCTGTGGTCCCCTTCCTAAAATCTATTGTCCGTGAATGCAGAGTACTGTACTTTGGCTTAACGAGCTCCTTAATCCAAGCCTTCTAAATGAACCAAAAAAATAGACAGCTGCGAGGTTGAGCATATTTTGATAAGATTGTGATTTAGGCTCTAGATCTAGGGTGTAGATCGGATTAAAATGAAAGTCCGTGCTGCACGTAGGCATATTGCCTCAGAATCTTGCAGTGATTGCTAGTTTCCTGGGTTGCGTTAATAGATTTTTCTAAAATGTGACTTGTGGGCCGATTTGCATAACTTTATAAGCATTGTCATCCTCAGCATGGATGGTGCACATTTGAGGGTAAAAGTAGGTTTGTGTGTTTAAATTGAGGTAATTATAACTTTGGAGCTACATTTAGGAGTTTTGTAGTTTGAGGTAACAGTGCCAGAATATGTGTTATTGGAGCTTTTAATAGAACTTTGTTAAATTAGACTTAGTTTTTTGATGAGACGTGGGATGGGGTATGAAATTTGCGTTTCAGTGGTATTTTACATTCATTTGGCCTTGCCATACGTGATAGGATAGAGAGTGAATAGCTTTTGATCCCAGATGACGATGTCCGCCTAAGTTCGAGAATAATTGTGTGTGGCAAATGATTGCAGAGGTTAAACCTCAGCCCTCACGTGAAATTTAAGTATTACTGTGAACTAGAATTTGCTGTTCATATTTTTTTGTTTCAGGTGCTCTGACCCGTTGACTATCCATGGGTTTTACCCCGATTTGTATATAATGTCAAGTATAATTTAACCAGCTAATACCCAGAAATACTAGCAGGAGTGGATCACTGGCTTCAGACTGTAGGTATGCTAGCTTTTTAAATGCAGTAATTTACTGAGTCAGCTTGTTGAATAAGACAGAAACCCAAGAATTTTTAACAGTGTATAGTTATGATTGTCTAAAAGTTAGGCCTTTGTACTTCAAAAGTTCGTGGTTATCTTAAAGCATTAATCTTTGCAGTTTCAGGTATGGTACTGGTTTTGATCAGGAATAGGAAGAGAGCCCTCCTTTTTTGGAGGAAGTATTGACAGATATTGAGAGCCTTTGGGAGGCCGGGTGTTAAGGCTGTGTGAAAACACAGCTTTCCGGTCTGAAGTGACAGGCTTGAAGATCTGTTTGGGCCTTTTGTTACAACCCCAGATTTTTAAATGTGACTTGTAGCAATGAGCAGTATTTAGTTTAAATTATGTAATTGCATAATTATTAATAAGGTATGCTTGGTAAAAGTTATTTCTTAGTAAATATCGGTATACATTTTCTTAAGGTAGAAGGGCAGCAACTTGTCTATACATGTCCTGCTCATTATTAATGCATTATGGAGAGGACTTTTTTTTCTTTTAAGAAAATGTTTTCATTTGGAAGGTTTGATTTTTTTTTTTTCTTTTTTAACTGCATTAGCAGCATATAAACATACGTAGGTAATTTTTGACCAAGTTTTTGTCCTGAAATGAAGATGAGACTCACTGAAGAGCTGGCTTCAGAAACAGGCTAATTTTCTGTTAAGTTAAAAAATAGACTTTGGGAGGAATCTTTAAGTTTTGAATTTGCATTAATTGAAAAGCTTTACTCAGGATGAACTTGACCTTTTCATCAATTGGAGGAAATTCTGAGTTATCACTTGCTTCAAGGCAGTTTACTGTTGGTGTGAATTAGTGATAGTAATATAGGCATAGAAGGAATTAGTCAGGTATCTATTTAATTAAAAAAATAGGCCTTCATTCAAAGAAAAATTGCGATGCCTTATAATCAGGCTTAGTTTCCACAGTACACTTACGTTTTGCTTTTCCCACTTGATTTAAAGTCGTCAAGGGTATCGGCCTTCAAGTCTGTCTTGCCAAATTTTTATGTATGAAGAGTGACATGATTGCAGTTCCTTATTTGATTTCATAGTGCATGGGCTTCTGTATGTGCAATATGTGACTTAGAACTCTAAAACTACTTTTAGTTATGATGCGTGGAAAGCAGTATCAGATGTTTCATCAAATGACTAATAACACTAAATTTCTAGAGCTGTGGTTTTATTGAGCCAGATTTGATATGAGAGAATCAGGAGAAAGTCGGTCAAGCCCTCATTCTTCAGAGTTGTTCTCCCAGTAATCTTGATAAGGCAAAGAGCTTGCTGGATTCCACACCAGCGTGTTCTGTGTTGGGGGGCAGGATTAAAACGTTCATTGAAGACTTGTCCTGGTCAGTTTGGCACCCAAGCTGGCCAAGTTAAAATTCTTTTATGAAAGTACTAAGTAGGATATTTTTATTTGCTGAGGAAGGATCAACAGTGATTCTCTTTCTCAGGAAAGTTGAGGAAAATGAGTTTCAAAATGCTTTGCAGAATTGAAATTTTCTAAAAATTTGTTGGCTGGATTTTATTCTTAGTCTAGCAGATAGGCTGAATGTGAGACTGCAAGATTTCATGTCTTAGAGACATGCAGAACTCAGACTCTTACAGACTTTTGTTTGGTAGATGTGCATCCTTGCAAATGCTGATCACAGGAATATTATTAGTATCCTGTAGTGGTCACTAATGTTAATTGTTTTGTTAAAGGCAAGTGATTGTTGAATCTAATTCTAATTTTTTTTAACAGATTCTACAATCTTTACATTTTTTATAGTTTCTTGAAAAACATGACTGTTAATTTCTGTATAATAAGTTGCAAATTTTATTTTTCCTAAAACTTAAGAGTAAAATGCGTCAAAATGAGTAATTTTCAGTTATATATAATTCAATATAAGGGGAAAATTTCATTACTGTCAGTTGTAAAAGTTGACAGAGTGTAGATTGCTTTTAAAGTATTAAAGATTAAATAATTCAAATAAATACAACAAATAGCCATGTTAATTTTATATTTATAGATTCATTGCCTTTAAATTTTTTTATTTTAATAACTGGAGAAAGGTAGATAGTATATTATAATTTTTATGTGGAACATTATGTCTAATTTCTCATAATTTTATAAAATATATACCTAAGTATTATGAACTAGCTTACCTTCTAGAAATGAATTCAATTCTTATTTTCAAATGTTACAACTTGAAATTTGACTTGGCTCGTTTGCTCATAGCCTAACAGTATTTAACAGTTCTTAAGCCACTTCTAAAATTATCACGTTGGCTTGATTAGAAAATTGTTCATGTAGGAAAAAACAAAGCTTGAACATTTATTTTAGTAAATACTCAGTTTTGAATATTTTATTTTTATCTTAATCTTTTTAGTAAGCCCAAAATATATAGTTTTTTTTTTTTATTGCTAATGTATGTGAATTCAAAGTTGGTAATTTAGAAGCTGGTTTACATAGGACAGTTTTTCATTTCCATGAACTATTAGACCTATTTCATCTTAGAAGTATTTAGTTCCAGTAGACAGTACTAATTATTAATACAGCTTAAGAAACTTATTGGATAGTTTTTTTTTTTCTTTTTCTTTTTCCGGTAGAAACTCCTGGCTCATAAAACAAGTTTTACTGCACAGAGCTGATGACTCTTGAGTTTTGTTCCCCTTTTTTTTTCACCCGGAAGATAAACTTGGTTTTCAAAGCCAGCGTTGGAGAATTGGTTTTGTGATGTACATTTAAGAAAAGTTACAAAAATTTGTTTTAAAGATCATGATTTAGGACATGTGTGGTTATACCAGAAATTATTTTTGTGAATATTCAGTATTTTTTATTGTTTTGTATCTGGGAGTTTTGAAATGCATTTGCTATTGGGAATATCACCAATATTAAGCATCTTTTTTATAAACCATATTGCTGTCACATAACTTTGTTAGTTAGATCTTAGAGGTGTTTTGATAGGGAAATAGTTTATTGGTTCTGTTTGTATTGAATGTATTGGGAAAATGAAGTCAGGATGTTGGCCTGTTGCTTCAGCTTCTCATTTTGTATTCTTTTCTCTGGTTTCAGAAGGAGTTCTAGTAGTTTGATCTTTTAAAATCATTTGTACTGGAACAAAAAGTCTGTTTCCTAGGAGAATATTATCATCAGAGTAAATGTGATTTAGGAATGAGTTAATTTTGGCTGAGAAGTTTCAGATTTGTTCAGAATAGCACACTTCCATTGTAATAGTTGGCATTAGGACATATGGATGATTTTACCATATTAGACTTAAACTTGGTGGTGTTGAAACTTTAGAAAGATGGGTATTGCAATTGAATCTGCTAGCAAAAGAATGTTCTTGACCTATATGTATATAGTTTGGAGAAGACTGTAAATGTACTGTGTTTTGTGTAATTAGTCAAATAGTTATAATCAGAAGCCAACACTTTAAATATGAACAGTGACTCTAACTCAATATTTGAATTTTCTGTGTCTGTGTATGTGAGCATAAAGTTAAACTCTTACTACTCTAGAAAATAGATTTTCTCCTTAAGAAACAGACTACTTTGGAGGTCATTTTAGAACAAGACTGAGTCTTTAAAATTACATTAGACTATGTCTGGTTTTGTCTACACTCTGAAATTATACATTGTTTCATCTTAGTTTTAGGTAGACAGGGTGGACTGGGGCCATCTGCCAGTGCTGTAATCTTGGCTCTGTCACTTAGTAGCTGAATGACTATGCTATTTAAATTTTCTCAGTCTTATTTTACCTGAAATAAGGAAAGGATAATGGTACCCACTACAAAAGTTTATCTTGATAAATGATGAAAATATCTGGACATAGGCATAGGCAGGAGGTTTTTGGTAGGTCCTACTGGAGCTGAACTGGCTGCGTAGTGTGTCAGAGATCATCATGTTCTTTCTACTCAGTGAGTTCCAAACCAGGCAAGGTTCCATAGTGAGATCCTGTCTGAACAAACAACAAACATGACATAAAAATACTCCGACTATGTGGTACCTACCTCATTATAAATACTTAAACATAGCTATTACTCTTAATAATTTCTGATGTCAAAAATTTTTGCATTTTTGTTTTTATGAATTATGAATTTGCTCAGTTTGTGACCTGTTGCAATTTTAATTGACTCAAGTTAGGACTTTTTTTTAAATAGGGGAATTTAATTTTTCTGTTCACTTAAGAGTTGCTCAAAGCAAAGTTAATTATGCTCATTACAAAATGTTTGCTTTCAACTTTTAAGGGAAGGTGAAAACTTTCTTTTAGTTTAGCATAATAAATTTAAAACTATGTTGTAAGATTAAGATTTCTTTTAGCACTCTATAGATGATTGAAATATATAACATAACATAATGTGTAGGTGTTTATATAACATATGTATATAGCCGGAAGTTTCTGGCCCAGCCTACCCCCACAGTCCAAATAAATCTCTCTTACCCATGGCCTGGCCTAGCCTGAGGTTCTGACCCGCAGCCCCACTTGGTCCAAATAATTTATATAAAGGCTTGTATTAATTGTCCGGCCTATGGCTCAGGCTTTTTGCCTGCTAGCTCTCACATCTTAACCCATTTCTATTAATCTGTCTTGCCACATGGCTTGTGGCTTACCTGTACTCATCTTGCTTCTTGGGTGGCTGGATTGCTTTTCTGAGTTATTCCTCCCTCCTTCCCCTTTATCTATGTTGCATTTCCTGTTTGACTATAAGCTGGCCTGCTGTAGACCAAAATGGTTCTTTTATTATCCATTGATAATTCACAGCATCTCACATCATACATATGTATGGCATTTAAGATCTATTATCCAGGTATGATATATTTGCTCTTTGAGTCAGGTTCTCATGATGTATAGCCTTGGCTTGTCTGGAATTCGTGGCCATTCTTAGATAGTTCATAGGTCTCCCTCCCCCAGAATAATTCTTACCACTAATAAATAAAACTTCTAATGTATAACTCAAGAGTTATGTAAACTCTATCAGTAAAGGTGTATTAGCATTTTCTTTTAAGCTCAACTTTATGGGGTAGTCATGTAGTTCTGCTCATTGACATTGGTTACAACAGACAACTCACATTAATCCTCTGGTGGTATTGCCCCCATTCTTATGTTTGGCCAAGATTTTCCATCTAACTAGATCTTTGAAATAGGAAGAAAAGCTAAAGGGATTTCCCCCCCCCCCATACTCTATTTTTAAAAAATCACATTCTTTTTGGGGTTAAGAATGGGAGGAGACATTTGTGAGAGGACAATTTAGCCAGCTGATTCTCTCCTTCCTCCACTGGCACTGCGGTAGGTAAGTGCCTTCACCCCACTGAGCCACCATGGGAGCTCAAGAAAGCACAGCGTTTTCTCATCCAGGAGAGGGACAGGACAGGGAACATTACTTCCTCCCTTTGCTTGTATTGCCCTTTGGAGGTTTAGTGTCCTCAGTAGTGGAGCACCTTAACCTCCAGAAAGGTTTCCACTCATTTGCTTGAATCGCAGAGTAAATGCTGTTGTAATTATTTTATGACTCTGTGTTCTTGTGATTTTTTTTTTTTCCTCCAGAGTTTTGTAACTTAGCTGTATTTTTAGTGTAACACAGGTTGTAAAATTGAGTTGCATATCTTGATGTCTGACCCTGCTACATTATCTAAGTCAATTTCTGTCTTTCTTTTCTGTGTACCTGGCCATGTATAGGTGCTGTATCATTAGAGCTCTGCAGAATAACTGCTTTTTGTTTCTTTAAAAACTAATAAAGTCCTTGTAGATTTTCAGACTGAAGTAGATTAGTGTCTTGTTGTTAGTGATTGCAGACCTAATTTTGTTTATTTTGGAATCTTTGAATAGGATGTAATTACTCAAGGTATGTAATTCTGCTTTGAATCAGGTATCTTTAAATGAGATGTATTCCTAAAAGTGATTCATAAAATCAGAATATGTTTAAAGTTGGAAGCAAATTTTTGCTTTTTTTTCCCCATTAAACTTTTTTCTCTTTAATGAGACTTGTTTTTGAATATGTGTTATTCTAAACTAGAGGTGTAATAGAATTTAAGTTCTTTCTTTTATTTGAAGTTTTGGAAGATAGTATTAAGGCTGTCTTTCGGTCTCTGTATTACATCATCTCCCGTCACAGGTTGCTTGTAGTGTCACACACTGTGTATGAGTGTGTAGGCCACAATCAACATGGGTGCCTTCTTTTGCTCTCGGCCTTATCTTTTGAGATGGTCTCTCTGAGCCTGGACTTGCCAATTTGGCTAGACTGGCTCTCTGTCTCTGCCCTCCGGTGCTGGGTTATAGATATGCACCATAGACCACCACAGTTCACGGATTTACATTGGTGCTGAGGACCTGCCCTCAGATCTTTGGGCTTCCTTTATCTATGGGACTATTTTCTTAGCCTCCACCATGTATTCATTTGAACTAAGAATATTTATGCTAATTTATATTTACATATACATATAGCATTTTATCAATAGACATATAAGACCTAAATTGACTGACATAGGAAATATGCTGAATTTTTTAGACGAGGCCCAGTGAATTAGAAAGGCAGCATGCTGGAATGCAAAGAGTGGCTTAGAATTAGCCAGACCCCAAATACAGCTTAAATTCCTACCCCCGTTTCCATCTTTCTAATATGAATTAAAGTTGTGGTGTAACTTTTGTTAGAAGTATGTGGTATTTTCAGAGTATAGTGTGCTCACTAGAAAGGATCCCCTGCTACTTCATTTGGAAATTTTGGTAATGTCTGGAGACATTTTGGTGGATATGATCATAACCGAGGTCACAGAAGGCTTGGTTGCCTTCTGCAGGACATGGGATCTCTCACATTTGAGATGACATGTTGCATATGTAAGTATAGTAGTACCTTTGCCTTAGATTGTGGACTCCCAAGGTTCAGATTGTTACTAGATGATGGAGCTGGGCCTAACTAGTTTCCTGACAGATGTGGGGCCTGTGTTTCTTTGTGAGAACTTTGTCCACTAAAGATTTCCCTAACAGAAAACAATTTTTGTGATGAGGTCTCATGTCTTTTGATATTGTGAAATTTTGGGCCTGTTAGAAGGGTTCAACTTGTCCCTAGTCCTGTGTGTCACGGGAATGCCGGAGGGAGGGGTGGACTCAAGGAAGCAGGCGAAGTCAGGAGTGACCCCAGCACTGTCCAAGCTGAGGCAGGAGGATTTCATGTTTGAGGATGGCCTGGAGAACCTCATACTACTATACTTTGAGTTCTAGAGTTAAAAGGATTTTTTTCCCCCATCTTTGAACAGTCTTCTCCGTTATTGATTAGGGAGTTACTTTGCTGTTTGTATTTAACATTTTCTTTAGTCTTAATTTTTTTACTCTCAATCTTCCTTTCTTCAGATCAGATGAAGTTAAATGTATTGACATAAAATGACAGATTTCTGACAAGTAATAACAAAGACCGTTACATTTTTCTGGATGAGGATGCAGTTACTTGACTGAAATACTCGGAAGCATTTTCTTTCCTGAGCCTTCCATTTGTTGTCAGCCTGGTTGAATTAAAGTGTTTTTCTTACCTAAAATAAAAACTGAAATCGCTATGAAGTTTTTCTGAATTTAGGATGCAATTTTCAATTAGTCCAGAGATGCAAAGAAGTCAAGGGAATAAAAAGGACATTGAAAATCTTCGTTTTGTTTTTAGCAGTCACAAACATAAGTGCTCTAGGAATAGGTTAGTTGCTATGATTTTTTTTTTTTAATTTTACAATTTCATTTTGTACTCACTTTACACAGCATAAATGTCAAGGCCTTATTTTTTAAATTCTTAGGCAATTTAAATACTGATTTAGGACTTTGGTTCTTGAAGTTAAGGTGGATTGTTTAGATATGCTAATAAATATCTTGAAACCAACATGATTTGCTACAATAGCCTTGCATTTGCCAAGAAAATCAAATAATGTTCAATACTTTAACTCATCTGAATAGATTTATAGTGGTTAAGATATGAATTAAAAACTTGCTTACTAAAGAAAATCCCTTTTATTAGAAGATTACTAAGATTTTTAAAACTTCAAAACCTCACGGTGTTCACATTATTTTCATTGTGAGCTTAAGGAAGTGTCTTTCTTTTTGAACAGTTAGCATAGTGCCTCATAATTAAAATTGCCAAAAATATTGATTTACCTATATTAAGATTTCTCCTTTTTTTCTCTCCTACTATATAGTTCCTTAGGGTGGAGTTAAGGTGACAAATAGGGATAGTTTTTATGATTCAGATTTTACAAAAATCACTATTTAAAACAAAAATTAGTTGAAGTTTTAGGGCCTTTGAAATGCCTCCACTCAAAATTACTTCTAAAAAATTTATTGCATACTTAATATTTATATTACTTATGTAAAAATAACACTATATGAGACAGTTTCTTCTCTAGCCCATGCTGGCCTGAAACTCACTGTTCACATTCTATTTTTTCAGTCTCTCAAGGGCTGTGATTAATAAGCTCATATTACTATTCCAGGGCCAAAATACTTTTGATATATTAATTTCATCTGCTTTGGAGTTTTTTGCTGTGTGAAAAATTTAAGTGGAATAAGAGCAAATAGAATAAACTATTTTTACACTGAAGTGGGCATGGCTCTGTTGATGCCTCTTTTGAATCTAGGCTTATTGGCTTGCCATGATGCTACTGGTTGGATATTTCGAATGACATGCTTTATGTTTACATAGTTTCCCATGTTATTGTTGTACTATTAATTGGTCAAAGTTTTCTGTACATTTGTGCTGATAACAAATAGTTTATAGTGAAAATTGGCATTTAGCAGTTTTGTTAGATTTTATTTTTAAGTCAGATACTAAAAGAATCTTTATACTTAATCAGCTAATTGATAATTTTTTATTAGTGAATTATATTAATATTAAAATATTTAAAACAAAGTGATAGAAATGCAATGTTGTATTTTTTTATAAACAAAATTACTACCAGGTGTGCCTGTATGGCCATTAATCTTAGCACCTGGGAGATATTTTCAAGAAAATCAGAAATTTAGTCATCCTTGGTATATAGTAAGTTGGAGCCCATGTCTTAGGAAACTTAAAAACTAAGTCAAGACAAAAACAAACTACGTGCTTATTATTAAGTACACTTTATTTTCCAAAATAAAATGAAACTAAACGGGATTTTCTTGTAGACACGATGCTTGCCTTTTGAAGGTGGCAGTGTACATAGTCCAGTGTCGTGAGTAGTTTCTCTGGGCTAGTTTATGTGCATTAGATAACCACTAAACAGTGATACATTATCTAGTCCATGTCCAGATTGTGGTCACAATTGTGTGTGCTTGAAAATATGCGAAGGTCCTTATTGAGGGTGCTTTTTTTTTTTTTTTTTTTAAAATACAATCTGAAAGGTCACAGATTATGATGGCTGTGTGGTGTGGTGTTTCAGGAACCCAGGTCTGCCATCTGTTCTTCAAATGTAGGGAAAGTTAAGATAATTTAGTGACAGTAAGTAGTTTTGACACTTTTTTGTGTGTGGGGGGATCATCGAATTGTAAGTTTTTAAAACCTAAGATTAAGTTTTAGGCCTTTGTAAAAATGAAACTTAAGTTTGCTATCATTTGTACTTTGCTCCTAAACCACTAAGGGGCTGCTTAAGAGCTAATGCTGCTGCTACAGCCGCCTGGAGTCTTTGGATGCTTCAAAAGTGCTGTGTTTTCACAAAAGTTTGGGTTTTCAAGTAAATTACATAAGAATTGATAATATGAAACTCAGTTAACTGATTTAATATGCAACTTTAAATATTTGCTTCAAGTGTTTTTTTCAAGTCCTATGCTTATTTGCCTTCCACAGCTTTATTCTGATCTGAACATTTTCTCTTGCATCTTAAGCCACTACCGAAGTTGTTTATAATTTAAGACTTTTTTAACCCCTCTGAACTTGATGGTAGCTATGCTTTATAGAAGTCTTTAAAATGCCTTAATAGAAGGTTTTGTCTTGTTTCGTTTTCTTTTTTGTTTGTTTTTGGCTTTGGTTTTTAAGACAAGGTCTCACTATGTAGCTCTGTCTGTCCTGTAACTTGCTCTGTAAGCCAGGCTAGACTAAAACACACTAAATCTACCTGTCTCTGCCTCCCTACTGCTGGGATTAAAGGTATGAGCCACCACCACCTGGTTTAGCTTTTTTATTATACTGATTTACCTTTATTTTCTCAAGTAGGTTTTCTTATATGCCAAAATCTTTCTATAATAAAAAGGTAATGATTTAAGTATAGATAATTGAATTTGTATTCTCAAACCCAACTTTGCCTGGGGCCTGTACTTTTGGTACTTCAGTCTCACCAGAAGTGTCTGTGAGGAAGATTTTATTAGTACAGTTTTGGGACATGACTGGAATGACTTTTCCTTTGGTCAAGACTGAATTAGAGTTCATGAAATTTCTGGGCATTTTTGCGTAGGAAGCCAGTTTTGTTTGCAAATGATCCTTCTCTAAGTGAGGCTTTTACCCAAGTACGCAAAGTTTAGAAATAATTAGCCATCCTGCTTCCTTAGTATTTGGCTACTGTGGAGCCTTTCATATTCATTTATAGTCCTTGCATTACCTGGTATTTTTGTCTTCCTGGATATGGAACTTTCTGTCTCCCCTCTCCTCTGTTAGGGCCTCACTGTAAAGTCCTAGTTGGCCTGAGACTCCTTTTGCATTTAACTCCTGTAATTAAAGGAGTGTCGCACGACACCTCAGCCAAACTATATATTGCAGCACTTTATCAGCTGAAAAGGCTGTCTTTCTTCAGTTTTTTCCTTCAAAATTTTAGCTTAACTATTTTCTACATTTTCAAAACATGTTCTTTGAACATGAAGATTGCTAACTACAAAGGTGCTTTCTTGCACAGTGGCAGTAATACTTTCTTACAAAAATTGTACCCCTCCAGTAAATTACTAAAAGTAAGGCATTTGTTTATTTAAACATGCACCTAAGACTTGTGCTTACTTTCAATCTATCAGTACAGTTAAAATGTCGTAGAAAAATTTCATATTCTAAAATGAATTTTGACTTACATTTTTGTATATGA
Organism: Phyllotis vaccarum; assembly: GCA_033318265.1. Classification (NCBI taxonomy): domain Eukaryota; kingdom Metazoa; phylum Chordata; class Mammalia; order Rodentia; family Cricetidae; genus Phyllotis; species Phyllotis vaccarum. Next base: position 28,520,843 of record JARWLC010000004.1, on the reverse strand, counting down.
TTTTAATTCATAGTTTGGGGAATAATTTATAACTCACAGATAGAAAGTTGATTATATTGGTTAAAATGCTTTTAGTGGGAATAGGAATTCTTTCACAATATTTAAACAAGGCGATTATAAAATCATGTTTCTCTTTATAGTTATGAGTGATTTAAAATCTCTATATTACTTCCTGTTCATATTTTTCTTCAGTTCAAAACAGTTCATTGGGGCAAACATCTATATCACTTGGGAAAGAAACTAAGTCATTTCCAGACGATTCCGGGCTGGAGTTATGAGTAAAGAAACTTGATTTATGTCATATATTACATTAAAGTAATCATGAAGTAATCCAGTCTACACTTTTGGTGCTTTTCTGTTTTAAATAGTCTGAAAGACTTTACTTTAAAGGCGGATTTTGATTGTTAAAAGCAATTGTAAGAATTTTGCAATTTTGACTAAATTAGTAGAGAAAGATCCATTGTTGGCCACGTCTGTGTTAGGATCTGTGGAGATGGTTATGAATCTCCACTCTTGTTGTTGAACCTGAAAAATCAGTGCAGGTGAATGCCTTAAAATTTTTTGTTTTTTCAAAATGCAGTTACTACTAAGTGACTTGGCACCAAATATGACTGTTCACAAATTACTGGTACATCCTTGGCATGTCTTTACATCTTACCTGTTGGAGTATTTTCCTGTTGTTAGAGAGCTTAATGTCTTTTACTTGAAATTAATGGGTTTTGTTTTGTTTTCTGCTTAGTTTTTTGTTGGTTTTTAAAGCAGCATATTCTAGAAGTAAATTAGAAATCTAACATCAAACATAAAGATTGGAACTTTATGTTAAGGCTGAGTTACAGGTATAACTTTTGTAGCTTTTGTATGGACCATTATGATTTTCCTGTAGAAAATCTGGAGTTTGTGTTTGGCCTCATTCTCATAAGGCTGTTAACCAGGATCCCTAATACATGATGGGCTTAAAGCTTTTGAAAGGTGTTAGGTAAGTTGTCATGTTTTTGCTTGATTTGTCATTTATTAGTAATTAATCATAAATGGTTTCAAAGAGGCAGCAGAGTGCATGGATGTGTGTATGTTTATTTGCGCTTGTGTGCATTTTAACTGCATTGGAGTTCTGGAAACCCGAAACGTCTTCATATTCTTTTCAGAGACCTAGGAAGAAGGTAATTATTTCATAAACTCATTAGAAGCAGGTAGTTGGGCAATTTAAAGTTTTAGAGGCTCACATATGTAGGCTTGAACAGTTGTAGGAACATGATTTTATAACTAGCTTCTCTGAGGAAAAACTTGGTGGAAAAATAGAGGAGTAAGTCCTCAGTAAACACACTCACTCACTAACCCTTACAGTGGGTTCTGGAGTCGCTGAATGAGAAGGAATTGGATAAGGTAAACTTTGCAGAATACTTTATTCATTTAAAAATTGAAAGTTTTTCATTGAGTTTATTAATCTATATGCATTTAGAATTTGTACTACTTTCAGAAAGATTTCTAAGCTTGAAGGAATTCAGTGGGAAAATCTGATGGGGGTTTAACCTAGGGACTTGGCAAAGTATTCTACCATTGAGCTAAGTAACTATCTCTGTTTATTTTTGAGTCAGGTTTTCCTTAAGTTACCCAGGCTAGTCTTAGCTGTGTAGCCCAGAAGGCCTAGTACTTGTGATCTTCCTTTCTCAAATCTACCTAATAGATGACATTCTAAGCCTGCTGTCAAAAGTTGTCACTGGTACTTGGGCGTGGGACCTGTAATCCCAGTACTTGGTGGAAGAAACAGAAGGATCAAGAGGAATTTGCTGGGCATTGGTGATTCAGGCCTTCAGCCCCAGCCGCTTGGGAGGCAGAGGCCAGCCTGGCTACACAGAAAAACCAGAACAAAACAAAAGAGCAGTTCAGTCTTATCCTGGCAAGTTGCAGACTAGCCCAGGCTAAGTAAGATACACTCCTTCCACAAAAAGAAAGTTTGTCACTGGAAAGTTAGTTACTATCTATGCTTACATTATTAAATGTGTTGCCATTGTATACTTATCAGTGTTTATGTTGTGTTTTTTTCACAAATGGAATTTTTGTCTATTAATAGATACTTTTTGTGATTTTTTTTTTTTTTTTTTTTTTTTTTTTTTTTTTAAAGACACATTCTATTTAGCTATGGCCGGTCTAGAACTCTTTAGGGTTGGCCTTGATTGAAACTCCGAATCTGTCTGCCTTTGTCCCCAGGTGATGGGATTATAGGTGTGAACCACTGTACCTGGCCTATAATTTTTAAAGCTGTTTATAATTACTGCTTTTACCAACTGTGCAAAATGCCATGGTTAGCTTCAGTACTTGGTTGTGGTGATTTCCATGTCTTTTATGAATGGCACTGCTCTGGATCTTTGTGGACTATGCTTTCTTGTGTGGTTTGTTTTCCTCAACTATATTTCTGGAGCAGAATGAAAACATGTGTTATGGTTTCCTCGTCAACTGCACCAATTTCTAGTATTGTTTAATAAGCAGAAAAACTACTAGCAGTGTCTGCCTTGAGTCAGCATACCTAGGTTGTCCTTGAATTTGCAGTCCTTTGTTCTCAGCTTCCCAAGTGCTAGGATTGGAGGCATCAGAGGCATGTGCCATGATGCCTGAATACAGTTATTGGCAGTGCTTTTTTGTTTGTTTGTTTGTTTTAATTGAGACAAGATTTTATGCCTCTGGCTGGCCTGGAACTCATATGTAGACCAGGTTGGCCCCGAGCTTTGATGAGCCTCCTGACTACTTCACAAGTGCTGGCATTTTAGCCACCACCCCTGACATGAAGAACTCTGAGAATGATAATCCCTTGGTTACAACTATAGAGTTGTTGATGTTTTATAGATTCAAAGATATTTTCAGATTTCTTGAATCAACTAGCAAAGAAGTTAATGAAAAATGCTGTTAGCTTTTATAGAGAGCAAAACCAGCATATGAGACCCGGACATTGACTTACCTGGAGTCATCGGCTTTATGTTGCAGAATTGGAAATGTAACCTTGCTGTTCTGTATCAAATGGAAATATTTTATGGTTAGGATAGGGCCTGGTACCTAGTAAGCATTTACACCCCATATTCTCGTTTTTAATGCCCCTTCAGTTTTCTCATTTTTAAAAGCTTGAATATTTTGGTAACATGTAACATGCAAGTTTTCACCACCATTGCTTAAAAGCACTGGCAGACAATAAGGGAAGACACAAGTGGTAAGTGCAGTAGGTTTTGGTGTCTGCTGGTTGGATGGGCCATGATCAAGATTGTCTTTGCGGAGAACTCCCTTTTTTTTTTTTGCTCTAACTGGAATTATGTATATATGCCTGATTAAATTGAGCTACTTGCCATGGCATCTTTAACTCCAGGTGTAAATCCCACCTTCTCTCTGTTTCTTTATGTGCTGAATTTCTCTCCTGCATTCTCTGCTGAGACCCTTCTAGCCACTTAAGTTTTTCTTTTCTAATATAAATTTTATTTGTTTGTTTTTTTGCTTATTTATTTATGTATGTATTTATGTATTTATTTAGTGAGTGTTATGCATGCGTTTATATGTGTTCACCATGTGTGTGCCTGGTATTTAGAGGCTAGAAAAGAGCATAAGATCTCCTGAAGCCGGAGTTGCAGATGGTTGAGAGCTGCCGTATGGGTGCTGGAAACCAAACCTGGATCTTCTTTCTGCAAGAGCAGCAAGTGTGCTTAATCGCTGAGTCATCTGCCCAGCCTCCGTGGTGTTTCTTCTGTCACTAATGTGTGATAAGGCTCTTGGGAGGGTTACCTATTATAACACTCACTTGGTGACAGTTTATTCTACAGAATTAATTCCTCCCTCTGAAAAGTACTTGAAGTGCCACTGCAGGTCTTTGAGGAGCTTCTTGAAGGCAGTGGTCTTGACTTAGCTTCATACTGGCAGTGCTCACTGCATAGAATGTTCAGTATGTGGATGATTTCCAAATGAAGGGGCCAGATGAGTTTAGTAAGTGTGTAGTGTCCATTTATCTGTAGTTACTGACAAATGGTTTTCTTTAAGAAGGTATCTAAGCTGGGATAGTGCTCAGAGTAGAGTGCTGGAATTACTGGCAACAATAGGAAAGAGGGCAGGAAATTAACTCAAACCTTTGCCAACTTGTTCAGTTCATTAATATTCAGAGCACAGGAGCTAAATTTCAAGTTATTTCTAGATAGAATGACCACATCTCAGAGACTGTATTCTATGCTTTTCTAGAGGGAGAAAAGTACTAGCATTCACTGAAGATGGTAATCATTGTTTTTTCTTTTAATAAAATCGAGGTCTTAGTTGCATTGTTCAGCAGAGCATAGATTATTATATCTTTTTTCTCTTTGTGTGTTGTGTAGGTCTTGTACATGCCAGGCTCAGCCTCCTGTCAATCAATGAGTTATCGCTTCCAACCTCTCAACTTATATATTTTGACCAAAACTAATTTATAATGTTTTGGGAATTTCAGAGTGGTGATAATTACCACTATTTGGGCCTCTTTTCTGGTGTGACTCACTCAATCTTTGGCTTGCTTTTTCCATTTTTCTTAAGCTAATACTTAAAACACTGAATCTTTAAAAAAATAAACCAATTCAAAGTTGTATTGCTTTTGTCTTGGTTAAACCTCTCCTTGCTGGTTATATTACTGAACATAATATAACCAGAACATTTTAATAATTAACTATATTTTTAGACATGACTCTTTTCTAATTTAGAATAATAGATGACAAGTAATATTTTTGATATTTAAATGATAATCATTTTATTTTGGAACTTTTCTAATTCTTTTTTTGGTTGAGGTGAATTTATGTGTTCTTTCAGTGACAAAATTTGTCCTTAGTACGGTAAATGATATTGAGGTATATATGTCTACACATGCACTTGAGAAATTAGCAACTTTCAGGCTGTAACAAGGCCTTATCTTTCAGGACTTTTACTTTGTCTCATTTACTACTGCATGATGTTGTTTAGCCATCTGTATTATTTCTATAAGTTAACATTTTTACCTAAAGATTTTGTGAATTGATTTTAAAGACTTGGCTATCATGGATGTTGCTCTGCCCTTAAAGCTTATGTGGCTAGTCTTCTCAGTGGCTTGTTACATTGCTGAATTACATGTGGGAGACAAATAGATGCAGAGTATGTAGCTGGAGATCTTTAGTGACTGTTTTAAAGGAGGCAGCTTGGCTTAGTTACCTGAAAAGTCACATCATGAGATGAGAGAGGGTGGGTGGAGCTCGGGGGGTGGGGTGGGGTGGGCGAGGTGGTGTATAGAGATGTAGGTGTTTAGTTAGTTGGAAATAAATTCTTCCTGAGTATAGAGGTTTGTTTTATGTGTTCTGCTGTGTAACAGAATTGAAACTAATGGCCATGCTAAGTAGTGATTACATTGATTAGAAGAGAACCAGATGTAAACATCACTTGAGTATTAGGGCCTTACCAGTGGCAAGGGCTACAGGTCTTTAGGTTCTCCATTTCAGCTCCATCATTGTGTAGAATAGTCCAAGGGTGGTGGTGAGTGGCTTGTCCAGGTTATACAGCAGAGGGACAGCCAACTCCCATCTTCCCAAATCTGAATTTACTTCTTGCCGTTCTAATCATTGTTAACCAGGAAAAAGGAGAAGTTGTTTTTTCAGGCTGGTTCAGGTTTTTTCACACTGACACTAGTTATATGACTTACAAAGTATGAGGATTTAATTTCCTTATATGCCTTAACATGGAGATATCCTTTTGCCTAGGTCCTTATTACTCTCTCTCTCTTTCTTTTCTTTCCTTCTTTCTTTTTTGAGACAGAGTTTCTCTGTAGCCCTGGCTGTCTGGATGTTCTGGAACTTACTCTAGACTAGGCTGGCCTCAAACTCAGAGATCCGCCTGCCTCTACCTCACTACTGCTTGGGATTAAAGGCTTTCTGGCTCCGGCTCCTTACTTACTGTTTAATTTTGTATGTTTGAGACAGTTTCTCACTATAATCTAGGCTTATCTGAAATTTGTTCCATATCCAAGGATAGCCTCCAGTTTGAAAGCTTTTTGAGTCTTGGGATTATAGGCTTGTATTATGCCCACCTTTAGGTTCATTTTCAAGGTAATAAATAGAGAATTTTTAACAGTATTTTGTTTAAAAATTTTGAAAGTCTTCTAGAGTGATGTGTTTATAAGTATTTCTTAATCAAACATTTTAGGTTGCAGATATACATTTGACAATCTTTTATAATTATACCTATAATATAGTGGGGGAAGCTAATGTTTTAAAATGCATGAATATTTGTATAGTTGCATATTTTAGGTATTTCCTTAACTTAAATACTCAGATATTTATCCAAATATTATTGCTATGGGATTTCCTGCAGAAAGACTTGAAGGTGTATACAGGAACAATATTGATGATGTAGTAAGGTAAGAATTCTTGATTTTCTATCTCATATATTAATAAACTATATTAATGTCTTTTATTTAGAAAAGATTCCTAAAACACAGAAGAGTACTTACATTATGATGTAGACTTTGTTTTGTTATGATAGTACTCAGAAAGTTTTAACCTAAAGTATCTGATAGCTCTCAGTAGGATGCAATTCACTGGATAAGAACTGACTTCATATATTCTCATGTGTTTATGTGATATGATTTTTTTAATATTTGATAAGCTGTCTTTTACTGGATTAGTGCCTGGCTTCTATTACAGTACAAGTTTTATATTTTACATTTGGGTTAGGCCTTGAATAGGTTTACTTAGTTATCACACTGAGGTGTGTTTGTTCGTATAGAACTTGTACATGTGGTAGTGTTTTATACATTTATAGAAGAGAATTGTTGGACATGAAAGACTAAACTAAGCTTTATAATTAATGTAATTTTCTAAGTGTAACTGTCATTTAATTCAGAAAAGTATTTATCAAGGCCCATTTAAAAATACTTTATGACCTGAGAATATATGAAATTGCCAGTTGAGCAAATTAGTCTTAATATATTTTCTAATTTCAGAATAAAAATACATGTAAATGAACATTACATTTTTAGTACAAATTATAGTTTTGATATGTTTGCTATGCTGGTTTTAAAGTATTTTAATGGAGTTAAACGTTAAAATTCTGGACTATTTTCTTTGTGCATATAAGTATCTTTCTTGGGACTTTTAACTACTTTGTGATTATGTGGATTTCAATAGGTAGAAAAGCATGTTGTAACTTACAAAGTGTTATGCAGCTGTAGAATGCTTTTATGATAGTGTATGAATACATACTTTATACCTTTATATGAGTTAGCTGTCAGTTTTCTCAAGTGGTTAATTATCATTATATTATTATTTCTGTTTTATTCAGACTTAAGTTTTATTATCTATAAAATCTACCCAAACAAACTGCCAAACCCCAGTACACTCTGTAGTTTTCATTACACTTTACATTGTGCTGTCAGGTGCTGTCTAAAAAGCTAATAGTAGGGAAATGCACTTGCCTTCTCATAATTAGGTAGAGCGTGGTACAAGGATAAAGAGTTTATCTTATTAGTCTTTAAAAATAAAAACTTGGGGGTCAGATATTGGGGTAAGAACCTGAATGATCAGAGAAGTGACCCGGGACCCTCTCTCAGCCCCACCCTCCTACTTCCTTCTCTTCTCCAAAACCTCTCTGGTTAGTCTCGGTCAGCTAGCAGCTAGCTCAGCCCTCTGACTCAGAGCAACAGAAGGGAGGGCACTTGGCAGGACAGGCCCATAGGAGCAACAGCTTGGTGGTCAGCGATGGCACAGGGTAGAGTAAGGAGATACATTTCTGAACTGTGAGCTGCAGAATATGGTAAATGAGCAATCTGGCTAGATGTCGGTCATCAAATAATGCTTGGATGCAGAATTTTTTTATGCCCTGAATGTAATGCCTCCTAAGATGAGCTATTTCACATCAATTTTATTTTCATCCAAGGACCAATTTAACCAAGCCAAATTAGTACTTCGGCTGAATCAAAAAAGGGTACAAGTACTTTGAGTAGAGGGGAAATTCTCTGACCATGTGAGGTTCTGACTAATTCGGCATACTAATTTATATTGGTTTCTCTTAAGTATGAGTTAGTCAGTGAGGGTGATTGATAATCTTCCAGATTCCAATGACTAGACCTTTACCACTGGTAATTAATTAGACATTACACTACAATAACTTAGCCAAGAATATGTTGTATTGGGAAGTTAGTTTGGTCCTGAATCTTCTGGTTTCATAATTCCCATAATATGCTTGCAAATTAACAGATTACATGTTCACTTTGTAATTAATAAACAAGACTGAAATTAATTGTTTAGCTTTATCTGTGTAGTTTTTTTTATTTAGCCATATCAGCTTTGTCAGATGTTTTAAAAAAGTCTCTTATCTGGATTCCTTAGCTAGTTCTTCTTTTAGACAGCTGATTTGCCATTTCCTACACACTGAAATGATGGCAAATAATATTTTTACTTTTTATTTTTCTGGCAAAAGACTTTCACCTGAGTAGCTTTGGCTAGCTTGGAAGTCCCTCTGTAGACCAGTCTGGTCTTGAACTCACAGACATCTGCCTGCCTCTGTTCAAGTGCTGAGATATGAGGTGTTACCTTATCAGCCCTTGCAAATAATTCTTTTTTTCCCCAAATAATTCTTAATTAACATGCCTGTAGTATTGACTTTTCCAAAGAGCATCTGTATCCAGTATCTAAATAACTGGCTACTTCAGCTTGTTTACATTGGTGATACTATGAATAATCAATAGTGATTCTTTTTTGCTTTAAAGTTGATAACATCTCAGTAGAAATATTTTCATTATTGGCATCTGTCACCAAATAACTTGGCAGGAACAGGTAGTGAAAAGGTTTTAGTTTGTCTCATGCTTTTAGAGGGATGGTGGAGAAGACAGGGTGAATACTCCGTCCATCCATGGCAGGGACTTGTGGCAGAGCTCACAGGAGGAGTGTGACAGTGACTTCTCAAGGTAGTGGACAGAACCAGGGACTAGATATCTGACCCTAGACACTGATTTCTGTCAGCCAGATTTTACTTCCAAAAGCTCCAAAATGGGGACATGTGTATACTCAGAGGCAAACCATAACGTCTTTGCTCTTTATCAATGGGGACGTGTGTGTGTGTGTGTGTGTGTGTGTGTGTGTGTGTGTGTGTGTGTGTACACTCAGAGGCAAACCATCACATCTTTGCTCTTTATTGAGAAAACATTTTTCAGTTAACTTTCTTCACTTAGTCTGCTGGGGTGTCCAAAGGATAATCTTAAAATACTTTTCTTTTATGTGGTTCTGTATTTTTCTTATGATTTTCCCCAAACATACAGTATAAAACTGTTTTATTATACTATATAATTACCTGGAGTGATGAAGTAAATGTAAATTGCAAGTATCTTCAAGCTTATTGTGTTCTGTGATTAAAGGTTTGAGATATATAGTGTCATGGTAATGTGAAATTTCATATTTGAGACAAAAGATTTAACTTCTCCATTATAATCAGGGATTAATAGAAACAATGAGTGGAGAAGTGAAGCAAGCTGGAACCTTGTGCTCCCCCCTCCCCGCCCCCACCCCCAAACAGGGTTTCTCTGTGTAGCCCTGGCTGTACTGGAACTCACTCTGTAGATCAGCCTGGCCTCAAACTCACAGAGATCCCCCTGCCTCTGCCTTCCAAATTTGGATGTACCACCCCTGTCCGGATAGAACTTTGTTTCTTTACTGCAGATGATTTGCTTCGTCTAAGGACTGAGCACTTAATCCAAGTACAGGTTGGAGCCACTCAAGGAGGGAAATGAAGCACACCTCCACAATAGTTGTTTTCTTTTTCCTCTCTTTGTTTTTTGCACTAAGGTCTTGCCCTGATCTAGGGGTAGTCCAAAACCATGCTTTGTTCTGATAGTTCATTACTCTTAGATTTGTGCATCCTCATTGTCCTTAGGCCGAGATGAAAGCACCTGCTTCTAAATCTAAGCAGCTTTTAACAAACCGGTGCTTAGTGTACTGAAGGAGTTTATCTTGTGAACTGTTCTGCCCCTAATGGATCCAGAAAATGGAGATGTAGCAGAGGCAGATTGCCTTCTACAAAGATTCTTAATGCCTATGCACCTTTCCCCACCTTCTGTGTGTTTTCCCCATGTTTTCTTGTATAATTTGTTAACGCTCATCTTCCTAGACAGTGTTTCATGGAACTTAATTTGGGAAATGTTGAAAATGAAAAAGTTATGTGCACAAAACTTTTTTCTCCTTGTCTGAATCTGTGGCAGTTTATTGTAAAGTTTATGTTAATAACATTTTTATAATTTTGCTGTTTTGAGATAGAGTCATGCTATAACTACCCATGCTGATTTATATATATAGTCCAGACTGGTTTTGAACTCATGATCCTCATGCCTGCATATATGGGTGTTGGCATTACAAGCATGTCCACCAAGCCCAGTTTACCCACAGTTTTTAATAAGGAAACAATTAGAGTGCAATCTTATGACATAACGATTTAACAAAAAACTATTGTCTTGGCTTCTTTACCCATATGTAACCTATTATAGACTCAAGAGTCTATTCTTTTTTGGCTGGTAGCATATACATTTTCTCTCTAAAGAAACTTAGCAAATGTTCAGTTTTTAATTATATATGCATTCCTCATTCAAACTTAATTGTATGTTGTATGTTGATTTTTGATAAGAACCATTTGTTATTCTAACATTATTCACTATCAATTAAAAATAAGACTTTGAATCCCTATTATTCATAGACCAACTTTACAATAATGAATAGGAAAGAACACATCTGCTTTTTCATTCTAATGTTTCCCTCATTTTGCCTGCCTCTTACCCACTTAAGGTGAATTCATATGGCAGTCATTTTTGAAATAGATAATTTGAGTGATATTTAATATTTTCACAATATAGTCAGTCACCATATATAACAAATCCTAGATATACCAAGTTCCAGAACATTTTTTTTTACTCCTGAAGAAACCCTTATTTCCATTGGCTGCCTCTCACTTTTGCAGGCCATATTTCCTTGTTCATAGGGAGATTTAGTCATTTAGACAATAAAAATATGGGCACAAATCTAGCTTTGCTACTTTAATAGTATATACTATTTTCTGTACATTACTTACTATTTATACGTGTTAACTATTGTATTACTAGCTTGCATATGCCCATCTTAAGTTTCAGAGTGAATTTAATTTCTGATTCACTTTCATAAGTGGCTTTAAAAAAATTGAAATCTTCATTTGCTACATCTTAGAAGTAGCAAGAGGTTGAAAGTTGAGTCTATGTCTGTGAGATTCCAAACTTATTTTTTTCTTTATTGTTTGTTGTTTTGGGACAGGGTCTCATTATGTAGCTAAGGGGAAGTCTTGAACTTATGATCCTTCTGATTCCACATCCTTAGCACAATCATGTGATAATCTGCCCAGGAAAAAGTTCACAGTTTTTCTTTTTTATTGGGGGGGGGGAGTTTTGTAGGTTGAACTCCAAGGTATCACTAGGTGCTCTACCACTGTGCAGAGCTCAGAGCTGCTTTTCTTAATACCTGTTCTCCTGTATCTGGACTTTATTTAAAAATTAGGAAGCCTCATGCTGAAACCTGCATTTTTTAATTTAAATTTTTATTTAAAAAAAACTTATAGACCTGTCAAAACTGAAGTCACATTCCTGTGTGATGGATTAGTTAGGGTTGTGTGATGCCTGACCTTTGTCTCTAAACACGTTCTTAGTTACCATTTCTCTTCTGCTAACAGGCTGGTCACAAAGCATTAACAATGTGACTGTGATTCTATATGAACTTAGTATTTGTTTTATTAGTGCTTGGACAGCAAGGCTTTTTTACTCAGTAGATTATTGTAAAGCTGAAAGTATACTACTGTAAGAGGCAGGAGAGATGGATCAGAGGTTAAGAAAACCGGTTGCTCTTGCATTGGACATGGGCTTGGTTCCTAGCATCCACATAGTGTCTTAGATCTACCTGTAATTCTAGTTTCAGGGGATCTGATGCTTGCTCTACATGCGTTCAAGCAGTCAGAACACTCATGCACATAAAATTAAAAAAAAAAAAGAATACTTGTGTTCTCTAACATTTTTCTAAAACACACAAGGGGATCAGCATAAAATTCTGATCTCCAGTTACCAGGAGTCCTGCACTAGATGTCTAAATGCTTACAATTATTAGAATCTTCTTGATGTATTGATACTTTTATTGTTTATTTTTTATCTCATACTTTCAAATCTGGTGAATTTTCTAAGACTAATCTTACCTTTTTATTATTATAGAATTTTGGGGGAGGGGACCTCTTTCAATTCACTTGTGCCTGTGAATTTAAAAATCTGTTTGTGTATTTTGTGAATAGTATGGCATTGGATCATGTCTTTACTATGCTTTCTGCCAGTCTCTGCCTTTTGATTGTAGGATTTAACTTGTTCATACTTACTGATACAGGGGGAGTTAAATGTACTGTATGTTATTTGTTTCTGGTCTGCCTGATTGCCTTTTGTGTTCAGTTGCTGTTTTATAATAAAAAGTTTTAATTTCCTGGTGTTTTTATTCTGGAGCTATTTTCCTTGTGGCTCCCATAGGAGTTATATTGAACATGCTACAATTATAATACCAGTTCATCTTCAGTAGCATTCAAGTCTTGGTTCCTGTACAGTTCCATCATTGCTTCCTGTTAGCTTTTAAAAAATCATAACATTGTGTTTTTAAATGCCATATGTTCATAATTTAATAATTGGCTTAAAAATACCATGTCTAAAATCATGTGGAAAGCAAAATGTGTAATTACAAGCTAAAGTTATATTACTGTTAGGCTTTGGTGTTTGTTGTTGTGATTGTCATTTCTCAGAGTTCCTGATTTTGTCCTGTAGCTTCATGGAACTGGAGTTCCCTTTGTCTAGGTGTGGTCAGGAGTGGTTCAAAATACTGTTTGCCTTTCCTCTTTTGAGACAAGTGCCATAGTTATATAACTTTCATTATATTCCACTGTTAACAATTGTTGTTTAAATATTACTGTCAATGTTTTTTTGTGCCTACTTTATTAAACTATCAAAGTAAATCTGTATAGAAAATGTCATCTATAGTTTGTCGCTGTTTTCCCACAAGAGGAGGATGTGTAAAGTCCTCTGAGGAGGGGGATCCTTTGTGTAGCAGTGTCCCATCATTCCCATCTGAAGGACTCCCTGTATTTCTTGGAAGGACTAGTCTTGTGGTAGTAAGTTTCTTTAGTTTTGTTTCCCTGGGAATGTCTCAGTATCCCTTATTTTTGAAGGATTGCTCTGCTGGATATTTTTTGTTGATATTTTTGTCTTCTAACACTTTAAATATTGTATCCTGTTTCAAGATTTCTGAGGGGCGAAAATATCTGTTGATACTTTTAAAGGATCTGAGGCTCTTAAAATAAAACTTATTCATTATGTATACTCATTATTCATTATGTATACAGTGTTCTGTCTGCATGTATACCTGCACACCAGAAGAAGGCACCAGACCTCATTACAGATGGCTGTGAGCCACCACCATGTGGTTTTTGGGAATTGAACTCAAGACCTCTGGAACAGGAACTAGTGGTCTTAACATCTGAGCCATCTCTTCAGTGTTGTGCGCCCCCCCCCCCCCTTGCTTTTTTTATTTGGCATTGAGGGTTTGTTTGTTTGCTTGTTTGTTTGCTTGTTTTTCAAGACAGACTCTGTAGCTTTGGCTGATCTGAAACTTGGTCTGTAGACCAGGCTATCTCAAATTCAGAGATCCTCCTGCCTCTGCCTCCTCAGCCCTGGGACTAAAGGTGTACACCGCCACTGCTTGGCTGACTATGGGTTTTTTCTAAAGACAGTGTCTTATGTAGTACAGGCTGACTTGGAGCTCTCTAATATATGCAAGGATGTCCTTGAACTTCTGAGCCTTCTGCTTTCATCTGGCTAGTGCTGGGATTTCAGGCAAGCATCACCATGTAGGTTCATGCAGAGCTTTGCGTGTGTTAGACAAGCACCCTTTATCAAGTCAGTATGTCTTTGTCTTTTGATGGTTTGATTGTGATCTGTCTAGAAAGTCTGAGTTTTTTGTGATTTGTGGTTCATTGAGCCACAAGTTCTTCATATCTTTTATCAGGTTTGAGAAGTTTTTGATTATTACTTCTGTGAATGATTCTTTCTGAAACCCTCAAGGTAAATAATTTAGCCCAAACACTGGTGTCTCACAGGTTGGTTATCTCTTTACTTTTCTTCAGTAAGTTGCTTTCAGTATTTTGATCATATTTGTCCTCCTGCCCCAACTCCTTTTAGCGCCTCCCCAACCCCCCTACCTATATAACTTTTGCCCCACTCTCCCCAAATCAGATCCAGTTAGTGATGGACAGCTACCACTGGGTAATTGGGTATGTTGCTGGCCCTGGAATGTGTTTTACAACATTAAAGAATACCAACTCTCCCTCTCCTGGTAGTCAGTGCCAATAGCTCCTCTACTAGGTTGGGACTATGCTCATCTCTGGCATTATGAGACTTTGTATGATTTGATCTTTCACAGGTCTGTGCATGCTGTTACAGTTACTGTGAATGTCTGCCCTAAACCACTGTTCCTTGGAAGTCACCTATCACCTTTGGCTCTTACAGTCTTTTTGACCCTCTTCTACATAGATTCTGAGCTTTGAGGGGACGGGTGCAATGCAGAATACCATTTAGGGCTGAACATTCTGAAGTTTTATTCTTGGCATGTTATCCAGTTGTGGGTCTTTGTGTTAATTGCCATCTACAAGAAGCTTCTCTGATGAAGGTTGAGTGTATTGGTCTAGCAGTAAGTCATTAGGAACCATTCTACTGCTGTGTCCACTTAGCAGAGTAATAGTAGTAGGTTTTCACCTCAGGCCCACAGGCTCTATCCTAGATATGGATTCTATCTTACGGAACAGACCTTAAATCGAATTAAAATGTTGTTACTCCTAGAACATTCGTGGTCAGATATACTTTTGATTCTTTCTAATGCATTTTTATTATATTTACTGTATTTTTTTTTCAGTCATGGCTAGGATTACAAGTGTGCAGTACTATATTCTATTTAGATTTTTATTAAAACTTTTTAATACATTTTGATTATATATTTCTCCTTAGCTTCTCCCAGATCTTTCCCATCTCTCTATCCACCCAACCTCATATTCCACCTCATATTCTTTTTCTTTGTCTTTCTCAAAAAGAAAAAAAATGAAATCCAAACAAACACTGGGCAGTGGTGGTGCATGGGCATCTTTATCCCAGTACTCTGGGGGTAGAAGCAAGTGGATCTTTGTGAGTTAAAGGGTGAAAGGATGAGTTATAGGACAACCAGAGCTAACAGAGGGAACTGTGTTCTAAAACAACAACAAAACACAAAGACAAAACAGAAAGCACAAAACCCATAAAGTCTGTTTTGTGTTGGCCGACTACTCCTGAGCATGGGAGCTGACCTGGGATGTGGTTGGTTTGCCCGGTGGCACTCTGTTGGTTAAAGCTGACTTTCCGCTTTCCAGTAGGGATCAACTGCAAATAATTTCTTGGTTAGGGGCAGGACTCTGTGTCCCCTTCACCTGGAACTTTTTTTGTTTTGTTTAAACTTGAGACAGTTCTTGTGCATGCCATGTTTGTCTCTGTGAATTTGTATATGACCTATCCCTATTGTGTCTGGAAGACACTATCCTCAGAGTCATTTATTACCTAGAGCTCTCAGAATCTTCCTCTTCGGCGCAGATCCATGAACCTTGAGGAAAGGGTTTCAGTGAAGACATCTCAGTGCTCCAAAGTCTCTCAGTTTGTACACTGTCCATTTGTAGATCTCTGTGTTAATCATTATCTACTGCAAAGAGAAGCTCTGGTGAGGGCTGAGTGATGCATTCATCTATGGGTAGAGCCGTATATTGTTAGGAATCATGTTATTTTTATGTTCCTTTAATAGAATAATAGTAGGTTTCCCCCTAGGATGTACATATCCAGTCTCAAGTTCTTGGCCAGTTTAGAAGGGGTAGACATGAGTTCCCTCTTAGGAAATGAGCCTTAAATTGAATTTTTAAAAGCAATTGGTTACTCCCATAATATTTGTGCCACTGTTGGGCCAGTATATATTCCTGCATGCAGGCAGTTCTCTGTTGTAGGTCAAAGGGTTTGTAGCTGGGTTGTATTGATGACTACCTTTCTTCTCCAGTAGTGTGCAAAGTACCTTCCAGCATTAGGAATTCCAGTCAGTAGTGGTGAAGCTTCTGCTTGCACTAGCTCAGTTTTTCTCTGTTTGATGACACAGTAAGTGTGTCCAGCAGCAGGTCCTTACTATCTGCTTATGGAGGAAAGCAGTGGCCTTGGCAGTAGCTCTAAGTGTGTGCTGCTGTGCTTTGTCCTTTATATGGGATCTGGGGCTCTAAAGTTCAGTCCTCATGCCTTTGAGTAGTGTACTTTACTGACTGTGGCATCTTCCCAGCCCCGGAATTCTTATTTTTAAACAATTTGAAATATTACATTCTTTGTGTGTTGGGGGCCTGCTTGTGCCATGCCACATGTGTGGAGGTCAGAGGACAGCTTAGAGTTCTTGCCTTTCACTGTGTGATTCCTGAGATCAAACCCATCTCCAGGCTTGGCGCTATCTTTATCTTCTGAGCCATCATGGTAGTCACACCCCCACTGCCTTTTAAAGTCAACCCAGAAACTCTGTATTTCCTGTTAGCCTCTGAATGCTGGCATTGCCAATGTGCCAGCACATTCAACTCTCTCTTACTTTATTGATATTTATGTTCATTATTTTCCTTGATTTCTTTCATCCTGTCTGTCTTTAGATTTCTGAGCACCATGAAGGTAAAGAAATCTTTATCTGGTAAATTTACTGTTGGATTTTTCTGAGGTAATTTCTTGACGTCTCCGCGCCCCCCCCCTCCCCCGCCACACACACACTTTGTGTGATATACACACTTTCTATTTGGGGTGCAAGTGTGTTTTTGTCTCAGTCTTATAAATTTTGTGTGTGGAATTTGGCTCTTCTGGAATGGATATTAATTCTCCCCCTTTCCAGAGTTTGCTCAACTGCTTATGCTATAAACTTAGGATCTTTCAGGCCTGAATTTTTTGTCTGTGCATAGCGGATGAGTTGCTAATTTCTCTGGTGTGTGTACTCTCCATTGTTACTACTCTTAAATATTTGGCTTTTTTGGAGGAGGAAAGGGGGCAGGACAGAAGAAGGCTCTAGATTTGTCTTCAGTTGGTGGGGCTTACAAAGAGTGGTCACACGTATGATCGGAAGCAGCAGTTAGTGATCAGAACATAGACTGCTAATATTGAGACACATGGCCTTTATCACTTGGCTTCTACAAGATGGTTGGAGACCTGTAGAGGTCGATCAGTGACTGTATCTTGCACTGGGATGAGTAGATTCTGCTGCATAAGAGCTAAAAATCAGGGCTGTGGAAATGACTCAGTTGTTAAAGCGAGGATCTGAGTTCAAATCTTTAGAACCTATGCAAAAGCCAGATGGCATGTCATGTCAGTGGTGGTGGTGGGGCTTGCTGACCAGCTAGGTTAACCAAAATAATGAGCTCCAGGCTCACTAAGACCCAGCTTCATCAACAAAATAAGTTGCAGATTCATAGAGCAACACCCGTAGTCTGCTCCTGGCCTCCCTATGCCTGCCACGTGTACATTCAACACACAGGTGAACACACACATACACAGTTAACTCCTGGAAGGCTCCCAGAGTCTGAGTGGGCAATGGCAAAGTTCTGCAAGTGCAGTTGGTAGGTGGATGTGATTTTGGTGCTGCCTTTTCTGTCCTCTTTTTAAAAACCAGTTTATTTGTTTGTTTTTGGTCTTTTTGGTATCTCTTTTCTAGCATTTAATTTGTGTAGTATGTTGATAAAAGTAATTTAAAAATTTACTCTCTAGATTATCTGGCTTATCTAGATTTATTTCATAAACTTCCATGCTCATGCAAGCAACCTCAGTTAAACTCAGTGAGACATATGCATATAAGACATCAAAGTTGTTGTTGCTGGTGGTAGTGGTGGACTTTTTTTTGGTTTGGTTTGGTTTTTCAAGCAGGCCTTTTCTGATTAATCCTGGCTGTCCTGGAACTGCTCTGGTAGATCAGGCTGACCTCAAACTTTGGAGAGACCTGCCTGTCTCTGCCACTGCCCTGCTTACATCAAAGAAGGAGTTCAGCAGGGGTAGGAGTTGGGATCAGGGAGAGTATGGGGGAGTATGCATGTCAGAATGGCTTCAAGTATGGTGTAATTATTAAAGAGGTGTCCTAGATTGTGCAGGTTTAAGGAGGATTGCCTCTCTGCTTTGTCTCTGATATTTAGCCTCCATCTTCTAAACATATGTAGGCAAATTTTCCTATTTCTCCTTGGAAAGTACTTCTCCTTGCCTTTCCTTGTTGCCTCATTGTGTTAGACTTAAAAGCTGAGCCAGTGTGCTCATGAAATTCCTGAGAGACAGTGAGGAAAGTGGTGAATGTTTCCCCAAGTAATTGTGGTCTTTGAGAGAATCACCCTCCCCACACACACCTCTTTCCTTCACTACTGCAGGTATCCTTTAAAGGGCCTTCTTTCTTCTGGTAGTTTTGCTGTGGCTCACATGCTAGCTAAGAAACCATAATGTTCAAATACGATTTCACTAACCCTGATTCACTGTAGCTAGCTTGGAACACACAGAGACCTGCCTGCCTTTCCCTCCCTAGTGCTGGGATTAAAGGCGTGTGCCACCACCTCCTGATTTTTTTTTTTTTTTTTTTTTGTCTTGTCAAATTCATTGCAAAAGAGAATCCTTAAGAGTCTTACCAATTCATAGACAGCATTATTGTTATGATTGCTATTGCATTTTTGAGACAGTGTCTCACTTTAATCCTCTCTGACTTCAAGCTCATTATGTAGACCTGGCTGTCTTCTGACTGTTGAATTTACAAGAGTGTTGTGATAACACACATTTACCATGTCACTCAGTGTTTTTTTTTTTTTTAAAAGTCATCAAAGTATGTCTTCATGTTTTGTCTTTTTAAAAATAATAACATTTTCTCTGTCTTAAAAAATTAGAATAGTTTATATTACTTAATGTTAGGTCTTCTCTGTAGACTTTTAGATTTGGTTGTAGATTTGTAGGTTGTTGATGAAATATGCCATTTGAAAGGTTTTACAAATCTGTATCGTATCTCACTATGCCAGTACTTCCTTCCTTGTCTGATGCGAACTCTAAAATTACACAACCACTTTCTCCCTGTTTCCTGACATTTCCAGAGTTGTAGTTTCCTTTAAAAAATTATTTGTGAAAAAGAATGGATCAAGCATTTCAATATTTTTTTTAAAAGAGAAAACTGCAGTAGTTAAAAGGTAGAAAGTTCCTAACATTTTGCTATATTTTTTTTTTTCTAGTTTTATATTGTGTTTTAAGGATATACCCTTTTCTGTTACCTGACTGGGACATAAGTATTGTTTAATTTTTTTTTTTTTAAATTGGAAATAGGTTTCTATACAGTATATTCTGGTTATGGTTCCTTTCCTTCAGCTTTTCCCAGTTTCAACCCCCCAATCCAAATACACAACTTTTCTCTTTCTCATTAGGAAATAGAGACATCAAAAAATAATATAAAAGTCAGCAAAACTGGAGTAGGACAAAGCAAACAAACAAAAAAGAAAAAAAGAAAAAAGGAAAGAAAAAAGGCACAAGAAAAACATAGTCTCAGAGACATTTGCACACACAGAGAAATCCCATAGGAACACCAAACTGGAAACAGAAATATATCTGCAAAAGATCTCCATTCTTGATTTTAATTTATTCATAAACCTGTCCCTGAGTTCTATAAATCTCATTGAGATTGAGCCTATTTTTTTTATTGTTGTTGTTTTGTGTGTGTGTGTGTGTGTGTGTGTGTGTGTGTGTGTGTGTGTGTTTGAGGCAGTGTTTCTTCTTAGAGCTCCAAAGCTACACAGAGATACCCTGCCTCAAAAATCAAACAAACAAAAAGGATTAAATTTTAAGCTTTTTTTTAAAAAAAGAGTATGTTATTGCTTGTGCTTTTTGTGGAAATTAGTATGAGCTGGGTGTACTTGGCAATTGCTAGGAAAGCCTTTTCAAGATATCACTGTAATTTATTAAGTCGAAGACAGAAGATGTAAAAATAGTTTTTGATAAAATAAATCGGTTCCACTTCAGATTATATAAATCTGTGTAACATTACTTATTAATGAATGATGTGAAGTTGGAGGGGATATGCATTCAGGTTATTAATAGTATTTGAGATTAGGGAAAATAAAATCTGTTTTAGTCCTGCTTGCTTAATACTGCAATTTGAAATGTTAGCTCATTTTTGTTAATGGTGGGTCTTTGTTTTGTTTTTAAGGTTTTTGGATTCAAAGCATAAAAACCATTACAAGATATACAATCTGTAAGTATGTTTTCTTATTTGTATGTATGTTAAAATAAATAAGTAAAAGTTATTTTCTTGTTGGAGTTAAAAATATATTTTAACAGAACCGAATTCCTTGAACAGTTGAAGCCTGATAGAGTTTATGGTTGGATCTAGAAGTGTAGTGATGAGGTACAACAGTGCTGGCTAATTCATGATACTTGATCTGCTTTAAAAGACTTGGCATCCAGCCCATCCTTGAGCCCATAATCATGTGATAATTTGAAATGTAATCCACAGCAGAGCTGCTGTTAGTATTAGTGATGACTTGTATGGAGGCAGACTCCAGGGTGGACAGACTCTGTTTCCTCTGTGCTTGTCGGTCAGTGGAAACAGCTATTTGAATATTCTGTGTATAACCTAAATAAGTTATTGAGCATGGTCTAATTATCTGGGATTGTTCATTACAACTTGTAGGCCTATCTTTAAACCTTTGTTTTCTTTTGACTTTTGGAGTAGAGAAGTGAAAAAGAGAAAGACAGGAAAAAAATCATTGAACATTTTTATCTTTGAAGACCATTTTTACTTCCCTCTAATGCTGAGCTTTTCTTTTTTTAATTTTAAAAGGTATGCAAATTATCATTTTTCTATATGCCCTCTTGTCTTTTTTATCTATGGTTTATACAGTAGGAGAATTTTATGCAGTATTAAATACTGATTAACAGTCACCATTTTCTATAGACTTCATCAAATGTAAGCACACATATTCTCTCTTCCGTCTCCAGTGGGCATTTGATTTGGGAGTGATGGTGACAGTACTTGATCTATGTAGACTAGCCTGGCTTCAAACTCATATTGATCTGCCTGCTGCCTCCCTAGTGCTGGGACTAAAGATGTGTACCATCACTGCCAGGAGGGCGTTTGAATGTTTATCCAGAAGATTTTCTGTACCTTGTTAGATTGCTGGATGTCACTTTTTTTTTCTTTCAATCTTTAGTAATATTTGTGTTTTGATAAGACTTAGATGTATTCATGTGCAGTAGCTATCAATATTGTTTCTCATAGTTTTTGCTGATTGATTCAGAAAGGTGCAGTCATTTAGTTACGGATATGCTAAAATATATAGGTATAATGCTCACTGGAATACTTCCAGCCCTCAAGTAGCGTATAGTTAATGTGAAAGTTAAACAAAATATTATAGGAATGAGCAGTGACAGAATTTTAGACATAGTAACTGGGACTCATAGGAAGGTTTTGTAAAGGGCTAGTGTTTTAAGCTGTGGTTACTTCAGATATCTTCTTTCTTCTATCCTTCCCTGTCACATACCAAACTAACAACAGGAACACACACACACACACACTTAACCATCTTAAATTAGGCTTTTCTATTAATCAAAATCACTAGGGGTTACCTATTAGGCTGTGGAGGGTGGGGCATAGCAAGTTAGGAGGTTGATATAGCACAGAGGTCTTTGAGATATACAGATAAGTCATTTTTTTGGCAGGTAGTGGTGTGTGCTGGTTTGGGTGGGGTTATAATAATAATAGGTGCATAGGAGAACTACAGAACTATTTTGAACAAGTGCATTGGGAAGCTGACTAAAAAAAGGACAAGATTTGTTGAAAGCTGGAATTCATTAAATGAATCATTTCAAACTCATACTGTCAGGGTTGGAGATTTAGAGTCCCAATAGGGAAGTAG
This sequence comes from Phyllotis vaccarum, assembly GCA_033318265.1. Classification (NCBI taxonomy): domain Eukaryota; kingdom Metazoa; phylum Chordata; class Mammalia; order Rodentia; family Cricetidae; genus Phyllotis; species Phyllotis vaccarum. The sequence goes on along the minus strand of JARWLC010000004.1, from coordinate 28,498,853 downwards.
AAAGACACCAAAAGACACATTTTTGCCTGTGTCGAAATTTTAAGCCTGTTTAACATATCCAAAGAACAAGAAGGAAATTCTTTTCATTCCTGTGTATAGTGGCTTCCTGCTTCTAGAATTTAGGGATTAGGTTTAAGCTATTGCCTTTGTTCTATTTTAGTATAGTTAAAGGTGGCATTGGGTCGTAGCCTAGGAACTTGACTCCCTGTTTCCAAGCATTTGATTCCCACTTTAATGAACTCTGTCTTTATTAGTTGAAAATAACCTTTAGTGCATATTAACTTACTTCCATGTCACCTGTCCAAGGCTTTCAGAATAGCCAAGGACCTGAAAGATGATTTAGTGAATCAGGCTTAGTTAGGGAAGTTAAGTGAGGTGGCCGACGACACAGGTACATATGGAACAGGTTACCCACAGTTTATGCCTGCAGTCTTTTGTTTGTTAGCTCTTTGTTTTTAATTCTCCATGTTGAGTCACTTCAAAAGTTTCAACACCTACAAAGTTTAGTGTTTTAATTTTCTTTTCTTTCTTTCTTTTTGGTTTTTCAAGACAAGCTTTCTCTGTGTAGCTCTAGTTGTCCTGGAACTCACTCTATATACTAGGCTGGCCTCAGACTCACAGAGATCTGCCTCCCAAATGCTGGAATTAAAGGTGCTCGCTACCACTGCCAGGATGTTTTAATTTCTAATCCCCATTTCCCCTGCCTGCTGTGTATCTAGTTTTAGGCAAGTGAGACCAGCAACAACAGATGTATAATCGCAAATCACTGGCAACTGATAAAGAAGAATATATTTTATTTTAGGGGGTTCTTGGGGGAGACTCATTGATACATGCCATCTAACAGTTGTGCGGTTCCTAGAAGGCTGGACTGCTCTACAAGGTTGAAGCTCAGAGGGCCGAGGCCTCCATCTAATAGCAAACAATACTTGCACCCCAATCTTTTAAACTGCCCTTTAACTGCGCCCCTAATTCTGTAGCCTCAATGATCATAGGTAAATTCCAGATCTACACTGGCCAAGAGGCCACGCCTCTAGGTTAAGGTGATGGTACCTGCTCTCTGCTATACAGATGTTTTTGTTTTATTTTTCTGGGCACTATTCTTTTCTTGTAACCCACTTTGCCCCTGCTGGGCAAGAACTCTCCCAGACCCTAGACCTCAGACCAGGCATTTGGAGGTCCTAAGCAAGTGTGGCAGATCGAGACAACTAACTATGCATGCAGGAAACTAAAGTTTGTATTTGGGCACGCTGTCATGGGACCCTTTTCCTAGGTTATGTGCCTAGCTTCCTGTCTCATTTCCTGAGTGTCTCCATGATTCCTGTCTGTGCTCCACTGTCCAGCACTTGGGAAGTGGAGGGAGCAGGGAAGAGGAGTCCAAAGCCAGCTTTGGGTATATACGATTCTTACTTAGAAACACCAGAGGAAGGGAAGAGAAAATATGATCGTGCTCTTTTGTGAATGTGTCCATTCTCTTCTTCCTGTCCCATGTTTATGTGAACAGACACAAGGTTATTTAGCAAGGATGCATACCTCATTATCTAATAATTTTTTTCTTTAGTAAAATAGTACATTAAGTAAAAAGTTTATTTTGTTGATTTGCCTCAGGCCTGAATAATTAGAAATCCAGTGGACTGTAGTTTATGTATTATTTGTTCAGTCTTGATGTGAATTTGGTTTTGAAACTTCAAAGTTGAGGAGCTATGTAGATTCCAGATGCACAATGCAGGTCCACAGCTGCTTATTTGGAAGTCTTGGATTAGTTACAGTTCAATAATGCAGACATTTTCAGCTTAAAACGAAATGATAGGGAAGCATATCCTTTGTGTTACGCAATTAACTGTTGGATGGATTGGCCAGGACTCAGCGTAAACCTGGCTTTTACTGCAGGTGCGTTCTTGAGTAGCCTCAGATTGGGTCTGCTAGACCTGAAAATTGCATACTTATTTAGAATCTTGAGATTTGGGTTTGTGGGCTAAGGAGTAATGGAACTTTGCTTTAAACACTAACTTTTGTTTTCAGTGTTTTTTTTTTTTTTTTTTTTTTTTTTTTTTGAGACAGGGTCTTATTATATAGCCTAGGCTGGCTTAAGGCTCATTGTATAGCAGTGACTAATCTTCAGTACAGTCTTCCTGTCACAGCTTCTCAAGTCTAGGATTACAGCCTGGGCCAACACGTCCAGGTTATCTTAGTAATTCTTAAATGTCTGATTTTTGTTAGTTGGAGTTATCAGGATTCTGCTGACCCTGCTAATATGTAGGAGCCTATTATTATCTATTTCATAGCCAGTTGCATAACAACAGCCACTAGTGTTACTGAAAAGATAATGTGTATGTTTTATAATGGTGTCAGCATTTAATATTCTGATTGGTCTTATTTTATTTACTTAGTTACTATATTGTGATCTGAACTAAAATTTGTACTGAAAGATCGTTGATGAAGTTGACATTTATATATAAAAGGGTAAAGATTTGGTTTCTAATTTTTAGTAAGCATTGTGTTATGTAGATTAATATCATTCAGTTGTCTATTTTTTTGTACTTAATGTTTTCACCGTTTTAAATATTGGTTTAAGATTGTATATGATTAGGGCTGGAGAGATGGCTCAGTGGCTGAAGCACTGGCTGCTCTTCCAGAGGTCCTGAGTTCAATTCCCAGCAACTACATGGCAGCTTACAACCATCTGTTATGAGACCTAGTGCCCTCTTCTAATGTGTAGAGATGAATGCAGGCAGAACACTGTTTACATAATAAATACATCTTAAAAAAAAGATTGTATATGATCATCTGTCAGATAAAAATAATACTGAAAGTAGCTATTCACAGATGTTTGTGAAGTAAAAAACACATAGTAAAGTCATGTGCAGTCTTCATCCAAGAAATACAGGAGCAGTGTGGTTGAATTCACAGTGTTGCATGTTGATGTCTCAAATTGTATGAACAAATATATGCACTCTAATTGCATGCATGCATTTAACCATTTTTTAAACTTTTGGTTTCCTTAATTATAAAATGATAATACATACTTCAGAATTCTTGAAATTAACTGAAATAATGAATATAAAAAGAAGTAGCACAAGGCCTGGCATTGTATAGAGGGTGAACAAATGTTGGTAATATTAATGCTGCATTCCAAGTGTGAAAGGTAACTTTATGCCACATTTAAACTTTCTTGTAGATGTGCTGAAAGACATTATGACACCGCCAAGTTTAACTGCAGAGGTATGTATACATATGAGTATAGTATCTTAGGTAACTTAAGACCAGTAGATTGTCTTTTACTCCCTAGTGATAACTATGTAGATTATTGAGAGAAAAATCTTAAGAATGGCCTTTGGCAATTTTAAAAAGTGTATTTAATTTTAGAGTTGCTTTGGGGTCATATAGACCTATCAGTTATTAAGAAAGCTAAATCACAGAGTAGACGGAGAAGCAGGGAGATCACTAGACTGAAGTAGGATAGAGAGGGGCTTATTGACTCTTTGGGGCAGTTGGTCCCATTGTAAACAACTACAGGAAGACAGCAGAACCATTTCAAGATTTCTATATAGAAGAATGACATAAAAGAGGAGAGTATAGAGCAGCTGAGTCCATCTGTCCCAGAACCTTCAGAGACAGGCATGGAAGTCAAGAAAAGATGGTGCTGTAAGTGATGGATTGACATTTGTTAACCATGATCTGAGGACTGTGAAGCATGAAGAACTAAGTAAGAACAGTTTACTAGGGATGTTTGTTTTGTGGGATAGATGCATGTCACAGTTGAAGTTTACTTTGCTTTAAATGTACATTTTATCAGACTCTCTTGAATGGTCTTGTGTGCCATTGGGGAAATGAGATTGGGAGCAGTTAGGCAGATGATTAAGTGAAAGCTAGCCTGCCACCTATGTAATTGTACGCCTTTGTTTACCAGAGCACTCTCTTTTCACAAGGAGGATCAAACCATTCTTTCCCATTTTATGATTGGGATTTATGATTATTCCATTGTTTGGTTGGAATATGTCCATTTTTGCATATTAGACAATATAACAGATAATTAGAACAACAGTATCCATCAGGATTTTTATTTTAGTTTTTAAATTTTAAGGCAGTGTGCCACTGACCCAGAATGGCCTTGAACTCTTGGGTAGCTGAGGGGGACTCCAAACTTCTGCTCTTCTGCTCCTCTCAAGTGTTGGGACTACAGATGTCCACCTCATCCTCAGCTGTGGTTTATGCAGAGCAGGGATGAACCCAAGACTTAGTGCTGTTAAGCAAGCACTTTACAAGCTGAATTACATTCCTAAAGCTCCAGTTAGAATTTAAGGATCTCAGTAGAGTAGCATCAAAATACGAAACAGAACAGAAAGAGGAACAGAACTGAAGCCTTGTTTCTAGACAAATAACATATCTTCACAACGCTCAGCTGTGACTGTAGGGAACAGAGACATCTTAGATTCTTAATGCATGTAAAAAAAAATCTGAAATTTAATTCGATAAACTTTACTACAGTGGTATGCCTTTTGAGAGTAATTATTTTCAGCAGATAAACATTTTTGCATATATGTGCATATATGTATATACATACACATACCTTTTAGGCCATGGATATGCAATTACAATATTTGTAAGACTTTTAAAAATAAGACATTTAGCTGGGCAATGGTAGGTCATGCCTGTAATCTTAATATTTGGGAGGCAGAGGCAGGAGGATCTCTGTGAGTTTGAGGCCAGCCTTATCTACAGAGTGAGTTTCAGGATAGCCAAGACTACACAGTAAAACCATGTGTTGAAAGACCGAATGAATGAATGAATGAATGAATGAGTGAGTGAGTGAATGAATAATAAGTCACTACATAATTTTTTAATGAGCTACAAAATCAGTATTTTCTATAGTTGACTTTATTAATAATTTATACTTTTCTTCAGAACATGTTTTATGATGATGGAGTAATATTTGTTATAACTCCTTCTGTTAGAAGTTACTGCTAACAAAAGGCATGTGTGACAGGCATTTGGATTCACTTGTACTGGTATGCAGTAACATGTTCCCTTCATGTAGCAGATTCCTCTTTCATGGAGTGTTTACTTGTCTGAGTACATTTAAGAATTAATAAAAAAGACTTTATTAAAAAACTAGGTTAATAAGCAATAAATTAAATTTTCCTGAAAGTCTGGCTTTTTTTTTAAAGCAGCAGTAAGTTTATATGTACCATTTTAAAAGTTAACCTACTTTTCAGTTAAAACTTTAGGAGGTATCTTTTCTTACGCCGAGGTTATCTTTTTCAACAGTTGCACAGTATCCTTTTGAAGACCATAACCCACCACAGCTAGAACTTATCAAGCCCTTCTGTGAAGATCTTGACCAATGGCTGAGTGAAGACGACAATCACGTTGCAGCGATTCACTGTAAAGCTGGAAAGGGACGGACTGGTGTGATGATTTGTGCATATTTATTGCATCGGGGCAAATTTTTAAAGGCACAAGAGGCCCTAGATTTCTATGGGGAAGTAAGGACCAGAGACAAAAAGGTAAGCTGCTGTACTTACTCTCCTTTTCTTCTTGGTGGACTCCAGAATTTATTGAGAAATGAGGTTTTCCCCTTCTTTATCGAGGTGTAACTGAAAAATAAAAGTCTGATCTACTTAACAATGTGTGTGTAATATTTTGAGAAATGTTACATTGTCGTTACCACAGTCATAACCACTTAGTGTTTCCCTCCCCCTGGCATAATGCTCCTTGTCCTTCACTGTGCTGAGAACATTTGAGATCTACTTGGCAGTTGACAAGCACACAGTGTGATATGCTGTTGACTCTTGCGGCTATGCTGTGCCACAAGTCTTAAGTGTTCAGCCTTTATTTTTCTCATCTAATAGATGTGTATCCATTTAAGAGAAGAGTGAATACCTGTTTTTAAGTCCTTCTTTGGTTTTGTTGAGATAAGGTCTCTCCATGTGGTTGAGGCTGGCCTCTGCAGTGTTCTGATTACTGAAATAAGCCAACACTTCCAAAGTTTGTAATCAGTTCATTTAGTTTTTCTTCTCAAGTGGTTGTTTTCTAATACCAGCAAAGTTACCCGCGAACTGTACTGGAAATCTTTATATGGTTAAATTAAATAAAGGTATATATTAATAACTTATAATCCTGAATTTCAGAGGCATACGTGAAAACAAGATGTATTTTACTGATAACCTGAGTACCATTACTTATTAAAGCATGGTGTTCAGTTTGATAGTAAATAAAACCATTTTCTGGTATGAATATTTATTAATAGAGTTGACTAATAAAAGATTCTATCCATTCAGAAGACTAAAGACTGTTGAGAATGAGTGACATGTTTAGTCAGTAGTACAATTTAAAGCAAAAGCAAATTCTTGTATTGCTTTTTCAGAGGATCTATTTCTTTGGAAAGTAAGTTGAAAGATATTTAATACAAAGAAGTTTTGTACGTTTCTTTTCCCAAAGACAATGCCTGAATTACTCCAGATATATGGAAAAGCTCAGGATAGCAGTGACTGTGCCCAACACAGGATCACAAACTTACCTAAATATTGAATTATTTTTGCAATCTTTTTGTAATTGAATTGCATGGTTCTGGAGTGTGGACTTTGTGAATGACAACATCATTTTGCAGTGTCAAAAAGTTGTGCATGGTTGCTTTAGGGAGTAAGACAGCTTTGAAAATTGATTCTAATATTAAATTTGTCCACTCCCCTTCTCTCTCTCCCTCTCTCGCTTACTTGCTCACTGTTTTTTTTTTTATTTTTTTTTATTTTTTATTTTTCATTGAAATCCTAATTTTACCTAGCTCAACTTCGGACCATAAACAGAGGTGATCATACCTATTGTGCTAAGCTCTGTTTACAGTGGGCCTGGGTCCTGGACTTCTCTTTCACCTCCTGTTTGCAAACCCTGTTTTTGTTAACTGTCTTGAGTTAGTGTATGGATGTCAAAGGACATTTACTGATGTGAGCTCACAAAATGACACTTTGGTACAGTAAAGTCATGAGGCTGAATCCCAGATTCACGATAGAGACTGCACAACGCTGCATGCTACACATCTTTCAAAAACATGTTCTCACCTTTAACATGTGCATGGTATATAAATAATCATAAAGTTTTGTTGATAGCTTTTATTGGTAGTCAGTCTTAAAAACAGAATATAAAGACATTCTAACAACCCATGTCTCAAAGAGTCAGCATCCATTACTCGAGGGTGGCAGGTATATAAGTGGTTTGCTTTTGCTCAGGAGTGAAGTTTATGAGAGGACTGCTTTTACACAAGTTGAAAGTTTGCCATTGTTTGACTCCTATATGTCATCTTCGATATCCAGTGTGTTTTTACCCTAGTTTTGGTGAAAATAAATCAGACAGAGTTATTGTAGGTAAGCATGCCCACAGAGAATAGAGGTTTCTTCAAGAGCAGTTTTTTTCTTAGCCATTCTTATTTAACTTTTTTTTATATTGAAATTTTTCAGTACAATGCTTTGAGATTATAATGAAGTTATATCATGAATATGATGTGTGTAAATACAACTGGTGTATAGGTTTTCAGAGCTGACGGTTGGTATTGGATAATTGTGCTCTCTCCTGGGGAAGACTTTGCATTCCTTAGTTGCCAGTAGATCTTTGTCTAGGGTTGAGGCCTGGCGAGTTTTTCCACCTTACATGCTAACATCTATTGTCCTACTTGTTCGGGTCATGTCTGGGCATTCATGGAGGCGAGACTATGGGCGTGCCTTCTACATTCCTAGAAGACAGTCTCAGCAAAGTCCCTGGTCCTCTGGCTCTTACAGTCTTACCAACTCCTCTCCTGCAGTGAGTGACCCCCATGCCTTAGGTGCTGGAGTTGGGTTGCAGATGTCTCAGTTGGGGCTGGCCTCCACCACTCTGTTTTTGATCTGGTGTGGTTTTCTATAATGGTCTCCTATTGCAAAGAGAAGTTTCCTTGGTGAAGGGTGAGGACTACACTTATCTCTGTTGGCATAAATATTTAGAATGTAGTTAGGGATTAGGCTGATTTAATAAATAATTAGTGGTTGTAGGTTCTTTCCCAAGATCCATGGCTTCCCTGGGCCCAGGTAGTTGGCTAGGTTTTTGTTTCTTTCCTTTGTTTTTCGAGACAGGATTTTTCTTTGTATCCCTGACTGTCCTGGAATTTGCTCTATAGATCAGGCTGGCCTTGAATTCAGAGATCCGCCTGTTCTTTCCTCCCAAGTGCTAGAACTAAAGGTACACACCAGCAGTGGCACTAGATCTCTAGTACCAGGCACAGTGGTGAGGTGTGGAAGAGGGAAGGAGGCGAGGATATGTCAACAGTCAGCATTTTCTTGACCTTTCCAAAAGGGGTCCCAGATCATTTGCTATTACTTATTCATTGGTGTTTTCACTGTGCATGTATATGATGGAAACTTGCAACAGTTAAACTAAGAATTCAACTGCTAACAAGTGGTACACTCTAACCTTTGTATGGCCCGGTTTTAGAGGACAGTGTATGAGATTATTGGAATGTTTTAACCTCTCCTTCCTTTGAGAGCCTCAGATATTTGACTTCTCCCCTTTTTCTCTCTACTTCCTTTTCATGATGGTGAACTTTGAGCTTGGACACACTGCTAAGCTATGTCCTCAGCCCCCAACCCTTGTTTACCCTACGGCTTCTTTCATCATGGTAACTACATGGCATTCCCCTCCCTTCCTCCCTCCCTCCCTCCCTCCCTCCCTCCCTCCCTCCCTCCCTCCCTCCCTCCCTCCCTCCCTCCCATCTTTTTATCCCTAGTTCAATCAGGATTTGCATTTGGACAAATAATGGTTTTGGAATAGTTCTAGGCTTTTCTAAGCTCTGCTGTCACCCATCCTGGTTTTCTCCCCTCACTTCAGAATTGTCAGCTGTACGTTGAAGATGGTGAGACTTGGATAAGTCTGTCTCATGTTCAGGGATAAGCATAAAATTCAAGGCTACTTGAACTTTCCTTAAGTTTTCTGTTTCTGACGCAGGTTAGGTGCAAGAGGCCCATGACATAAGATGAGATCACGTTAATCTGTCAGTGCAGTGACACCCTATTTATTGCAACCTGGTAACAATAGTTCATTTTCCTTTAGAGGGAGGAGAAAGTGTTCTTGAAAATGGAAGAAGTCTTGGGGAATGTTACAGAGTGCTAAGACAGCTAGGGAAATATTTGTGAGAGTGAAATGTGAGGCCGTTAGTATCATTTAGTAAAAATGTGATACCTGTGTTGTTAGTAGAACTCTTCTGGGCAGCAGACACTCCATTCTCTAACGATTTCCCCCAAGTGAAGATGATAGACTAATGGAAATAGAAAACACAGAGCGGTCCACATTTTTAGAAGTGTGGCTGATAATCTGATGTTGAGCCATTGCATTATCTTTAAGTAATTTAGCATCTTATACTCACATCAGTAGGATTTACTGTGCTTAGCTGATGTATAATTAATATACTCAGACAGTGTTTTGGGTGCATTATACATGGATTTCAAAAAATCATACACATTTCCTACCTTTATGCTTTTGTTTATTTAAAGACAAAGAATTTATGAATAAATGCCATTAACCAGGCTGTGTTTTGCTAAATGGCTATATTTGCATTTTAAGTTGCAGTTGCTTCAGAAAGCCAGATACAGATAGAAAGCCTTAAGATACTCCTATCTCAGGAATGCTTCTTTATGGATGATGTAAAGGCCCAGAAAAGTGAACTGGTGTGACCAGCATTATACAGTTAATGACAACATTTAGAGTACAAGCATGTCTCTTGCCATGTTGTTCAGTTGCTTTGTATAATACCAAGTTTGCAAATTCTAAACTGCAGAAGGAACTTTGAGGCTGTGATGGATGTTGCCTCTTTCTGGGCTCTCCTGAAAGGATTAGTAATACTGATAGATTTAAAGGCACAAATGATCCTGCTTAATAAGGAGGATAGGACAAAATTGCACATCTTATAAATATAATGCTTTTGTGCCTTTATTTTATTTTATTTTATTTTGCAATTTTTGCAATTAGCCAGGCAGTGATGGTGCATGCCATTAGTCCCAGCACTTGGGAAGAAGATTTCGGTGAGTTTTAGTCCATCCTGGTCTACAAAGCACGTTCCAGGATAGCCAAGACTATTACACAGAAAGCCCTGTCTTGAAAAAACAAAACAAAACCAACAAGTTTTGTAATTAATTTTTTAAAGCTTTTAAATGTAAAGAAAAATGGTCACTGTCCTTAAACAAAACAAACAAAAAAAATTATGACATTTATAGGAAGAGGGTAGGCAGTATTTTAAGCAAAACAAGCCTGGTCAGAAATACTTGCTTTTTTCACGTTTGAGGAACCTAGATTGGAGCTGTGCATGTATGCACACTGTCAAACTACAGAGGAGACTTTTGGGGAGGAAGAGATCTCAAGGGAAGATGGGAAGGGAAGGACAGCAATGTGACATACATGCAGCAGGAGCTCTTTGGGAGTAGATGATTCCTATGTGTGTGGAAATGGCCATAATGGGACATGTTCTTAAAAAATAAATAGTAAAATAAATCTTGAAGGACATCACACATTGCCTGGTGTCCAGAGCAGTAGTGAACTGATGGATGCATTTTAACTTATCTTCATCACAAGAAAACTTAGCTGAATACGGTATAACTGTTTTAATACAACTGAGAAATTCTTCCTGAGAAGTGAGTACCTTATAATAAATAATTGATTACTCAGTGATTTCGTTCTTAAAACATATACACAATGGAATCTTAATAAAAATGCCATGATAATGCCTAACACTTTGTATGCTAGCTAAGAATCTCTCCCTTGTCCTACGCTTGCCCAGTTCTTATCATTTATGGTGAGCCTACAGATTTGCACTTGTATAATTGTAATTGTACACAACTGACTGGAGGTGAATACTCTTAAAATCTGTTTTGTCGTTTCTTTGGAATTAATTTTACTAGAAATGTCTTTATTTTGCTTATATTCTTAATTTTAACTATAGAGGGACCATAAGAAGCTGAAGAAAATTTGAGGAGGTACTTGCCATGTTGTGAAAATTTTGTGGACTTTGTATAGCTTCTCAAAATGCTATGACCAAGTCTTGGCATAAAGACATGCTTCAGATTGTATATACAAGCTGATCATAAAATGTAGCATTGTGTTCTCAATGTCCAAACAATACTTTAGTTTTTGAATGCTGCAGAGAAGTCTAATAGTTGATACTTCCTATTTAAAAAAAAAAAAAATGTTTCAAGGGTGAGATAACTGCTCAAGGGAACAAAGACTCAATATCTTTTATTCAATAAAACAAAGCAAGTATGTTATATTTTTCTGTAAATTGTATATGCAAATTATATATATACACACAATTAATATTGTGTAAGTATATGCAAATTACTTGTATAGTTGACATTTTACTTTATGAAAGTGTGGCATATTGTCCAAATGCAAAGTCATTGAGGGTACCCTTCATGCTGAAAGTCACTTCTAGGGGTTGGTTCCCATTTGTTCTTTGCTGTTTGCCAATGCACTTAGGCTTCAGCCCTGTAATACAGAGTTTACATTATGTAAACTATGAAGAGAGAAAAACCTCTTAAGAATGCTGGCGAGTATATATTTGGAATGATTTTTGAAACTTCTGAATTAAAGACACTCTCATTAACCTTTTTTAGGGTCACTGCTTTCCCCTGCCCTTGAATAATGGCAAGTAAAATAAGCTTTAATTTAATTTTATTTTATTAAAACTTTAAGGGAAGGCATTGAAAAGATTTCAGTCTTTTCTTTGCTTCCAAATTGGTTATTAGAAAGGGGTGTGTGTGTGTGTGTGTGTGTGTGTGTGTGTGTGTGTGTGTGTGTGTGTGTGTGTGAGAGAGAGAGAGAGAGAGAGAGAGAGAGAGAGAGAGAGAGAGAGAGAGAGAGAGAGAGAGAGAGAGAGAGATCTGTAACTCAGCTTGTCAAGTTAAGTAAAATAATGTTAACTTTAATATCAAGGGATTTAAAATTTTCTCCCAAGAGTGAAGTTTTATAACCTATTATATCAGAGTTGTTTTTTTCTGCTTTATTTTTTAAATTTCCCCATATCATAATCTTATGAAATTTTCTAACATTTTTTATTTTAAACAATATAAGCTGTGGTCACTGTCCTTAAAACAAACACAAAATTCATAGCATAACTGAACTTCCTGTGACATCAGTTGTCATGGGGTAAAGTGTTCTCTTGTGAATTATACTATTTTAGCCTATCATCCTCTCTATAAGTTCATAAACTTGTGCAATTTTATACATTGAAAGATTTAGGCAGTTAATTAATTCAGTACACCTGCAAAGATCCAGCTGTCCTAAGTCATGCCACTTTGTCATCCTCAAAATCATGTTTCCTAACTATGAACTCTGTATTCTCCAGGTTATACTAAGTTCTACTTTATTTTTTTCTCTGACCCCTAAAAAAGAAAATAACACCTGAGAAAGAAAATAGCTGCTTTAAATGTGTGAGTTTTCCAGTCTCAGGTGAGGAAATCCAACTCAAAGTTAGCTTAAACAGAAGGAGGGAGACTCGTTGACTAATCCAGCCTGTAAGCTCAGGTCTGGACCCAAATGCTCAGCAGATGTTAGGACTCTCCTTTTTTCTTTCTTGCCTACATTTATTTTAGAAAGGATCTTTGCAAGTAATGTTCAGCTATGGTCCCCGCAGCTTCAGGCTTGTACTCTCCTACTTCAACTGCAAAGAAAAAGAGCCACAGTCTGAGTAAAAGTTCCCAGAGCAGGCTCTGATTTCCCTGGGTTAAAGTATACACACCTCTCTTTGAACCAAATGTTCTTGCTAGAGAGTGGAATCCTCTAATTGTCTCATATCTGAATTAAGGAATAGTGTTCAACACTTTAAAACCATAAAGAGAATGATAGCTTCGGAAAGGAAAATCCAGGTAAGGAAATAATGATGGCTAGAAATGATGTGCTTCATAGCTGTGGCAACGATTCTGTAGATCACGTCACACGATTTAAAGTAAATTATACTTCATAGAACTGTAGCATAATAGTACTCCACATTTTAGAGAGTCTTTATAGATGGGAAAAGCTGAGTAAGAGAAGTTATGGCCTCATGTAAGTCACATTGTATTCCTTAATCCTGAGTCAGATTTTTGTAGATCCAGACACTGGTTTTGAGCAAGATAATGTGCAGCATACTAAAATATTTATTAGAATAGAGAAGCTTAGGCAATCCCAGCACATGGAAGGTAGAGACAGGAAGATCAGGAGTTCAAAGTCATCTTCAGATACTGTAGCATGGTGGAGTCCAGCCCTCCTCCAGGGGGAACATAGAGGTTATAATGATTGGCTGTGGTGTTAAAAAGGCCTCATCTATTTGGGGATTGAGGCAGTAGGGTAACCTCTTTTAGGCTAGAGTCTTAATAAAATATGTGATACTATATACCTTGCAATGTTAATAGGAATGATAGAAATAGGTTTTGATTATTGGAAAGTAGCTGTTGGTAACTACTATTTTGTGTCACAATAAAAGCCAAACTATAAGAGCCACATTCTTTTCTTTATTGAATTACTACCTTGTGATTTATTGTGATTATTCAGAAATATAGCTCTCTCTTCAAATAAATACTTTTAGATTGAAACATTTACATTATTTATAATTTTAGACATGAAAAATGTTTTCTAGCTCACTGGGAAAGTTTGCCCAAATAGAAAATTAAGAAATCTGGGGGCTGGAGAGATGGTTCAGAGGTTAAGAGCACTGACTGCTCTTCCAGACATCTTGAGTTCAATTCCCAGCAACCACATGGTAGCTCACAACTATTTGTAATGAGAACTGGCACCCTCTTCTTTCTGCAGGCAGAACACTGTATGCATAATAAATGAATAAATCTTAAAAGAAACTTAAGAAATCCAAGTTTTAAATTTATCTTATAGAAGATGATCTAGTGAATGCATGGAAGGTGGACATATATTACATACTGTGTTGTGATATGCTAATCTTATATAGTAGTTGTCTTGTGGCAGTATTATAGATTTAAAAAAATGTTTGTAATCCATACTCTTAAGTCTGTTTTTTAAGAAGGAACCAGGTATAGTGGCAGATGCCTTTAATCTTAGCACTTGAGAGGCAGAGACAGGCAGATCTCTGATTTCAAGTTCTGCCTCCTCTACATAGGAAGAGAAACCCTGTCTTGAGAAACCAAAAGAAAAAGGAAGTTAGAATTAAATGGCCAATGCTTAGAAATAAAAAAAGCAATGAAAAATACACTGGGAAAATGTCAAAGGAGATGACAGGTCTTCAGTGTCCGAATATTATTATAATAAAAAAGCATCAAATTGATCAAAGATGTTATTTTACATTAGTATAGGAAATACTGCACATGGACACTTAGTTCTGAACCCATGTGCCAAATGCAGTCAAATGCATTAAGCAAAAGCTGGAAAATTAAAATAAAATAAAAAGATAGAAAACAGTGTTAGATATCTTGGATATACCGTTTGGAGGTACAAAGCAAGATAGGTATGCAATGAAGAAAGTAACAAGTTAGCACATAATGTTTCACAGTATCTACTTACTTGGATTAATACCTTGTTAGACTACAAATTCTCCTCCTAGGCCTTGAAAGTAGACAGATTACCTCATTCTTGATGACAGTTAAGCAGTACTGCTTGCTTAAAGTACTGCTTAATTCAAGTCCTTATGGAAATAAAACCATTTTCTTAATTTTTGAGTCATTGGAGAAAGATACTTTCGCATTATGCTTATTAACCAGTAGAATGCAAAGACAAAAATGTAAATGAATGAAATGGGGAAACAGCAAACTATTTGGATTAGTTATCAAAACACTGACTATAGGAAATGAGAACTAGTGTTTTGAGTGATCTTTGGGATAAGGCTGGTTATGGGAACTCAATAGATCTGTGAGAATCAGATATGAATAATGTAAATGGACTTAATTTTGTCTTCTATGCATGCTTCTGTTTAGCAGTCCTAACTGGTGCATGGAGCTCCAGCCTCCCCGTGCTGCCTAAGGCCTTTGCATGATTCAAGGCTTCACTTTGCATCAGCACCGCCTTTCAGCTATGAGTGAGCTCTTATCACACACTGCAATTGATCTGTGTATTGTTTACCTATTCACAGGCTCTTTTGACAAGATCAATTAACAAAATACTTTGTTAATTGGCATCCTACCTATCACTTGAGAAAACCTAAAATGCTGAGAATCATTTATTACTGTACACAAATGTGTACCAAAAATAGAGACCAAGAGAAAAATATCATCTGAACCATATCAGCTACTAACTTGACAACCCAATCTTACTGACCTGCATTTGTTTTGTTTTTGATTTGCCTTTTTAGTTTATTTAAAGTTTTGTGATGGTGGTCTCATTATGTGGCCCAGGAGTGAACTTTGACCCAGAATGCCTCAACTTCCTGGGAGCTACCATAGCTTTATACAACTTAAATTTTTAAAATTTAATCTTTCAAAACAGGGTTTCTCTGGGTAACAGCGCTGGCTGGCCTGAACTCAGAGAATTCTACCTCTGCCTCCCCAGTGTGGGATGGCAGGTGTACTTCAACACTGCCAGGTGCTGTGCTATCTTTTATCTCCATAATTGCCAGTGACAATTTGTGTGCTAAAGTTTCACAAATAAGGTGCTCTAACATTAAATTTAAACATTTTTAAACTTTAAGGATACTCCTTAATGCTTCGTAACAGTTCTTTGAACTAGTGAGACTCTATGACACTCTGCAGTCTTTAAAAACGAAAAATATAGAGAAATAAAATTACACTTATTCCAGCATTTGTACAACTGTGTTTCTATAACTTTATTTAGTATTTGTATATTATTTTGTATTTTAACATCTTCTATGTAACCACATTTATTACATTTTTCTAAAGAAACAAATTGAAGTTTGTTTTTGAAATTTTATTTTTTGATTACCAGAATTCAGATATAAGCTTTGATTACTGTTTTATATATATTTTGTTTTTTTATTCTAGCCAAAATTTTAAATTGCTAATCATGATTTCAAGTGGTTTTTATCCACTTGTTCTGTTTGTTTTGTTTTGAAGCAGGGTCTCTTTGTAGCCCTGGCTGTCCTGGAACTCACAGACCCACCAGTTTCTGTCTCTCTAATGCTGGACCTAAAGCTGTGTGCCACCACTTTTGACTGGCTATATCTGTTCTGAAACACATATAAAGCAAAGAAACAGAAAGATAGGCAGACAGAGGCAGAGGACAGGGGACGAGAGCCCATATTTCTGTACTTGCTGGTCAGCAGACCTCTTAGGTTTTTTTAGCTTTTATATTTTATTCTCACCCAAAGAAGGATGTGTGTGTTTAGAGTTCTTAACACAATAGAGGTTTATATGCCATCAGTAAATTAAAGAATGCTGTAAACACTTTTCATGAACCTAGAATATAATTTTCTACAATTCCATTTGTTTTTTGAGACTGGGCTTCACATAGACCAGGTTGACCTTTGTGCTCAGGTACTGAGATTACCATGCCAAAGCTGGTAGTACTAGCTTTTTACTGTTAGGTTTGATGTTTAGTATTTGTCTTGTATTTTTAAATTATTTTTCCTCTAAATTATACTGTGTAGTAGAAAAATATTGTTCATTAGTGGATGCATAGCTACATATGTGAGGATTTTTTCTTTTTTAAGTCAGGCCTGTTATCTTTGAGTTCTCTCTCTCTCTGTGTATGTGCACATGTGTGCGTGCACACGCTTATAAGGAATAAGTATTCATCCTCAGGTGCCATATATCATGTTCAAGCAGGATCTCTCATTAATCTGAAATGCACCAACTAGGCTAGGCTAGACTGACTAGCCTGTGAAACCAGAGATCTGCCTGTGTCTACATTCCCAGTATTGAGATTATAACACATACATGGTTGCATGGTGCCTTTTAAAATATATATTTAATATGTATTTTATACATACATACATGCATGCATACATACATACATACATACATATATACATATGTAAAGGGGATTGGCTGGAGAGATGGTTTAGAGTATTTGTTGCTTTTGGAGAGGTCCTAGGTTCAATTTGCAGTACCCACTGGTGGTTTTTAACCATCTGTAACTCTAGTTCTATGGGATCCAATGCCTTCATCTAGTTTCTGTGGGTGCCAGGGATAACTATGGTGTGTGCGCGCGCGTGTGTGCACACACATTATGCACAACACAAATACATATAAGGTAAATATTAAAAAGCTATGAAAATATATATGAATGGCTTCTGCATCCCTTCATGCTTGCAAGCACCTTATTGATTGAATCATAGTGTGCATGTGTATGTATTTTATGTACCTCTGCTTGGCCTGGAACTAACTATGTAGTCCTGGTTTAGCAGCAATCCTGCTTCAGCCTCTTCTGTGGTAGGATTACAAGTGTGGGGCATCTTACCTAATTAGGATCTTGTTTCAAGTACCATATGAGTTATGTCGTTAGACATTTGCAGTACCTCATTTCTTACTTTCTTGCCATTTTATGCTTCAATGAACGGATAGCATCCACTAAAGGATGCCCTTTAATGTAGGTGGAGTTTTTCACTGGGGTCTCTGGCCATCTCCCAAAAAACCACACAGAGACTTAATATTCGTTATAAATACTTGACTGATAGCTGAGGCTTGTTACTATCTAGCTCTTAAAACTTCATCTAACCCATTTCTATTGATTTATGTGCTGCTTCTTGGTTCATGACTTATTACCTCATGTTCTACATGTCTTGCTTTCTACATATCTCCTCACAACTCTGCCTTTCTTTCCAGTGTCCTCTCTGCTCTGACAATCCTGTCTAGCTTTTGGACAGCCAGAACTTTTATTAAACCTATCAGAAGGTGCCTTGGCAAAGACACACCTTCATGGTGTACAGAAAGATTATTCTATAACACTTTAGTACCTCTGCAAACAGGTTGTTATATTTGTTTATCATTCAGCTGCCTAGTCGTGGTGGGCTCTAAGATCAGAATCTAATTTTCTACTGCTTTTTCTGCATAAAGACAGCACGTTTTTCTTTAGTTTGCTGAGTCTAATATAGTTTTGCTTAAAAAGTGGGTAAGCAGGTTTGTGAAGAGTTATGTGCCTCATGAGTTCATCTTTGTGAGGAGAGAGGCCATTGGCTATTACTTTGGCTATGCAGTGGCCTTTGCCTACCAGGTTCATAGAGCAGATCGGTATTTCATCTTTGAGTAAATGAGGTATTTAATCACTACATCTTAAGATATTAGATACTTTCCTTTCTCTTGCTATTGATTTCATTGATTCTAATATTGGGTTAGATTTAATTGTAGCCACGTAGACACACTTTAGAGTAACCCAGGTATCATGGCAATTTAATGCAACAACTTTATTGAAATTTTTCTTTTGAATTTGACTTCTCTGTTTTCTTTTCCTATTCACCAGGGAGTAACTATTCCCAGTCAGAGGCGCTATGTGTATTATTATAGCTACCTGTTAAAGAACCACCTGGATTACAGACCAGTGGCACTGTTGTTTCACAAGATGGTGTTTGAGACTATTCCAATGTTCAGTGGCGGAACTTGCAGTAAGTGCTCTAAATTCTTATCCTTCTGTGTGTTGGGAAAGTTTCCTTAACATGTTAAAATGTGTATGTAAAAATTTAGAAATAAACTTACCTGGTTAAAACTTATGCAGGAGGGTATATTTCTGATGTCGTCTGTGGTCAGTTCACTGGCTCAGAAAACTAGGAATAGAGAATCTCATTGCTCTTGAAGCCAGTTATATCTATGGGAGAAATGTTCTGTGTTATAACCACCAAATAACTGAGACAGCAGAGACACCATCTGTTTACAGTTCAGGAACCAAGTCCTTCATCTGAGGGAGACAAATGTTTAAAGTCGTGTTGACAGGAAGAGTGAGAAGCCACAGCAGCAGCCTCCAAATAGAAAAGCTATGTGTGGAGAAAACCTGGAGTAGCTCTGAGTTCCAGTGACCTGGCTGTGTCATTTGCCTCTCTGAATTTGTTTGTCAGTCACATGAAGAGATCACCCTTGATAAGGACTAAGTGGTGTCTACTAGAAATCCTCCTCTCTTACCTTAGCAGCTAGCTGTCTGCCTACCTTGCATCAACCCACCTCAAACATTTTGATTTTATTCTCATTTTCTGCTATTCTTGACTAGAGTTTTTAGCAACATAACTCTAGGAATAGGTAGCCCAATACCTGGGCCCAAAGCAATTATTTAATGAAGGGAGAATGTATAGATGGGATATATGTGGAAAATAAATGGAGGGATTGTATGCAGCCCCCGAGGACCAGGCTGCTTGCTGCACGGTTCTGTTTGCTTTTCTCTGACAGTGTTTTGACACTGAATGTCTAAGTGCCACTTGGGAGCAGTCAGTCATATTTGATTTGTATTTACAACATAGTGTCATGTTTCAGATAGATGTCACCCATTAGAATTCCTTAATATTATTTTTATGAATGTTTGCAATTTCTTGGTGATTTTAGTTTTTAGATTTAAGCTAATTTATTTAGGTAAATTAATTTGTTCTCTCAAAAATAATTTATCTGGAGAAAATTAATTTCCTGAAGTCATCTATTTTTGTTTGATGGCTCTGATTACCATGAGTATGACAACTTTATCAAAGGCCCCAGATGTGTTAATATAGCTTGTTGGAAAGTTCTAAGGACCATTGCTGATCATCATTTCAGTATTAATTTTAAGAACTTGAGTACAAGGCACAACGGACTATTGAACAAGATTGAACTAGGCACCTCACCAGATTCATAGAGAAGGAAAAAGGGTGAAAACTTATGTTCTTCCTATAGTTTATGTATCAGTATAAGAGCCAAACAGGTGATGCAGAGGCGTGATGAAAAGGTCTGCTAAAGAATGTTATTAGGTGCTTTAACTGGCCTGAGAATCATGGAAGGTTTTCTTTACAGTTCTGCTTTGCTTGTCTTTTATTAAACTCTGTTTTGTTCGGCTTTTGGTTTCACAATATTTTGCTTGTATCTCCAGACTTAAAGTTATTGACTACTAAATTCTTTCTAATCTTTTAAGTTTTCTAGTTACCTATTTATGTGCTGGGATTTATATATATTAAAGTTGTACTAAAGTACAATTCATGGGGGTTTGTGTGCATAAATTATAAATTTTATGTTCATAAGGGGTTTGGAAACTGTTAATGTCATGGAGAATGTCTGCCATAGGAAAAGGTGTACAGCTGAGATTGACATTAAGTTGAGGGACATAGTGCAGGCAATAGGAAATAAGTTGAACTGAAGCACAACGGAAGGAAATGAGCTGGACAAGAAATGAAGGTGTGATTGACTGTTACAGGATCTTGAATGGGAGATAATAGACTTGAATTATTGGTGTCATAATAATGTTTTAGGGACTTTAGCCATGTTTTAAGGACAGTTGTATATTGTACAGAAAGTTGTGATGGAGGAAGGGGAAGTAAAACCAGTTATGTGACTTACCAGGTTCTGCTAGAGCAATGAAATGGGCTTTGTTTTTTCTTTAGCTATGCACATCTAAAGATTCTTGTGAAAGTTTTGATTTTCCTCAGGTAGATGATTCAAAGAAAGGTGAAAAGTTCATTTGGAATTTGGAGACATATTATTAGTTTGGCTTTAAAGTTGTTTTAAGCCTTTTGAACACAGCTGTTCATGGGAAGATCTGTAGCAGAGCTGGAACTTTGTATCTAGTGCAGTACTTGACTAGGACTAGAAATCATAAGGCCTTGCATTCACTGTCCTTTGTGGTGACATACTGTATATGTAATAAAATCAGTCTGGAATATCAGAGGACAGAATCACCCACAGTCAAGCTGTGAAGGTCAGGCTGGAGTGGTGACCCACGCCTTTAATCCTGTCACTCAAGAGACAGATCCTTCTGGATCTCTGTGAGTTCAAGACCTAAAGCTAAGCAGTGGTAGCTCACACCTTTAATCCTAACTCTAGGATTATGATACAGAGTTGAACCAGGAAGTAAAATAGCTGGGCAGAGAAAGATACATAAGGCAGGAGAAGCAGAAATTGAGCCATTCTGTTTGGACTGAGAGGTTGGCTGAGTGAGAATTGGCTGTGGTTTGTTTCTTCTCTCTAATATTTCAGCTTTTCCCCAATATCTTGGTCTGGGTTTTCATTTTATACCAACTAGAATTTGTGCAATACTTCTCATTTTTTAAAACAAGCTGGTGTATATGAGTATAGATTTGAGTCTAGGTGAGAGATCATATTTATCTAGGGAGAATTATCAGGAACAAGATAGTAGTTTAGCCTTTTGGGTGAGTATGTTGTTAAGGTGAGAAAGGGCAAGAGGAAGAGGAGGCATCCGTGAAACAGATAAAACCAGTGATGAGCACTAAAGTATCTTCTGCAGTTAGCAGGAGCTGGTGGCATTTTCCTTATTTGATTATTGTCTCAATGTTGTTAAGTGAAGGAAAGTTGTCTATCAGTTATAAATACCATTGAGGATGACCAATGTGCTTTCTGTTGAGATGTACTCTCTCAGGAGAGTTTACTTCTCATCATTGTTTATTGGTTCCAGATCTTGGCGTTTCTTTAGCACATAGTTAACATATCGAAGGTTATATTTTATCATAGAAGTCAAAGAATTTTAATAATATTAGAGTTTTGTTGTTAGGACTTCATCCCAATATGTAACTCATATTGTACCAGAGATTATTTTTCTCAGTGGCTTTAGGAAATGCTTCCATTTATTAATTTCTTTAAAAACTTTATGTTGTTTTATTGTACATAGCAGCTAAGAGTGCTGTCTTAGTGCTCTATTTCTGTGAAAAGACACTATGATCATGGCAACTCTTACAAAAGAAGCATTTTATTGGGGCTTGCTTACTGTTTCAGAGGTTTAGTCCATTATCAACATAGTGATATGCAGGCAGACATTGTGCCTGAGAAAGAGCTGAAGGTTCTACATATGGATCTGCAGGCAGCAGGAAGAGCAAAGGCACTGGGCTTGACTTGAACTTTTGAAACTCAAAGCCCAACCCCAGTGACATTCTTCCTCCAACAAGACCATACCTTCTTTAAGGCTACACTTTCCAATCCCTCTTAAGTAGTGCCACTTCCTTATGACTAAACATTGAAATATATGAGCCTTTGGGGGGGTGCATTTTTTATTCAAACCACAGACATTGAGTTAAAAGCACTCAACTGCCCTCCCCACGCACACACTCATGCACGCTCTCACTCCACTACACGCTCTCACTTCACTACTGAGCCCCTACTTCAACCCATCATAATCTACATTGCTTTCAGAGAACCTTGTCCTCCATGTTTCTATTAGGATGGCCCATTAAGCCCTGCATAAAGTATTCTACTGCTTTCCTAATCAAAAATCCCGTAGTTCACATTTTGCCAACAAGCGACATGGTCAGCCTAATTATTTTTAATGAAACATTTATAGCTTATTTTTAGGCAAAGTTCTAAGTAATATAAATTTGTAATTGTCGGTTGTTTATAATAGTTGTTCAAGCCTTGGAGATGTACACCTTACATGTTATTTAGTTGAAATCCAGATTATATTGTCAGTTTTCAAATTCTAAAACCAGTAGTATCAGATGCAGAACTCGTAGACTAATTCATTAGGAGGAGTATAGGGCATTTTGTCCTGGTAATTTTTTACTACAGCCTTGAAACCATGCTCTGCTTATTTGCTTCCTGTTATACTTCATTACTGTGTAGACCATTATAAAGTGTCTCACTGCCCTTGTACTTTGAACTGTTAGTCAAAGAAGTGCAATGGAGTGGTAGATTGTTTCTCCCTTTTGGTGGATTTCATGGTAAAGGTCTTGTAAATCCATGTTAGAGTAACTTCATCTGCTTTGTCAAAGGTCCTTTTATTCTATGAGGGGATTGCTGTGCTATTGCTTTTATATGTTAACTACATAGGCCTCTGCGTTTATTAAATTAGAAATTTTACTTAGATTGGTTTGGCTTTCCCAATTCAGTCACTAGTCACATTGATAAAAATCCCATTTTGAAAGAAATAATACTTTTGGTATTGATACTTTTGGTATTGACATCCACATACAAAGTCCTCTAATTTGAACATATTAGTGTCTTGTTTCTTACTAGCTATACATGAATTTGAATACATTTTAGAGGGCATGTGCCTTTAATCCTAGCACTCATGAGGCAGGGGCAGGTGGATTTCTGTGAGTTTGGGGCCAGTCTGATCTACAGAGTAAGTTCCAGGACAGCCAGGACTATACAGTGAAAACTTGTCTACAAAAACAAAACAATAACAATCAAAAAACAATCAAACAGCACCCCCCCCCCAACAATAAGAACTAAAAACGTCTTTTTCTTTAAGCAGTAATGTTAAAAGAGACCTGGTTTGGATCCAAATAACTGGATTAAAATGGTGTAGAGGGAAGGATATTTTCTTCTTCTTTTTTAAAAAAAATCATGATTGTGAGTTTCTATACATTGGCTACCATACCCCTGTGAGAATGGGCAGCACAGATTTGAGTATGCATCCAGGAAGAGTTAGAGAGGGAAGTAGGAAAGTGAATCGGGTCAAAATACATTGAAAGCATATATGAAATTCTCAAGGGAGTAATAAAAATAATAAAAATATAGGCTAGAGGTCAAAAAATGATGGTCAATATTTTATATTTATATATTATAAATGCTTAGGCTTATGTTGTAGAGTTTTATTAAAATTTTCTTGTAATGTTGCCTTTAATTCAATTTATAATAGCTCAGGAAGTTGTTTAAGTTATTTTATGTTTATGGTAATTTGCTTTTACTAATGTTAATTTAAAGCTTTGATATTAATATGTCGCTAGAGTCTAGTCTTGGAACTTGCTGTTTATGATGTAGCAATTGATTTTTCTATGTGTAAAAGAACTTTACATAAAGGTTCAAAGTGGAGTGATTTTTACTTGGAGTGAGTAATTATGTTTTTACTCTATTTGTATTGAAATGTTTTAGATCAGCAGTCAGTATGAAGAATTATCATTTTCTGTTTATTTCTGTTGCTTTGTCATTAAAATAGTTTCTGGTTGAATTAAAGCCATTTCCTCTGAAATGATCCTGTATGTATTTACCATGTAGATCCTCAGTTTGTGGTCTGCCAGCTAAAGGTGAAGATATATTCCTCCAATTCAGGACCCACACGACGGGAAGACAAGTTCATGTACTTTGAGTTCCCTCAGCCATTGCCTGTGTGTGGTGACATCAAAGTAGAATTCTTCCACAAACAGAACAAAATGCTCAAAAAGGTTAGTGCTTCAGTTCTATTGGGTAGAAATAGTTGTGCCTCAAGTAGCCTCAAGAGACTGAGGTACAGTATTTCTTGGCTGTCCACTGAGCTCTGGTGGATTTCTTGTTAGACTTGCAGACACCTGGCCTCATCTTTGGTACTTATGAGACATGTAAGTAGAACCTTTGTGTGTTTTGTTCTTGTTTTTGGTGTGTTCTGTGATCTTATGCAATGACAAGCTACCCATTTGGGTTTATGTTTCTTGAGACTGGGCTATGTTACGTTTTGTTTTCCCAGATTTGCTGAGAGTTTAGTCAGTATTTAGATAAAGAAATGGCTATGAAAAAGTAAGGATTTTCTAAGGCTTGACATACACTTGAGAAAAGGCAAAAGCTCATCTGTAATATCCTTAGTTTGGAATATTGTGAACATTTAAAATGAGTGTAAGGTGCAGAAGTTTTAGCTAATAACAGAGACACCAACTTTGTGTGGAATTGAAAGCTGTGAAGCATGCAGGATAGCATATCACCATAAAACGTATTTCATTTTCTCCGTTTTTAGATTTTTTTAAATGCAATAAAGGGAAATTTCACTTACTGTAAAACTTAAATGTTAATTTGATTTATCAGGGGAAATAGTTGTGCTTTCTAGGATCTAAGTAGTTAAAAGAGAAAAATTACATACATACCAGATTATACTCATTTTCTACTTCAAATAAAGGGATTAAAAAGCTAAGTATATCTTAGTGCCTTTGAGTTGGTTTTTGTTTGTTTGTTTTCCTCTTGGGACTACAATAGGTGTGAGCCAGTAATGCACAAAACAAGTATTTAGAAGGCTCTGGTTTCTCTTCCTACTTTTTATAAGACTGGTTCACATAAAATTGTGTGTGTGTGTGTGTGTGTGTGTGCGCGCATGCACATGTATTTACTTACTGATTTTGTTAGTATTTGTTTGTTTGGAGATAGGTTCTCACTTTGTAACTCAGGTTGGTCTGGAACTCACTAAGTAGCGCAGGTTTGCCTCAGATGAAGCAGTCCTTTTGCCAAGTGCTGTGATTATAGGCGTGCGCCACCATACCTGGCTTTATATTGTTTTTTAAAATAGATACTTATCTCACCATGTCCTTGTACTTTTAGGAATGTGCTATTTCTTACTCTATGTCTCTATTGCACATTTTTATAAATGAAAATGAAGATTGGATATTTATATTTGTATATCTTAGACTACATAAGTTTGCACTCATCATTGCTTTCTTTTTCTGACTTAGTTAAGTGACTGTTCTGATTTAAATAAAAATAGTTTCAAAAAATTAGTACACCTCAATGAGCTACATTTTGGAAATTTAAATAATATTACTTTATTTTTTTCTAAGAAAATATAATTGCATATTAACAACTTTGCTAAAATAACTGAGATCAGTAAGGTTTTAAAAAGGTTTGTCATGAGCTGGAAAGATGGCTCAGCAGTTAGGAGCACCAAGTGCTCTTCAAAAGGATCTAGGGTTGGTTCCTAGCACTCACATGTTGTCTTACAATCACGTGTAACTCCAGTCCGAGGGGATCTGAATCCCTTTCTGGCTTACACGGGCACCAAACATGCGCAGGATGCACATATGTATGTCCAGGCAAAAATATAATTGCCATATTTCCTCAGAGAGCTAGTACACCTTCCTAGGGCTTCTATTGAAGTAAAACATCTGAACTTTGCTTATATCTGCATACACATAAACTCAACACATTTGATTTTATTTAAAATTTTTTCCCCATACTCCCTCTCCTGCCCTTTCTCCCAGTCTTTCCCTGGCCTTCTTCCCTCATTCCCCACCTGTTCACTCCAGTGCCAGAGAAGGCACTCGATCTGAAAGTAAGTCAATTCCGATCAGCATATCAACTCAACATTTTAACATTTTAAAATCCAGTATTAGAATTTTAACATAAAGTTACCAGATTTTACATGATTAGATTTTTATCTGAAATTTGAGTAAAAGATAATTTAGTGAATTAGAAGATGGCGTTCCATAAGTTGTTTGCCTTCACTTAGAATACTAGATTATATATGGTTTATTATGTTGACTATTTATGATACATTTTTAAGTAAGTGAAAACATCTTTTCTTTTTTAGGACAAAATGTTTCACTTTTGGGTAAATACGTTCTTCATACCTGGACCAGAGGAAACATCAGAAAAAGTAGAAAACGGAAGTCTCTGTGATCAGGAAATTGACAGTATTTGCAGTATAGAACGTGCAGATAATGACAAGGAGTATCTAGTACTTACCTTAACAAAAAATGATCTTGACAAAGCAAACAAAGACAAGGCCAACCGATACTTTTCTCCAAATTTTAAGGTCAGTTAAAGCTGTTCTGGGGGTGAGAGTGTATGTTTTTTCTAAGTGTATAGCTGGAGAACTTGGCTTAACTCATTTAAAACTAGTCCTGTGTGACTCCTCATTTCCAATGGTTTGCCTCGCCTTTCCCTTTCTGTTTATAATTCTACTTGTCTATGTTCCTATTTTCTCTCCCCTCCTTCAGCCTTTCCTTTTTCCTTTTTAATTCTGTTGTATTTGTTTTATTCATATATAACAAACCTAACTATGGATTATAAACATAATAATACGTCTGATTCATAAAATAGAGATAAACAATTACATGTGTTAATTAAATTAAGTGAAAATAGAACGGATATTCAATGCCTGTGGATTTCAGGTTTGTTTTAAGTTTCCTAAATAATCTTCAGGTTTTCATTTCCTTTCTTTTGTATAAATTTACTTTTCTGTCAACTGTTTTTCTGATTTCTGCTTTTTTAGATAGAGTCTTGCCATGTGGGCCCAGGGTGGCCTTGAACTGGCATTCTGCCTGCCTCACCTGGCAAACACTTGGTTTAAAATCTCTTTCTCTCTAGTTAATATTTCTCTGGCAATGTACTTCACTGTTTGTCTAACATGAGTGATGTCCTGAGTTAAGCACCAAGTTCTACAAAAACAATCTTTTTTAAAAAGTATAAAAAGAAAATATTATACATAAAAGCTGTTTCCATTGTCACTGAACTAATATATCAAGGTAAATACTATGAAACATACAGCTGGCAGAGATGGCCGGGTCAAGTGGATGATATGTAAAGAGTAGTCTGAATGAGGTGGGCAGACTAGTGGCTGTTTGGGAAAAGAATGAGCTGCTGTATTGGAGTGGCCAAAGTCGATTACCCTGAAAGAGAGTCATAAGAAACTCAGTCCTGATGTGACGCAGTAGAGTGTTCAGAAAAGATGGAACTAGGTAGGCTCCGAGGCAGGGTAGCAGAGGGGGATTTGTGGGAAATGAGCCCCCTGGCAGTACGTTAGCGCAGGTAAGGTAGTGGCGGAGGAACGGGGAAATTGGTAAAACATTTTGAAGGCAAATATTGGTTATAAGAAAAGTTTGCAATGACTTAAATAATGGAAGGAAAGCTGTAGATAGAACAATATCCGGCTCTTCTCTGCTCTTCACGCTGCCTGGTCTTCTGGGTCACTGCAGCCATGCGTGAGAAGGCTACTGGCCCGCTCTTTGGACCTGTGCGGTGTCTGTTAGTTTCTTCATTCCCAAGAGCTATTATCTTGAACATATTATTATCAATAGTGTCTGTATAGTGTTACTAATAAAAATTAGAGTTGTCTCAGACGAAGATAGAGAAACGTGTTGGAAACTTAAGCGGGAGGCGATGGGAGGATGGGCAGGGGTGAGGAGGGATTGGGAGGAGGATCAGGGGGATACATAGATAAAAATAACATCTTTTAAAATAAAAATAGTAATAGAAAAGAATTTAAAAAGAAACCTAAGCATTTATAAATTGAATTTTATGGTAGAAAACCTATTTACTGAGTTCCTGAGATTATTGCCTCCAGTTTGCACTTCTTTAGGGTATCCTAAGGTCCTCTGAAAAGCTTTACCTCTCAAATTCATTTTTGTTACAGTACTTTGAAGTAAATCTGTAAAATCAAATGCTTTCGCTTATCTAAAACTTATCTTAATTGTTCATTTTCATCTTAAACTTTCTCTAGGTGAAATTATACTTTACAAAAACAGTAGAGGAACCATCAAATCCAGAGGCTAGCAGTTCAACTTCTGTGACACCAGATGTCAGTGACAATGAACCTGATCATTACAGATACTCTGACACCACTGACTCTGACCCAGAGAACGAACCTTTTGATGAAGATCAGCATTCACAAATTACAAAAGTCTGATTTTTTTTTTTTTATCAAGAGGGATAAAATACCATGAAAAAAACTTGAATAAACTGAAATGGACCTTTTTTTTCTTTTTCTTTTTTTTTTTTTTTTAAATGGCAATAGGACATTGTGTCAGATTGCAGTTATAGGAACAACTCTCTTTTCCTGACCAATCCTGTTTTACCCTACACACCCGCAGGGTTAGACACTTGTTGTCCAGTTGGAAAGCTTGTGTAGCTGTGTCATGTATATACCTTTTTGTGTCAAAAGGACATTTAAATTCAATTAGGATAAATAAAAATGGCACTTTCCCATTTTATTCCAGTTTTATAAAAAGTGGAGACAGACTGATGTGTACACGTAGGAGTTTTCCCTTTTATTTTCTGTCGCCAGCTGAAGTGGCTGAAGATCTCCGATTCCCAGGTTCACGTCCTACCCCTTGCACTTGTGGCAACAGATAAGTTTGCAGTTGGCTAAGAGAAGTTTCTTACGGGGCTTGGCTACATTCTATCTAATGCATGTACTTGGGTTGAGGGAATGGAGGGAATGCTCAGAAAGGAATATTTTTAGCTGGGCTCTGGACCATATACCATCTCCAGCTACTTACACACACCTTTCTTTAGCATGCTACAGTTACTAATCTGGACATCCGAGAGATTGGCCGCGGTCACTGCCTGTTGTTTGTGCATTTTAAAGAGCATTATTGGTGCTAGAAAAGGCAGCTAGAGTGATTACATTTGTATTGGGGTACAGGAATGAACCTCCTACAGCATCTTAATCCACAAATGAAGGGATATAAAAATAACATGGTCATAGATAAGAGATACAGCAACAATGACTTAACCATGCAAATGTGGAGGCTATCAGCAAAGGACGGGCTGGAAACAGAAAAATCGGCAATGACTTATTCAGTATGCTTTCTCACTTGTAATGACTGCTCCATCTCCTGTAATCAAGGCCAGTGCTAAAAGTCAGATGCTATTAGTACTACATCAGTCAACAACTTACATCTATTTTTATTAATTTTCAATCATATACCTATTGTGGATGCTTCATGTGCTGGCTGCCAGTTCCTTTTTCTCATTAAATATAAAATACTTTGTAATTCTTCACAGGAAATTTCAATTTGAGATTCAACAGTGAGCGGTTTTTTCTATAAAGATGGATGCACTTACTTGTAGCTGTCAGATGCCCCACCCTTTTGACCTTACACATTCTATTACAATGCGTTTTGCAGTTTTGCACATTTTTTAAATGTCATTAACTGTTAGGGAATTTTACTTGAATACTGAATACATATAATGTGTATATTAAAAAAGTCATTGTGTTAAAGAGGAAATTAGAGTTGCAGTAAATTTTCAGCACTGCACGAATAATAAGGCCTTGAAGTTTTTCAGTAGAAATTGTCCTACAGATGCTTTATCGACTTGCTATTGAAAGAGTAGATCTTTTTTAATGTGCAGTGTTGAGTCACTTCTTTATAGTGGTAGAGTTGGGATTAGGGCTTCAATTTTACTTCTTAAATATCATTATTATGTTTGATATGCCCAGACTGCATACAATTTAAAGCAAGAGTACAGCTACTATTGTAATGGTAATGTGAAGATACTATTAAAAGGATTTTTTTTTTTTTCTGGGAATTTGATGTCTTTTAAATTAGACCTTGACCTTGACATTTGAATATCCAGCCATTATATTTCTTAATGGTGTGAAGTCCCATTTTCAATAACTTATTGGTGCTGAAATTGTTCACTAGCTGTGGTCTGACCTAGTTAATTTACAAGTACAGATTGCATAGGACCCACCAGAGAAACATTTATAGTTTGATGGTAAGTAGATTAGGCAGAACGTCATCTAAAATATTCTTAGAAAATAATGTTGTTGTATTTTCCATACCTCATCCGTTTCACTCAACCAGTAAAAATTTTAAAATTGTAACAAAGCTCTTAGGATTTACACATTTATATTTAAACATTGATTGACTGTTGCTAAAGTGATAAAGCTAGAGACAACTCTTCCTAAGATCTCATCATTGAAATTTGTCTTTCCTAAAAGCTGAACGTGGTTGGACTAAAATGAAGAGCAGCAACTGTTGTTTTGGAGATAGATGAACACTGTTCTCTGTTAGTTTTGGGCACAGCATGCTAAACTATAACTTGTATTGTTCCAATATGTAACACAGAGGGCCAGGTCATGAATAATGACATCACAATGGGCTGTTGCACTGTTAATACTTTTCCTTTGGAATGTGAAGGTCTGAATGAGGGTTTTGATTTTGAATGTTTCAGTGTTTTTGAGAAGCCTTGCTTACATTTTATGGTGTAGTCATTGGAAATGGAAAAATGGCATTATATATATATTATATATATAAATATATATTATACATACTCTCCTTACTTTATTTCAGTTACCATCCCCATAGAATTTGACAAGAATTGCTATGACTGAAAGGTTTTTGAGTCCTAATTAAAACTTTATTTATGACAGTATTCATGATTAGCCTGAAATGCATTCTGTAGGTAATCTCCCCCGTGTTTCTGGAATGCTTTCTTAGACTTTGGATGTGCAGCAGCTTAAGTGTCTGAAATGACTTGAAAGCATCACCTTTTAAGAAGGCTTACAGTTGGGCCCTGTACCATCCCAAGTCCTCTGTAATTCCTCCTGGACATTTTTGCCATAATTGTAAAAGGGTAGTTGAATTAAATAGCATCACCGTTCATTGCTGTGGCACAGGTTATGAACTTAAGTGGAGTTTACCGGCAGCATCAAATGTTTCAGCTTTAAAATTAAAAGTAGGTTACAAGTTACATGTTTAGTTCTAGAAAATTTGTGCAATATGTTCATAACGATGGCTGTGGTTGCCACAAAGTGCCTCGTTTACCTTTAAATACTGTTAATGTGTCATGCATGCAGATGGAAGGGGTGGAACTGTGCACTAAACTGGGGGCTTTTACTGTAGTATTTGGCAGAGTTGCCTTCTACCTGCCAGTTCAAAAGTTCAATCTGTTTTCATATAGACTATATATACTAAAAAAAATTGAGTCTGTAAAACAGCCTTACTGATTCAGCCTCTTCAGATACTCTCGTGCTGTGCAGCAGTGGCTCTGTGTGTAAATGCTATGCACTGAGGATACACAAGTATGACGTGTACAGGATAATGCCTCATGCCAATCAGATGTCCATTTGTTACTGTGTTTGTTAACAACCCTTTATCTTAGTGTTATAAACTCCACTTAAAACTGATTAAAGTCTCATTCTTGTCATTGTGTGGCTGTTTTATTAAATGAGAGTATAATTCAAATTGCTTAAACCCACTGAAATGTCCAGTAATAGGCGACCAAGCACGATAACAAAGTTTCTGTAGGTTTTTCAAGGTTTTTTCCTCCTCAATGTTTTTTAAGGCTGCATATTAGAAAAGCACACCTTTTGTCAGCTTGGGAGTAGGCTCATATCTGTCTACTCATGGTTAAGAGAAGCACTTTGAGCCTTGGTCATCACACCATGAATTATTCCAGGCACAGTAAGGAATAGTTTAGTCTTGGGAAAGTTAAAAGATTTTTGGAAATTGGTGCTTATTTGTTTTATAAAGCCAGATGCCTGAAGATAGCGCCCCCCCCCCCCCCATGAGCTTGAGGTCTCAGGTCTGTTCTGTGGCTCTCTGTCTTCTAACTCAGCAGCTGGCCATCAGTGCACTGGGAGACCTCATTGGGACTTCATAGATGTTCAAAATAATGGGCTCAAATATAATCTTGTTTCTAATGTTGTTAAAAGAGTAAGACATCTTTTCAGTGAAACAGATAGTTTTGATAGTGTCGTTTGTACAGATGTTTTGAAAGTAAGCAGACCATTTTTGCCACTGTGGAATTTTATGTTACATTTAGAAAGTAAGATGAGTCATATGCAATTGTGGAAAGAAATTTGAAGATTTATGATTCACTCATTTTCTATAGAATTCTTAGGGAGCGTGTATGAGTTAAAACTTGAATATAATATATTTTGATTTATAAGATGTTTGAAAACCAGAGTTTTCTGGCATTTTAGATCATGTCCCCATTATACTGTAATTTGAGCTGACTTTGTTCAATTAATGCCATCACCATTTCCATTGAGAATTTAAAAATCACCAGTATTTAACATGCAGGCTTCGAAAAGGCTCCCCCTAAAAAATCAAGACCCATAAGTCCATTTAATTTACTTTTAACATGAAACTTCTAGGTCTTTCATATTTTGCTAGGTAATTTGCAATACATCTAAAGCATAGTCATAAATGGCTTGCATGTAGCTTTTATTTATAACAGTGCTGTTGCTAGGGCAGAGAGAAATGTTGCTGAATGTAAATAATAGTACCCGGCCCAATCAGGTGCAGAGAGCAGTACCCAAAATCCCAGCCAAAGAGCAGTGGGACACTTTCCAAGTAGGAGTCTTAGAGGCTGATTTTCCTATAGAGTTACATTGCGTCAGGAAGCCTATACCAATAGTTGCCTTTAGTGTTAGAACACATTGTTATGGCTATACTATGGCTGCTTTTCCATCTTTCAACAGCAATCAGGATGTGATGGGTAGCTTTAAACACTTACAATGTGA
This sequence comes from Phyllotis vaccarum, assembly GCA_033318265.1. NCBI lineage: Eukaryota > Metazoa > Chordata > Mammalia > Rodentia > Cricetidae > Phyllotis > Phyllotis vaccarum. The sequence continues at coordinate 28,465,904 of JARWLC010000004.1, read as the reverse complement.
AGACAGCATGTTAGTGTCACTAATAACAGTCATCTGGCTCTTAATTTAGCTATTCTAAGAACTCTTTCCTAACATAACATCATCACAATTCCCTTGCCAATGGAGACACATTTCATATTATTAGATATATTTTGGTGACTAAACAATCGTTTCTTTGTTGTTTACTCGTGTATATTTTCTTTTTAAAATTTAATTTTGTACTGTGTATGTCTCCAAAGCTTAGTTTTTAGGAAATGAACACTGATTGGGTCACTTTAGGCAGCAGGTATGGAATATGTGCATTATAGCAAGACCTTTCCAGTGCTGTGGGTCTACTTGAATGTTTGTTGTTGGCATGAGGGTGGTGAATAAGCAAGCACGTTTATATTGATTTAGCATAGCAAGTTTAATTAATGTGGATGTTTTTTCTTGAAGAACCATTTTAAAGCAGGGGTATGAAGCACTGTATGAGCAGTGACCCTTATCACTCTTCCTGCAATAGTATGCACATGGTTCAGTTTAGAGCAAATTCATATCTAATCCTGTCCCCTAAATAAAAGCAAGAACTACTACTGATTTATCACTCAGCTGTCTTTATATGTGTGTTCCTGTGACTTGCATCACGTGAGAATCTTAATAGTTCACAAATTGTTATCTTTTAGCTCTGGATGTTTAGTATTGTGGTGGGCTTTTAACAAACTGACAGTCATTTGAATTCATGAAACATTTAGCTGAAAGCATTTTATAATTTATAAGAAAATGTGTTATCTTAAGAAACTTGCGTATATGGGAGACATTAACTGCCATTTTTGAGCATACTGCATTTTAAAATAAAGCTGCATATTTTCAAATGAAATGTTTAACAAGGATTTATAATTTTTGTTTTTTAAGATTAAAAATAATTTATGTCTGCTCTTATGTGGGATCTCTGTCACAATGGTTAGATTTATGTAGAATTAGAGCAAGGCGTGTGTTTCAGCTTACAGTAAATTCTTAATGTTTAAATGTGTTCACTTACTGGCTGTCATGTATGCCTTTGAGATTTTCTGCCTGTTTTGTGCAGTTGTCTAAATGATACTCCTACATTTGCAAATACCATCTTAGTATCTATTTTCTGTCTCCATTAAATTACCCTCATTCTTTACTGAGTTTTCAGGTATGCACATTTGTGTGTGTGTGTGTGTGTGTGTGTGTGTGGATGTGTGTGGGTGTGTGTGGGTGTGTGTGTGTGTATGGTATGGGAGAATTAGTTTTGGAAGTGCTAGAATAGAGATGAAATTTGGTTCAAGCAAAATTTTCCCACTGAAATATTGCAGTTCATTGTAATAAAATGTTAATCTTGGATGATCTTGAATATTAATGAATTTGTTAGTAGCTTCTTGATGTGTGCATTAAAAAGATATATCAAAGTTGTACATTAAACCAAAGTTGGAGTTGTGGAAGTGTTTTTTTTTTTTTAAAAAAATGAAGTTCCGTTTGGTTACCAATGGACATAAGACTAGAAATACCTTCCTGTGGAGAATATTTTCCTTTAAACAATTAAAAAGGTTCATTTTTTGATGATTTGTTTCTTAGCTTTTTATTCATCCAACAAATATTAACACCCTGCTATGAATAACAGGTATTTTGAATGTAATTGAGTGAAAGAGGCACATCCTCTTTTTCTGGTGAGGAGTTAGACTCATGGAGTAAAGTACTTGAAAACTGTTGGCTGTGCTGGGAAGTATAAGATGCATATGGTACAGTGCCGTACTTCAAACATTCTTTGGGCTCCCCTGCATTTCTATCTTCTCTGAGTTTCAGTGCATTGTGCTTAAGTTCAGTCCAGTGAAATAGCCACAAAGTCACTAGACACTTCCAAGTAAAGAAAGGCACTGAGAATTCTCTGTACAGTGACTTAAAGTATGGCATATTGTCCATGTCATGGCTCTGTCAGCCCATTCTTGAGAGATTACATGGAGTAGAACTCAAGTTGCCCCTTCAGTCCCCTCAAACTACTTAGTCCAATGAAGAAACAATCACATTAATATTTAGGGGTAATATGTCACTAGGGTGTAGTTTGTTTTTGAAAAAACATACGTTTTTTGAGCAATAAAGGGAATTAATAATAAAACAATATTTAAGTTACTTGGTCCAGTTAGTGAAATGCAAGACATCCTAACATTTTGAGCTGAACAACTGAGGCATGTCAGGTGACATCATTTTGGGTGCTCAGTGTACATGTGAGTGAAGAGCAGCTTTCTGTGAAGTTTGCATTCTAGGTAGAGAAAGAACAAAGATTCCCATCTAGAGGCTAATAGGTGCATTTGAGGGAAATATATTAGCTAAAGTGGTGGTTGTATCGGGTAGGGTATTTGGGAATGGCTTCAGCAGGAGTGTGTGATTTCAGTAGACTGAGGTAAATTTGCACTCAGAAGCTTCTATAATGACATCTTGAGTCTAAGAAAACTTTGTATAGCTAAGGAGAATTTGTAATCCACCCTAAAGCCATGACTATTATCTGTCTAAATTGTTTGGTAAAGTTGGTTCCTCTTCTCAGAGTTAATCTGTCTTTAGTATTTTTCTTTGTGTGTTTTGAAAACACTTCATTTTTCCAAAGTTAAAAGTTCTGTTACAACCTTTACTTTAAGCTGAAGGGTCATATCATTTATGATTTATTGATGGAAAACAGCATAAATTTGAGTTACCCAGGAAACAGGTGAGATTTATGGCCTGGTACTAAAATATTAATTCTTATAACCAAAAATCTGGAAAAATACCAATATATTAATATCAGCAGCAATATTTTTACACAAAGATGAAATCCCACCTCATCTCAAGATTTGGATCCAAAATAGTTTAATAATCTGGTAAAACAGACATTTGAAGCTTATAAGGTTCATTACACCATCAGCATTTTGCAGTGATTGACTGGGTCCTCCCCTTAGATCAGGGCCATAGACTTGGGTATGAAATCTTTTGTTTACTTATTTCTGTGTATACATGTGACGTGTATGTGCTTGTGGGTAAAGGCTAGAGGTTAATGTTGATTGTACTGAGGCAGAGTCTTTCCCTAAACTTTGGTGCTCCTCAGTTTATCTTCGATTGTAGGTAGGTGTACTGCCAAGCATGAGGGTGTTGGGATTCTAACACCAATCCTCAACCCTTGCACAGTGAACACTTTACCCAATGAACCATCTCCCTAGTCCTCCAGTATGAAATCCTGAAAGGAAATGTTGACTGCTCATTTTTTTTTTTTTCTGATAATTCTTCATTTTCAAATAGTTTGAAAGGCATCTCTGTTCAGAAAGAATATAAAACCATTCAGTAAGTTTTCCAAGTGTGAGAAATTTTATGTAAGTTTAGAAAACTTATCACAAGACCTGCTTTAACTATTAAAATTTACATAAATTAAAAATTACATAGTCTTTTGAACTGGTCTATTGGACACTGACAAGTAATGCATTTACATTTCAAGAATGTATATGTAAACTACAGACAACTAGGGAATGCTGAGTGGAGGGAAGTCTTCTCCTGAGAGGACTACACTACACTAATTAGGTACCCAGTACCAAATGGTCCACTCTGAAAACACAAGCAACATTATTATACAGGCTTAGCATGTTATATTTGGGAATACATATATGCATATACATATATGCATGGATCAATGTAAAAAGACTGAATCTGCAAGAGGTATATGGAAGGGTTTGGAGGGGGAAACTGAAGGGAGAATTGGCATAATTAAATTACCTTACAATCTCGAAAATGTATGAAAACAACTGAAAGTTTTAATTTGATGTAATATCTTCATGAGAATATTATTGGTAGGAACCTTTAACAGTGGAGCTGCAAGCTGTTGCTGTCACTCCATTTGGGTGTGTGTTTATGCATATGCAAATGTTGGCTATGGCACTCTGGAAGCCAGAGGACAGTTGTAGGGAGTCTGTTCTCCCTTCCACTATGTGGGTCCCAGGAATGAAACACAGATTGTCAGACTCAGCAAGTGCCCTCACCAGCTGAGCATCTCACCTGCTCGTATGGAAGTCAGAGGACAGTTGTAGGGAGTCTGTTCTCCCTTCCACTATGTGGGTCCCAGGAATGAAACATAGATTGTCAGACTTAACAAGTACCCTCACCAGCTGAGCATCTCACCTGCTCGTATAAGTCCATCAGAAGGTACAGCCACTTTAAGTCACATGGACTATAGGATGTCTGCTGTATAAGGTTTTTGGCCCAGACTTTAAGTCACATGGACTATAGGATGTCTGCTGTATAAGGTTTTTGGCCCAGACTTTAAGTCACATGGACTATAGGATGTCTGCTGTATGAGGTTTCTGGCCTAGCCTGGTGGTCCAGACTTTCAGACCCACAGACCCATAGTCCCACTAAAATACACAGACACTTGTATTAATTGTATGCTGATTGGCCTAGGGCCCAGGCTTATATACCTTGCTTGCTCTTGCTCTTAATCTAACCCATGATTCTTATCCTGTTCAGCCATGTGGCTCGATAGCTTTTCTCAGAGCAGCATAGCTGTCCTCTGCTTCTTCTGGCTTCTCTGTGGTATTTCTGCTCTGTTCTTCCTGTTCCCAGAGTTTTCTTAGTCTGGTAGCCCCACCCACACTTCCTGTCTGCCTTCAGCCAATCAGCATTTTTATTAAACTAGTAGGCGGGACAATTATTTGCAATGTAACAACACATAATTCCACTACAGATGTCTTTATGCTAGAAATAACTGACTGGTGGAAAGAGCATATTTTAGGATTAGAAATACTCTTATTTCTTTTTTGCTTGTTTTGAGGCAGGGTTTCACCATGTAGTGAGGCTAGCTTGGAATTCACTATGTAGTCCTGGCTGGCCTACAATGCGTGATCCCCCTGCTTCATCCTCCCTGGTGCTAATACTGGAATTCCAGATGTACTGCAGCCCTGGGGGCCCTAAGCGTTACACATTAAATGACCAATGTACTCTCTGGTAAAAGTGTAGATGTAAGGTAAAGTTTTCCTGTGTTAGACTCAGCAGATACTCTTTAATGTGTTCAGCTGTCCACAGAGAAGACTGAGGCATTGCTTCCATTAAGATTAAAACAATGTCATGAGCATGCTTTACTCAGGAATAAAACTAAGAGGCACTTTAAAGTTTCAAACAACTTGATTGAATTTCCAAAAAGTTAAACAACCCCCAAAACCTGAAGACTCATTTAGAGTGTATAGGAATTTTATGGTAAGTCAGCTTTGAATACCCAGAAATCAAAGCTGGAGTGCAGAAAAACAATGAAACGGGAGAAGAAGAGACGGCAAACACAAGGAAGTATAGGGCAGCCAGAGATGCAGGGGAATGGTAGCCTGGTGGCTTTGTTCTGCTATGTGGGAAACACACGCTTTACCTTTAGGGTAGGTAATCTCCTTTATAAAAACTAAAAACGTAAAGTGCCCAAATTCACAGTTAGGTGGTAATGAGTTGGATTTGAACACAGAGCAGTGTGGCTTCTGCCATTGTATGACTACTATCTCTTAGAATCAAATACAACATAAACGAAAAGGAGAGCTCTGAAATAGCTTGTATCGTGGAGTCACTCATTTCTTTGTTAGAAATAATATAAAAGCAATCCAGTCTTGCAAAATGCACATCAAAGATAAACACTTAGGGACTAGAAAACTTATGCAGTGGTTAAGAGCACCAGCTACTCTTGCAGAGGGCTCCGGTTCAGTTCTCAAGAGCTCACAACTGAATTTAACTCCAATTCCAGGGGATCCAATGACCTCTTCTGGCCTCCATGCTATTGTATGCTTGTAGTGCTGCACATACATGCAGGCAAAACACTCAGCCACATGAAATAAACATAAACCTTTTAAAAGGCAAAGGTTTGCTGGGCAGTGGTGCCGCAAACCATTATTCCCAGCACTCAGGAGGCAGAGGCAGGCAGATCTCTGTGAATTCAAGAGTTCAGCTTGGTCTATGAATCAAGTTCTAGGACAGCTAGAACTGTTACACAGAGAAACACTGTCTCAAATAATAATAATAATAATAATAATAATAATAATAATAATAATAATAATAATAAAAGATTTAATCATTCACGCTAGGTTGGTAAAGTATAGGTGTATAAAGACCTATATCAGTAGGCATGATTTGAATTCTGATTTGCCAGTCTGGTGTGGAAGCAATTAAATAAAATTCTCTTATTTTTGTTTAAACTGGAATACTCAGATTGTTTAAAGTGATTGGTCCTCAGTGAACCAGCCACTCAGCAAGTCTGTCTCAGATTCGAATTACTCTAGTGTAGATGTCAGAGAAGCCAGTGGATTTCGTGCTAAGGGAAGAGAAAGTACAATGGTTTGAGGTGGGATCAAAGATAACCAGTTAGGAATAAGTGAGTGAGAGGAAGGCAGAGCAGACAGCAGGAGAAGTGTTAGGTGAATTTTGGAAGAGTTGTCAGAGGAGCTCATGGTCTGATCAAAGCAGAATAAAACTACAGAATCCTTCCAGGTAGCAACTAACAATCTCCGTACTAATCAATGTCTAACTCTCCTAGTCCTTCATTGCTCTCTGAAAGGTCACCCTAACTACTGTTAGTTGTGTTGGGGTGCTGACCATTCTAACTTATTCCAAGCTGGAAAAGGATACCATGAGGGGGGCAGCAGTCAGAGGGTCTCTGAGGAATGCCAATAAGGGGCTTTGATAAATAGCCTATGACAAGGACAGGCGTTAAGTGACTATGCATCTTTGGGGGTAGCTATGTGAGTGAAGTAGAACCTGTAACACACAACAGCTATTACAATTCCTACTAAAAGAATAATTTAGAAAATTGTTGGGGATACTGGGTATGGTGGCTCATGTCTTTAATCCCAACATCTGGGAAACAGAGGCAGGAAGATCTCTGAGTTCAAGGCCAGCCTGGCGTACATAGTAATTTCTGAGATAGTCAGGAATATGTAGAGAGATGATGTCTACAAAAATGTTGTAGGCAGCTTTGCCCATATTAGAGTAAGAGCACAGCCATCCAAAGAACCTTGGTAAGCTTTATCATTGGCGTCAGAGAGATTGCTATTCTCTTAGCCGCCTCTGTCCATTATAGGAGGAAGCCCTTAGTTTGGCTCAAGAGTTTGAGAAGCTTTTCATCAGTTCAAATTTAGAAGTTGGTCTTGGGTTTCTTCTATCATGGTCTCACGGGGGTTACATTAAGAGACAAAGTTGATTAAAATTCCTTAACTTGATGAATAATGTCTTATTTAGTAAGATGAAATGTAATCGTGCAGCTGACTGGAGTGTGTACCAAAAGTCTGTAGAAAGATGAAGTTAGAGAAAACGATCCTTTTTACATCTAGATTAGCTTAAATTTTTTTGGATAGGTCCAAGTGTAACTGTAAACAATTGTTTGTTACATCAGACTCCTGTGTAAGAAGTGAGTGCCTGGGAACTTCTCAAGATGAGCCAAAGCAATGGTCTTATTAGTAATTTCCTCTCAGGGAAAGGGACCACAAAGGATAAGAAAGGTGGTATACTTCAGGCTTCTTTCTCACAATCCTGACTTGAGACAAAAGCCCAAGAGCCTGCTAGACTTTTTCTCCTGATAGAAGGTCCCTTTGCAGGTCGGCTGTTCTGACAAGTTCAAGGCCACGTCAGGCATGTTTACTCCAAAGTTGTGGGAATTATCAGCCTTCTGCCTTTGTTCAAAGTGGCCAACCCTAAATTAAAGGCAGAGGACTCCTCAAAGGTCCTCAAAACTCTTAGTCACTGCCCCCTCCCCCAGGAGAAGCTGGACTTCCGGTTATTTGCGTGCCTTATCATGTGTATTTCCTCACCCATAATAAAAGTCTTTCTTCAGCAGTTAAAAAAAAAAATCTCTGCACTAAATATGAGAAGTAACTGTAGGGCAATATTCCTTTCATCTTAGCTTTTTTCTTTTTGTTTTAGCTGTTCAACAGAGTTGGGCCCCTCATGTAGACTGGTGCAGAAGGGGTGTCATGATTAGCTGAAATGGGAATCCAGTTCTGTGGCTAGAGGGACAGGAAAATCTGATACAAGAGTCAGAGAGCATGGGTGAGCAGCTAGAGGTGGGTCACTAGGGGAAATCCAGAATAACTAGAAAGGAATCTTTTAATTCTGTTTTGGGACTTCCATATGCCTCGAGGCTCATCCCCAAGTTAATGTGCAGAAGACAGAGTCCAGGAATCACATCCAAAGTGGGACACATGAAGTTGGAAGGAGCAACCACTCAGCTGAGACAGAATTCCCCCTGTCAGTCCGTCAGTGAAACAATCAGTCATCAATCAAACAAACATTTTTTTTTTTTTTGAAAAATTTAACAGGACCTTTAGTGTACACAGTACACACTATCCAATGTTTCTTAACTGGGAAGGACCAGGGAAATAAGACCAATAAGGACAGAGACCATTAAGAGATGCCAACTGCAGGATTATCCAGATGGAAATTATGACATATAAAACAACTTTTGCAATTATGTGTGATTAAAAGTATATATGAAATAGAAAGACATCCTCAACAAAGAAAAGTATAGTATTAGCAAAAACTACAGTATCTGAAATAAAAAAGAACATACAAAATGGACAGTACAAGAGTGGCAAGGAAGAGCCCAGCAAGTACACTTGGAGACAACTTGATAAATATCCATTTTAAGAATGGCTTGAGAGTCTTAAAGGGGCTGTCGCTTGGAAAAGCAAAACATATCTGACTGTAATTAGCTCCAGAGCACTTAAGCATGGTGCTCTTCCGTGACCACCACAGACACTATGAAGAAGTTTCTGTTGTTTGTCAGTGATATTGAGAAAAGAATTAGCATCATGGTGCTCTTCCGTGACCACCACAGACACTATGAAGAAGTTTCTGTTGTTTGTCAGTGATATTGAGAAAAGAATTAGCATCATCACAAGCCCAACCATGATGATCATGAAAATGTCCTATAAAGATGCTCCTGAGCAGCAGTCCAGATCTCAGTCTCCCAAATGGCATGACCCTGTCATGCAGCTCGCCATGCTATACTGACACCCACCCATAAAAGTATCTTGTTATTTCATAGTGGTAATTTTGCTACTGTTATGAATCATAATGTAAAGATCTGATAGGCAACCTTTGTGAAGGGGTCTTGACTCACAGGTTGAGAAACACTTCTAGATAGTGTTAAACAATAATGTATGCTCAAATGTCCCATTCACAGTTTCATGATTAGGCTTCCATTAAGTGGAAGCAATTTGGAAACCAAGCAAAGTCACCACTAGATCATTGTCAATTTCATCCCCAGAGTTGGTACCCAATGACTGTTTTTCTTGCTGGCTTACAGGCTCTTTGATGCAGCCTTGGCAGTCAGACATTTCAAATGTGACTCCCCCCTGCCCCAACAAAGATGTCATACCAAAACCAACCTGTCATGTAGATATAATACACACTTTTCAATAAAAGATATTTTATCAGAAAAAAGTGCAGTATTATGCTGTTTGATTGAGAAAACATTAAGGCAGGTTTGGGTAAAAACTGAGTCAATATTTGTGTTTGGAGAAATGGCTTCCTAGTTAAAGAGTACAGTTTCAAGGCTTTGGAGTAACTCTCATTGGTATATTAGAACCATATAGCTTTATAAATTATTTTTGTCTTTTGACTTTTTAAGACGTATTTGGTATTTTTCTGGCATGTATGTCTATGTACCATATAATGCCTGGTATCTATAGAATCCAGAGTTATGGACTGCCATGTGGGTGCTGGGAATAAAACCTAGATCCTCTGGAAGAACGGCCACTACTCTTGACCCGCTGAGTATCTTCCAGACCACAAACTATAACTTTTAAAAGATGGTATAAATTCTTATAATGTCTGTGCTAATTTTTGCTTTAAATGTTAAGCTATTGCATTTAATTCTCATAAAATAGGAAGTATATTCTACCTATGTAATGAATATGAACCAGAGGAATAGAAAGTTTCAGTAATTTGTTAAATGTAACAGAACTGGTGCCTGACAGAGCCAGAATCTAAATCCAGGAAATCTCAAATATACACAAAGGCCCAGGTCTGCATCTTATGGCACTGTTGGGAAGGGTTGGAACCTTTACCATATGAGGTCTAGTGGGAGAACATTATAGATTCTGGGGTGTGCCCCTGAGGAGGCACTTTCTTGTATGTCTCTTGTGCCTTGGCCATTGGAAACATTTCCCCTTTATGACGTGTTTAGACCATGATGCACTGTATTGCCACAGGCCCTAAGCAAAAGGCCAAGAGACCATGGCCTCATATTTTCCAAACTGTAAGATAAGATGTAATTTGACTCCTCTTAAATTGATTATCTCAAGTATTTTGTCGCAGGAATGCTAAATAACACAGCACAAGATGTTGATTAAGTCAAGATTAATTGTTTATATGTTAATCCCCACATAAACGACACTTCTTATTTTCTTTAAGAGCATAGGCTGCAAACTGGAATGGGCAGAAGTGTGATGTGATTGGTGGCTCTGAACCTAGTCCTCAGGACCCCTTTGCATTCTTGTAATGTTTAAAGCCTTCAATAGGGTTTGTTATTGATATTGAACATATTTGAAACTAGAACAGATTATTTGTTATCGGTTAAATATTTCCTGATTTAAAGTAACAGTAAGACACTACACACTCATATAAATATTATTTAGAAAATACATTTTCCAGTGCAAAATTTCTAGTTATGAGTGTTGTTTTGAAAACACGTTTTGATTATCTCTTGAATATTTGGCTTAGTAGAAAATAGCTGGCTTTTTGTGTATACTTCTGCACTTGATTTCTTGTGGTCTCCTGCTCTGGTTGTAATATATCACATACAATTTTAAAAGATGCATTTTTAAAGGCTTTTAAAACTATCAAAGCAGGCAAGTTGTAATTCTCACTCTTTCGTGTGTGTGTGTATATGTACAAGCATATGTATGTGCATATAAAGCATGAATTCTAGTTGGTATTTAATGAAAACTCAGAGCCAAATATTGGGGAAAGGCTGGAATATCAGAGAGAGGAAACAGTCAATACTCACCCAGCCAGCTTCTCAGGCCAAACAGGATAAAAGCTATCTTCAATACTTCTGTGCCTTGCTACTTACTGAATACTTGAATATCTGCCCACACCTGCCTTAAATATCTTCTCTGCCCAGTAGTTTAACTTCTGGATTCAACTCTGCATATTATTAGAGTTAAGATTAAAGGTGTGAGCTACTACTGTTTTGTTTTTAGGTTTTGAACTCACAGAAATCCAGAAAGATATCTGTCTCCTGACTGATGGGATTAAAGGCACAAGCCACCACCCTCTGACCCTCATGGCTTGGCTGGGGGTGATTCTGTTCTCCGATATTCCAGGTTGGCTTTGGACTCACTATGTTGCCTAGGCTGACCTAAAGTCTCAATCCTCCTGTTTTGCTGTCCCAACTGATGCACACTACCATGTCGGCTACAGTTTCTTACAAGTTAGTTGAAGTGTGGAATCAGAGCTTTTTCTTCTATCCCCTTATCTTGTTCTGAGACTAGATCTGTACTCTTGCTCAGTTTTGATACTTAATCATTAATTATTTGATGGGAAAAAAAGTGGTTCAACCTGCATATTGGGCACTATTTTCTAGAGGAACAGAACCAGCACATGTATAGATATATTATGAAAGGGGGTTGGGGATCCAGAAGATTGGTTTAGAGAATATGGGATGGATTCAGGTTAAAGGAGCTGAGAGCCCAGCTCAGTCTAGGAAGCTGCGTGCTTTCAGCAGTCCCAATCCAGTGCTTACAGTCTAGAAGATTCCTGGAGTCACTGGTCTTCGGTCCATGTTGGGGACTAAAGAAGCAGAGTCGGACGGAGGCAGCAGCAGCAACAGCAAGAAACAATGTGGGTGGGCAATGCTGCTTAACCTCTGACCTTAGTCCTTTCTGGAAATGACCCAGAGCTTGTCTTTAGTTGAGCCCAGATCCCAGTCAGTAGACAGTCAAGGTCAACTATCATACTAAGTTTTGTACATCTCCCCAATGATTACAATTTCTACTTATATACATCATATACATACGAATATATATGTATTACAATCTGTTAATATCACTATTGATCTTACTAGAAAAGCCTTTACAAATTAATACTTTGTCAAGTTCATAATGGCAGCTCCGAGGCTCTGAAATATTATAAAAAGCTTGAATTGTATCACTGGCAACGAATGTCAGTTGTTTCCTAAAAGGGTCTCAGTGTTCTTTAGTGGCTGTGGCCATCCTTTGGAGATGACTGCTGTAGGAGATTTGACTGGAAGAAACAAGCATATTTATCTAAAATGTCCAAGCAAAATAATTTTTCAAAATGCTGAGGAATTTGAAAATGGACTCTGGAGTCACGAGCAACAGTGTCTGCTAAATTAAGGGAAATAGGAGAGAGTTCAGGCACATAGAAATGGGAAAAAAATGCCTTATTTCTCTAGAGAGATGGATTCTGGGTAGTAAAGGCCAGTATATTTATCAGAAATTCCAAGAAATAAAAACGGTTAAATATATTAGGTAGCAGGCAGTTTTTAAAAACACCGGAATAATAACTCAGTGACCACCAGCTGTCCTGAAGGCCATACAGGCCATTTAAAAATCACCTCAAATTGTCGTTTTCCTGTATGATCATGTGTACAGTGTCCTACATGACAGATGGCCATTGTTGCAAATCGTTTTTTATGTAACACACTCTCTTTTGGCTAAGAATCCCTAGTGCAATACCTGCTGCATCCAGGTAGGTAGATAAGCAAGTCTAAAAGACAAGAGTGGAAATGTAAGCATTTTCCTTGAGAGCAGAGGAACCCAAAGACACCCATGTGTCATCAGACAGGAAGCCTTTCTTGTGAGAGAACCACTATTGCATTATGTGAGGCTCAGAGGGGAGGTTTAAACACTTGTGTGCTTGTCCTGTCTTTCCTGATGACATGCTAGACTAGTGCAGGAACTATGTTTTACTTCTTGTCCTAAACTCCATCTCTTAGCCTCTCTTTCCAAAGACAGATCACACTTAGAGGATAATCTCGGTCTTTTCTTATTTATAGCATTTAATTTTCTTTTGGATCATGTTCTGGAGGATATCTAATCCCTAATATCCCTAATTTTAATATTTTTAATGAGAAGAAAACTTATTGTGTTGCATTGTATTTAGACATGACTTTCTTTAAATTAAAACTTAAAAAATTGTTTCTGTCTTATCTCTACTTTCTCACAGCTTGGTCACTCATTCGTCTTCTTCTTCTTTTTTTTTTTTTTTTTTTTTCTGTTTGCAAGCTTTAGTTATATGTGCACACTCCAGGTGGCTATATCATCGAAGCTAAACATTGCAAAGTAAAACATAAAGCTGGGCTTCCTAAGCTTTTTAAACACTAATTCACAATTAGTGTTTTTAGTATTAGGTATTTCTAGTACATTAACTTTCTCATTCCTGAAGAGAAATTCGTATCTTCTCCCCCATTAAACCTAAGAAACTTAGGTGAGTGACGCAACACCATTCCTATGGACAGCATTGAAGGTATCACAAAACAACACTTCTATCATAGACTCTAGAAATCAGCGTGTGTGCCCTCTGATGTTTTGTTAAAACAAAACAAGGTCTTTTTCATTTCTCCACTAATGAATAAAGAATGCTAGAAATATGAGATCACAGATAGGGACTGGAGAGATGGCTCAGGGCTTAAAAGTATTTGCTGCCCTTCCAGACCCCAAGTTTGGTTTTCAGTACCCATGACAGGTAGCTCACTACTGATTGCAACTCCAGCTCCAGGTGATCTGAATTAAAAATAATGTAAAACTTAAAAGAAATAAAGAATACAGACTGGAGAGATGGCTCAGCAGTTAAGAGCAGAGGCTGCTCTTCCAGAGGACCTGGGTTCAATTCTCAGCACCCACATGGCAGCTCACAACTGTCTGGAACTCCAGTTCCAAGGGACCTGACACCCATGGCAAAACGCCAGTGCGCATGAAAAAAAAAATTAAACAATTTTTAAAAAGTATACAAATAAAGAAAAGATCTTTTCTTTCATTTTTTCCAGCCTCCTTGAAATATGATTGTATTAGGGAGCTTTGGATAAATAGTCATCATGTTTTCCCTCCAAATTTTCCCAGAGACTTGGTAGATTGTGAGGTAGATTGGCACAAGAAAGATACATAGTTTGAGCCCAAAGGTAGATATGGGAATCCTCAGCGAGACACAATGGGAACGTGTTAGCCTACGTTCCATTCTAAAGACAGACTGTCATCTCAGCTAGAAACAGGCAGCATGAATTCTCCTTTATTAAAAACAAAACCAAGGACCAGGTGTAGTGGCACACACCTTTAATCCCAGCACTTAGGAAGCAGAAGCAGATGGATCTCTGTGAGTTTAAGACCAGCCTGGTCTACAGAGTGAGTATGCACAGTAAGGGCTATGTAGAGAGATCCTGCCTCAAAAACAACCCAAAGCAACAACAGAAACATATCCAAACACAAACATAAGACAAACCTCTTCATCTTTTGAGGTGATGTGCTCACATGCTTCTTTATTTACGTTTTTGTGTTGTTTTGTAAGACAGGATTTCACTATGTGGCCCAGACTGACCTCACACAGTTCTCCTGCCTCAGCCTCCTGAGTGCTAGGATTACAGACATAAGCCATCATGCTCATCAGAATTCTTCTTGTTCTATTCAGACCTTGAGCAGGTTGGATGAGTCTCACTCATATTAGAGTGGTCAGTCTTGCTCAGATCACCATTCCGACATTAGTATCACTCAGAAACATGGTTACAGACACTCTCGGAACAATGTTCAATCAAAGATCTGCGTATCCATGGCCCAGTGACATTGCCACATAAAACTGTCATCATATTCAGATGACAAAGTTCCTTCTGGACAAGATTTTAGTTTTTGTTCTACTAAGATATCAATTAACTGTGTGAAACATACCCTCACAATGGTGTGTAACTGCTTGCTCAAGGTACTTTGATATAAATGTTAATCTCATTTATAAAAAACTTCATTATAGGGCTGGAGAGGTGGCATAATAGTTAAGGATGTTTGCTGTGGAAGCATGAGGCCTACAGGGTCCTTTCACCCACATAGAAGCTGGGCATGGTCGCATGCAAGCCTGTAACACCAGCATTCATGAGGGCAGAGACAGGAGGATCACTGGGCTTTCTAGCTGCCAGCCTAGAATAACCAAAATCCAAGCCATGAGCTCTGGACACAGAGAGACCCTGCCACAAAGGAAGAAGAAAGAGCAAAACAGAAAGACACCTGACACATTCTTCTGGTGTCTCTGTACACGCCTGTGCAATATGCAAATCAATCAATAATACTTTTAATAAACATCTATGCGTAGGTTTGACCAAACTCCTGGGCACTACTGTCCAGCCAATTCTATACGTAAAATTGAATATTAATTATTAAATATTTAATGATGATGTACAATTTATGTAATTGCTGCCTACAATTGCCTTTTTATATAAAAACACAGAGAATGACCCAAAAAAATGGCTCAGGGGATAAGAGCCATTATTGCCCTATTATTAGAGTTCTGGGTCCCAGCAACTACACTGAGCAGCTCACAGATACCTGTAACTCCAACCCTAAGGGATCCAATGCCCCATTTTGATCTCTGTAGACACCTGCACACACATATGTACATTCATATATACATGTCTGTGCAGGCTTGTGTGTGCATGCACATATACACACTCAAAAATGCAGATGAGTTAAGAATTAAATAATAAGCAAGCAGATACTATGTAACTGTGAATCAGAAGAAAGCTGAGGTGGTTATTGTTATTAGGTGGCATAAACTTAAAAATAAGAAATGTTGAAAGGCTTAAAGAGATCCTAGTGATAAAGGATCACAAGAAGCCATAGCTGCTTTTAATGTACATACATCTGAGAGCAGAGTATCAAATATACGAAGCCAAATGGAAGGAACTGATGGTAAAAGTGGGCATATTCACCTGCAGAGTTGGAGAGTGCATCTATCACAAGTCAGATTAATCTGTACCTGTGCAATATTGTTATAATTTCAAATTAATTTAGAAGTACTTTGTTCATCATTTAGAGGCAGGACACATAATGAAGAAGCCCACCATCTTGTCCCATATTTGCAGCAACTACTGTTATCAATTTTTGTATATTGCCTAAAGGTATTTTATACTTATGCAAAATCTTTATCTTTAATGATGATATCACCATATACATTTCAGAGTTCCAATATTTTGACCATTTTGCAATATATTATTTCTATTATTAGTACATTAGGTAACTTTAGGAAGTGACATTTTCTGTGTAATTACCAATTCTGTTTTTTTTATTTGATTGTATTTACTATGAAATTTGTCTGCAGGTTTTAAGCCCAAGAAGACTTCACTAGATGTTTATTGAGATGTAATATAAATCATATATTGCATATATTTAATGTGTAGTTGGAATGTATTACAATCATCACAACTTTCTAATTTCAAAACATTAACATTATCTGTGTTCACTAATAGTCACCTATGTCTCTTCACTACCCTAGAAATTACTTATTTCTTAATTTACTTAATTTCTCTGTAGATTTCTATTCTGAACACCACAGAATCATGCAACATTTGGGGTTTGCATCTGCCTTCTTTCATTTATTACTATGTTTTCAAATTTCATCCATTGTACTTCATTTCTTTTCATGACTTAGTAACATTTAATTTTTGTAGCTATACCATATTTTGTTTGCATTAGAATTTGAAACATCCTTATTAACAGCATATGAACAGGGCCAGGAGACACTCATTGTCTAGTATGCTCTGAGACATAAGCTGTTTTATGTTTTTAATTTGAAAGGGTTTATTTTTTAAATATACATTATATTCACAGTTTTCATAAGAAGATTGAGACATGAATAAAGCCCATTTAGGAGAATTGAGTCAGTGGCCACTGAGTTCTTGGAAAGATGGAAGTTTACATATAAGCTTCTGAGGCTTTTCTCAGAATTAAAATGGACAAGAGACAGAAAAACAAAATAACCCAAACCAAGGAATAGGGCCAACCACACTCCGCAAAATTCATGGAATTTCTGTTAGTTTTGTTGCAATGGTACTAGACTGAAGTGATAAGAAATCCTGAAATGTCTGCAGGAAGCAGGTAATTTAAGAGTGGAGCTAAAAGTTTGGGTGGAAACATCTGCAGTGGAGGTTCCCATAGGACTTCTTGGAAATATCTTTAGTGTGACTTATTTTTCTATACTTCTATACTCTGTCCTCTTCCCCCTCCCCACTCACCCCTTCATTTTTTATTTCCCTCCACCAATTTATACCACTGCATTCTATTTCCCGTTGGCCCCTTAATAATTTCCTGGCCTCTGTGACTATTCCAAGTGAAACACATAATATCTGAATATTCAAAGCTATCATTCACAAGTGAGAGAAAGCATATGGCTTGTCTTCTTGGGTCTGGGTTATCTCACTCAGAATAATTGTCTCCAGCCATTTACCTGAAATTTCATTTTTCTTAAAACCTGAATAATATTCCATTGTGTAAATGTGCACATTTTCATTATCCACTCTCCAGGTGATAGAATCTAGCTGTTTCCATTTCAAGGTTGGATAGAGCAGAAATGAACATGGATGAGTAGGAATTTCTATTATAGGATACAGAGTCCTTTGAGTAGATATCCAAGAGTGGTATAGCTGGATCATATATATGATAGATCTAGTTCTAACTTCTTGAGCAATCCTCACACTGTTTTTCCTAGGGGATGCACCAATTTACACTCCCACTTGCAATGAATAAGTGTTCTCTTTCCCTACATCCACACCAGCTTTTGTGTATATGTTTTGATTTGGCTTTTTGTCGTCATTGTTGGTGGTGGTTTTTTTTTTTTTTTTTTTTAAATCTTATCCATTCTAATTGGGGTAGATAAAATCTCAAAGAAGTTATAACTTGAGTTTCCATGATAGCTAGGGATGTTGAACATTTTTAAATGTTTCTCAGTCACTTGCATTTTATCACTTTAAAAAAATGGGTTATTTTCTTAATGCTCAGTATTCCATTTTATTAATTGTTGGTCCTGCTCAGAAAGTTCAAGTATATTCTGTACTCCCTCTCTACGAGATTCAGGGCAACGGGTCCTATGTTAAAGTCCTGGTGTATTTGGAATTGAGTTTCGTGCACAATGAGAGATAAGAATCTAGTTTCCTTCTTCTAAGTATAGCTATTCATGCTAACCAGAAACATTTGTTAAAGATGCTTTATTTTTACCAATGTGTATTATTGGCCTCTCTGTCAAAAATGAGCTGGTTATAGTAATATCGGCTTATATATGTCCTCATTTTATGCTTTGGATCAATGAATCTGCTCTTAACTACTTCCATACTATTTTCACGACCATAGCTTTGCAGTGTAACTTGGTATCTGGGGTAATAGTACCTTTAGCAGTTCTTTTACTGTTAAAAATTATTTTGACTATGCTGGATTGTTCATATTTTATAAAACTTATGATTATTTTTCAGTTACTGTGAAGAATTGCATTAGAATTGTAACGAAGATTGCATTGATCTGTAAACTGCTTTTGGTAGGTAGCTAGTATTCATCTGGAGGCTTCATCCCTACTGGCTAGTTTTCAAAATCCTAGAAGATGCTATGCATGATACTGGAGGAAAAGGGGAATCACCAGTGGAGTTGGGGGTTTTTCTGTCCCGTCTGGTCCCACAGCTTCTCAAATAAACAACACAGAGCTTATGTTATTTACAAACTGGCCTGTTACTCAGGCTTATTACTAGCTAGTTTTTACATCTTAAATTAACCCATTTCTATTAATCTGTGTATTGCCATGTGGCCGTGGAGTTACCAATGTGCTGGCATGTTGTTCCTTGTGCAGCTGACTGTCCTCTGCCTTGACCCCGCCCTTCTTTCTTCGTGCTTTCTGTTTGCCTTTCCTGCCTAGCTATATTCTGTATCACCATAGGTCAAAGCAGCTTCTTTATTAACCAAGGGTAATAAATCATATTTACAGCATACAGAATATGTACATTTCATAGCACACCAGTCTTACCTCACTTTGAACTTTGTGAGCTACAACAACTGGCCTAGAAAGACATGATCATTGTTGCAATAGTGGCATGAATATTGTGGAAATAACCAACCACTTTCTAATTGAATTTAAGGCTCACTTCCCAAGTTGAAACCCATATTTGGCACCTTTATTAGGGCCAATAGCTTGTTACTAGAGAGGTCATAGACCTAGAGCAGAACCTTTCTCTGCTAAATTAACTAGTATTAAATTGATTCCTGATAGTTCACTGTTATCCAGTTAGTGAATTTCCCAATCTTCATCAGAGAAACTTCTTTTTGCTACAGACCCACAATGGGTCGAGGTGCAGGGAAAAAGATACTTCGGAATGATCAGTTCTAAAAGTGATATCTAAATTACATTTTTTTTCTTTCCACGGCTCAGGAATCATTTTGGAAGTGGGGTGGAAAATTTGTAAGAGTCAGAGTCAGTGGAAAACTCCAGGGAAACCGTTTTCTGAGGACAGCAGGACAACTGGACATAGGAACCCACAGTGGTTGTGACAGCATGCACAAGGCTTTTGAGTTTTATATTAGGGCACAAAGTTTCGAGTAGTGAAGCGGGAACAGATCTGGGAATAGTGGGAGGAGGGGTTTAATATGATCAAAACTCACACAGAAATTCCAGACCTAATAAAAATAAAACAATTAAAAGATAGTAATAATAATTAGAAAAGAGTTGGGCAAATGTTCTATGACAAAAGCGTGATACATAGCTCCCAAGAAAAAAACAAGTTCTGACTTAGGGTTTTCCTTCCCCTACGAGATGCCAGTCTGTTGTTGTTACAATGTAAATAATTGTCCCACCTACTGGCTTAATAAAAATGCTTATTGGCCAAAGGCAGACAGGAAGTGTGGGCAGGGCTACCAGACTAAGAAAACTCTGGGAACAGGAAAAGCAGAGAGAGATGCCGTAGAGATGCCAGAGAAGCCAGAAGATGCAGAGGACAACTATGCTGCTCCGAGAAAAGGTACTGAGCTGCATGGCTGAACAGGGTAAGAATCAGGGGTTAAATTAAAAATTAAGAGTTATCAAGTTATCTGCCTGGGCCACAGGCCAATCAGCATAAAATTAATATAAGTGTCTGTGTGTTTCTGTGGGACTGCAGGACTCTGAATCAGTAGGTCCAGGCTACGGAGCCAGGCTGGAAAGTCTGGGTCAGAAACCTAATGCAACACCAGGCAAGGAGGTCTAACCTTGCACTTCCCTTAAGAACAGATATGTACATCATTGGCCTTCCAGCTGGTTTTAAGAGACATTTCAGTGGTACCCAGGATCAATAAGAAAATTCAAGGACAATATATGGATGCTCTCTGGGGGTAAATCTATTTTCTGACCCTCAACTCCACATTTCTGTATTCTATATAAATAATCCTTAATTTTAGTGATTGCATTGACTTTCTTTTTTGGTAGATGGCATTTAATACTCCGGCTTGCTCTCAAGCTTGACTTTTTATTTATTATTTCATGTATATAGCTGCTTTACCTACGTGTATGTCTGTGCACCACATGTGTAACTGATGGCCATGGAGGCCAGAAAAGGGCATGAGATCCCCTGGAACCAGAGTTACAGATGTTTGTGATCTGCCCTGTGGTTGCTTCGAGTAGACCCTGAGTCCTCGAAAGAGCAACTGGTGTTCTTCCCCTCTGAAGTATCCCTCCAGTCTTCTTGACTTGCTCATTTCCTTACCTTGAAAACTTTCGTAGTTTTTCCATCCTTGAAGTATGAACTTTCCTATGCTCCAATCTAGCAAAAACTTACCTATCCATTCCCTTTGTGTCTTGAGATGGCCTTTTGATCTTTACAGGGTGCTCTCTAGGCCTGCTGTCCTGAGGGTCGTTGCTTTCTCCAGGGTTACATCATCGCTCGTGTTCCAGCTGGACCACTCATGTCTCTTTCCCTTTGTTCCTCCCTTTCTTTTTCTTTTTTGAGATTAAACTCTCCCTACAATATAGCATAAGGTGGCCTCAAACTCACAATCCTAATCTATCCTCCTGGTGGCTTCCGGGTGTGTGCCACCATGCCTGCTGACTTCTTCGGTACCTTCATCTTTCATACTACGCATGATTCTGAAGCTTCCTGAGGAAAATGATGGAACAAGTAAGTCAAGAAAATTAAAAGAAAACAAAAAGTTGGCAGCAGAACATTGTCACCCCCCACCCCCGCGTACCTGCTTAAGTTTTATTTAGGAGCTGAGTTTGAATTAGCAGCTCATGTGTTCTTAAGATCTCCAAGTCTTGCTCAATTGATCTTCAATGAGTTCAGTACTAAAGTATTTAGAAAATGCCAGGTGCTGGACCTATTCGGCTCCTAACGATGCTCAGAGGCAGGATCCTTTCTTTTCCCCATGAGGAATCAACTGTTCAGGTTCGGATGTCACAGGTGAGCCGAGGCAGGATGCAAATCCAGGAAGCAGGTTCCAACTTTGCTCCACACTGTTGCCTGGGGCTCACGTGACTCTTGCAAAGCCAGTGGCACTTGGATGTCAGTTGCCTTTAACACACTTTTCCCCACTCTGTCTCCAGGACTGTTTAAGGTCTTTTTATTTTGGATGCTTTAGAATTCTGTGAGCATGTGTCTTGTGTAGCATCTATGTGTGTGCACACATGCACACGGGTGTGGGATAAATTCTTTCCAACCATGTTCTCTGCTGTCTCCTCTGCAGCTTTCTCTCTTTGCTCTTGTTTTGTATCTAAGAGCCATGTCCAACCTTTCGACATTGAGACATGCTGCTCATGCTTCAGTGCCATGTACCTGAATTAAAACAAACTTCATAATACTTAAATGAGGTTATGATTTTGAGTAGGGCGGCATTCATAACCGTTTTGGACCACAGCCTAGACCACATCTTTCTGCCGGTCTTTAAAGGGCTCTTACTGTATTTTACATTTCCAGGATCTTATTTGTTTTTCTCTGATTTTCTTTTTCCAGTGCTGAGGATGGAACCCAGGACCCTGAGCCTATGCTCAGCTAGCAGGCCACCACTGACCTACAGCTCACATCTTAAGTTTTTCTTTTTATGTGGCTTTCTAATGTAGATTATCAGCACAATGTATTTTCATCACTTTGAGAATATATAGTTATAAATTTTTAATATTTCTTCTGTTTTTTTTCTCCCCCCCCCTTCAATTTATGTTACACAGTCTGTTGGAATCTCTGTGTCTTTGTATTAGTGAGAATGTTTGGAGATGCTTGTTTATCCATTTGCAATGTGAGGGAGAGCCCTGGCAGTCTTGGAACTCATTATGTAAACCAGTCTAACCTTGAACTCACAGAAACCCACCTATCTCTGTCACTCAGGTACTGATATTAAAGATGTGTCCACTTTGCCGGCCTTAGAACATGTATGTATTTTGGGAGAATTTAAAAAAGTACAAACACTGAAGGACATAAACCCACATTTTTAGTTCAAGTGTGGAGCATGAAGCGAGACTGTCCAAGGCCAGAAAGAATGTTCTTCCCATGGGCAGGCGCCTCCTCCAAGGAGAGTTTACCACTGAGTAAAAAATGAAAGGAAAAACAGGCCACAGAAGAAGACAGATAGAATTAATACTAGCCTTGGGGGATATGCTACTAGCTTCTGCTTCTAGAAATGGAAGAAACTTTTGAGCCTCTTGAAATGATGAACCACTGTAATGTCTAAGTATATGGCTATGGTATTGGCTGTCAGAGTGCAAAGTCTGCCCTTTAACAAGCTTGTAACTCGATTATGTAAAGATCTCTGATCTTGAGTTTTTCATCTATAAAATGGGAATTATACATTCTTTAAGAAGAAAGCGTGTTTACATAGTGTCCTGGCTGAGTTTGTGTGTCAACTTGACACAAGCTGGAGTCACCAGAGAGGAAGGAGCCTCAGCTGAGGAAACGCCTCCATGAGATAGGGTTGTAAAGCATTCTTTTCAAGTATGGATCAATGGGGAGGGCCCAGCCCATGGTGGGTGGTGCCATTTCAGGATTGGATTCTATAAGGAAGCAAGCCAGTAAGAAGTACTCCTCTATGACCTGCCTCCAGGATCCTGCTGTTTGAGTTCCTGTCCTGACTTCCTTCAGTGATGAACAGCAATGTGGAAGTGTAAACCAAATAAACCCTTTTTTCTCCAACTTGCTTTTTGGTCATGGTGTTTTGTTGCAGCAATAGGAACCCTAACTAAGACGTATAGGTATGTGTATGCATATCTAGTTCATACACATGTATGAAAGTACATATACATATATGTGTAGCATTAAACATAGATTTCTAAAATGTTAGAATGGTCATTTGAAAGATTTTGTCTCAGATCTTGAAGGATTGACAGAGAGAGAGAGAGAGAGAGAGAGAGAGAGAGAGAGAGAGAGAGAGAGAGGAACTACCAGACATAGAGGGCATACAAGAAAGAAGACACGGTCTCTATTCTCATGAGACTTATATTCCTGGGATAAGTAAAAACTTTTCTAGGCAAATAATATCTATTTCTTCGCTAGAGAGTGAGGGAAGTTGTATTGTGTTATGTATCAGATGGGGCACAAATGCAATGAAAACTTTGCCTAGTTATGCCTGGATTATTTACTAAAGCATCTGTTTGTTTTGTTAAAATCTTTAGTGATGATGGGTCCTTTAAACATGACATAATAAGAACATGTGTAATGTTTTTTTAAAAGAATTGAAAGTATGGTAAAAAGAGAATTCAGAGAATGGTAATCAAGATAAAACACATGCAGTAATAATGACAATGTCACTTGGAATATTAGAGTAGGGTCTATACCAAGGACAGAACGATTGTACTGGGCAGAGCGGCAACACTGTCACGTCAGAGAGATGTTGGCATTCTGACTGATTTTGTAGAAAGCTTAGAATCTTGACATACTTATCTGTGGGAGTGACTAATTCATACAATTAAAAGGAAAGTCAGAGAAGAGCAATACCAAGTTATAAACAGAGCAAAGACTTGATTAGATCCGCGAGAACCACAGTACCACTTTTCCTCTCCACAGAATTTTAAAGGCTATTGTTGGTGATGAGGAGCATGCACACTAATAAAAGAGAAAAACGGCTGAAAGTTGGTCAAAATCAAATTCTTAAATATCTACTTATACTTGGGTTCTCCTGACTAGTATTTCTCAAAACAAGTAGTAAGGTGGTTCCCGCAGACTGGGTAAGTTTGTGAAGATGTGAGAAAATCTTAATTAAAAACTGAGGTTTGGGGCTGAGGTTTGTGAGAGTCGGCTCACTGGTTAAGGGCACTTTCTGTTGTGAAAGACCCCAGTTTTATTCCTAGTACCCACACATGGACACTCACTCCTTCCTCGGGTATCATGCAGTGCACAGACACACATGTAGGCAGAACACTCATACACAAAAGAAGTTAATAAAAATACATACAAAATAATTTTATAAGAAAACTTAGGTTTTAAATATAATGGAGAAATTCTCATAACATAGCAGACACATACTGCTCTGTTTAATGCACCAGAAGAAGAAAAGCTAATGTATGCAAAAGGCTTCTCAAAAGAGAAATATGGACAGAATAACCCCCTTTGTTTCAGGGAAATATAAAGCAGTGCCCCAGGGATTGTTGGCAAACATTATCATCTTTGAAAGTTACTGCTTAACACAAATTCTGGGAAACTGAAGGCTTCTGGGTAATATGAATCACAAGGAAAGAATGCCCATTTTGTGGCTGAAACTTTCTAATGGGAAACTGGTTAATCTTAGTAAAGAAGGCCAGGGGTCAGAGATGGTTTAGAAAAATTTTCAGCCTATACACAGGGTCTTAATTTTGCTTGGATCTCTCTTTGGCATGTTTGATTAGGCTCTTTCTGTCACACAACTCTTTTAAAATGTACAGATAGAGGTGCATGAATTTGCTTACAACTGAGCTTAATGGTGTCTATTCATTCTTGTGTACAAATATTTATTAAACACTGTGGTAATTTGTACATGATTGGTCCCTACCATAGGTTCATATGTTTGAATGTTTAGAGAGTGGTTTTAGGAGGTGAGGCCTTGTTGGGGTAGATGTGGCCTTGTTGGATGAAGTGTGTCACTGGCAGTGGGCTTTGAAATTTCAGAAGCTTAAGCCAAGCCCAGTGTCTCTCTCTTCTTACACCCTGCATATTGGGATGTCAACTCTAAGCTCCTCTCCAGCACCATGTCTGCCTGCATGCTGCCATGCTCCCTACCATGATGATAATGGACTAAACCTCTGACCTTAAACCAGCCCCAATTAAGTGTTTGCATTTATAAAAATTGCCATGGTCATGGTGGTACTTCACATCAATAGATCACTGACTACAGCAAGCACTAATAATGGTTCTCATTCTTTAATATTTCACACATGTATACAGAGAGTATTAGCTATTTCTGCACCCTACACCCCTTCTTCTTCCTATCATAAAGGAGTTGACACTTCTTTCTCCAGCCACCACTATCTGTCAGGAGTTCCTCAGGGATAGATGGGACTGCATGAGTTCATTCCCTCTCCAGTATGAAATGGAGGGGGTTATTGCCCCAGTATTGTGCAGGTCTTGTGTGGGTATCCACACCTGTAGTAAGTTCACGGGTGTAATGGAAACATCATATTCAGGAAATATCTTTTTGTTACATACCTTTCCATCCTCTGAACCTTCCATTCTTTCCCTACCTGTTCTCTAATGTTTTCTGAGCCTGGAGAGAGTGAGCAAGATGGCCAGTTTAGGACCAAGCACTCTGCTGTCCCTTATTCTTGGTTCATTCACCCATTCAATCGTAAGTCTCTGTAATAACTGCTGGCCACTGCAATAAGTTTCTCTGACAAAAAGGTAAGAGCAGCACTGATATATGGATGTAAATGTGAATATTTAGAATGCATTTTGACCACATGACCATTTAGCAAAATAATAATTAGTGCATTCCACACCGGAGCCTTTCCAGCTATCAGTCTCTGACTAGGGACTAGGTTACAGTATGCATAGTTACGTTTCAGCAGCAGGAAGAGAGGAAGAAGAAGAGGGGAAAAGAAAGTAGAGAGAGAGAGAGAGAGAGAGAGAGAGAGAGAGAGAGAGAGAGAGAGAGAGAGAGAGAGAGAGATCTCTCACATACACACATATGCACAGAGATCACACACACACACAGAGATCACACACACAGAGATCTCTCTCTCTCTCTCTCTCACACACACACACTTAGCCTGGCAAGACATGTCCATTAGTGCCATAATGGCTTGAATGTTATGAGTAACAAATTGCTTTCTGCTCCACTCTGTGATGACATATTGTTTACCAAGTAGAGCTTGCCTAAAGATCAGAGAACAGAGCCAGCCATATAGTTAGTCATAGAGGTCAGGCAGTGGTGACCCACACATTTAATCTTAGCACTTGGGAGGCAAAGATCCACCTGGATCTCTGTGAGTTTAAGGACAGCGTGTACTAAAAGAGATTCTTTCAGTCCAAAAGAGAAATAGAGCCAGGCAGTGTTGGCACACACCTTTAATCTCAGCATTTGGGATCCCATTCTCTGCTCCCAGTACTTGGGAAGCACAGTGTCTTTAATCCGAGCCCTAGAGCGGTTGAGAAAAGAAGTGATATGGTCGGCTAGGGAAAGGAAAATAAGGCGGGAGGATGCAGGAGTTCCACCTCTCTTCCGTTTCTGCTTTTCAGTTGCCTTTGCTTCCCCTATTCAGTCTGAGGATTCAAGGAGACAGGATCTTCCCTTTGTCAGCTGAGGAGTGGGTAGGTGAGAAGTGGCTTTGACTTGTTCCTCTGTCCCTCTGATCTTTTGGCATTTGCCCCAACATCTGGCTCCAGGTTTTTATTATAAGACCAAGTAGAATTTGTGTGACATTGCTCCACAGATGACTAGAACTGTAACCTAGTCAAGAACTGGCAGCTTTGAAGGTCATACATAATCCTTAGTGTGGCGTCCACTATTATTTTGCTAAATGGGCACTTTGGGCAAACCAGTCCTAACAGGGAGTCAAGCAACCTAGAGGTTAGTAAGGGAAGAATTACTGCTGCTCTAGGGCAGGGCCACAGCCTAAAGGTGTCAGGATTGTGTGGTGAGAAGCAGAAGCACTCTAAGACCTGACTGGTGGAGTTGGTCCTGGAGGGCAGGAGCCAAGAAGCAGGCAGGCCATTTCTGTGATGTCTAGAACATCTTAGGAACTGAGGGAGAGGGAAGCATGATTTTGGCTTTTCAAGACCTGGAACTTTTAATCTTTCACTAGTTTCTTTCAATGGCCAGATTTGCTCATGGCTAGGAGGAGGAAAACCTGAAAAAGGAAGTTATTTGCAAGACTGAGTAGAGGGGAGAAAATATGAAAGACCTGTTGACTCTGGGAGAGAGATGCAGAACTGTTCGTGTATGAACTTTTGCCTAAGCAACTCTCCACAGTACATGCTGTAGAGCAACATTCATCAACCATCATGTATTCTGGAGACCATCAGGAAAAGATATTTGACCTATTGCAAGGAGAGTAGGTTATATTAGGGAAAGGGTGAACGGAGAACAAGACAGAAAATCACTTTGCACAGGATATTTATGGGTTTTGTTTGTACAATCTTATGTTGAGCTCTGTGGGGTTAAGCACCAGTAAGTGGGTACAAGGATGAGACTGGGAAGTGCTTAGGACCAACAATTAACATCAACCATAACTGACAAGTGTTGCTGGGATTGCCTGCCCAGCTCTCCTGCAGCATGAAAATATAGACTGCCAGCCTGATGAGAAGGAGGTCAGGTGGGGAACAGAGGAGAGAAACCTTGCCTTCCCTTGCAAAGTACCCAGTGGAAAGGGACCTTAAAAAGGAAATAGAATGGTAGAGCTTGGTCTTGGGAATATAAATAACAAGGACCAGTAAGGAAAGTAGGTGGTCCCAAATGCTGCTGTTGAGCAAGCCCAGGGTCCTGAAGATCTTGAGAGGAAAAGGGAAGATGTTTTCTTCTTTAGATCGCCTCTGTACATCATGCTTCACACCCACCCACAACCTCTGCCCCTCCCCCATGCTCCTTTGAGGATCCCATTGATTTTCGGAAGAAACTAGGTTGTCTTGTCCTACCGTCTGCTTTCTGATGATTGCAGTGTTAACACACCTGTTTCCTTGCTGGATTTCTTATTGCGAAATCAATATTATGGAGTCATCAAAAGAAAGAAGGTTTTATAAACAGATAATTTTTCACACTGGCTTGGTGTTAAATTCTGTATCTGGCCTCAAACCAATAAGTTATCACAAAATAAATTTTCAGTATATAAAAATAAAGTTTAATTTCTTATTTATTTCTTCCCTTTCATGTGTATGTGGTGTGCCTACACATGTGTATGCATTTTCACCTGGATATGGAGGCATATGTGTGGGCAGTATGTGCACATCCATACCCAGGTCAAACATCAAATCCCATGGTTTAGATGGTTTTGCCCCTCCGTCCTTGCTACCTGCAAAATCTATCCCACCCTTCCTATATTCAGCTCTTCTTGACAGATATCCCTGACTTTGGCATCTCACACTGAAGTCCAGGTTTTACTTTCACAGCTTCATGTAATGGCCTCTTGGGGCCTTTAGAAAGGGACTTTCCGTCACTGCCTGGCCTCAGTGGCTCTCAAATTGTGGGAAGAAAGTCTATGACTCCTTCACTCTTGTATTCCTTCATATTTTTAAAGTCAGCACTGTCAAGTTTGGTGGTAAGCTTCGCGTGGATCCTGGCACCCTTAAATCACATCATCATCAGCTTTAAAAAAGATTATTTTATGTTGTGTATATGAGTGTATGAGAGCTAAAGTTATATTTTCAGTTTCAATTACTATGGCGAGATCCATGAAACAAAAATGCCTCTGATCTGCAAGTCCTTTACCCAAGGACAATGAATGGTGGCCATGGTTTATGAGAGATAAGAAGCCACATGCGTTCACTCTTCTAGACAAGCTTGTTTGACCCATCCGCACCTGATGTGCTTGATCACATGTGGGTGGGAGGTACGTAGACAGGAAATGTGTCAAGACGTATGCTTGCTCCTGATTGGACCTGATGGGAAATACAATGAATTATGGGTTTTCCTTTTTAAACTGTTGCAAACCCCGACTCAGGGCCATTTCCTAGGAACTGGGTATGGACCTGGCCAGAGCCCATCCACCTGGCCAGTATTTAATTAAAGCTTGTTTCAAATTTGGCTTTATACCGTGGTAGTGGTCTTATTCTAAATTGGTGTGATTAATGGGTGCTTGCTTCTGTCTACGTTATGTCTGTGTACCACAAGCATGCCTGGTGCTTAGTGGGGTCAGAAGAGCTGCCACATGAATGCTGGGAATTAACACCTCCACACCAAGTCCTCTGGAAGGAAATCCAATGCTTTTAATCCTGGGGCCATTTCTCCAGTCCCTAGCAGTAGCTTTTTTTTTTTTTTTTAAACTGAAGTGCTTTCTAGAGATAGAATTCCTGGGGCTACCTTTCACAAGTTGGAAGCTTAGCTGAATGGGGTCTGACACTAAGGGCATCCTTCCCTTCATTCCAGTGCAGAGAAAGCTTTTCCTAATGACACTAACTTCCTTAACATTCACAACCAACCCCTCTTTCAGCACAGGTCTTGGCTTAACAATAAGCTTCTTAGTATTCTGTTTCTCTTTGAACTGTACATTTTTTTTTATTTCTTTCTGCTCACTAGAGCTTTTTCATTATAAATTGCATAAGAGTTATCAGTTAACAACCACACCACAGAGTCTTGAAATTTCCTGGGCCAAAGAAATTTGTTCATTACTTTTAACTTTAGCCCCAGGTAATTTCTTAGGACCAGGGCAGGAGGCAGCCAAGGTTCTTGGTGGAAATGTCACTTGACTGGCTTTTAGCCCAATTTCTAATACTATTCCCATGTGAAACCTCTTGAGTGGGACCTCTACAGTCTGCATTGCTTTCAGGCTACTACTAGAATGTCCATTTCAGTTCTGCTTACAGCATTTAACTACTTTTCTAACCCAGAGTTCTAAAGCCTTCTACATTTCTCAAGAACCAATGTGGTCAGGTTCGTCACACCAATAACCCCATTCCTGATACCAACTTTTATATTAGTTACTGTCCTGTTTAATAAAATAAAATACCACAACCAAGGCAACATATGGAAGACGTAGTTTATTTGGGGCTTATGGTTCTAGAAGGATAAGAGTTTGCCATGGCAGGGAAAAGGCATGGCAACAAGTAGCAGGCATAGCAGTCATAGCAGGAAGCTGAGGGCTCACATCTTTAAACGTGAGTGTGGTGCAGAGATCAATCAGGAAGTGGGCTGAAGCTATCAATACTCAAAACCTACCCATAGTAATACACTTTCTCCAGCAAAGCTCTGCATCCCCAACAGCTACCAAGTGAGGACCAAGTGTTCAAATGTCTGAGCCTGTGGGGAACATTTTCATTCAAATGCCCACAAGGAGTAAACTACTTTGGAGTGAGTACCTTATTGTTTACTGTTTGCCTTTTTATGTCTGATGTGACCACTTTCTTTTGTTTCTAATGTAGGTCACTTGTAGAATTTGCAGGGGTTCCTATTTGTGAAGCTTTGAGGTGGCAAAGTTGACATTGTCCTTTTTTATTTATCCTCACAAGACATGAAAGGATCCCCCAAAGGATTGCTTTTTGAAAGATTAATAGCCTAATGAAATTAAGTGATGGAAATTAAATATGCTTCTTAAAAGTGACTATTTTTACATGAATGTCAGTATACCAAGAAACCCCACACATACTGGAATTTATATCTTATCATTATTTTGACTTCTTTTATTTGTAATTTCATATAAATTTTTTGATTAAATTTAGGAAAAGGATGCTTTTTTTTTTTTCCAAGACAGAGACTCACTATGTTTCTGAAACTAGCCTTATATTCATGAACCCCCAGTCTCAGACTTCTGAACACTTGAGGTTACAGGTGTGTGCCAGCAGCTCTGGCTAGGACATAATAACTCTTGCTAAAAAAAAAAAAAAAAAAATCTAACCAACATAGTTTGAATCTATAACCCATTATAAATAATATGTACAAACCATATTTTATCTGTATGTTTGGTGCATATGTGTATGCATGAGCACTCTTCTGTGAGGGTATGCAAAGAGGCCAGAACTTGGCATTGGGTTGTCCTTCTCAGTTCCTTATCTGTTTTTTGAGATGGAGTTTCCCACTGAACCAGGAGCTCACTGTTTTGGCTGGAATGGCTCACCAGGGATTCCCTGGGACCCAGTCCCCTCTCTCTGGTTGTGGGTAATAGGTAAATGCTTCAGGGCCTGTATTTTTTGTTCCCCAGTGAGTGAAGTACTTGCCATGCTAGCATGAGGACCTGAGTAACCTCTCCAATTCTGAAACATAGTTTAAGTATTTAAAACCTTTTAATAGTTTTTATACATGAAACAGAATTTCTGATTTTATAATTTTTTTTTTTTTTTGGGAGACAGGATCTCATGTAGCCCAGGCTAGCTTCAAACACACTAGCCCAGAATGACTTTGATCTTCTGATACTACTGTCAATCCCTTCTGAATTATTGGTGTCTTAGTTACTTTTCTATTTCTCTGAAGAGACACCATGACTAAGGCAACTTAGAAAAAAAAAGTGTATAGTTGGAGTCTTGCTTTCATTTCAGAGGGTAAATTTATGACATTATGGTAGGAAGCGTGGCAGCAAGCAGGTAGGCATGGTGCTGGAGCATAGCTAAGAGCTTATGCCTTGATCTGTAGGCAGCAGGCAGAGAGCCAGAGAGACTACTTGACCTTGTGTGAAATCTCAAAGCCCATCCCCAGTGACATACTTCCTCCATGGCCACACTTCCTCCAACAAGGCCACACTAAAGTATTATACTTCTGGCCTTTCCTTTCTGGCCTAGCCCTGAGGTTCTGACCCACAGTCCCAATGTCCCACAGGAACATACAGATGCTTTTATTAATTTTATGTTGGTCAGCCTATGGCTATGGCATATTGCTAGCTAGCTCTTGCTCTTAAACTAACCCATGATTCTTACCTTGTTCAGCCACGTGGCTCAGTACCTTTACTCAGCAACATTTCAACTTCATTCCTCTGTGTTTCACTGGCGTCTCTCTGGCATCTCTGTGACATCTCTGCCCTGTTCTTCCTGTTCTCAGAATTTTCTTAGTCTGGTAGCCCCACCCACACTTCCTGTCTGCCTTTGGCCAATCATCATTTTTTGTTAAACTAGTAGGCAGGACAATTACTTACAATGTGACAACATAATCCCATTACACCACACCCCTTACTTCTTCCTAAACAGTTTACTGACTGGGAACTAAGCATTCAAACACATGAGTGCCTTTCTCATCCAAACCACCACAATAGGATTGCAGGTGTGTGTCGCCAAGCCTGGCTTTCTAATGTGGTACAGGAGATTGAATACAGGAATTAGTGTATGCTAGGTAAGCACTTTAGGGACTTAGCTACATCCTTAGCTATATCATTTTGTCCTAGAAGTGCTGTGTATATTTTAATGGATAGAGTTTCTCCATACATACATATATTATACTGAATGATGAAACATTTTCCCCATGTACAGAAATGAGTATTTTGATATCAACAATACATCAAAATGGCATTTCTCCCTTATATTTCTGTGGCATGTTATAGAGGAAACCTATGTTATCACATGATATACTGTCTAGGTTTCTGTCAACTTGACATAAGTTAGAGTCATTTTAGAGAAGGTAACCTCAGCTGAGAACATCTTCCTTCTATATTGGCCTATGAACAAGCCTATTGACGCCTTTTCTTCATTGATAGGTGATGTGGGCAGTGGCATCCTGGGATTGATGGTCTTAGATTTTATAAAAAAGTGTACTGAGGAAGTCATGAGGAGCCAGTCAGAGGGAAGCACTGCTCCATGGCCTCTGCATCAGTTTCTGCCTCCAGGTTCCTGCCCTACTTTGAGTGCACTGTCTGACTGTGATATGTAAAGTATAAACGAAGCAAACCCTTTCCTCCTCAAGTTGTTAACTGTCACAGCAATAGAAACCTTAACTAAGACACATGGTTATTGTTTAAGTACAGGTTCAGGGATGCTAGAAATAAGAGTGAAGTTGGTATTTGGTTATTTGGTCTTTCAAAGCTAAAGCTAAACACTGGTTAGGTGTTGAGCTGGGAGATAAGCTGTTGAACCAGGAAAAGAGAGAGTAAATAATCAACTCATCAAATATCTATTGAGTCTATTGTGGACAGACCAGTGTTGTAGGAATTTGGGATGCACTAAAAAATCAGAGTCCTGTCTGCACGGTACACACACATTCTCTTGTGACAAAACCAAGGACACTGAGGAGGAGAGAATTTCTAAGAGAGAAACATGATCAAGAATTTGAAATATCAATATAAATAAGGTCTGAAAAATGTCCAGTGAGTTTGACAGTGAAGGAGTTAAGCTGATACGATAGTCTGTGTGAGACTACTCCTAGAGGAAGTGTCCTAGAGGAGGCTGGTTATCACAGGCTGGGTCACGATTTGGTGGTAAAGTAGAATATCTGCCTGTCATGCTGACCTAACAAATGTCTGAGACTCTGTAGTTTATAAAAATCAGAAAGTATGTTGCATGATTCAGGAGACTGTGAAGTCCAAACTCATTCCGTGTCTGAAGACTCATTCCTTATGGTTGGTGCCTTCTGTGTCCCTCATTTGGTGGAAAGAGAAACACCACTTCTTCAGTCTGATTTATAAGATTATCAGACTCATTCATAAGAATAGAGCACCATGACTTAATCCTTCCCGAAGATCTTACCTTTTAAGATGACTGCACTAGGCATTTGATCCCAATATATGAACTGTAGGGGAGAAATGAGCACAGATGTTCTAATCAGGGCATAGAGACTTGTCTTAGGGTTTTTTATTCCTGTGAAGACACCATGACCATGGCAGTTTTTACAAAGGCAATATTTAATTAAGGTGGTTACTTATGGTTTCAGAGGTTCGGTCCACTATCATCATGACAGGGAGCACGACAGTGTTCAGCAGACATGGTACTGGCTACATCTTGACTAGAAAGCAGCAGGAAGTCAACTGGCTGTCACACTGAGTGGAGCTTGAGAAAGAGACCTCACAAGGACACACTTCCTCCAACAAGACCACGCCTACTCCAACAAGGCCATGACTCCTTATAACACCACTTATTTTGGGGGACTTTTTTTTTTTTTCCAAACCACCACAAGACTCTTCAGAAATATTGCTGTCAAGAGGCAAAGAAAAGATGAAAAAGATGTTTACCTTAATCCGGGAAAGACTTGAGCATGCTATGCTGATGGTGCAAATGAGTGTTACTATCTGGAAGAATAAGGGGACCAGTAAAACACCAGTGAGCAAATCTCCCTCTCTCTGTGTATGCATGCATATGTAGATGTTCATGTGTATATGTGTGTGTGAACATGTTTATGGGTATGTTCACCCACGTGTACCCACACGTGTGGAGGCCAGACTTGCACACATCAGGTATGTTTTCTATCACTCTTCACCTTATCTTTTTGAGACAGAGTCTCTCCCTGAACCTAGAACTCTCCATTTTGACAAGGCTGGCTGACCAGCAAGCCCCAGGTCTTCCTGTCCCTGCCTCCCCAGCACTGGAATTAGCTCACTGTGCTGACATTTTTCTTGGTATCTAGAGAACCCCAGCTCAGGTTCTCATGTCAGAACAGCAAGTACTTATTGAGCTGTCTCCTCAGCTCCAAGTATTCTTTGAACATGCTAAAACTGACAGGAAAGAGAGCAACAGAGGGTCTCCACACGCAATGTTTCCTTTATGAGACCTGATTTATATGGCTCCTGGGTTCTAGTAGGAACTAAGCTGGTTTTAAGCCTAGTGCTTCCTTCCAAACCTTAGAAAAGACCCCAGAAGTGGCATTCTCCTCAAACTGAAGCTGTCATATACAGGCAATGGTGGGTTCCTCCTGCTTTTTTTTTTTTTCTTTTAAGAAAACCAGGATTTTTATAATAAAGCACAGAATCATCAGGGCAAGGCAAAACTAAGATTACTCACTGTTCAAGGGACGAAATGCGGACTGTTACTGTTTGAATGTGGAATGTCTCTCACGTACCTTAACACTTGGTTTCCAAGTAGTGAGTGGTATTGTTTTGGGACCCTGTGGGTCCTTCAGCAGTTCTCAGCCTGTGGATCATGACCATTGAAAAACACATATTTCTGATGGTCTTAGGAACTGAGATACCACTCAGTTGCAAAATTACAGTTATGAAATAGGAACAAAAATAAGTTTATGGTTGGGGGTTCCTAATACCATTGGAAATATGTTTTCTGATGGTTGTGACCCACAGGGTTGAGAATTGGTCCAGTGAGGCCTAGCTGAAGGAAATTGATCATTAGTGGGCAGGCCTTGCAGGTAACAATCCACCCTACTTTGTGCCTGAACACTCTACTTTTTGATTGATTGTGCTTTGAACTTCCTTTGTGAAAGGAGCCCCCAGTTGCCTTGCCTTACCCAGTATCATGGGCTGTATCCCTTGAACTTCTAGCTAAATAAACATCCCTTCCTTGAAGTTGTTTTTATTAGATCACAGAAAGGAGAAAGTAACTAACATAGGGACTGAGCTCTGTCCACCAAACCTCCGGTCTAGAGCTTGGGCTTGCTACTCCAAGAAGTCATCTTTCCCTTAGTTGCATAGACTCTACTTGAACTAGAAGCAACCCTGTAGAGACAGGGTTGACATTTTCAGTCCTATTGAACTTTTCCCTTGTTTGAATGATGGAAGCATCTCTCATTTCTTAGTTTCACACTCTCAAATGTATGGAACACAATTCCATATGTTTGTTTGTCTTTTTTATTTTTTTTGAGACAGGGTTTCTATGTAGACCAGGTTGTCCTCGAACTCAGATATCCTTCTGCCTCAGCCTCTTGAGTGCTGTGATTAACGGTGTGCTCCACCACTGCCACCACCAACCTCTCAACCAAGGCCTTTGTGGGTGGGTATTTTCTATAGCTAGCTTATCACTAAGGACTCGTCCTTAGGTGAGTCACATAAGAGGCAATATGGATATTATGGGGAAAAATCTACAAGCCTCAACAGAAAACAAAAAGAATATTATGTAGCCTGGAGGCAACATTTTAAAGTGGGTGAGGATACTATTACACTCATTGGCCAACTGGCATAGTCTGAGGACAGTTATTTAGAAATCACCACAACAATGGATACCAACACTATAAAGACTTCTCTATTTTTCACTCTGCAAATTTACCCTATGCCTGGAAATATATTCCATGAAATTAATTCAGGGGATGAAAAAGCTATGCATATGATATTGCTAAGTGAAACCTTATCTCTAGTCTTAGGTAATAATACACGAACACAAGAAACACTGAGGTCTCTGCCTCTCCAATGCTGGAACTAAAGGTGTTCTCCACCTTGTCTAGTTTGACACAGTGTCACATGCCTTTGATCCCAGCACTCAGTAGGTGAAGGCAGGTCCATCTCTTTGTGAGTGTTAGGCCAACTGAGTTTGTATAGTGAGTTCCAGGCTAGTGAGGCTACCTAAGTGAGACCTCAAACTTTTAAAATTTCATTTATTAGTACTGCTAATAAAATGTTTAATAATTGCCAGGATAACAGACTGTCTCATGTTTATTTTGAAGTGTTCAGATATTTCTGTTAAATTAACATGGCAATTTCTAAAGATTTTGCCAACCTACCTTTACAACCTTTCCCTAAGGATTCATTTCTTTCATTTTAGAATCTGAATGTGTATTAGAATGTACTAACAGTTATATAAGCACTATTAAAATTTATATCTAATTTACTTTGATTATAGGATCACAAAGTATGCTCTACCTAGAATGCATAAACTAAATTCTACTTGCTAATAACATCATTTTCTTGAGATTCCTCTGGGTCCAATTTTCAAGTCTATTTGCATCTATCTGTCGATTAAACTTCCTTATTAATCAAATATTGATGTGAGAACCCATCCTGCTGTATTCATTCAATCCCAGTTAGGGTTCTTATGTTTTTCATACTGTCTTTCTTTGACATTTATTTGTTTTCCAAAATACTAGTTGTGACGTCTAATTGCTGATGAAGCTTCTCCTATTTTCATGGCCCAATGCATTTATTTTTATAATATGAAAAGACAGGACATGAGGGCTAGTAATCATTTGGCTTAATTTGGGATCTTGACCCAACTCCATTCAATATGTTTGCTGTTGTGCTCAGGGAGGTTTCGCTCCTCCTATATCTCAGACTGCTCTATTCGTCTCCTTTTTTAGGTTAACAGTAGTTTCTTTTATTAATTTTTTAAGTAGACAGTGACATCACATGCAAACAACAATTTTGTTTTTTGTTTTTTTTCTTGAAGCTCTATTTTTGTTATTTCACTAGCTAGAAAATTCAGACTGTTAAATGCTCAGAATGATGGAGGGCATTCTTATGATGCTAACATGACTCAATCTTTCCCATGTATACAGCATATGGCGCTGGTGTCTATAGAGACATCCCTATCATGTCTGGATTATATTTTTGTTCTTTTTATTTCTACATTACAAACAATAGTGCAATGGACTGGATATGAAATTCTCCTAAATGTCCATAAACTATTGATTGCCAGCTGATCTGCCTTTAGGATATGATGAGATTATAAAGTGTCCGACCTCATCAGTGGGTCAGTTCACTAATGGATTCATGATTCGATGGGCTTTTGGTTGGGATGATAGTTGAGGAGATAGGACCTTCTTGAAGGGAGTGGATCCTTAGGGGTCTCTCTCCTCTGTCCTTGACCTCTGCCTTCTTTCTCTTCATGAGGTGATCAACTTTGTCCCACCATATGCTCCCTGCTGTGATGCTCTGTCCTGTAACAGGCTCAGAAATAAAAGAACCAAGTGACCATGGACTGAAATCTCTGACGCCATAAGCACAAATAATAACTCTGTCCTCCAGATTTCTTTTCTCAGGACTGGGCATTGCGATGCATGTCTGTACTATTAGCACTCCGAAGGCTGAGGCAAAGGGATGGCGGGTTGGAGGGTTGATTGGGCTATATAAAAAGACTTCATAATTAAAAAGAAAAGTAAAGAAAGACCCATCTTATCACTATCCAAAATTTAACTCTTCCTCAAGAACAGGAGTTTGCCAGGACTCTGTGTATCCTGGTTGAGATGCCAGATACATGCTGTCACTATGCTGTCACTATTGGACAGGAAGAAACCAACAAGGTCATAACGCTGACACCAACTTTTCCAGTTCACACCAGATTGGACATCAGGACTTGTTGTTACTCCCACCAACGAGGACACAGTGGCAGGGTTAGGACAGTTTTCTCCAAATGTGCCGTCTGCATCATTTACCCAGTTGATTATTTGTTCTTCTAAAAGGGATTTGATTCTGAACTATTCCATATAGACAATTTTCCTTAATCCTAAATTCTTAGAACTATTGCTTTCCTTGTGGACACTAATAAATGTGCCCAGTTAACTGTTGTACTCACAGCTATTTCCATAAAGTTCATCATGGACTTTTCTAACTAAATACAAGGCTAATAGAGTCTCTCTCTCTCTCTCTCTCTCTCTCTCTCTCTCTCTCTCTCTCTCTCTCTCTCTCTGTAGCAGTTGAATTAATCTCCCCTCCCCCACGCTTCACCAAAGCTGAACTACCTTTCTCTAAGTGTGTGCTTGGAAAGGCTTTTCTTAATATTTAAGACTTCAACTAAGCTCCAGTAATAAACTTTATAGGCAAGATTTCCAAATTGTGAAAAAAATTCAGAGAACTCTTATTTCTTGGTACTTTGCTCACTGAAGAGAAGCCTTGATGTGACTGACCTCTAGGCCTCACACTCAGGAGTCTTTATCACCTTTATTATTTGGACTGATGACCGCTCACAGGCTGCCTAATCACAGGTCCCTTCTAAGAGAAGCTGTTCACAGTGAGTTCTCACAGCTACGGCCATTTATTCCATTGTTACCTCTCATACCACACATCTCAAAGACATAGCGGCTACCCAGCTAGCTGTAGTCAGGGTAGCAACCTTGTTCCAGATGTTTTTCCTTTTTATATTTTGCTTTTTTGAGACAGAATTCTACCATGTAGCAGAGGCTGGTCTCAGACCTGTTGTAATCCTCCTGTCTCAGCCTCCTATATGCTGAGATTGCAAGCATGAAGCACCACACCCAACTACCACATGCTTCTCTTTTAGGGTGAATCACATTTCTCTCCTAGTAAGGAAGAATTGGGTCACTGAAAAACTAAATCAAGGCTGTAAAGATTGCTCTGAAGTTAAGAGCTCTTGCTGGTACTGCCAAAGACTTGTTTTCTAGATCACAAGTGGTGCTTCACAACTTTATGTAAGTCTAGTTCCAAGGGATTCAATGCCCGCTTCTGACCTCTGCTGGAACCAAGCATGCACATGGTGCACATGCATACATGCAGGCAAAACAACCACATATTAAATTAAATAAATAAATCTAATTAAACAAGAGACTAAATTAGCTAGATCACAGGCAAAGATAGACATCATAAGAGGCCAAATAACATATTCAAGCTTTGAGGAAAGAATGGCTATGAAGAGTCAGAGTAATGGGAGACAGAGCCAG
Organism: Phyllotis vaccarum; assembly: GCA_033318265.1. Lineage (NCBI taxonomy): Eukaryota > Metazoa > Chordata > Mammalia > Rodentia > Cricetidae > Phyllotis > Phyllotis vaccarum. The sequence goes on along the minus strand of JARWLC010000004.1, from coordinate 28,426,434 downwards.
ACACACACACACACACACACACACACACACACACACACACACACACACACACACACAGAGAGAGAGAGAGAGAGAGAGAGAGAGAGAGAGAGAGAGAGAGAGAGAGAGAGAGAACAATTATTTTGAGAATAGCAAGTGAGTCCTAAGAATGAAGTGACCTGGTTGGATCCCCCAGTACTCTCTAATCACCACATCACCCTTTATATGGGTTAAAGTGAGTTCTCCTGCCATCAAGAGACCAGCTGGCTAGGGATGGTGGTTCATGCCTATTATCTCAGCATGCTGTGGGCAGAGACAGAGGAACTATAATAAAACTGAGGCCAGCCTAATCTACTTAATGTGCTTCCAGGCCAGCCAGGGCCCCATAGTGAGAGTCCTCTGAAAGAGGATGTATTTGGCATAGTGTACTTAAGGCAGAGGAATTATGTCATTAGGAAGACAAGGAAATTTCAAAGATCTGTCTTTATCATCAGCCGGTTGTGTCTCGAGTAGGCCTTGATAGAACTGGAATGGAATGTCCACATCTCTTCACTCTTCTAATGAAGACACATGGCCACCATCAAACGCTTATAAGAATTGAGCAGATATATTGGGTGGATGTCCCCACATGTCCACCCACCTCTCAAATTAGCCATGGTGACAGAATCACTCACCTCTCTGTTCAATTTCTCTGTAAACAAGAGAGCAAAGGAAAGACTTCAAAGGGACTGAGACTTTGAGATGGCTCAGTTGTGTAAGTGTGAGAATCTGAGTTTGAATCCTCAGAACTCAAGTAAAATACTGGGCACAGCTGTGTAGCTCTGTAATCCTAGTATTGAGAGGCAGACAGTGGGGGATCCTCAAACTCACTGACCGGCCAGTCTACCCAAGTTGGTGAGTTCCATGTCCAGTCAGAGACTCTGTCTCAAAAACTAAAGTAGAGAAGAAATTGAGACTATTGACCTGTGGCCTCCACATATATGTAAGAACAGCTATGCAGATAGATACATGCAAACTCATAAACATACATACACATATGTAACACACGGTTATAGGGAGTGTACACACTCAGCTGTAGGAAAGAGCTGGCACTTCTGTTTGGTGTCACACTCTAGGATTCTTCTTGACCTGAAGGCATTCTCCAGAGCCCAATACAGAATAGTTTTTCTTAATCTAGGACTTGAAGGGTATAGGAGCATAGGAGAAGTGTAGTCTCTGTGGAGGAGATAGCATGAAATATCCTGAGGATTAAGGACAGAAAAGCTAAGAGAAACTTAACATGAATGAGTTCCCAGCTGTTCCTGATGGGAGAAGTAACTCAGGGATCTAGGTAGGGAAGCAGGGACTAAGCCCTGAAATGCTGCTGGTCTATCAAAGAGAGTCTTGGGAGCTGGAGGACCATGTCCTAACTGCCCTTAGGGACACCAGTCTGATGGTTAGTGGGGAGTGGACATCAGGAGGCCTGGGTCAAGATCCTAAGAAAATACAGATGTTTACATAGAAAGAGGAAAGGGGAGAAAGTGAGAAATTTGCCCAATAGAGAGGTCTGTCATGGCCCTGGCACTGCCCGGCTTGTATTGTTGGAAGGATGATGGTGATCTTTGGGAACACAGAGCCCGAAAGGGACTATGGGAAAGAGAAGCAAAGGAAGGAATAAGGGAAGATGGTCATCCTTGAAGCATGCCGAGACACCCCAAAGATTCTGCTGAGGCGTTAACATCAGAATTAAACACACTCTCTGTTTAGGAGGACTCAGAAAGATACTTTAGGCATAGCCAAATTGGACTGAATTTTCACGTCTGCACTTATGCCTGGCTTCTCTCACTAAATTCCTCAATGTGTTTTAAGCTTGTTCAAAAATTAAAAAAAAAAAATTAAAGAGAATTCAGCTATCCTGTGGCTTCATATCTTTGGATTTTCACTGTAATGTGAAGGCTTTATAATCATAAGTTTCCAGAATATTTCTAATTTATGTTTCCACATTAGAAAAATCAAAGGCTTTCTGCTTAGATTGGATCTCTGATAAGAATTCTCTCCACAGAGGAAAGAAAGGATGAAGGATCCCAGAGGTGATTGCTGGGACAATGATTTTTGAGTGAATTTAGTTTTAATTACTGTTTTATTTAATTGCAAGTGGGTCCTGTGGAAAAAAGACACCAACAAAAGAAATAATTGTTCAAAGAATTACATCTGCGCTGCATTCTCTGTCAGAAATTTCTCATTAAAAATGTGTTCCTTTAAAAGTAACTGAAAGCAGCTGATGAAATAGAAGAGCATGGAAACTTTCAAATCCCTGTGCAAATTGGGATTCATCAAGGACCATTTGTCAAAGGCTTGACTCAATGACAGAGTCTGTTGCTTCTTATATCCATGAGCTGGCTTTCATACTCAGATCCAGACATTGGCGGCTTTATTTCCATAGGTGGGGATTTGCCGGTTACACACTTCCAGTTTGTAATGGTTTTGATGTTTCTGAAGCATTAGAACTATTCTGACTTTTCCATTTAGCAGGGACTCCAGATACTGCGTTTTTCTTTGGGAGTTAGCTAAAGAGGACGAGGGTGGGAGGAGGGCATCCGAGAGCTCTTTTTTTAAAGGGGGGTGAAAATCACAAAGACCATCCTGACGCCTGCATTGCTGATAAGGGTGACACATGCGTTATGAGCATGCTATGTTAGAAAAACAAGACGAATAGATTTGTGCCTTTCTTCAGTGTCAGTATTGATCGAACGACAATCGACTCAGTAATTCCACTGGTAGCAGTTTGCCAGATTATCCCGCCTACATTGCTAATCTGATTGAGGCAAATGCAGGGTTTGCCTTGTCTTATTCCAATCTTAATTACCAATGTTAACTCTCCCATCACACAGCATATAGTAATATGTGCACAAGTGTAGTTTACAGAAGGATGCATGTTAAAGGGGTGGTAACCGAGTTTTAGAAAATAGGCTGATAGAAATACAAGGTATGAATGGGATAATGAGCCCATACCAGCCATATGGAAGAAGCTGTTACTGTTGAGACCAGGCTGTGGGACAGTCTGGGTTTAGAGACAATGGAACCAGATGGGTGAGTAGTGGGGCAGGCAAATGGCAGCTGAGTCAGCCACATCATAGTGGGGGATCAAGTTCTGGGGATTCTCTGCCTGTCTGTCCTTCATGCACACCCACATGCACATGCATGCATGCATGCATGCACCAGGTATGAGATAATATGTTGTTCCTTGCAGGGTTAACTATATATACTTTATGGAGTTCAGGTGAAGAAGTCCTTGGTCTGGTGTATCCCGTAAGTTCTTGGGCCCATTTTCTCTGATATGATTCTAACACTTTCATGTATCCCTACAGTCTCCACTTACCTCAATAAATTTATAGAGTGATCCTTTTTTTTTACTACCAGGAATATGTGGAGATATTTTTAAATCAAATAAAAAAAGTCAGAGATATCAAAGGGATCTACCCACAGTCAGTCTAGGAGGATCAGACAGTGGTAACTCACACCTTTAATCCCAGCACAGGGAATATCCCAAGAGTGGTGACCTACGCCCTTAATCCAATCTGAATTTAAGGTCATCTTAGTTTACTGAAAGAGTTCCAGGCTCCCAGGCAGAAAGTGGTGGTGCCACGCCTTAACTGAGTGAAGAAAGTATTTAAGGCAGGCATAGAAAGACAGAGGCCAAAGAAGTCATGGCTCACACTGTTAGTCCCAGCACTTGGGAAGCAGAGGCAAGAGAATCTCTGTGAGTTCAAAGCCAGCCTGGTCTTCAAAGCAAGTTCCAGGACAGCCAGGACTGTTACACAGAAAACTCTGTCTGGAAAAAACAAATAAACAAAAAAGCAGACTGGAGGAGGTGGATCTGTCCTCTGATATCTCTGACTGTTTTTATTATATTTGAAAATATTCCTACAGGAATAAGTCATTTTTCAGTATTTACTATATGGGTAGTACCAGGCAAATGGTATTGTTTGTGGGTTTACCCAGGAGCACAGTCATCCTTCACCATCAAAATGGAGTCAAGATCTGTTAATAAAATGGAGTTTCACAACAAGGCACTGCCTGGTAGACCACTGCTGTACACAATATAAAGTAACTTAGGGTAGGAAAGAGTTCAGTCTCAACAGTGTGTAAAACAGTTATTCTCAAAACTATCACCATCTAGGGCATTTCTTTTTAAATATGAAAAATCAGGCCTACTTGAAAGGCCACCAGGACAAATATTAAAAGACAATGAGATAAAGTTAAAAATTGCACCACTGCACAACCCGGCCATTCTTCTGCTGAATGCATCCCCAAGAGAAGTGAAATTACCATCTCAGAATATGGGCGTCTTTTCTCTGCCACTGTAGCACTGTCTGAAGTAGTCAGGGTATGGGGACAGCCTGAGTGTCCATCAGTGGATGGATAGATAAAGAAAGCTTCACTATCACACACACACACACACACACACACACACACACACACACACACAATCAAGCCTTAAAATAATGGGATTTTTTTCTATGTGATTTTTCTATGTGACAATATAGTTAAGCCTGGAGGATATTAAAGTCAGCGAAGTAAGCCAGACACTAATAGAAAAAAACAATGCACAGCCTTATGTGTGGAATCAAAAACTTCAAATACACAGAGAGGGAGAACAAGACAGTGACTGTAAGAGGTGATCGGGGGAAAGGGAGGGGTGAGGAGGGTGCGGCCCCAAGGATGTAGAATAGCAGGTTTTTAAGATGAACAATTATATAAATCCAACATGCAACACTAATCCCATTGGTTAAAAAAGCATCCTGTAGCTGGGATTCTTGTTAAATGAGTAGATTTTAGCTGTCCTTATCACAAAACCTGTTCATAAAAAGAACAAGTATGTGAGGTGATCTGCCCCACTATGGCAGCCATTTTATTTTCTATACATTTACTACAGCATTGTGTTACATACCCTAAGTTGTGTGATAACATTTAGTAAGACCAAAGAAAGCAACCTGACTTTGGTACCATGGATATGAGAGCAAGAGTTGGCATAAAGATGACACAGACATTGAGATTTGGACCATGTCTTCTCTAGAGGAAGAAAAGGCAGCTACCTAGTCATTGACTTTATTGCACATCTGTTATGGACAGGGACAGACTGGCAAAGACTGGGAATCCTTGTCTTAAGGGCATATGTAGGATACAGAGGGAAAAGGTATGTATGTACCAATGTGACTTCTATAATGAAGGTCCAGTGATCAAATAATTACCTGAAGCTCTTCAGCATCATAGAACCATTGTTTGATATGTATCAAGTCAGTGCTTGAAGAAGGGCCTATTTCCTGGCTAGCAACAGAAAAGTCTCATGATACTGGCCCAGTGCAGGGGTTATTTGTATTATACTCCAGAAGGCCTGGAGTTTGTTGTTCCTGGCTGGGGCCATCCAGCACTCATGGTATTCTGTGTCTGCCTTAGCCTTAGGAGGTGTGGCTGTTGCTCTCCCAAAGATGACTTGTGAAATGCAAGATGGAGAAGTGTGAGGAGCTGGGAGAGATGGCACATACTTGTAATCCCAACCTCAAGGATTTCAAGTTCAATGTCAATCTGGATAGCAATAACTTGCATCGCAAAAAAAAAAAGAAAGACGAAGAAGAGAAAGAGAAGGGAAAGAAGAGGGAGAGCAGGGAGAGGAGGAGGGAGAGGAGGAGGGAGAGGAGGAAGGAGAGAGAAGGGAGAGAGCAGGGAGAGGAGGAGGGAGAGAAAGGGAGAGGAGGAGGGAGAGGAGGAGGGAGAGAGAAGGGAGAGGAGGAGGGAGAGGAGGAGGGAGAGGAGGAGGGAGAGGAGGAGGGAGAGGAGGAGGGAGAGGAGGAGGGAGAGGAGGAGGGAGAGGAGGAGGGAGAGGAGGAGGGAGAGAGAAGGGAGTGAGAAGGGAGAGAGCAGGGAGAGGAGGAGGGAGAGAGCAGTGAGAGAAGGAGGGAGAGGAGGAGGGAGAGGAGGAGGGAGAGGAGGAGGGAGAGGAGGAGGAAGATGAGGAGGGAGAGGAGGAGGGAGAGGAGGAGGAAGAGGAGGAGGGAGAGGAGGAGGGAGAGGAGGAGGGAGAGAGAAGGGAGAGAGCAGGGAGAGGAGGAGGGAGAGGAGGAGGGAGAGGAGGAGGGAGAGGAGGAGGGAGAGAGCAGTGAGAGAAGGAGGGAGAGGAGGAGGAGGAGGAGGAGGAGGAGGGAGAGCACACCGAGGGTGAATGGTATGAGTGTAAGAGAAGCAAAGATTTCTCAGAGCTCTCAAGCACACTTCGTCCTCTTCGATATCTGCCAGAACTGTCACCAGGCAATGTCTAGCTTATAAAAAGCATCTTGGAGATTAAGCATGTTATCTGGGCCAATTTTTATTCTGAACAAAACTAAAAAAGAAAAAAAGAAACTAAAGAAAAACAGAAGAAAAATCAATCTTGTCATGGAAGTTGCACGTGAAAGGACTCATCTTGCAGACCCAAAGCTTCAGGATCTCCAAGACACAGGGCAACAGCAGGATGACCAAGAGGAATTCCAGTGATTGTCCAGCATTGGTAGTGTATCAGAAACCAGAGGCCTTGAACTAGACCAATGACACGTTGTAATGAACATTTGCAAGTAAAGATATATGGATAGAAAGGTTTACTTTGTGACTCTAGGACTTTTGAAGTTGGACTAAATGCATTATGTTATGGCTACAAGCCTATGGGGCTAGTTTGTGGAATGTGGTGGTTTGAACAGATATGGCCCCATAGACTTCTGTGTTTGAATGCTTGACCCATAGAAAGTGGCACTAGTATGGCTTTGTTGGAGTAAGTGTGGTCTTGTTGGAGGAAGTGCATCACTGTGCAGGAGAACGTTGAGGTCTCTTACATGCTCAACTTGCACAGTGGGATACACAGTTGCTTCTGCTGCCTGTGGATCAAGATGTAGAATTCTTTCTCCAGCACCATGTCTGCCTGCACATTGCCATAAAGATAATGGACTAAACCTCTGAAACTGTAAGCCAGCCTCCATTAAATGTTCTCCTTTGTAAGAGTTGCTGTGGTCATGGTGTCTCTTCACAGCTATAGAAACCTTAACTAAGACAGCCTTCACCTTTGTGTTTGAGAATTGAAATGAACGTCTATTGGGTCTTATCGCACCCCTCTCGGCCCCAGGAAGTTCTCCGTTTGAGTAAGGCATTGGGATGCTTAGGCCACAGCACAGCATCTGTTTAATCCTATGCCTCCTCCCCATTTTTTTCATTGTACTTAGAAATGACTCCAGCTGTATTTCAACTTAGATCCCAACCATGTTTGTGACCCTGTCTGTTTTTCAATCTCATCCTGAGGCATGTCCTTTGCTCTCTCTTGAACTCCTATGACTCAGAGGAGCCTTCTCCCCTACTTCCCATTAAAATGCTATTTCTTTGTTTTCTCACTTTCAATGATCACTGCTCCTAACATAATGATGCATTTGCTGACCTGTGTCTGGCCTGCCTGCACACGGATCTTATGTATATCCGTAAGTATTTGTATCTATTTCTGCTGAGTAGGTGCTGTCTGGGTGGTTGAATGAACAGATGACAAAACTGACTTAGGGAAGTCTTAATAGTAAGAAGGAGTTGCATGTTCAACTAGAGATAACGTGTGATAAACCACTGTTTGGCAAAGAGGATTGGTCTTTGTTCCAGAATCTGCTCCAGAGGACAGATGGGTGAGTTCCTGGAGAGCTCTACTGACTAAGGACTTCAAGGAATCAGGTAATGTCTTAGTTAGGATTTCTGTGATGAAACACCACAAGGCAAGTTAGGGAGAAAAGCTTTTGTTTGACTTACACTTCCTCATTGCCGTTCATCACTGAAGGAAGTCAGGATGGAAACTCATACTGGGCAGGTTTTTGGAGGCAGGAGCTAATGCAAAGCCATGGAAGGGAGCTACTTACTGGCTTGCTTCCCCTGGCTTGCTCAACCCACGTTCTTATAGAACTCATGACTGGCAGCCCATGGATGGCACCACCCACCATGGCTGGGCCCTGCCCCATTGCTTACTACATAAGAAAATGCCTCACAGCTGGATTTCAAGGAGGCGTTTCCTCAATAGAGGCTCCTTCATCTCTGATGACTATAGTTTGTGTCAAGTTGGTGCCCAAAACCAGCCAGTACAACTTGACCCTTGTCCACTTGACACACAAACACATCACCATTAAGCCACAACCCTTCCTTTCTTATTCATTTCCAAGATCTCACACTAAAAACATAGCTTTATAAGTCCCACAGTCTTCACAAATTCAAACACATTAAAGTTTCAGTCCCTTTAAAGTAGCCAATCTCTTTTAAAATCCGAATTCTTTTAAATTCAAAGTCAGCTGTGGGTGCCAGTGAAATAAACCAAATACTTTCTTACTTCAAGATGGAAAAATCAGGGCACAGTCATAGATCAAAGCAAAACCGAACTCTAACCATCCAGTGCTTGAGGATCTGCTCACGATCTTCTGGACTCCTCCAGAGGGCTTCGGTTGCTTCTCCAGCTCCGTCCCCTGCAACACAGCTTGTCTTCTAGGCTCTGACTGGCTCCACTCCCCTGCTGCTGTTCTTGGTGGCTATCCCAGGGTACTGGCATCTTCAAAATGTTTGGGTTTCTGCTGCAGCCAGGCTGTACTTTGACCAATAGCCTCTCAGGCTCTCTTCATGCTGCTGAACCTCCTTTTCTCTGCATGACCCCTTCAGTCCTGGGCCTTCATTTGCCAGTGAGGCTTCACCTTCACCAGTGAACTCTCCCCTCTTACAGTGCCAAGCCTCAGCTACTCTCCATGACCCCTTCAGGACTCCAAAATCATCACCCCCTAGTCCAGCTGCCAGCACAAGGTACATACAACCTTGGCTGCCTCTGGAACATAGCTTCTCTGTGCTCTCAGGAGCACAATTCCCATAATATTTCACCTCAGTGAGTCCGGTCTCTTCTTAGTCAAAGCTAATTTCTTACCTCTAGCTGACCCGCATCAAGCATCCTAGCAAAGCAAAGTTTTGCTTTAGTACTTCTGTTAATCTTGTTAATCACAGCTGATTCTTCAGCTCTACAGAGCCATAAAATCTTATTTCACAATAACAAATGGCCCTGATAGAGTCTTCCCTCTGAAATGTCACACGCCAGGCCTGCATCCTCTGCACTGACTGCTTTTAATATTCTTATCTTCCAAGCTCCCACACGACATCTCTTAGAGCTCTTGATGCTCAAAGGCTCTTCTAGCCCTAGGTTCCAAAGTCCTTCCACAATCCTTTCCAAAACAAGGTCAAGTCTGTCACAGCAACGCTCCACTATGCTGGCACTAAATTTGTCTTAGGGTTTCTGTTGCTGTGACAAAACACCATGACCAACAAACAAGTTGGGGGAAAAAGGGTTAACTGGATTAAGCTTCCACATTGCTGCTCATCACTGAAGGAAGTCAGAACAGGAACTCAAACAGGGCAGGATCCTGGAGGCAGGAGCTGATGTAGAGGCTGTGGAGGAGAGCTGCTTACTGGCTTGCTTTACCTGGCTTACTTATAAAACCAGCCGGTATTCCTACCTAATCTCTGTCACACCGAGAAAGTGACTTGTCATAAAATAAATAAAAATCTGGGACACAAGCTCATGTCACTAGGACCGCCAATCTCATGTCCATACTGCCTCCCTCCCTCCCTCCCTCCCTCCCTCCCTCCCTCCCTCCCTCCCTCCCTCCCTCCCTCCCTCCCTCCCTCCCTCCCTCCCTCCTTCCCTCCCTCCTTTCCTTTCTTTCTTTTTAAGCACTTGCCTGAAGAGAACGCTATGATTAGCTTTTTGTAGAAGATTCGTTGTGCCTGACTGAGGGCCAGGCCGAAATGTCTTCTCTGAAGGGACAGAAAAATGGACTCAGTGACACTTCCTGTGTGAAGCCTATTCACGTCAACAGCTCAAAGGGCACAGTTCCTGCTTAACCAATTCCTGCAGACATGGTCAGACCACAGAAGATCTTATCCTGTGGCAGACTGCTTATGAAATTCTTGGCTGGATGCCTTTCAACCGCACGAAAGACACCCACCCCATGGTGGTTTGGAGAGCCCAGCCAGTGTGATGGGCACAGCTGTGTTCTGTCAGCTCAGGTATGTAGGAGATTCACTTTCTCGCCTCAACTTAGCACATTGCATTAAGTTCAATGTACTTGTCAGCATTTCTGAACTCAGGTGCCCATTTAGGAAATTTTGTAATTATTTTTGGTTCCGGTAGCAATACTAACATATTTGGTGTTGCTTATCCATGTGTGAACTCCAGTTCAGGGGGATCTGATGCCCTCTTTTGGCCTCTTCGGCACCTGCACTCACGTGGGACACACACATTAAATAATGCATCTTAAAAAACGTATTTCTTTAGCAACATGAAAAGTTGAGTGAAGCTAAAAGATCAGCAACAGAGAAGGGGAATGTATATAAAATACTTAGGAAAGCAGACTTCCTATTGTTGCTGTTCTTAGGAATTGCTTCAAAGCAAGGGTGTTATTGCAGTGTGCTAGAGAAGTAGATTATTAGTGTGAGAGTACAAGGCTGCAGTGCCCTTTGTCACTGTGTAAGTGAAAAGATGCAATCAAGAATGCATCTTTTTTTTTTTTTTAAATTGATGGTAACATTATGGAAGGAAACCTGGACCCAATAATAACAATATGGTGGGAACAGTTTATCCCACACACAGGGCAATAGTGTGGAGCAAAGCAGATTTTGAAAAGACTCTATATGAGATTTTCTCAGGAATTTATCAATCAATTAATTTGGTTTCCCTTTTATATATGCATTGCAGTGACAAGTAATAAAAATCTATGTCCCAATAAGTCTAGAGAGATTTTTCGCAAAAGTAAAATAAAAATTTTAAGGGGTGAGAATGAACTGTTTCATAGATTAATTTCAGACACACTTTCTCCTTAGTGAGACACAAATTAATGATGCATTTTACAATCAATGGCATCTTCGTATCCACAAAATAGCTGATTTCTCAATTGTGTTCTCGTTCCTTTGTGTAATAAAAATTAAATTTCAGGCAGCCCGGCAGCTCAGTCCCCCAGCCCACCCCCACGCAGACACAGGCGTTCTTTGAGGCTGCTAAGGCTGGCCTATGTTTTCTCATCTCTCTTTAGCTACCTTGGTCTTTAGAACTCAATGGGAGAGCAGACTCATGGTTTTCTTTACTTCCTGAACATCTAGAGACAAGTCTCCCATTGACTGTCCTAATCACCTCTGAAAGTGGGATTATCATATAAAGTTTATACTCTTTATCTCACTATGATTGGTCACATGCAGAGAGGTTAGAGAAAAGGGCTGAACTCATAAAAACAGCCAGCTCTAAGAGTCCTGACGTTATATTATTTTTTTCTAGTTGGTTTTTGCTACTTAGTTGATGTTCTGGATAACTTTTGGAAATTTGACACAAGCTTGGGCATCTGGGAAAAGGAAACTTTAGTTGAAAAAAAAATGCCTCCATCCCGTTGGTCTGGAGAGAAGTCTATGGGAGTATTTTCTTGATTAATGATTGATGTTAGAGGACCCAGCTCACTGTAGGTGGTACCACCTCTGGGCAGCTAGTCCTGGGTTGTATAAGAAGCAGTCTTACAGTAAGTAAGCAGTGTTACTCCATGGCCTCAGCTTTGGGTCCTGCCTCTAGGTTCCTGCCTTGAGTTCCTGCCTTGGTTCCCTTCAATGATGGGCTGTGATTGGGGTGTGTAAGCCAAATAAACCCTTTCCTCCCAAAGCTGGTTTTGGTCAGTGATCACAGCAAAGGGACTAAACTAGAACAGTTGGCTTGTCAATATCTTTCATGCAGTGAATATTACATCAGGCCTAGGCCGATGTGTATCCTGCTTTGTTCACACAGCACAGTGACCGAGGAATCTTCCATGCTATTATGAAGTCTTTAGAAACATGAAACAAAGCCATGAAACTCATGATACCTAGTTTAGTTTAGGTATCCATTTCCTTTATGTTGATCATATGTGGCTTATTCTCACTGTTATAAGACATAAATTATTGCATTGTGACTAAAATCTTTGTACATAAATTTTCCCATGTTTCTGATTATTTTTTTTGAGAAATATACAATTCAACTAAGATGACCATATGGAGACACTTATACTCAAAAGTGTAAATGTATGTTAAACCTAGGCTCATTGCTTACTAGTGACTCATTTAAATAAAGTAACTTACATTTTTTTTTTTAAAGAAAACCCAACCTAAGATTCCTTAATAGAAAAATAGAATTGAGATTACTAGAAAGACTGTCATGTAAAAAATACTCTATTTCCCTAGATTTGGCTCAGTCTTTTCTCTGTGAATTTTTTTTTGTATTTGTTGAATACTTATAATCATATTAAACTATAATTGATGCTTCTGGTTAAAGAAAAAAAATTAACATTATTGATAGAAGAACACTGATCTTCATGAAGGTGAAATCTATAGTCCAGAAACTCTCTAGCCCCAGTTTATACTCCCCTTTCATTAGTGGTTACATTAATGCTTATCTAAGGGTGGCCCACACACTGAGTGGGCCAGAAGAGCTCCACAAGCCTTTCTCTAGCCTCTGTGGGGCCTGTTGCCTGTTCCCAGTCTTATAAGAAGAGCCTGGCATTGGTCCACAGGAGGGGATGCACCATGCCTACAAAGTTTGACTCTAAGAGTTACTTGTGGAGTTTTGTTAATAGTTTTCAATCAAAAGTGTGGAAATCTATGCAGCAGCACTCCTGGTTTTCACTGAACATAAAAGTTACTCTAAGTTGTGTAGTAGGTCTTATGTTAAAGAAATGCTCAAAGCCAATGTAGAGTTGAAGCATTGTCCTCTTTAAGTCATGACCTCTTGTTCAATAGTACCCCATTCCTCAAGATATTGGAAACTGTTTTCAGAATCCTGAGCACATTTTTCTTATTATTATCAAGGGAGAAAAAAAAATCCTTTCTTCTTATTGTTCTTTTGTTTGTTTGCATTTTGAGACAAAGTTAGCCCAGGATGGCCTCAGATTTGTGACCTTTCTGCCTGATTCTCCTGAAAGCCAGAGTTATAGATAAGAACCACCACACTTGGTCCAGTAGAAGAAGTTTAATTTTTTTGAGAAGAAAATCGATTTTCTGATATTTCTAGTGATGTTTAGAATCAAATGTGAATGAACAGTGGTGTGAGTGGAATGATGGACAGTATAAAAATAACCAGAGTCCTACTGAGAAGGAGAGAATCATTCGCTGACAGTATACAAAATGAATTTTAACCATGGCAAGGTCTTGGGGACATGTAGATCAACTGAGTTGGATGTCCAGAATGATAATTTATTTCAAGACAGCATTTCTCTGTGTAGCCCCGGCTGTCCTGGAAATCCCTCTGCAGATTAGACTGGACTCAAAGTCACAGAGTTCTGCCTGCCTCTGCCTCCTAAGTGTTGGGATTAAAGGCATTTGTAGGAAGATTTTTTTGACCTGTTCAGGCCGTGGTCCCAAAGCCACGTGTAAAATAAGTATTCAAAGGCTGATATTAATTACAAGCTGTTTGATCTTGCCTTAGGCTTATTACTTGCTAACACTTTTACTTCAAGCTAACCTATATTCTATTTAGCCATGTGGCCTGGTACCTTTTTCTCAGTGCAGCATCCTCATCCCACTTCCTCTGCATCTCATTGGCATCCGTTCTCCCTCTTCCACCTCCCAGAATTCTCCTAGTCTGGTTGCCCTGCCTCTACTTCCTGTCTAGCTACCTGACCAATCAGCACTTTATTAAACCAATAGGAATGACAAATGTTTACAGTGTAGAAGAGCATAGTCCCACAGCAGGAATGTGCTGCTACCACGACCTAGCCAGACTGATGTGTTTGTTCTCCAAAATGGAGTCACACGGGTCTAGTCTAGATGTATTGCTTATTAGTGATATCATTTGAGTTATTTATGTGGTTTACTCACTTAAGAATTTTATTCAAAATATGAACTGTATATGGCACTTTGCTATATAAGGACAATTTCATATGAACACATGCTATTTACATAATATTAAAAAAACTCATCCTGATATTAAGAAGAAAAGTAAGTGCATATATTAAAATGGGCTTCTATAAAAAGAACAGCCCAGGAAGACCTGCCTTTTTAAAAATAATGACACTTGATTTTGCTTTTTAAATAAAATAGACTCTTTATAGAGAACTTAGAAAATACAGGAATTATATCATTCAAAGACATTCTTCATAATCTGTATTTTAAAGTAGACGTTTTTTTTTGTTTATTTATTTATTTATTTATTTTTTTAAAAAAGAATGATTTTAGGTAACACAAAGAAACCAAGCAGGAGGTACTCAGATGTTCTGTAACCCTTTTCCCCAGAACATGGGCAGCCTTTCCCACAACTGACAGCTGGAATCACGCACCTGTGATGACTGAGGAGCCAGCCTACTTTGACACACCATTACCAATCAGAGTTCATGGCTGACATTTGGGGTTTGCCTGTGCACAGATTTATGGGTTTGGACAAATTCATAAGGACATGTATCTGCATCACAATGTCCTATAGATAGATTCTCTGCTGTAAAGCCTCTGTGATGCTCTTCTTTGTGATATTTTGATAAAAAATAACTTAGGCCATAGGGTCACCTAGAAATAGACTCTGAGAGCTGCCTGCTGAATATGAATGGGAGGGTTCTCTAAGGAGATGGCCCTATTAGGGAATAAGGGGGGTCTCCAGTCTTCAAGGCAGAATCTGACCCAAGTACATTTGCAACCCCATCCCCAAGCCTGGGGAAGCATCAGAACTGGGAGGGTCTTTTGTATGGCTCTGAACCAAAGTGGGGGTGAGACCAGCATCTCTGAATCAGGGAGTCTTTGGCTTTCCTAGAGGCAGTTGATTTTGGATGAGTTTACTTCCTAGGGCCAAGAACAATTCCCAGTGAGGGATGCAGCTGTGAGCTATTAGCAGCGATATTCCCAGCAGCTGGTGAGGGATATGCATTCCAAAGAGCAAACTGGGGCAAAGGCTGCATTTATTACACACTATGATGTGTTAAAATATGGATCATTTAGCATGTGCAACTTCACAGCCTATTCATTATTGGTTAATTCCCCCCCCAGCACTACTATTTTATTATATGTATCATTTATTTGAATGTTCTCATTGTTGAGCAATTAATTTTTGACAAATTTTCACTGTAATGTATAGTATTGTGATGAAGATCTTTGGATGTTTGCAACGTACAGAATTTATTTCAACTCCTAGTATTGACAAGGTCAGGCCAGTGTTTTTATTGCCTTTCTTGAGGATTTTCTATGAGAAACAAATGGCAAAACTCCTCTCTTATGGTCCTCAAGAGTCTGTGTTGCAGAGGCTGTTATCTCCATTTTGTAGACAAGGGTACCGAGACTCAGAGTGACCAAAAAGCTGCTGTATAGGAGCATGAAAATAAAGACGTATACATCAGGAACTAAAGCAATGCATGATACGATTTCACTCAGCTTGTTTTTGCTATTTATTTATTTGTTTGTTTGTTTATCTATTTATTTATTTAATTATTTATTTATTTGGTGACTTTGCTAGGCTAGTCTTTAGAAAGAATTCTGTGGTTAATGGCCTGGTTTATTTTAAAGCATATAGTAAGAACTGGAAAACGTCCCCAAGTCGCTGAGATTTTCCAGCAGTAGAATATGAGGGTTTTTATTTTTTATCTTCCTATAGTCAATATAAAAAAAACCCAAATCCTTAGTTATAACTATGTAACAGTTAATACTATCACCTTGCCAGGATCTAGTATCACCTTGGAGATAAGTCTTTGGACATATCAAGTTTTAGAGCAAGTTAATTGAGGTGGGTAGATCTACCCTAACTCTGGGCAGCACCATTGAATGGGTGGGTCCTGAACTGACTGAATTAAAGGAGAAATTGAGCTGAGCGTTGGCTGTCATTGTTCTTTGCTTCCTGGCTGCTGACGGGGTATGCCCAGCCGCCTCGGCTTCTGCTGCAGTGATGGACTAACTCTCCTAAAATTCATCTCAAATAAGCTTTTTCCTTTTTCTGTTGTTTCACCTCAGACATTTGGTCATAGCTTCAAGAAATGCAACTCCTAGAAATCATGAGAAAGAATAAGCAGCGCACTATCTTGTCTTCCATCAGGTGTGTGAACTTGCCCTCTTCCCAACCAGCCCTTTCCTTTAGCTTGCTAAGTTATTTCAGGGTCAACTTCAAGTGTTTGCTAGAATGGATGCCTACGTTTCAGCAGACAGTTTCATTTGTGAAAGGAGTACGTGACTGGTGTACAGTAATATTTTAATTAAGTAAAGACATGTTACAACTTTTATGCTGTGGAATATTACTTTAACTGTATAAAGGTGTGTTACATTTGTTTATACCACATTTGTTTAATAATGTGAGGATGTGTTACATTTGTGTGTGCTACATTTGTTTAATGATGTAAAGATGTGTTCATTTGTTTCACTTTGCCTGCCTAAGGCACCTGATTTTAAAAAAAAAGATGAACAAGGGAACGAGAGAGAGAGAGAGAGAGAGAGAGAGAGAGAGAGAGAGAGAGAGAGAGAGAGAGAGAGAGAGAGAGAGAGAGAGAGAAAGCAAAGCGAACACAGTTGGGGCCAAAGCCAGGCAGCTGCCAGCCAGAGCTGAGAAGCAATGAAAGTCAGACACACAGAAGGAAAGAAAGGTAAAGGGCCCCGAGGCAAGGAGTAGACAAAGAAAAACAGGTTATTATATGCTGGTGGGACAAGCATAACATTAAGGCAGAGCATTCATAACTGATACTCAGCCTCCCCCACCCCCAAAGCCTGGTACACACCACAGGGCAGGGAGATGGCCAGGATAAGCAATATTGGACTAGAATACAGAAGCTCTGTAAAGCAGGTGAGAACCTCTGTTTCGCAGAAAAAAATCCCCAAAATATAGGGATTTGTTTTTGACTGGAGCATTTTCTAAAGATTCTTTACAGAAGGCTTAAAAAATCCGATTTGGTTATGTCATAAACACTTTCACTTGAGACTATCATAGGCTTTCCATTTTGGAAGGAGGTGTGGCATGTTATCCCTGACCTTAATATGTGGGAGAAGAAGCTTGAAACCAGCCACTGCCTCTTTCTGGAGGTGTCCCTCTTCAGGGTGAGGATGCCCATGCTGGGAATCAGGAGAGCATCTGCTTTCCATCATTCATGATGTGAAGAACAGAGGAACTCCTGAGTCATGTTTTGGAAGACAACTAGAGTTATCTTGTTCTAGTTTAATACCAACTTAGCTGCTCCTCTTTACAAGTAGTCTAGTGTTTAGTTATGTGTACCCTCTCTCCCTGACTGGGGAATTTCTTTAGAAAATGAAGACTTTTTTTTCATCCACTCAGTTCTGACCTTTGCCACTCTTTCGAACCAAGCTCATTTCCTTACTTAGCTCCTCTTCCGCCGAGGTCGACCTGGGGCTTCCATGAGCCAAAGTCTGTAAGATACACAGAAGAATACTTCCACAGAATAAGCATCAATAAACATGGACTTTCATTCCCCACCTTTGTGGGAATCCTCCGCCCTGGTTCCTTCCCAGAATGCCGTATAGTTGTATGATACTTGTGAGCCTCAATTTCCTTATGTGAAAAAGTACAGATTCTACCTTACTATATATTTTCCATGGCGTTATCTGGGATCGAATGAGGTAATCTACCTAGAATAACTTTCATGGCACCTGGCACAGAGCAGGCAGCCAGTAATTTGTAGCTGGGATTACTTTAAAGCCTGTTAATTTACTTTAAGCCAGTTATTGAAGTGGCTGGGCTGTCTGTGGGAATGGATCGTGTGCTCTTGATTAATTTTCAGCCTTACTGAATTTATTGTGCTCCTAGCATTATTGATCTAGAGTTGCCTTGTGCTTCAGGTGGATGTTTTGATATTTGCACACACACACACTACCCATGATCGCCATGATAGACATAGCCATCACCCCAGACAGTTAATTTGGGTGGTGAGTGAGACCATTTAAAAACCTGCTCTCTTGGCAAATTTCAAGTGTACACACTTTGCAATGAACTGTGGTTACCAGGTTGTATGTTATACTCCAGGGCTTATTCACTTTATGGCTGATGCTCTGTGACCCTTTGGCTTTATCTACATTTTGTTACTGCCATTGCCTATTCCTTTTGGAAACTACTATTATCTGTTTTTATGAATTTGACTCCTTCAGAGTACACAGGAACGTTTACAATAACATGAACGAAACTAGAGGGTTTTATGTCTGAGGAAATCAGCCAGACACAAACATCAGTTTCATTCATGTTATTGTAAATGGCAAGAGTACCCCCCCTCTTTCAATCGCAGAAAAGGGATAGACACTACATAAAGAGTGTAACATTTGAAATTTTGTATGTAAGGTGTTAATATCAGCTTCGTTGTCTTCATTTTCCCTGTTTTTCTATAATTTCTTCTTTCTTTCCTTCTTATTCTTGATAACAAAAGCGTTTCCCCACCTTAGGGGTCATACAAGCCAAAGTCACAGGGCTGCGTGTCTGATACATTGACTCTACTGCTCTCTGGAAACATCTGACCCTGTAGTTCTCTCCTGGCCTTAGCAGTACCACTTGCCTGTTTTTCCCCCGTCTCTCCAAAGAATGCCAAGGCTCTTCCTCTTTCCTTGTCTACAGCTTAGGCAAGTTCCTCTGCACCTCAGTAGGCCCTCTGTGTCACTTCCCTTCCTGGGAAAGCTTTACTTACCAAAGCAAGCAGTGAGTTAGACCAGCTTACAAGCCAGCATTTCACACTGTCATCCTGGAGGTTATTTGGTGAGGACAGAGAGCAGAAAGAGTCCTTTACCTGCTAGATGACATCAGAGGTAAGGGAGACTCAGCTCTTTACCTTGGGGATCTCCCATGGAAACCAATCACACAGCTGAGGTATGGGTTAAATGCCTGTGGCTGTAAGAACACAGCACCATAACCAAAGTGGCTCTCGGTTACAGAGGCAACTCTTGAAGTCTGGAGTCAAGCTGTCACAGGGATAGGATTTCTCAAGGCTGAGAGGGTTATCTGTTCAATGGCATGCTTTGAGAGCTTCTGCTGGCTTGCTGGAAAACTTTGACATCCTTTGGTTTGTGAATGCATCGCTGTGATCTTCTGCCTTAATGCAGTCTCCATTCTGCATGTTCAGTAACCAAATACAGGCTTCTCTAAGGAATGCAGCCATACTACATTAGGGTCCCCACCCTGTGACCTCATTTTAACCTATCTCTATAGGGACCCTATTTCCAAGTGAGGCCACATACAGGAAGGATCAGCACTTGGAAGTGTCATCTTTTGGGGACACAGTAAAGTGTTATGTCATATTGAAGTCTGTGTATGTCAGGGCAGAAGGAACAGCTCATCTCATAGGATGATGGGTGGATGAAAGGGGAGAGTGGGAAGCATAACACCACATGGCAAGCTTCATAGTACTACAGCAGGAGAGAGGACTCCTGGAGAGCAGGGAGCTTTACAAATGCAGAAAGAGCAAAGGGTATGTGCTGGATAACCATTACAAGATGATGGAGCTGTGGAAGGTGCTCCAGTTGATGATAGAAGGTAGTCTGAACACCACCACATAAGCGTATCCTTAAAACTTGCTTGGACAGTGTTTTCTGCTGGGGCTAAAGAAGCTGAGTGATTGGGATCAACAGCCATTCATTCCTTTTTGTTGTTCAGTGCTTGGTACCAACTACTTCTCCCAAGTATACATCAGTGTCTACTACAATGTAGTCACTTGCTGTAGAATATTAGCTGAAGATATGCTATATTCATTTATGTTGTGGGATATTTACTTAATGATGCAAAATGCATTGGATTCTTTCATGTTGCGTTTGCTTAACTCTGTAAAGTTGTGTTACTATGCCTATCTAAAACACCTACTGGTCTACTAGAGAGCTGGATGGCCAATAGCAAGGCAGGAGAGAGAAATAGGTGGGGATGGCAGACAGAGAGAATAAACAGGAGGAGAATGGGAGAGGAGATGCTGGCGCTAGTCACCCAGCAACACAGCCAGCCACAGAGAAAGAAGGAAGGAAAGGTATAGAATAAAGAGAGGTAAAATTCCAGAGGCAAACATAATTTGATGGTATAATTTAAGTTAGCAAAGCTGGCTAGAAACAAGCCAAGATAAGGGCAGGAATTTATAAGAAAAAATGCCTTATGTATTTATGGTTGTGGGCTCCCAAAAGAGAAAAAAATTGCTATAGTCCTTTTCTTCATTGATACTAGCTCACAGATGCCTCAGGATTTCTGTTCTTTTGTGTGTTCTAAGAAAAAAATTCAAGAACATACCTGTGTTCTAACTCCCGAGCAACAACATTTGCCTTTTGGTAATAATAGCTGCCCTCTTTTTTCCCCTCTCGTCTGCTGAAAGCTGATTCAGTACCAAGCACTTCCCTGAGCATCTTATACATTCACTTATTTAAGCTACACAGTCATCCACGAGAAACTATGGCCTTCACTCCATACAGAGTAACAAGACACCAGCTGTCAGACTGATGGATGAACTAGCCCCATGTAGCCCACACGGTAAATGGTCAGTCACTCACCACTAGCCTACACTGCCTTTCTCTTGCTCTCCCCTTCCAATGCTCTCTCTTTCCATTCTTGTCTCTCCATGGCCTCATGGGTCAATCTGTCTGCTTCTGTTTGCCGATGCCCAGCCATCAATGGTACTGATCCTTCTGTCTTCTATTTCCTCTTTATTTCTCCCTCATTCTCATGCGTTTCTCACCATATTGGCCTTCCTTCACTTGCCCAGTGATTGGCATATTGCTCTTTCCTACATGTGGTTTTAGTAATAGATCCAGCTATTTTAAAGGACCTTCCTTTTTTCTCAAAAGTAAATTTCTACCAGCTGCTTAAAACATAGCCCTAAAGACCTCATAGCTAAGCCAGTCTTTGTCTTGTTGTTTTTTTGTTTGGGAGGGGGGAGCATTACATAGGCTGTATATTTAAATATAAAAGTCGGAAATGGAGCTGGGTGTTGCAGTGCTCGCCTATGATCCCTGAAGTTGGAAGGCAGAGGTGGGCAGATCTCCATGAGTTGGAGGCCAGCTTGCTCTACATGCAAAATTCCAGGCTAGGCAGGGCTGCATGCACAGTGAGAGCTTGTCTCAAACTGAACAAAACACAAGCAAAACACAGTATCACCCAGAGTCTGGAATGTCATTGCCACCGTGGGACTCTACTAGGGGAAGTTACGAAAATACTGAGGACAGTCATCCTGACATGGATCCAAGCCTGACTGTCCATCCACTTCGTTATGGAGATTAAAAATAATAATAACTCCCGCAAACCACCATTTCGGATCATACTGTTAAAGTAAGCTTAGAGAGAACTCGGGGCAAGTCCTCCAAAGCTGACTGGCTGAAATAAAGGCGTCTGGTTTTGTTCTCAGGGAAGCTCTGGAATCTTGCAAGAGAGAGTCTTGAGAGGGATCCTGAGATGGCTGTGGGCAAGAGGAGATGGTTTCCCAAATCCTATGCTGGAGTAAGTCAGTTTGTCTAATGAAGTGTTCTTGGGACTTGTATGTGTCTCCACTGTTCTTGACAACTTTCTTAAACAGAAAATAAACACAGAATGTTTGGCTATAGCCATGCCCACAGGAAGTTGGGAATGGCTTATTTGTGCAGAAGTGTGTGTGTGTGTGTGTGTGTGTGAGTGTGTGTGTGTGTGTGAGTGTGTGTATGTGCATGTGTTTATGTATGCATTGTGTGTATGTGTGTGTATGTATGTGTGTATGTGTGTGTGTTTGTGTGTGTGTATTTTATGTGTGTATTGTGGGTGTGTATGTGTGTGTGTATGTGTGTATGTTTATGTGTGTATTGTGTGTATGTGTGTATGTTTATGTGTGTATTGCGTGTATATGTGTGTGAGTAATATTCTAGAGAAGCATGAAGCAGTACTTTAATTCCCATGGATGCTGCTCATTTCCCAGAATGGAAAATGTTCTATTTTTGGCCACAAGAATGTTTCTGAAGAAAAAAAAATTAAAGCATGGCCGTCATTTCCTATGTGTGGTTTTCTGAGCTTTAAGAGGTTAATGCATTTGGGTGAAGAGGGGCCTTTAAAAAAATTTTTTTTTATATATATATATATGTAAGTGCTTCAGAATGGTGAGAGAAACTGTGTAATTTGGAGTTAGAGTCAGAACCTGAGGGTGGGGGCAGGGCAGTTGCACAGGTGTGAGTCTTGGCTGGGAAAGCTTAAACTTAAACTCTGAATGTATGGCCAATTGATGGTGGAGAGAAAGAAAAGATGTATGTGTAAAACACTTCAAGAGAGCCACTCTTGATCTGATTATCTGTAAGGAGCCTCTCATGAACGTAGCACAATAGTTATAGACCCTGTTCTTAGCAAGCGGCCTTGTTGGCACCATTGCCTGGGAGAGGACTACCAGGGGACCATTTGGAGCAGCACCTGACCCAAAGACAGCTGGAAGCTAGCTACAAGGTGAGCTAACTTTTGGCCTTTCTTCAGTCAGACGTATTTCTGGGGAACAGCTATCGGCTCATATCCTTGAGGTGGGAAATGAGAAGGGCAGGGATGTGTAACAGGAGTCAGCTGCTTGTGGCCAGCACAGCAGGTTCCCTGTCTCTCTCCTTATTCAGTGTTAGGCTCAGCCATCACTGCTCAGGGGCTTGTGGAGTGATCTTGAGGGGTGCGGTAGAGGAGCATCCTGCTGAAGTAGTTGGGGTGGATGAGAACAGCATCACAGAAATTCTGGAAGGGAAACTGTGCCCTTCGGCTCTGACTAAGAAACGCAGGCTTGTGTGGAAGGAGCTGTGTAATTGGATAGCCCCCAGCAAAACTAGTCAGATAAAGTCCTGTGAGATTGTCTGGGATTTTCTCTCCCATCATGCTGTTGAAATCTTCTTCAATTCCAGTTGGGTGTTTCTTTCATCTGATTCAAACTTAGCCCTGGGGTACAGATGCAGCCTTGTGTCTGGGCAACATTTAATTCTCAGTAGGAAGGGCTGTTCTCATAAAGTGATTCGCTGTCTTTGGAGTTAAGGAATGAAGTGCTGGTGAGAAGACCTGCTATTACTTGCTGTTCCTTAAGCAGAACTCTTCTAAGGGGCCCTGTTCCTGACGGCAGCTTTGAGACTGTGCCTTGGGAGCTTGGGCGTTTGTCTTCTTGGTTGCAATCTTCCGAAAGTACTAGTGTTCTGACCCATCACACTAGCTCATAAATGTATACACACTAGATAGGTCACTTAGATTTGAAGCTAGCTGCATAATCTTGTAACTTTATCCTATTTTTTTAAACAACAAATATGAACTAAGCTCCTACTAGGTGGCAGGCAGGAGGGGTGAGCCCAAGAGAACAGTCTCTGTTGAAGCGGTACTAAGTTTGTGTAGTCAACTTTTCATTGCTGTGGCAAAGTACCAGAGGCAATCAATTTAAAAGAAGGAAGAGTTTATTTTTAGCATTTATTTTAGGGCAGAATATCAGGGTATATGGCGCGACATAGCTTCTTACTTCATGATGCCTGGGACAGAGACATAGGAAGAGACTGGGGTCCCCTGATGTCTGGGACAGACAGAGACTTAAGAAGAGACTGGGGTCCCAATAAGCTGCCAGTGACTTAACTTCTTCCCATGACCTTCTGAAGGTTCTACCACCTCCCAAAACTTTGACGGATCAGCAACAAGTCCTTTAGCATTAAAGCCTTTAGGGGACATGCCAGATCCAAACATAGTCTAATGAGAAGATAGATAATATACAGATATATTCACATTCTGGGAAATGTTTTAAAGAACAAGGTACTCAGGGGGAAGAAAATGCTAAGCACATTTTAGGAAGAATAGGCAGGGATGGTGTCTCTGGAAGGGTGAACCCTGAATTCACATAAAGAGCAGCCAGTGGTATAATGAAGAGACGGGATGCTCGGGGCTAAACATCAGTCAGTGCGAAGGTCTGGAGGTAGCCAATGACGAGTGTATCGTGGCAAGGAGAGTGACTGAGTGTGTAGGAAAGCCACAGGGGTGTGTAGGGCAAGGAAAGGCTGCACAGAATTGTGGAAAGCCACGGAGGGACATTAGCTATGGTGGGAAGAATGGATGGAGACAAGAGGGAAAATCTTAGAAGCCTTTGGCCAGTGACCACAGTGGCTTAAGTAGGAGAACGGCAGCCACGTCACCTCCTTTGTTCTCTCTCCCTCTGTGAACTGCCGTCCTGGGAACTGACAGTTTTGACTTTTTCAAAATTCATTAGGTAAATCGTCCCCACTGATTCTCTTAATAACCCTGGGAAGGAAAAGGGGAGCACAGGATGTTTTCTCCGTTTGTCGGACAGTAAAAGGATCTTTCTTGAGTTATTGAAAATTTCTAGCAGAGCCTTGCACTCCAAGCCTTGGGGTCAGATGCTCCATGAAAACTACGCTGATGACATCTTGGCTTCCAGCTGTCACTCTGGATCCCAACTTTACAGAAAGAAAAAAAAAAAAAAACTTTTAAAAGGCAAAAATCTTTATTGAGGAAGTTATAAAGGCCACACAGATGAAAGGTTTTTACATTTAGCCATCAATAATGAAGGAACCAGTAAGATGTCATATGGCTAACAAGTCAGAATACAGGCAATTTAATAAAAATGTTAGGATAAGAGTGTAGAGTTAAATATTAATGGGTTAACAGGCTGTAAATCTTTGGGATTACCTATTTTTTCTAGGTAGGAACTTTATTTATATTGGCTACAAATCTGTGAGGTATGAGGTAACTAACTCCACTCAGTCACACAGGGAGATGCACTCAGTACATTCTAGAAAATTCTTGTCCCATCCACCTCTTCTCCCACTTATTTCCAAGTTCTGTCTAGTTTTTGTGATATTGTTGCTAGTACTCCCCTAATGAACACAGTGGTAGACCGCAAAGCCATTAGGAAACAGAAATGTTAAACTATAATTCACTTAGGTGTGGTGGTGTATGCCTATAATACTAGTACTTGAGACCCAGAAGCAGGAGAATATGGAGTTCAAGGCAGCCAAGTTTGCATAGTGAACTCTAAGCCAGCCTGGGCTACACAGTCAGACTCTGCTACAAACAAACAAACAAACAAACTTCCAGTGCAACCTTCCCAAGAATAAGTTGAAATCATTTATTAGACTCTGATGAGATCTGTTAAGTTCTGCTGTTAGACATGAAGAATCTTCTTTGAGGCTATGGGAGCACAAAGTTTAATAGAAAACAGCCCCTGCCCTATGGACTTCACAGTCTAAACAGAGAGGCAAACATACATTCCAATTCACGATGATTATGGCTTAGCCGAGATGTGTAGGATCCCCAGGAAAAAACTGTGCCCTTACCCTGAGAAAGAGCCAGGGGCATGTCACAGAGCTGCTTTGAGTTGTGCATTAGGGGACAGGCAAAAGGTGCCAGATTAAGAAGAGCTGAGTGGGGAGGGCCATTCAGGCAGGATGTCACTGAACTAGGGTGGATGTATGGAAAGAGATTAGATTGATATTCGATTTGTAATTTTCTCATCAGTTCTCAGGGCTGAACTCTGCAGTGGAGAGTCGGGTGGGGTTGCAGATGAAACAGGGAAGGAAAAGTCAGAGTCTCTTGGGCAAGCTTGCAAATTTTACTTTAAATATTAGGTCAAATTCTCTATAAAAACTCTATTTAAAACTTTCTGAAAGACTTTGAAGTCCCAGAGAAGCAGGAAGTTAATTAGAGTGGCTTTGATATCTGAGGGTATGTTTTAACAGCTGCTTAAGACTTTAAACAATAAGATCTGCTGTGGTTTGGGATGTGTCTGGGACAGTCAGCAGTGACCAGTGGAGGTATCCCCACATCACAAAACAAGAGCAATTGGCTTTAATTTTTCAAAGAGTTCAGGCGAAAAGATTTTCTAAACCCAAGAGAGGAACTTATTCCTAGAGGATGTGTTTTGGGGGTAAAAGATGAATTGGGCAGAGAACAAATGATCAGTACGTCATCCTTGGAGTAGCCCAGAACATGCCATGTCCGTTTCTGGACAATTCCCATAGGGTAGATTTAATCAAAGATATCTGTGAACAGCTGCTCTGTCTAAAGAGGTCCAAATGGACTGTCATCTGGGAGGAAATCTTTGATGGACCAAAGATTGTTCAGTCACCTTAAATTTTCTGGAGGTTGATATCGTGGTTGGATTACCATGTGACTGGGTTTCCTGACCAAGTCACTCAGTCTTCTTAAGCACATAACAAATTTCCAATAAAGTCTTCCACAGACTTTATCCCTGGTTGTGTTTCTTCCATGTTGGAGAATATTTGGAGAAATCCTAGGATGATGTCTATGGAGTGTGGCTTCAGTGACTAGAAAAGAATCTGCTCTGGTGACCTCAAGTTGCTGTTGGACGTAGTGATGATGGTGTAAGATAGGCTTCCTCCGGAGATCCAGGGCTCGTATTATAGGTACAATGCTGAGCACTTTATACTCATTTCCAAATGATAGCTGTTCTAGTTCTATCCTCATTTACATATCAGAGAGCCAAAACTTGGGGAACTTGAGTGGTTTGTGTATCCTTCTTAAGTCTTCTACCTCCTAACTATTTATAAAATACTATCCCCCCTTCTTCATGTGCAAAAACTGAGTATAAATATCAAAGTAGTTTGGAGAGAAATGTTTTGCATAAGGGACCAAGGAGTGACTGATAGATAACTGTACCATCCTCTTGAGCAGAGAAAACTTTATCTTCCTAAAATACTGCTTTTCTATGACATTCAATCTTCCAAGCACTTCTCATGTGCTACTGGAAAACGATCCAATTGTTCATCTTGGACAATCAGGTCAGGTCACCTGGATGGGAAGACTTGGTGCCTATTGTAGCTGGCTCACTGCTGAGACAGTGACTGTGAAGTTGTTTCTTTCTTTAAAAACCTGAAAGAAAAGAAAAGGAAAAGGGTAGAACCTTGCCAGTAGCACTTTTTTTTTTAATTGAGAAATGCTTGCGTTTATTATGGAAATGAGATGAAAACAATACAAGATCACATTCTGACAGGACTCCGGGCACACACTGAATGGCCCGAGAAAGGAGTAGCATGGGGCTCTCCATGGATAAGCGGATTGTTTTCTACAAGGTCTATCTCTGTTACAAAAGCTACATAAAGAAGAACATGAAAACATTTGCTTTATGGATAGGATGTGTTTATCAATGAGAAAATTCCATAAAATGTTCAGACCACAGATAGGGCCACGGAGTCAAAAGCCAAAGCTCCTTGAGTCATTTTGTTATAGGACAGTTAGGAAGCCGTCTAAAGCGATGACTGGAGAAGATTCTAATTTAGGATTATTGATAGGAGCTTCAGCTCATCCCAAACTAGTCTCTTACTGGCTGTGTGAACCCATCTATCAAGTTTGTTTTCTTGGTTAAAAAAAAAAAAATGAGGACAATAATTTTGGTTACCTCAAAAAGTTATCATATGTGTTTGTGGCACTGTGGTTTTAAACCCCAAGTTTTGCATCTCCCTTGAAAGCTCTCTGTCCTTAGGCTAACATCCCCAGTCATTTTTTTTTTAAAAAATACTCTTTTGAGATATGGTCTTGATTATTATCCAGGCTGGCTTCAAACTTGTTATCTTCCTATTTCAGTCTTTTGAGTAGCTGGGATTACAGGTGTGTAAAACTCAGTTTCCTATAGAATCACCTCAAGGGTCAAAGAGAACAGTAAGTGTAGAAAGCTCTGAGCAGGTCGCCTTGCAGTTTTGTAGGGTGGGGTTATGAAGATGGATGGTGCCGAAGGGTACATTTGATAATAAAGCAAAAGCAGAGAAAGCTGTTAGCAGAGATCTTGGAATACAGTGAACATTCAGCAAATATTAGCTGTTTATATTATTACAGTTGAGTCAAGAGGCTCTACAAATGGCTCTTAACATTTTCTAAAGCCGTGTTCTTGGAAACGTTAGAAGGAAGTGTAGTAAAAAGGGTAGTGGGATCTAGGGGTGAGGCTGAGTTGGTAAAACATACTTGCCTTACAATCGTGTGGACCTGAGTTTTATATCTAGAACCCAGGAAAAAATACTGAGTGTATTGTATGCTTGTTATCACAGTGCTTGGTAGACAGAGCTAAGAGAACCCTTGGAATATGCTGGCCAACCTGGCTAGTCTAATGGTGAACTTTCAGCCAATGAAAGACCTTATTTCAAAGGAAGGAAGTGAATGGCCTTCCTTCCTCTGATGTTGTATGATGTTTCTGGCCTAGACTTTCCAGCCTAGCCTCAAGGTTTGGATCCACAGACCCGCAGACCCACAGACCCACAGACCCACAGTCCCACAGAGATACACAGACACTTACATTAATTGTATACGGATTGACCTGGGGCCCAGGCATATAACTTGCTAGCTTTTGCTCTTAAACTAACCCATGATTCTTATCCGGTTCAGCCATGCGCCTTGGTACCTTTCTCAAAGCAGCATAGTTGTCCTCTGCATCTTCTGGCTTTTCTGTGGCATCTCTGCTCTGTTCTTCCTGTTCCCAGAGTTTTCCCACTATGGTAGCTCTGCCCACACTTCCTGTCTGCCTTTGGCCAATCACTGTTTTTTTTTTTTTTTAATTTTTTTTAAATTTTTTTATTAAACTAGTAGGTGGGACAGTTACTTACAATGGAACATAATCCCCCTACACTCTGGCCTCCACAGAGATGCCACATGCCCATATATACATATGTGTATGCATACACATAACATTGCAAACATAAGGAGGCTTTAAACACTCCAGAGGACACAACTTTCCATAATCCTGGTCTGTTTTTGTACAATATGGCATCTCTGACATAGACAGGATGAAGGTGGTGGAAGGAGCAGGAAGTATAACAAGAAGACTGGAGAAAGACTCCTGGGTTGTATGGTTAGAGAGAGAAGACAGTGCTTTCGCTGTCAGGGAACTGTTGGCACATGAGAACTCTCCTTTACAGTATCTCTATCATTTGTTTGACTTATCCCTACGTAAAAATGAACATGAACAAGAATAGCAAAAATCACTTAAAACCGGAAAACCTCATGCAATCTCCTGACTTTGCTTGTATAGCGACTTCCAGTCCACTCACACAAAGCTTTGCCAGCAGAAACAGCATTTTCAGAGACAGGATTTATCAAGAGTTAAATCCACCATCAGTGAGACTTCAGGCTTCAAGCATCAGCTTTTCCAGTGTAGAAAATGATTCTCCAGGGTTTACTCTCATCAGAGATGGCAGAGATCTGTCTTCCTGGAAGACGCCATTTTGGAGCCACCATTACATTTCTGATCTATTAGTTACTAATGTGTGAAATCCAATGAAGTGTGAAACCAGACACATCCAGAGCTTCTCCCTCTGACTACATGGTGAATACTGCTTGGATTTCCCCTTCACTCATCAAGAGTCTAGTGATGTGGGATGTCCTTCTGTATGCTGGGATATAAAGGAACTGTTTGAGCCTATGGCAGGCATCTTAGAAGTAGTCGGGGGAAATCAGAGCATAGATAGGGGAAGGAGGGCAGAGTCAAAGGAGACACCATCCAGCCGCCCAAGAATCAACATGTAAAAATAATGCAGTGAGCCACAGGCCACTTGGCAAGACAGATGAATGGAAATGGGTTGAATTAAGATGCAAGAGCTAGCTAGTAATATGCCTGAGCTATAGGCCAAACAGCATGTAATTAATAGAAGTGTCTGAGTCATTTTAGGGGGCCTAAGAGGTGGCAGACAAGTCCAGACTGTGGGGCTAAGCTGGGCCAGAAACCACCTACTACAGCCTAGTATCCGCTCAGCTCTTAGGAAGGCTCTCCCTCTCCAGGGCAGGAAGGCCCCTCTGTTTACAATGGCCTTACACTCTTGATCTGGGGCATAACTTCCGATTTGGTGCTTGTGTGATAAAAATGAATACCACAATAATAGCAGACATTTTGTGTGTGTGTGTGTGTGTGTGTGAGACTATGGGCTAGGCCATACCTAATTTACAGTCTTGCCTTTTGTCCTTAAAACTGTTTAAATATTGGTTAGTCTCTAGTTTCAGATGGGGGAAGAGGCTTGGAGAGTAATGATCTGCAGGGGATGATATATAGTTTTAAACTCATGTCTGTTTGGCTTAAAGGCATTTGCCTAAAATGCTAAATGGTAGCTTAAATGAACTTGACCCTACCACCAATACCCTATATTGCAAAACTGGAGCTGTGAGTAGGTAAATGTAAAACCAGATTATGGCTCTTGGTGTCAGCCCCCTGACAACTCTTGCTCAGTACAGGTCTCTTCTGGTCCTGTCTCTAAGACCTGTATTATCCACTTATTCTTGCCCCACATGCACTATGGTGGAAATGTTTGTCTGGTGTGTATCATATATGCTTGTTGGCTGACAACCATCCTTGGGATTATTGGTTAAGCAATTGGCCCTGGAGTCAGACTCAAACTATAACCCTGCTTCCTACTAGACTTGTGATCCTGGAAAAGAAGGTTATTCCAGATTTTGCGTCTGTAGATGGAGATAGTAATAGCCACTAACTGATAGACTAGCATAAAGTAGAAGGAGCCAAGCAGACGAACAGACTGTTATGTGAGCACTTATCTATAGTTAATTGAGTGTGGAGTGTCCACTAAATATATAGGTAACAACAAGCCAAGAATTTACGTATTGATCATGGTGATATTTAATTCCCTACCTTGGCTTTGATTCCTGAATATTCATTATGTCGCACACTGGGCCTATCTAGATGTCATGGATACAAAGAAGAAAACAACTGTTTCTTCTTTCAAGGAATATATGTGGGGCCTGGAGAGGTAGCTCCGAGGGCAGGAACACTTGCTGCTTTTGCAGAGGGCCTGGATTCTATTCCGAGCACTCACGTGGCACCTCACAACTATCTGTATCTCCATTCCTTCTTGCACCAGGCACACAAGCACAGACATATGATGTGGGAATGTCTTTCTGTATGCTGTGAATACCATTCTTTAAATAAAGGAACTGTTTTGGCCTATGACAGGCACTGTAGGAGTAGGCGGGGAAATCGGAGCATAGGTGGGAGAAAGAGGGTGGGATCAGACAGAGACAGGATCCAGCTGCCCAAGATTCAACATGCAAGGTATCACAGGTGAGCCACGGGCCACGTGGCAGACAGATTAATGGAAATGGGTTGAATTAAAATACAAGAGCTAGCTAGCAATGTGCCTCAGATATAGGCCAAAGAGAATGAAATTAATATAAGCATCTGTGTTTCTTTGGGACTTTGGGACTGGTGGTCCAGATAAGCGGCAGTGGGCAGGTCTGAACTGTAGTGCTAGGCAGGTCAGAAACCTCTTGTTACAGACATATATGCAGGCAAAACACTCCCATACACTGAATAAATAAATAATTTAAAAATAAAAGAGATATATGTGTGATGGTCACCTAAACATGTGCATTTGATTCAATGTGCTTGAGTGCATGTCTATTTGTAGCCTGGAGGATGGATAACTATTGTTTTGACTCTTCCAGAGGAAAAGCAAGAGTTACTTGTAGAAGGATGAAGAATAACTTCTGTAGAGAGAACAAATATATATAAAACACACAAGGGTAGTGTGTTGGTTACTTTTCTATTGCTGTGAAAAGACACCATGGCCAAAGCTACCTACAGAAGAAAAAATTTGTTAGCTTGCTTGCAATTTCAGAGGGTTAGTCCATAAATATTATTGTGGGGAACATGGCAACAGGCAGGCAGGCATGTGGCTAGAGCAGTAGCTAAGAGCTTACATCCGGATCTGCAAGTTGGAAGCAGACACACACACACACACACACACACACACACACACACACACACACACACACACACACACACACACACACACACACACGGTGGGGGGGGGAGAGAAGGACTATGGAGGTCATGAGCATTTGAAACTTCAAAACCTACCTCCAGTGAACACCTTCTCCAATAAGACTGTACCATCTAACCCTGCCAAAAAAATTCCACTAACTGGGGATGAAGTATTCAAATATATGAATCTGTGGACAGCATTCTTATTCAAACCATGGCAGGTAAGAGGAAGTGGTAATATGGGAGAAAAAAAACCTGTGAAAAATCTGTCGATGTTAAAATATACATTCAAAGCTGAGAGATGAGGCTGGACACAATGTGAGATAGGTCCTTGGTCTTGGTTCTGTAGGTTATGGGGAGCCACAGAGGGAAATTTGTACTGTAGAAGGTGAGGTCAAGGGTGCTGAGGAGTGGTCAGGATTGAAGCAGGATCCTTGAGACACACACACACACACACACACACACACACACACACACACACACACACAATCCCAAACCTGTGAGGTCAAGGTAGGACGGAGGGAAGAGATGAGCTGGGAAGTTTAGGAGGTAAGACGAGGAAACCCTTAGTTTGGATGGGATAAGGGAGGGAAGTGAGGAGTCTTTGCTCACTGCTCTGGCTGTTTTGAATCCTTCCCTGGGGCTCTAATTTTATAAATCAATTCTTGTTCCATGTTTTCAGAAGGATTAATCAGATGATTAGTTGCAAAGGAGTTGGAGCCAGTTCTAAGAAGTTAACAGAAAAGGCTGGGGCTCCTCAGCGCTCTGTGTCTCTGGCTCAGTTTTCTGTAAAGCAGTTCTGGATTGAAAGAAGATAAGAATGAGACAAATATTTTTCCTCTTAATTTATTACTCTAAGGGATTAACCTCCCTGCCTCCCCCTCCCCCCGGCTACCATTCTTGCATGAAGACACAGCACTTGTAACAGTGTCTGTCATGGTGCAGGTCCTCAGATGAGGTGATCTCCAGTCAGGATTATGATGGGAAGTTCGTGTTTTATAGCTCCAGAACTATCTGGGCTCATCTGAATTTGATGTGAGCTGAGAACTACACTTCCTCTCATAAAGCCTCAGATTTCCTCCTGCAACATGGGGATAAGAACAGAATAGCATTATAAAAAAGGGGGGATTCTGCATGCTAGGCTCGTGTGCAGATGGGATGAAGGAATGTATTTCAAGCACGTAGCCCTGCCCCTAGCTCCTCACTTACTATATTAAACCAGAAAAGGTAGGGTGATTCTATCTGATTTGCTGAAATATTAGAGAGATGAAACAGACCACAGCCAATTCTCACCCAGCCAACCTCTCAGGCCAAACAGGGTAAGTGCTACCTTCACGGGTCCTCAGCCTGACTGGTCACTTCTACAGAATCTTCAATTTCTGCTTCTCCTGCCTTATGTATCTTTCCCTGTCCAGCTGTTTTACTTCCTGGTTCAACTCTGTATCATAATCCTAGAGTTAGGATTAAAGGTGTGAGCTCCTACTGCCTGCTTGTTAGGTCTTGAACTCACAGAGATCCAGAAGAATCTGTCTCCTGAGTGATAGGATTAAAGGCGTTGGTCACTATTCTCTGACCATCATGTGGGTAATTCTGTTCTCGGACATTACAGACTGATTTTATTAAATATACAATATATCACTCCAGTAGGTGCTCAGATGGGTTTGAGGGAATGAATGTATGAATGACAGAATAAAATGTAGAATGAAAGTAGAGAGGGTGAGGTCACACAGGGCCTGTGGCTTATGATTGAGGCTTGTGCTTTTTGTTTTCAATGTCAGGAAATTCTATGAATTTTGATTGATCTAAGAATATTGATCATAGCATGATCAGCTATGCTTTTTAAAAACCACTCTGGTTTATGAGCTGAGAAAGGACCAGAGCAGAACAGTTGGTGAATCCAGTAGAGGTAGAGCTGTTGCAGTGTTGTGGTGGGATGGGTCATGGTGTTAGTGGCAGTGTGGATGGAGAGATAGGGACATATCTATGCTATGTTTTTTTTTTATTCTTGCTGTTTCCTTTTTTGAGGAAAGTCTAGTAGGACTTTGCTGATGTAGATTTTAGTGTAGACACTCAGATGGATTTCCCAATATATATTCTCTCTTCCTTGCTAATATGATGCTATATAATATAAGTTATGTAATGTCTATAATGTAAGTATTTGGTGGGACCATAAGCTTAATTAAGTAAATCTCCAAAGCTTCTCTAGGATTGGCTGTATGGTATACTTTTGGCCAATGAGATGTAGTGGGTATTTTCTGGGCAGAAATTCTGGGAAAGGCCTTTGAAAGGAAATGGATTCAACTGCTAAGTGAAACCCCTCGCCCTTCATCTTCCTCTTGTTTTGCTTGAATTCCAGAAGCAATGAGCACAGGGAAAAAGTTACCCTCGAAGGACACAGAAAGTTAAGATCCCCACTATTGACTCGCAGTTACTGTACTAGTCTGTTCTTCTGTCACTGCAATCAATACCATGGCCAAAATCAGCATGAGGAGGAAAGGGTTTATTCTGCTTACACTCCCCGATCACAGTCCAACCCCACGGGCAGTCAGGAAAGGAAGTCTAGCAGGGCAGGAACCTGAAGGTAGGTATCAAAGCAGAGACCATGCAGGAGCACTGTTCCCTGGCCTGCTCAGCCTTCTTGCACACCCAGGACCACCTGCCCAGGGGTGGCATGGCTCACTGTGGGCTGGCCCCTCATACATCAATCACCAATCAAGAAGGTGCCCACAGGCTTGCCCATAGGCCAGTCTAATGGAGTGGAACTATTTTCCCAGAAGTCTCCTCTTCTCAAATGACACATACTGAGTTTGGGCATAGATTTTGTATATGGGACTTAAAAAAAAATTGGTTTTGCTAGTTTTTTTTTTTTTTTTAAATTTTTACATGAGATGAAGGCTTACATAGGATAGCAGGTCAGAAACTCAATAAAGAAATTCATACTTCAAGCCTTGATGCTGCTGGGTCTCATTTCTTCTTGGAGATAACTGCATAATCATACACTGGACGTATGAGAACTGCTTTTCTTGTGAGTCCAGAAGAACATTAGCTTCCCATGTTCCAGTCTTCTCATCCAAACCACAGGTCTGCTGTCCTACTCCAGGGGATCCTGGGAAAATGCAACAATCACATTCACTGAAGTGCTAAGTGTATCACAAGGAATACCACAGTAGCTTCATCTCCTGATAGTGTGCTGTGATTGAAGTATATTCCAGCATCCCATCATCCCATGCATCCATGAGACAGGCACTGTGAAAATTTATTGTCTATTTCTCCCCATATTACAGAAGGGAGGCTGGGACTTTATGAGTCATGGACACACATGTGTACCTGAACATGTGAGCACAAACCACTCCACCTCCCTAGCCAATCAGCCAAACAACCAAATAAATCAATAAAACAGAAAAAGAAAAAGCTGGTTTGGATAAGTGGAGAAATTGAAATGTGTACAGTCCTGCGTTCATAGACTCTCCAAGCTGAAGATTGAGACCTGCTAGGTGACCAGAAAGAAGCTTTTTAAGAATAATTTTGAGAGCTTATAGGTAAAAAAAAACAAAACAAAAAACAAAAAAAAACAAAAAACAAAAAACAAACAAACAAACAAAAACCGTAAGGAAATCCAGCATTGAAAAAACTGTGATACAGAACCCAAGATGTTCATCGAATCAAGCATTGGGCAGGGAAGGCAGCTCTGCTTAGAATCACTGAAGGTTTATATGGGAAACTGAGTAGGAGAGAACAGAGTGTTTGGGGGGTGAGCTCATGATGACTCTGAGGTGAAGAGGAAGCAACTGTGAAGCCCTGTTGAGTGCTTGCTGCTCAGGCATACCACAAGCTGACACTTGAAGTTTCCTATAGAGGTCTTTAGCCTGGCGTGCTAATGTCCCTTGATGGAAGTCTAGGTTATGGGAGAGCAGCAAGTCCTGGGAGAGAAAGACAAACTCCTGATATTAGTTAATCAACTCATACATTTATTCATATTTGATTTGCAATCCCAACTTCTAGGGATACAATGCTGTAAAAACAAACAATATACAGATGTTACATGCACACTCTAGTTAGTGGTTTATTGGTACATGAGGATAACTAGGGGAAAAATGGACGAGCAAGATAAATTTATACAGTGATAAATGGTGTGAAAAGAGTAGGCTATGATGGCACGTCACAGCTAGAGTTAACTAGGCAGGCTTTGGTTAGTGGAACTGTCACATCAGTTGCTTTGTTAAACTGCAGAATCTCAGGAGATACCCAGATGACTAGTCAGAGCCTCAGTTTACCCAAGATCCCATTATTATTAATCTGCAATCTTATGCTTGAGAAGCAATGTGCTTGAAAATGCCCAAGAAGGGGTTTTAAGGGTATGTCTGAGCCGAGCCTGAAGGAAAACCTGATTGTGAGTAGCACATTCCAGGCAGAGAGAACAGAACGTGTAAGGGACAGAGAGGTGACAAAGCTTGGTGTGTTCAGAAAGCAAAAAGGTTTCTTTGTCTTGGAGATGCCTTCTCTCTCACTAATTGACTAGTACCCAGCTGTCAGACTCCAGCCTAAGCCTTTCTCCAGGAGCCTTCTCTTACTCCTAAATGGCCTTTCTGTAGGATTTATCCCACGCAATTCTAGTCCTTATGAGAGAGGTGTGAATGCCCTTTCTCCAACACTTCAAAGGTCTAAGGACTGAACAGATACCCTATAATTTTGTTTAATGGCTATTCAAATGAAAACAAGAAATGCAGAAAGATGTAGAGGCAGGTTATGGAAGTGGTGAGTTTACACGGCAGCCTGCAGAGGGCCAAAGCTAGTAATTTCTGAAAACATCTGGTCTTAGCTTGGTGGGCGTCCCCACCCTCACACACTTCCTTCCTCCTGACCCTCATTGCTGTGCAAAGTGTGGTCAGACTCCTTGACTAGTCCCCTTCAGCCACAGATTCAGGGTCCAACGGAGGACATGTGCTGAGGGAAGTATGTGCAATGTACTCAACACAATCACACAGGTAATGTCAAATGACTGTTGGAGCTTAGAGAGGTGTTGGACGTAAGACTCTGGAAGGCTGTAAACAGCTCAAGCGGACCCTCTCTGAGACAGGAAGATGTTTCTTTACAGGTTTAAGAGGATGGTGGTTATTGGATAGTCAAGATGATGGGAGTTTGGTGTGTTAAATTGTGTTCACATGGGTACATATGTGAGTGTGCACATGCATATGGTAGTTACATGCATGTACAGGCCAGAGGTCAATCTTAGATATGTTCCTCAAGTGGTTTCCACCTTAGTCTTTGAGACAGGGTCTCTCAGTGCAATGGAAGCTTATTAATATGGCTAGGTTGGCTGGCCAGAGGATGTTAGGGACCTTTCTGTCTCTAACTCCCCAACACTGGGATTTGGGGATTACAAGTGCATGCCACTGTGCTTGGTTTTGTTTTTGGTTTTTGGTTTTCCTAAACACGGTGCTGGCAGACTCAGGTCTTCAAGCCTGTGATACTGACTTTGGAATGGCTGTGGTGGTGGTGGTTGTGGTAGTAATATTTATAGTGGAGGAGGGTGGTGAGATGGCTGTAGTGATGGTAGTAGTCATAGCAGTGGTAGTCAGAAAGCAGTCTACTTCAGATAGAGGCCATGGCACACCTGGGAGCATGAGAGACCTTTTTATGTTCAAAATCTGGGAAAAGTTCACTTAGAAGGATGGTGGCAGATGAGATGGACTCTTAGGACAGAGGTAGATATAAGAGCTAGGACACATTCCTATTACTAATTCATTAAGTGGGTGATAGCCTTGGTCATCTTAGCCTTGCAGACTGTTCTATAATGAGAAGGAGAGGGGACATTTGTTGTAACTGTCTCTTGTTTAATAATTGTCCAGTTAAATACCAACAGGGAAGAGCCAAGGGAGTGTGTGAAATATACACACACTCATTTTTCTTTAAATTATTTTCCAAGACATGGGAAGAACTTTTCTCTTGAGGTACGTTAATATTGAAATTACCCAAGAAAGATATTTTGTTATCTTATTCATGTGCTTCTACTTGATAATTCCTTTTTTTCTTTTAGTTATTCAACATGTCAGATGTACTTATTCATGCATAGGGTGTGGCGGTCATAAAGAACTGTTTCAGTTACTAATCTATTGCTGTGAGAAGACACCATGACCAAGGCAACCTATATTGGGAGCTTGCTTACAGTTTTAAGGGTTAGTCCGTGGTCATCATGTGATGAGAAGCAGACAGGCATGGCACTGGAGCAGTAGTAGCTCAGAGCTTTACATCCTGATCCCAAAGGAGCAAGCGGAAACAGAGAGGGAGGAGGGAGAGGGGAGGAGGGGGGGAAAGGGAGGGGAAGGTCGAGGTAGAGAGAGAGAGGGGGAGGGGGAGGGAGAGGGGGAGAGAGAGGGGGGGGAGGACCTGGTGTGGGCTTTTGGAACCTCAAAGTTCACTCCCAGAGACACACCTTCTTCAACAAGGCCACTCCTCTTAAGCCTTCCTAAACAGTCCACCAACTGGGAACCAAATATTCAAATTTATGAATCTAGGGGGTCATTCTCTGTCAAAACACTACAAGAACCATACATGACTTCCTTTGGCTTTAAGGAAACTTGTAATTTAGAGGGTCCACCAGGGTAGACCTGAAAGCACAGGGATCCGAGAGGAAACCTGTGTATTGACCTTGACTTTACAACTCTTTAGTGTGTTCATTCATCCAATTCTCCTAGAGTTCTTATTGCATTCATAGCATTACATTAGAGGGGTGGGGAGAAGTGAAATAGTTCTTGCCTTAAGAACACAGAAATTTATGTCTAGGCTTCTGAAGACCTCCATATCACTCATTTATTTTAGCTGTGATATGTGGGCGGGTGGGCAGGGAGAGTTTGGCTGGATGGTTTATAAGATCCTCTACAAATTTATTTTAGAACAAAAAGGATTCAAGAATTGTGAAGAGGAGATTCATTATAAATGAATCCGAGTTTAATTATGTATGATTCTTCGTGAACTTTGAGATCTTCTAAAAATTAATTACAAAACTTCCCCGTTTCTCCACACCCGTTACAGAATACATCATCTCAAATCTTGTTAAAAAGATTATGATGGCTTTGTTCTAGGGGCTGCTGGTCAGATTTCAAACACTGGTACCATCCAAGGGGATTTCAGGACCTTGAAGGATGTGACTTGGGACACTGTTGTATAAGGAAAGACCCGGTTGTTCATGCAGTTTGAGTGGCTGTGGGAACTTAAACTCTCTGAGTAACTGAAATCTCAACCCCCAAGTGTGTCAAAGTGACTTTCTGACACTGCACATGTAGCTTGGCTCCCTCCTGACGTCTGTTTTTCTTGTTCTCAGGAGAAGGAATGGCCTAAACAATCCTTGTAGGCCAACAGTTGAAAAAATATTTGTTTTGGTTTTGTTGAGCACTTTCCCTATTAAAACATGAGCACTTTTCGGAGGAGAAAGGAGATCCCCATTGTGTGTGTTTGATTCATTTATGCTTAGCAAATCAATTGTTTTTAGGAGAGACATTATGTTCGAGAAGAAGGCTATAGAAAGCTTTACTGCCCCTTTCCTTTCAAACAGGAAGTTGCATTTGGTCAAAAGTAAACAAATGTGAACTCTGGAAGGTTTATTTAGTTTCTAATGCTGACTTCAGGACCTGAGAACAGAGTCTGTACTTGGCAAAAAAAAAAAAAAAAAAAAAAAAAAAAAAAGCCTTCTCCAGTTCTCCAGGATCTATCTAGGCCAAAATATTCTGTCTGAGGACCTGGCCTCTGTGCTCTGGTAAACATCCTCCTCTCCCCAGCTCCCAGGAATTCACTGCCAAAGCTCTTCTGCAGCTTTGCTGTCTTATCGGGAACATTCTAATGCTTATGGCAGCTTGGAAACATGCTTTTTGTAGGACATAGCTTCAGGAAGGGTGGCCATTGGTGGAAAAAGCCTGAGGTTTGGAAATCTCAGGGAATGTGAATGTAATTTTGGGTTTTTTTGTATCTGGCATGGCTTAGCCCCTCTTCCCCACATGACCGCCTTGTCAAGAAGCTCATGGGAAGTCTGTTACTTCTCAACTGGTATCATGAGACTCAGTCCTTCCTAAGACTGAACTCCTGAAATCCTCATACAAGCCCTAGGAGGAAGGTACGAATAAGGCTTCAGAAGGGCTAGGGCACAAAACGAAGCCCTCTTCTTTAATACCATGTGGTTTGGAGTCTTAAACTAGTATAAGATCAGTGCTTGAACTCTAGCAAGTTACAAAATATTTGGAGGAGACCCACACCATATCACATTAGTGTATGATAATTTACTATTGTAGGCCAAAGCAATGGGCATGTAGGATTTAGTTTTTAATAAATATGGTTAATATTAGTTATCTGGTTCCAGGAGACATTTAAGGTAGCTGAGAGAAACTTGGGTGAGTCTGTGTAGGAAGAGACGGCCTAACGGAATCTAGGGTGACTCTTTGGGGAAGCCATTCTGGTTGGGATGCAGGGGAACAGGAGAGCATTTCAGATGTGGGGAGCAAGAATCAGCTCTTTTTTTTTTTTTTTTTTTTTTTTTTTTAACAGAGGTTTCACAAGAAGACATATGAAGACATTCTAAGCATACACAGATCTTCCATGGATGATGGCATTGCGCTCTCCGATTATTATATACCTAAGAGTTATTTGAAGAATCTAAACATACAAAGAAACATCTGGCCTGGGAATAACCTTCACTGAGAGACACTGGTAAAATTAGTAAATATTGAATCTCAAATATCTCTGTTTACTTTTCCCCTGGGGTCACTAAACACCTCCCCCAGTGTTACTGTTCTATTATTACTGCTTAGGTGCACCTCTCAACTGTCCTCATACACAGTCTTACTAACCTCCACTACTGCCCTATTATAGTAACTAGGTTATAACCATTGCATTGATAAGAAAAATGATAATGAAGATTAATTGCTTTTGCCAAATTATAAAACATCCTGATAAAGGAACCAGCACACACACATACACACACACACACACACACACACACACAGAGAGAGAGAGAGAGAGAGAGAGAGAGAGAGAGAGAGAGAGAGAGAACCTGTCTCCTTCCATTCAATCACATAGCCCTTTAGGATAGAATAAGACTTCCCAAGGAGTTTTAAGTCCGTATTCTGGACTTGTTTAAAATCCTTATGAGATGTTAACAGCTTTAAGTCCTGTGGAGATAAAGGAGACTTGAACACCTGGCTGCCTGTTCTCTTGTTCAGCCTAACAGGGACCCAGACCTCTGGCTTCCCTTATGGAACCCCCCAACCCCTGCTTTGAAGTGTCTCTGTTTTGTTCATTCAGGAGAAATGATCAGCATCTCTCATGCAAGGCCTGGCTTGGTGCCCATCTCACTTTTGCAATGAATTTAGCAACATCTGCTTTGCCCATTAAAGTGATTTTTCTCTTCCTGGCCCTGAGCCTGTATGCTTGCTGCAATTGATTACCGGCAATTTCCTTCCCAAACCAGAGGATTCAGTGAACTCTGAATTGAATTGTTGCTCACTTGTGTCTTTTAGTCCAGTGTATATGACTTACATGCAAAATAGTCAAGCTACTTAGTTCCTGAATCTATAGACTGATGATACTGCCTAAGCACAGGGGAGGGCCTATCAAGTGACAGTTCCCATTTTTGTACAGAGTTGTCCAGGGCTGTGGTCACCTCTGGGTTTCTCAATTCATACTTAAGGAGGGGGAAGTAGGCTGGGGAGTCACCTTGCTTATAGCTAGGCTGTTGAAGTGTGCAAATTTCTCCTTTCTCAAGCCAAGTTGCAGCACCATTGACTCAAGATGCTAGTTGACTGGAACCCTTACCAGGAGATTTAAAAAAAAAAAAAAAACCAAACCAAAACTTTACTTTCTAGAAGTAACTTCAGAGCACTTCAGGAAGATGGGTAAGATAGGTGTAGTTGTACTCCTCTGAGAGCAACAGGGTCACCCTGTATGGTTTAAATAAATTTTCCCCTTTAACAAAGCAAGACGAGACTGAATACCTGTCCCACGGCTCTGTCACTTCTCTAGTTGGTGGGGTTCTAGTTATCTTTTGAGAAAGTGGGAGTTCTGGCTTCACCTCTTTGTTCCTAACACCCCACACAGTTTGCCCCCAGTGAAAAGATGGGTGGATGGTGAGCAACACAGCTTGTGAGATGACATCTTTGGTCCCCTGAGCTCTCCTGATGTGTCCTCTCCTTCCTGGATGGCTGTAATGGCTTCATATGAGGATTTATTGGTTATTTAGGGAAGTGGGACTTGGGAGTCTCCTCCACCAGGCAGGAGAAAAGCACAATCAAAGGAACTCATTACTAACCAAATTGCTGCTGCCCATCGGAGCGGTTCATTTAAGGCTAGGTGTCTAAAAATAAGACAAGTACAGCATGAATGAGTAAGTCTAGTGACAGTGGGAACAGCTAGAGACAGTTTGAGTCATTGCCTTCACTGTTTCTTTGAGAGGACAGTCCTTCTTTTCCACCACAGTGGCTCATGGCACACCCACTGTAGTAGCAGACTCTTCTTGAAATGATGATGCTCCACGACAAGGATGCTCATTGCTAGACTGATACTGTGGCATTAAGTTTGAGGCTCTGCACCTTTGTTTCTGGAAGAGACCTCCCACGTTGAATAATGACCATGAGGAACATTAATAAAGGCAAAAAGAATAGCTCAGCTCAGACCTCTTAACCGATTAGATTGTGAGCAGAACCCCAAAGTGAAAGTGTTAAGGATTCCTGGGAGTCTGGGAATTCCAGGAAGGTCTTTATTTAAGCTCTGAGCAGCGACAGGTGGTTCCTTTGGCCTACTGCTGAACCAGAAAGCTGAATCACAAGGGGGGAGGGGCACAGGATGACTTGCAGTTAGGGAAAAGGACCCCCCCCCCCTTGCTCCCGCAGTGAGAATCTAAGAGAGAAAAGACCAGGAAGTTGGCCCAGTTGTCTGCCTTGGTTTTACCCAGCACTTACGGGTTTGAATACTCTGGGCTCTCCCCTCCCCCTCCCCAGTGCCGAAGTGAGACCTGGCTGCGCTTAGTCAGGCTGTTTCTCTTCTCCTACCCATCACCCAGGCAGCTGGGATGTGGAGTGCGCCCTTCCCCTTTACGGGGTTTCTGGCAGAAGTGGAACAGGATTTTTCTAGAGGACAGGATCGCTCAGATACTCAACTCTTCAGGTCCGGGCCCAGTCTAAAATTCCAGGACAGATAAAGCTTTGGGGTTGGACATGCTCTGCAGTTCACCCAGAGCTAACCATACCTTTTACCTTGAGAATGCTATCAGTCACCAAAGAGACAGTTTACCTTAAGCAAATGCTGTCATGTAGCAGGCTTTGTATAGGTGGGACACACGATTGTGATCCCCAGACAGCTTTAGGAGGCAAGTTTTATATTTTTCTTTACCAATGAAGAAATCAGGGCCTCTAAAATTGATTCTCTTCTAGGCAAGGATTATTGAGCATATTGGGCATTGTGTGGGCAATGCTGTGGATACGATGGGAAATGAGATAAACACAGCCCTTCCTGTAGGGAGCTGGCATTTGGCTACTAACTGTGGCAGCATCAAGACTGGAACGCCTGTTGGCCTGACTCTATAGCTCTCTAAACTCTATACAATTCCTTATAATCTAAGATACCTCCTGGGAGCTTGCTGGAAACTCAGCCTGCTCTGAGCAAACACTGAGTAGAACATGAACTTGAACTAGGTTGACCCTCGTGAGACTCCCGTGAAAGGTAAACTCACATGGGGCAGCTGTCTTCTGTCCTCAGCTGTCCCTCAGTGAGTCTGTGTTGGATAACGGAGAACTAGCAGTCACATTCTGGTTTTTTATGTCTGAGACTGGTGTCCCCAGCCTCGCTGTGAAAGTACAGCGTGTGCTGTGGTAGGCAGAGGAAGTCTCCGGGTGCTTTACAGGCAGTGCCTCTAATTCTTCTTTCCTCTCAATTTTCACACGCCCCTGCACTTCCTGCTCTTTCCTGAGCCTGGAAGCGGAAGTACTGAAATACTGAGACAAACTGTTCTTATGGTTTTTAGAGGCTGGCTGAAATCAGAAAGGCCAGCGTTGCAGAAGACCAAGCCTTCCTGGGTTCTCTGTCCAGGAGACAGGACCAATTGCTGAGAACCTTTCCTTTTCTGTTTCTTTGGCCTGCCTGGGCTCAGCAAATGAAGAGTTTGGTCTTAGCCACACCCTCATTGTTCAGCCACAGAGAGATTACTGCCTTTCACTTCCCATTTATAACTGATAGGAGAGGTCATTAATGACATGGAGTACTGAGATTTAGTTCTTGATTATAGTTTGATTTTACACTGATTTGCTCATTCAATAGATATTTATCGAACACCTAATATATCCTTCATGAAAAACCCATATGAAGTTTACCTTTCCAAAGAGACAGCCCTATATGGAAAAAAAATATGCTCCAGGATAGAAGATGCTTTGGTTGGATGGGGAGACACTGCTATTTCATCAAGATTGTCAGGAAGAAGGCAACATTTGAGACCTGAAGGTGCAGAGGCAGCAAGCTGGT
The DNA here is from genome assembly GCA_033318265.1 of Phyllotis vaccarum. Lineage (NCBI taxonomy): Eukaryota > Metazoa > Chordata > Mammalia > Rodentia > Cricetidae > Phyllotis > Phyllotis vaccarum. The sequence goes on along the minus strand of JARWLC010000004.1, from coordinate 28,382,269 downwards.
AGGTGGGAGGGAGAAGGTTCTAGTCCCGAGGCTGGAACTCCCAGTGTGAATAGAACAAGGCAACCAGTGGGCTTAGAGCACAGTCAGCAAAGGTCAGGGAAGAAGGAGACAGGCAGGGGAAATGGGGTCAGATGTGCCCTGAAGACTTGAGAACACAGGAAGTCTTTTAGGCTGTTCTGGGAGTGAACTGGGGAGTCTCTGGAAGATTTTGAGCTGAGAAGGGATGTGACCTGGTAGTTGCTTTAGCTATTTTTGCAGAGGCAGAAGAGGGAGACCTCTAACTGACCTGCCTACGCACAAGGAAAGCAGGATGATGGATGCAAGATGTGATGGCGCCCCCTTCCTTTTTATGTCAAAGGATTGGTCTCATTTTATTTGAGGCAGAGGTGGCCCTTCCAGGATCAGTGAGGATCAGCCCAACAAGCAGCCAGAGAAGATAACAGACACTGTTCTAGAAAGCTCATGCAATGTTCCTTTTCCAGTTCAAGGAAAGAATTTTCCCAGCTGATATCAGCAGCTGCTTGCCCTTCTCATCTTTAAAGAGAGTGATATCTTTTACTGTTCCTTGTTCGTCTCTCAATTGGAAAGGAGTCTCCATTCCGAAATGGTTCTTGTGCTCAAGTTGGGTCCACCCAGCTGATCTAGACTAAACTCATCCCCAAATTTCTCTGTGACATCAGGAAACATATACACAGGTTTTGGAATTTGCATGCACCTTTTGAAGGATTATTAGGCCTAACACAATTCTTAAGCACTCAATAACTCTTACATTTAAGTATCATGACAACCTAAGGAAGAAAACACCATTCTATTTTTGGACCAGGACTAAGTAGTTAGTGCCTAACAGAGAAGTTGGCAAAAGCTGGGACCACTAAAGTGAAACCAGCTGTAGCTGGACTCAGAACAAGGAATCAACAACTGTTAAGTCTTCACAAAGGGTGGCTGTGGGAGAGGCTAGAGAGTGGACTGGGCAGGTATAGAACAGAGCACTTCATCTGTGTACATTAAGGTCTTTCAATGGAATTTTGAGGATTTTCCAACAATTAATGTACTGTGACTCATGCTAGCCTTGACTATAAGCCTTCCACAGAGTGAAGTTCTTCATTTTCGGATCTTTGAAGACCAGCAAAGTGTCTCATCTGTTATAAAAGCTAAGGAAATATTCCTACTATGAGCTGAATTTCTCCATTTTTCAAGCTTTACTTCTGAACTTTAAAACAGTCTTGGCATCTTGGGCGTATTTGTTATATCAATTATGGATTTGGTTGTGTATCATTCCCATGCCTTGCTCAGATGGCAGGAACAGTCAGATGTAGAGAACAATCCCCCTCCAGGTCTTGACACAGGATATAGTTATTATTATAATGGCAACAAATCCATAAGACAGTATTTATTATCTTATACTAAAACAAAGAATGAGCCCAGAGAAATGTTAGCTCATCTGATGTTATGTGGCTGCTTCTGGTGGCATCTTAGTTGAAAAATCAAGATTTAGTGGGAATCTCTACTTCCATGAGTTTCTTGGGGAGGTTAGGATACATTACTACCAATCCATTGGTCTAAAGCAATAGAAATTTGTTCAAGAGGCCAGAAGTCTGAGTTCCTGTGGAAGCCTTAGATGATATTCATGCCATGACTCTTCCAGTTTCTGCTAGTGGCTAGAATCCATGTCTTATGGCTTAATAAGCAAGAAACCATCTTCAAGGCCAGCATCTTCAGCTCTCTTCAGCCTAGAGTTCTGGTTTCATTGCTGTTACTATGATAAAATACTGTAACTAAAAAGCAATTTAAGGAAGAAAAGGCTTATTTGGTTTATACTTAACACTCACCGTCCACCATTGAGAGAAATTAGGGCAAAGATTTGAGCAAGAACTTGAAGAGGAAAATGATGTGGGACATTGCTCTTGTACACTGTCAGTATTTGTCACTGTAAATATTGATTTAATAAAACACTGATTGGTTAAGTAGCTGGACAGGGAGTAGAGGTGGGTGAAGTAACCAGACTTAGGGAATTCTGGGAAGAGGAAAAGCAGAGAGGAGATGACATCAAGACACAGAGAAAGTGGGATGAGAAAGCTGCACTGAGCCAAAGGTACCAGGCCATGTGGCTAAACATAAATAAAATTATGGGTTATCATAAAGTATAAGAGTCAGCAAGTAATAAGCTGAGCCATAGTCCAAACAGCTTGTAATTAATATAAAACTTTGTGTGATTATTTGGGACTGCTTGTCTGGACCTTGGGCTAGGCCGGGCCAGAAACTTCTGACTACAAGAAAATATGGAAGAATACTATTTGCTGCCTTGCTTGTTGGCTCCTGCTTAGCTGCCTATGGGTAGTGCTGCCCACAGTGGGCTGGGTCCTTCAACATCAATGAATAATCAGGATAACCCCTCACAGATTTGTCCACATCTGATCTCGGCATTTTCTCAGTTTATTCTTTTCTCTAAGATGACTCTAGGCTGCGTTTGCTGACAAATTAAAGCTAACTGAAACAACAAGATTTTCATATTGATGTCTCCATATATCTCCTCAGCTTTTTTGGTGTCAAATCTTCCTTGAATGAAGAACATAAGCATGATGACATTTAGGACCCACGTCAATAATCCAGGATAAACATCATATCTCAATACTCTTAAGGTGCCCACACTTGCAAAGATTCTTTTGGTCCAGAATAAGTTCATACCATAAATTCCAGGAGTTATGATCAGTTATATTTTAGAAGCCATTTCTCAGGCTTTTGCAATGCTTAATGTTCCTAACAACAACAGTAACAACACGGCTTTCTATCAGACATTATGTTGCTGCTTAGGGAAATAATTTAAGTACCTTATTAATAAAGTTTCTAAAATTTCTTTACACTTTTAATTGTACATAGAAGCAATTTATAATTAACAGTTTGTGTTTGGTAATTTTATCTTTGTTTTTTTTTCGGTCCCTAAATTTGCACGTTTAAAAATAAGGATCGTTCACCTGGCCAACTCTAGCACTCCTGGTTTTATCTTGGGGCCACGTCTGGCCTTTTTGAGGCCAGCATGGATGCCTAAGACACGTTTTTGCATCACACCCCTTGCAAGTGTTCCCTCTGCCACACAGCCTCAGCATGTCTGAGAAAGCCAGAGAGCTGCAGTTATCTACTTACCCTGAGAGTTTCCAGTCTAAACTAATTCCCAGGTCTTAAAGAATTTCCCTCCAGTGTACTCACTTTGATTCCCTAAATTCACACTTTTGTTGTACCTTCCTTAGGTAGTCACAGTAACCAGGGCTTTGGTGGCAGTAACCTTTGCCTCATTTCCAGGCACTAGTGAAAGCAGCTCTGCTCATCTTTTAAACTCTCCATTCCCTCCTCGACTCCCTTGCCATTTCCATTACTTTGAGTATATTCAGTTGCTCTTTGGTTCTGGTAACATTATTTTTTGCTGGATACCCGATTCTGGCAGGCATCCTTTGGGGTTTCTAGGGTTTTGTATCTCCAGAACAACAAGAAAAAATCAGACAAAGGCGTATGGCTAGTAGGAGAGCCAGAGACAGTTTATTAAGAGTAGACTTGCACGAAAGGAAGTAGGCCAGAGCTGGGAGAAAGGTTAGTGCTCAGCTGTGCACCTGCCTAGCACACACTTTTCATGTGCATTAGCTGTGGAAGATGAGGTTCAAGGGTTCTTCTCTGCCCACTGGCTCCTCTTCTAAGCTAATTCTGACCTCGGTCTCTGCTCTACTCTCTGGCTACACCACACTCTGAACCCTCATCATCTGCTTCAGCTGCATTCTATACCCCAGCTGAAAAAACAGAAGGGACTCTCTCCCCACTTGTCACTTCCTGCTCTCTCTGGACTGTCGCTCAAGCACTCATCCCTCTCTGGAATGTTTCATCTTCACCCCCTCTTTTGTGTCCCTGAAATTCTTCTCTTCTCCCCCAGCTTATCTCAAATCTCCATGAAGTCTTTTGTGACCTTTCCCCATAGGCGTGACCCATCCCTCCTTTGTGTCTCTTCTCTGGGGCTTTGTACCCTACTCTTTGGGGCTTATCCCATTTTACAGTTATTTGTATGCCTGCCTTTTCTTTCCAGATCCTGTTCCTGCTGTGGTCCCCCATGGCTGTGGTGCACACGTTGCCTTCCGAGTGCTTGGCAGAGCATGTGGCATGAGTCTCGCAGTTTGGAGCGTAGTTGCTTTAGCTCATTGCCTGAGTGGATGGGTGAGCAAAAGTCCAGTGAGGGATCCAGAGAACCACTTCTGTTTTCATGGACTATGTATATTGTAGTTTTGGCATTCGTTAGTTCAGTGGTTTGCAAACATTTATATTGATGTTTCATAAATTTTGCTGTTTCATTGTGCTACTAACATGATCATTTCCTTAATATTATTTTGGATAGACTGGTTTTACCTTGTCTTGTCTTAAGCCATAAATCTCCGAAAATAATAGGCTTATATGATATACATGTTAAGTAATCACCAAATAAGCATCTTTACAATATAATAAATAGTACAAGGACTATCCTTTGCTGACCTGAGACTCTAATGGGATCTAAACAAGGTCCCTGGGCTGTTCTCTCTCCACTAAGCAATATTGTATATCCTACCTCCTGGTAGAACTTAAATATGGGACTTACAGGGTCTGTGATAATACTGCACATCTCATCAAGCTAGGAACCAGGTCTGTCTTGCCTACCTTCATATGGTAGGTACTGAGAGATAATAACCATTCATACATCTATTCAAACTTCCATGTATATTTTTAAATTATTTGAGAATTTCACACAGTGGAATATGATTCTATTTATCCCCCATTTCTCCTCTCCAAATCCTCCTGTATTCTCCCCAATATGTTCTCTTCCAAATTTCAGGACTCTTCTTTATGTGTATATGGTAGCCCATTAAGTCCAGTTACTGTTATCCATATGTGCATGGGTATGGGGCCATTTTCTGAAGCATGGGAAATCTGTCAGTGGTCACATCTTCAAAGGGGGCAGATTCTCTTTCCTCCAGCAGCCATCAACTATCAATAGCTCCACATTAAAGGGTAGGACCTGGAGAGTACCCCTAACGTCTCTGCTGGAATTCTGCTGCCTGGGTTTTATATAGACCCTGTGCAGGTAACCGTAGCTATGTGAGTTCATGAGTACAACGGTCCTGTCATGTCCAGAAGACAGAATTTTACAATGTTCTTTCCTATCCCTTGGCCGTTACTTCCTCTTTCTTTCTCCTCTTCAATGTTCCCTGAACCTTGGTGGGTGGGAAGGGGAGGAAGCTGACAAAGATATCTTACTTAGGTGGGGATAAGCACTCTCGGCTTCTGACCAGTTACATGTCTATGCACTGACTGCTGCCCACTGCACAAAGAAGTCTCTCTGATGAAGGCTGAAAGTAACCCAGGTATTCAGGCATAAGCATTAAATGTTTAGAAGCCAATTTGTCCGACTTACCATTGAGTACAATAACATTAGCAGGTTTTGTAACCTAGGGTCTCTGACCTGCCTAGCCATGATTTTTGACCAGGATTTCAGCACCAGACATGAAATTCCCTACTGAGGAGCAGCCTGCAGATCTAAGGGAGATCGGTCATACAGTGGTATGGGCACATCTTGCTTGGCAAGTCAGCATTGTAGCAATCTGGGTTCTGGAGCTGGGTGAGACTATTGGTGTTTTTTCACCCTCAGTAGGTTTGCATAGCATCTTCTGGCAGTCTGAAGGCTGGTCAGCGGGGAGAGGTTGTTTCCTGGTTGGTTCCTGATTGATTTCTCTATATCCTGCAGCCAAAGAATGTGGTGTCTTCACCAGTAGGGTCTTACTGTGTAGTTATGGTGAATACCCAAGGACAATGACAGCAGCCTGTGTTGTTCTGAAGAACTTTTGGGTGTCCCTAACAATAACTTGTAGAGAGATATTCTGTATCTGCAATGTGATTTTTCACTTAGTAACCCATGCCTTCCGGGAGCAACATTGTCTACCCATGCAGGATTCTTTCCTAATTCTTTTTCAGAAAGTTTTTTTTTTTTTAGAGATTCACTTACTAACTAGATGGTTTCTATAAGGCGTTTCCATCCATCCCAAGTTTTTGTTAAGTTGCACACTCTTCTATCTTCTAATGCCTATTCCTGTGTGATCCTTTAACCCCAGTGTTCCTGGCTCTTCTTTGATGTCACATTCTATCATCTAATTATTATCTTGTCATCGGGTGTTGATAGAGCAAGTTTTTTACACACCCTTCCTGAGTTAGCTCTCCCCAGCCCTCTAGTCTCTCCCATGCTCCTGTACCCCCCCCCTCCCGCTTGAACCTCTTCACCCTGAGCATCTCATTCCTCTACCTTCATTTCACCTGTATCCCACTTTCCCCGCACACTTTTGGATGGCTCTTCCTCAATCTGCCTCTCTCTTGGCTTCCCATGTTTTCCTCAGACTTTATTGAATAAGGTGCTGTGGTGTGAATGTGTTCCTCTAGGGTTCCCATGCTGCGAACATAATCCTCAAACACCCACACTAATGGCATTTGTAGATGTTGCCTTTGGGAAGCAATTGACATCAGATGAAGTAATGAGGATAAGGCCCCCGTGATGACATTGATGGCTTTGTAAGTGGAAGAGAAACCCAAGCTAGGTTTTGGCACGTGATACCCTCTACCATGTTAGGATCTAGCAAAGATACACTTGCCAGATGCTATATCATGCTCTTGATTATCCCAGAATTCAAAACTGTGAGTTAGATAAGCTTCCATTATAATTACCTAGTCTGAGATATTTTGTTCTAGCAGAAAAAGCAATCTTCTATCACATTGGCCTTTGGCTTCATCTCTGAACCCCAGCAAGATATCACTTGAGCTGCTCTGTGGGCATCAGCCAGTGGGTTCCTTTCTCTGCTGCCCCCTTTGGGGGTACTCTGTCCATTCTCACTTGCCACATGCCTGGGAAGTTCTTCTTAGCATACAGAGATGGAGAGGTTCCTCTTAGGACATCCGATATGTGCCATGGAGACCCTGTCTTTGAGGTTCTCTGGATAGCTATTACTGAAGAGATCAGTCGCTCTGAAGGGATATGGCAGGCAGGAAACGCAACTGAGCAATGTCACTCCAGGGCAGCAAGCTGCTCCCAGATCTCCTTTTTTTCCTTCTACCTCACAGCTGCTGCCTTTCCCTCAAAATGAATGAGAACATGAAAATGATTAACAACTTTGTTCTGTCTTCAATGTCATTTTATTTTAAATCTGGGCTGGGGCAAAATAGGTGCTCGAGTGTGAGAGGTAGATTTTAGTAGGATTTGTTGGGTGGTGCTCTCTCTCTCTTTGCCTGCACTGACAAAGTGCACTCCAGGGATCAGACAGGCTGCAGGAGAAGGTGTCTAGTGTAAGGGGTGAGAGGTGTCTGTCACATCATTTGTTTCTTCCCATTTCAAGCAGCAATGAAGAAGGGAGGGAAAAGAGAAAACAGGGTGGGCGGCCTTAGACTCTCTGTTAAGAATAAGAGATGGGCTTCCAGGTCAGAAAGCTCAGGGTTTGAACCCCAGCTCAGCCTATGTTAGCACATACCTCTCTACACTCAGTTTTCTTGTTCTTAAAAGAGGGAATAATTCATTTCTCAACATTGTCCTCACGAGGAGGGAAAACGTTTCATCTTGGGGTATGGTACATAATTGGGGTTTAGCAATACAAGCCCCTCTTTTTGTCTTAGGATCCCAACAATATGGGATAGAATTGTTATGGCAACTTATGAGTAAAGAGTCCCAGTTCTCAGTATTACACAGGCAGAAAAAACTCATGGAGTATCTGGAATCTTTACAAAGCTGTGAGTGACAATTTTGTCCCAATGTCTAAAAGGAGTCTTTTAGCTTTGGGTAGAATGAGTTGAAAATTCTTTGGCCTGCCTTCCAGCATATCCATTCTGCAACATGGAAGACTTTGGTCTCACATCATAGTCACAGTATCCCTAGTATTTATAGGAAACTTCTGTAATAAAAAGGAGTGTTCTTAAAATCATACCTGGCACCAGTTTCCCAGTACTCCAGAGGTCAAAAACAGGAGGATCAGGAGTTCAAAGCCGTTGTGGTTGAAAAGAAAGTTTGAGGCTGGCTTGGGCTGCGTGAGACTATCTCAAACATCCAAAATAAAGTAAAAATAATGTGACATGACGCCTGGGCAGTAGGTGTAAGTTAGGGTTGTCTAGAGAGACTGGCTATGTTTTCACCCTAAACTCAATACATATATTTGATTCTAAGCTCTGGGTAACTTGTAAGGCTTTGCATACATCCAGCTTCCATGCGTTTTGAATTATGTCAGTTTTTAAAAATATATACTTTACTTTGGCTAATGATTCTTGTCTTGTGCAAGGATATCTAGAAAGAAAGTTAAGATGCACAGCCCAGGGTACAGGTGAAGGTCATGAAATCCAGAGAGCAAGTCAGTCTGGGTCCCAGACAATCTTGCTGTTTCCTACCCCATTATACTTCACCAACCCCCAACCACCCCAGGTCTTCACCTTCAATGGTACCAGCTGGGCAGGAAAGAAAGAGGCAGGAAGAGATCAAACAGATGCAACTCCCAGAAAACTCAGCCCAATTTTGACATCTGCGTGGAGGCTCAGTGACTGTCTCTGATGGTCTGGACTTGTAAAGATGGAGGGTAAAGGAGAATGTTCTCATGTCCTCAGGAACCAAGGGAGTTTCCAGCTGCTGTCCTCAGGAACTGAGGGAGTACTCCAATTTTTCTGGAAGCTGGAATGCTACAGTTGGTAGCTTCAGCTTCACAAAGATGCTACTCTAACAAGTGATAAACATCCTGGGACTTCTCAGAATCACAAGCTATATGCTTGAAAGTGCCCTCAGAGAGATCATAGACAAAGAAGAAGGGGCCCTTGGCTTCTCTCTCTTTTTCTTTTTCCTGCATGCATGTATGTGCACATCGAACATTCTCAGTACCCAAGGAGGCTAGAAGAGGATGTTAGATTTCCCTGGAACTGGAGTAACAGACAGTTGTGAGCTGCCATGTGGGTGCTGGAAATGAACTCAGGTCTTCTGCAAAAGCAGCAAGTGCTCTTAACTTGGAAGTCATGTCTCTAGCCCAGCTCTTGGCCTCTAATCAGCACACACCCCAGGGCTTCCCTGTCTGCTGAGGAACTTCAGTATCCTTATTTGGAAATCATGGATAGCCAATGATCACAGATTGATGGGAATTGTTGGGAGGATGGACTGATATGATAGACTTAACGTAGCACTTAAGCCCTGTGCAAATGTAAGCAAGTGTCACTATTGGAGACCGCAGATAAGGAGTCCAAAGGAAGCCAGGAAGCCAGTTGAGTGTGTTTGAGTCCCCCCCACCCAATATGGAATGGGGAGATAATTGGCTGGGAAGCTTACATTCAGGAAAAAGGGGGAAATCAAAGACAAAACAAGCAAAGTATTTTCAAGGAGCTTAAATAGAGTCTATGCTAAAGAAGAGTAGAAAAATGTTTCAGAGGTGGTGTTTGCCAGGCAGCAGAGTCCATTTCATCTCTTGATTTTTGTAGTAATGGATATCTATGAGTGTCTTTGTGTGAACATGTGAGACTGGAACTGATGACTCTGTTTATGTCTCCCTTGAAATGCTCCGTGAGCACGCTTCTCACCCAGTACTTGGAGGCAGAGGCAGAAGACAGAAGAGTAGACATTCAAGGCTAGCCTGGGCTACAAAAGGAGAGAGAAGTTTCATGTCATCTGGGACTATGTGAGACCATCTCCAATGAATTAAAACAAAGCTACTTTGGGCTGTCTGTCCTGATCTGATACTGGCATAGGCACTGGAACATGGCAACCTTCCAGAAGGATTCGAGGGCTGGAGAAGACCCATCTGAAGCAGAGGAAGGCTGAGGCAGCTTAGCCTAAGCAGGAAGTGCACAAACTTGAGCCAGTTTAGGAAGAATCCCATTGTATTGCTCATGGGCTCTGCATCTTGGGCCAGTCATTTTATCTCTCTGCGCTTCAGCTTCCCATCTGGAGAAGACTGTGAGCAGGCCTTGTATAAGCGGAGCTTAAGTGGATTTCTGGAGCTTGTCACACATTTAACCCTATTTACTTGTTTACTAAATAAAGGTAAATAGCAGGATGACCAAGAGGATATGGGGGGTACAGAAAGAATAAGAGTCTCATCACTAGACAATAATTTCTTTGAATCCCGACTCCTCAGCACCTTTCTATCAATATTTATGTTTTTCTAATTATAAAAGTCATATATACTTACCAGCAGAAAATAAGGAACACCAGCAGAATATTAATAGTGCCCCTGATCTACCAGACAGAGGTGGCTACTATATTTGCATGTAGGTCTGGTTCTGATGCTGGAGGCTTATGAACTTACAGCATTTTGTTCTGAGTTTGTGTAGCCCTTAGGGAAGTACCAAAAATCATTCAAGAACAAGATATGGATATCCAGTAAAGAGACCATTTGACAAGTAACTCAGGGGTCTCAATCCACACACCTCTTACAGTTTCTGGTTCTGACTTCTAGGAGCTTAGTCCTCCAGGGACATGACATGTCAGGCATTTAGATAGAAATTCATCACTCCCTCTGTATAATTACGTGGCTTCTCATACCACTTTCAGTTGCCAAGTGTGGCCACCGGATGACAGGTAGACAGATATTTGTGCCTGGTATGGGTCAGCCTATTCCTTGGTCTGAGGCTTTCTCCTGAATGCTTCAGGGTGTTGGTGAGTAGCAGTCAAAGTAACAGGAGAAGTCCACTGGGCGATAACTTGGCAGCTTAAGGAAAGTTGTAAATGAAGCTGTCAGAAGGGAACTCTGTGGCAGACTCAGTGAACAAACACAAGGTGTGAGGTGGCCAGAACTTGGAATAAGCTAACTTTCATTCTGACTTGGTGGTTTCTTGCTGTTGGTTTTTCCATGAAGTGGTTAGATGTGCTAACTGTCATCCAAACAGAATATGGATGGCTCTGGAATTGGGAAGTAGTATGGCCACCAGTGGTAAAATGGAGGAAAGCACACACCTGGAAACCAGAGTGTCTAATAGGACTGGTTGTTGACAAGTAAACAAATCAATTCCTGGCCATGGTCCCCAAGCAATGGTACAAAACTAGGTTACTTTGTTTCTTTAGAGACTTCAGTTTGGAACATCTCCAATTGCCCCTCTCTGTTTTCAACTACAAGGAAAGATAGGACCTCTAACATAAAGCCCGTCAGCCGTACAGCAGATATTGAAGGCACAGTTGCTCTTTGCTTCCACACTGTGCATAAAACAGACCTGAGTATGGGTGGTCAATCCAATTATATAAATTTATTTCCTATTTTCTTTTTAGTGAATGCCACAGCAATTTACATCAATGACAATGCTAAAAACCAGGCTTATAGCTTCTGTTAAATCTCATCTCAACATAGCCAAGTAGCCTCTTTAATCAGGATGACTATTCTGATTTACGTCAGACCATCAGAGCTGTGACGCCTACTTTAAGCCAGTGATCTCAACCTACCGGTCACGACCCCTCTGGCAAACCCCGGTCTCCAAAAATATTTACATTACAACTCATAACAGTAGCAAATTTACAGTTATGAAATAGCAACAAAATAATTGTACGGATGGGGGTCACCACAACATGAGAAACTTTGTTAAAGGGTCACTGCCTTAGGAAGGTTGAGGACCACTGCTCTAAGCAATAAATATTCATTAAAATTCCATTTTATTTAAAAAATGTCCTAGTGAAAAGTATGTTAGACAAAAGTCCAAAAAATAAGCAAAATTAAGGAGAAGCACTCTAGCGCACAGGCCTACTCTGCTCAGAAGATGTGCAATTTGTCTTAAAGAGCCTTGTCACCTGGGTCATGGTTAGATCAGTTTCATTGGTTCAGTAATATGCCTTTCCAGCCTCATATTACTACTTCTTCATGTGCTGTTTTTGAAACTTCTTTCAGCAGCAGAAATTATTTTAGGGGATGAACATTTAGGATAACAGTGTTGAAACACTGCTTGAAATGGGAGTGGAGAGTTTAGGATGTTACACTTTTGGTCTTTCATTTCTTCCCTAATGAATGCCGTGGCCAGCGTCTACTGCGCCATCCTATGGAAGGGCTGCCACTTTACACATCTGGGATACCTGGTTTCTAGCAAAGCTAGGCCACCAGTTAAAAATAATGAAAAGGCTCAGAAGACCTCAGCCTTCATGTTATGATAGGCTGTTCCCACAGTCTTACTTTTGTTTTTGATAATTTCGTATGTCTATACAATGTATTCTGAGCATCTTATTCCTGTTATTTCTTTCCCCTCCCACTTCTGCTGAGCCCCTCCCTGCTCCCAACATGTTCCTCTCTTTGATGTGCGTGCATGTATGTGTGTGTGTATGTGTGTGCTTATATATGTATGTTTGTGTGTGTGTCTGTGTATGTGTATATGTATGTCTGTGTATGTATGAGTGTATATAAGTGTGTGTAAGTGTGAATGTATATATATGTGCGTGTGTGACCGTGTATTTGTATGTGTGTATGTATATGCGTGAATATATGCATGTGCATGTGTGTTTGTGTATGTATCTGTGAATGTGTATATGTGTATATTGTGTGTATGTGACTGTATATGTATGTGTGTGTATATGTGTGTATGTGTGTGTGAGTGTGTATATGTGTATGTGTGTATGTTTGTGTGTGTGTGTAAATGTGTGTGTATGTGAGTGTATATATGTATGTGTGTATATATGTGTGTGTATTTGTGTGTATGAGTGTGTATGTGAGTGTATATATGTATGTATGCATATATATGTGTGTGAGAGTGTGTATGTGTGTGTATATGTTTGTGTGTGCGTGCAGATGGTCACTGTTACTGTATGTTCATGATTACAGTGACCATGTCACATGAAGACGATGCTCCACACTAATCTTCTCCTTCAACTCTGTGGTCTTTCTATTCCTTCTTCCATGATGGTCCCTGGGCCTTGGGGAGGGTGATGTGGATGTCTGCTTTAGTGATTTTAGCAATCACTCTCAGTGCTTTGATCAGTTATGGATTTTTGCATTAACTGCTGCCCTCTGCAATCAAAAAGCTTCTCTGTTCAGGTTGACAACAGCACTCGACTATGGGTAGAGACACAAATATTTAGAAGGTAGTCTACTCATGTGTTCATTTAGCAGAATATTGGTAGTGAATTCCTCCCTGGGGCCTGTGACTTCTTTTGACTTTGTCTTTCATTCTTGAAACCAGAGGGAATTTGGAACTTAGCTGCTAGCTTTGACTTCATCACAGAGCATGGCAGAAGAATGAGCATCCTAGAACTGAATTTTTAACCATCACTGGTCCTTTGGACCCCGATTATGGAAATTCTCTGATCTCACTGCTTTTCTTTCTGGGCCAATATTAGCCTAATCCTGGCTTTGCAACTGTGATTTGAACTGTACTATTCCCTCAAATCCTGAGCAGGCCATCATGGATCTTCTTTGTTGCAAAATTCTATTTTTAATTCTTCACGTCTTCTAAAATACCTTGATTCAATGTGTCACAGGCACTGATGCACCGAGAACCCTCTGAGGAGTGTATGCCATCCTTGCCTGTGCCCTTACTTCAGACAGACCCAGTCTTTCCTCAGAAACAGACATGTTTCAACCACAACTGAGTCACCAGTCTGCGGACCTCCATCAGTTTTTGATTCTGAGGATCAGTTGTTTTTCTTGGTATACACCCCAAACTTTGAGGCTAGAATTCAGCATTAAGCTGGACTCTCTAGGATGTCATTAAGGGGCTTTGGTCACTGAGACACCAGAGGATTTTGTTATAATGCAGCAATTTCATTAAAATGGCCTTACACCCAGCCTGTCGGAACTGCTACATTGTACATCTAGAGTGCCCTTGAGGTAGAGGAGGTTCGGTGGGAATGAATGGATGCCTTTGCCAATTTATTTACTTAGTTACAAATATTTGAAATGGAGTGGGATTTTCTTGACAGGTAATTTGACATGCTAGTAGTGATTTGTAGACGTATAGACATATTTAAGCAAAGGTTTTCTTCAGTCAACTATTTCTTGCTTGGGACATTTGTGAACAAGTCATTTACACTTTGAATAAAGTAAGCCTTCAGATACATTGCAGAAAAGTTGGCTTAGGTTTTTAAAAGGGGATTTTTTTTTATGTATTTATGAAACACATTTTTGTTATATAATTCCCCAGACTTTAACTGACATACTTTTATGAGAGGGAAGAATCAATAAATATTTGAACTTAAACCAAAGGATAGGTTTTTTTTTTTTTTTTTTTTTTTGGCTAGGACATTATTGACATTGGGTCTGACTATTATTTGCCACTGTGGGTTGTCTTGTATGTTGCTAGGCTTAGCAGAACCTATGATTTCTATCCAGTTGATGCCAGTAGCATTCTGTCACCACCGTATTGTTAAGTGTCTTTTGACTGAAAAAGTCACCCCTGCTTGATAATCACAGTTATAGAAAGGGAGGCAGAGCTGGAGACTGGACAGGGTATGCCAGGATAGTGATATCAGTTCCTGTGATGCTGACCATTAAGATTTGACTTGTTTGCTGAACGAGACCCCCCTTCCCCACTAAGCCTGGCCGTTACCGAAGTTTCTTCTTTTATATTTATTCTATTGTAAGACATAATGCCACTTTGTTGTACAGGCTAGTCCTGAACTCACAGATCTTCTGCCTCTGCTGCCTCAGTGCTGGGGGGTTATAAGCATATATCACTGTACTAAACTTTTTATTACAAATGTATTAAAGGAACCCTTTACCTTAAGAATTAGTCCTATCTGGAAGGTGTACAGTGTTCTAAAACTCAGGGTAACTGATATTATTTTTCTTTAGTTAAAATAAATAATTCCAGGATGTGCTTTGCTATTTAACACACCAATCCAAAGCTTGGTGGCTAAAACCAATTTGTCTCTGCTCTTGTATTGTGTTGTCTGTGTGTGGGTCACCTGATCTAGACTGAGCTGGCTGGGCAGCTCTGCCTCTAGATTGTAGACAGATTATGTTACATTGTAAATAATTGTCCCACCCACCAGCTTAATAAAAGCGCTGATTGGCTGAAGGCAGACAGGAAGTGTGGGCAGAGCTATCAGACTGAGAAAACTCTGGGAACAGGAATAACAGAGCAGAGATGTCACAGAGTTGCCAAAGATGCCACAGATGCAGAGGACAGCTATGCTGCTCTGAGAAAAGGTACTGAGTTGCATGGCTGAACAGGATAAGAGTCATGGGTTAGTTTAAGGGTAAAGAGTTAGCAAGTTATATGCCTGGGCCCTAGGCCAATCATAAAATTAATGTAAGCAGCAGCTATGTGCCTCTGTGGGTCTGTGGGTCTGCAGGTCTGAACCTTGAGGCTAGGTGGGAAAGTCCGGGCCAGAAACATAATACAGCACTAGATGTAGGTCTTGAGCTAGCTGGGGCTACAATGACTAATGAATCTCTGTTATGCCCATGTCCCCTCTCATCGTCTTCAGACTGGTGGGCAATTCCAGTCATGCTTGTCTTTTGGTGATGACAGAAACATAGGATGACTCCTGAAACTGAGACACCAAACTAGCAACCATTACTTCTGAAGTCATCCCAGCAGCCAAAGCAAGTCATGTGACAGGCATTATTAATAGGGGAAGGAGCGTGCACTCTCCTTTTTGGGAAACTACCCCAGTGGTTCTCAACTTATGGGTTGTGACCCTTTGGCAAATCTCTCTCTTCAAAAACCTTCACATTAAAATTCATGACAGAAGCAAAATTCCAGCTGTGAGTTAGCAATGACAATAACTTTATGGTTGGGGGTCATCAGAACATGAGGAACTGTATTAAAGGTTCACAGCATTAGGAAGGTGGAGAACTGTTGTACTACACCATCGAGCAAAAGGCAAGTTAGCCTGGAAAGGGTAAAGAATTGTACTCAAGGACATGACCTGAAACAACCCTTCTCTTTGCAGTATATTTTGCTTTTATATAATTTAACATCAAAGCTCCTTAATTTTGCTAGAGGCCTCCATAATGGAAGAATATACTCTTGGTACCATTTCAAAAATAGAATCACCTGGAAAGGCAGAATAAACTGAGCAAACGCTCTGAAAATATGTCTTAACTTCAGTGGGCTTAGTCTTGTAGGAAGTAAACAGCATTATATTTCTGTGGTTTTTTATAAAATGGAAAAAAAAAAGCCAGATGTGTTTAACAGGAAGGCAGAAAGAACCAGCCATTTTCCAAGATGTTTGTGAGATTGAGATGTAAAAACACTGATATTTAAGGACTGGCAGGTTGCAGATGTGTTGGCTAGAGGAATGTTGAATGAAAATTTGCGGAATGTTGGAGCAAACTTGTACGTTTATTGCCAGGAAGTATGTGCTGCTTGCTTTTCTGGATCTTTTAAAAAAAGCCTCTTGTAAGCGTAGTCCTGCACGGTCCAGGTAGGGAGGCTTGGCAACACTGATGACTGAAAGTGTTCTCTGGAGCTGTGCTCTGCTTCAGCCAGGCCAAACCCTGTTAATATGTAACTCAAGTCTGGGCACTTCTTGTATGCTTATGTTGGTTTCAGCATTATTTTAGCTGCTGAAAAAGCAGTTCTAAGTGGCCCCTCCCACCCCCTTGACAATTATCCTAAATGCATGAGGCCAACTAACAGAGTAGCAAACCATCATGTTGGGGGATTTGAGCAGGGTAAGATTTTAAAAATTCACATATTGACACGTGTGTATGTACTGAAGATAGGTAAGGTAGAGTGTGCAAGGAGAGAGCATTGTATCAGAAATCATGATTATTATGCCGAGACCCTGGATTTAGAAGACAACGTTCTACATGTTTGCTATAAGCCATCAAAAGTGGGTGTGGGCCACATGCCTATCAAAAGAGTTCAAAAACAATGAAACAGAGCAAAACCATAATGGTGACAACACCAAGGGCTGGGGAGAACTCTTGGAGACTTTAGTTAAACATTTTTCTGACCCACCTGATTGGTCCCTCAGCCACTTAGTCCCAAACAAACACACAGAGGCTTATTTTAATTATAAGCTTTTTGGCCTATGGCTCAGGCTTATTACTTTTTAACTCTTACATTTTATGTTAACCCATGATTCTTATCTATGCCTAGCCACGTGGTTTGATACCTTTTCATAGTGCATCGTTCTCATCTTACTTCCTCTGTGTCTGGCTGACAACTTTGCTCTGCCTTTCCTCTTCCCAGAATTCTCCTTGTCTGGTTGCCCTGCCTATACTTCTGCCTGTCTACTGGCCAGACAGTGTTTTATTAAGCCAATACAATTGAAAAATCTTTACAGTGTACAAGAGCATTATCCCGCTAGAGACTGTGAGCCACTTTGCAAAACAGTGTCTTATCCTTTTAAGCATTTTATGTATATGTCTTGTATTGTGCATGTGGTAAATGTACTTATTAGTGTGGATGTGTGCACATATAGATAGGTACCAGTATGAGTGCACGTGTATGTACCTATGTGTAGAAGTTGGTGTTGGGTATCTGTCTACTCTTCATCCTTCTCTCTCTCTCTCTCTCTCTCTCTCTCTCTCTCTCTCTCTCTCTCTCTCTCTCTCTCTCTCTCTCTCTCCAGTTTCTCATTGAACTTGATTGGAAGGCTGGCTGCCCAATGAGCTTCAAACATCATACTCTCTTCTCCCTTCCCCAGACTGCTGAGGTTATGAGTGTTACTATGGCTTGTTTTTGTTTGTTTGTTTGTTTGTTTTCTGAGACAAGATTTCTCTGTGTAGTTCTGGCTGTCCGGGAACTCACTCTGTAGACCAGGCTGGCCTCAAACTCAGAGATCTGCCTGCCTCTGCCCCCTGAGTGCTGCCCAGCTTACATAGGTACTGGAGAGCTGAGCTTAAGTCTTCTTATTGGTGCTTCAGAACTTTCTTTGCTGAACTACCTTCCCAGCCCACAAGAGAGTTTCTTAAGTTAAACATACGTTTGCTATGGGACACAGACATTCAAATTTTTGATTGGATTTCCAACCCCAGAGAAATGGACACTATATTCACATTAAATATCTGTTGAAGGTTCATACTGTTTAGTTTACAATCATCAAGTGCCCTTTACTTAGTAGGTAGATAAACTGTTGATGCTTCTGCAGAACTCAAAGCTGCTTGCAGAGAGGATGAAGTTGCATGAAAATAAGACCAAACTTCACATGTATGACACTGAGTGAAAGAAGCCAGCTTCAGAAAGCTGCAAACTGTGTGCTATGGTTCAAACGATATTCTGAGAAAAGAAGAAGCTATAGAGAAAAAGAATAAGCCAGAGACTGTGAATGTGTCTATCTGTAAAGAGGGAATATAGGAAGATGTGAGGGTGATGACAGTGTTCTGTATCTTAATTGTGGTAGTAGCTTTATAGGACTATATAGATAGGTCAAAACTCATGCCATTGTGCACGCAGAGGGGTAAGTTTAGACCTAAGTAAGTCTAACTTAAAAACTATGTATTTTGGTGTTCCTTAGAGTCTCCCATCTTCACATTTGCCATTTAAAGTACTTATTGGTGTCCTTGGAGATGGTTCCTTGTTTTCCTTACTCCCCTTCAAAGTCCAAGCTTAGGACTTCTGCTTCTTTTGTGTAGTGTCTAGTTCACAATCATCAAGTGCCCTTTACTTGTTGAGATCATGGAACACACTTCTACTCTGAGACTTCCCCTCCCCTCCCCTTTCTTCTCTCATTTTCCCTCCCTCTCCTTCCCTCCCTCCCTTATTTCTTTTCTTCAACAGGGTCTCATTATTCTGCCTTGAACTCGGTGTATAGCTGAGGGTGACTTTAAAATTTTGGTCATCCTCTCTCCTGAATGGTGGACTGCTGGAGTTACAGGCATGTGACCCCATGTCCAGCTTATGCAATACTAGGGATTGATTCCAGGGTCTTAAGTGTGGTAGGCACTCATTCTCCCAAGTGAGCTATAGCCTGGCACTGAAGTAAAACCCCAAGTCACTCTTCTGAGACTTTGCTCTTAAGGATATTGAAAGCACACTCCAGAGGAGGGTATATGCAGAACTTGGCCCAATGCTGTGTTTTTCTTGGACTGCACAGTTGTTTAAAAAAATTCAATTAGTTGCCAAGATTTAAAAAAAATGAGAAATTTCATATAAAAATCCAGATTTACAGCCTCTCTTTAAGAAATATGAGGATCTGATAAAATGGACCTGAATTCTGTAGGAGCAGGCCTGAGACGCCCTTTCCCTCACTGCAGGCCTATGCCCTCCATCTGTGAGCTGCTGCTGTTTTGCACAGAGACCTCCGACGATCCTGCCAGGCTCTTAGTTTGCCTATACATCAAGGATAAAGAAAATAAAAATTTTATGGTACTTTAAAAAAATATGAGAACTGGGTAGTATATGGACCATGTATGCTGGTTAGTCGTTTGTCAACTTGACCCAAACTAGAGTCGTCTAGAAAGTGGGAAGCACAATTGAGAAAATGTTTTCATCATATTGAACTGTGGGCAGATCTTGATTGGCGATTAATGGGGGAGGGCCCATCCCACTATAGGTGCTCCTGGGTGGCATAAGAAAGCAGGCTGGGCAAACCATGGGGAGCAAGCCAGTAAGCAGCACCCCTCCATGGCCTCTGCATCAGCTCCTGCCTCCAGGTTCCTGATTGACCTCTTGCCCTGACTTCCCTTCATGACGGACTGTAAGCTACAGGATAAAATAAACCCTCTCCTCCCCAAGTTGCTTTTGGTCATGGTGTTTGTGATAGCAGCAGAGAACAAACCATGGCAGCATGTGATTTGAAATACAGTGATAAACACAGTGCTCCGGGAAAGGAGTGAGTTTGCTAGGGCTGTGTGGTGCTTGTGAGGGCTGTGTGCTGAAAAGATGCATGTTCAGATTGTTTTCTGAAACAAATGCCTGATTCACACTTAGCCATGGCTTGTGTAGAAATATTCATATGCTCAATCCTCCCAGCCAAAAGGCTTTTAAGTAGTGGAGTGTCCAGTTTGCAGAAAAGAGACAGGATGGTGGCCTGTCTCCTTGTGTAAACTGTGATACTGGAGAGTCAGAATTGAGAACCGCATAGAGAAATAAGTATAGAGAATTTTAAAAGCGTGTGTGTGTGTGTGTGTGTGTGTGTGTGTGTGTGTGTGTGTGTGAAAGAGAGAGAGAGAGCTGCATGAATAAATGAAACTCAGGGATAGATCTCTGAGAAAGCTGGAGATATTAGAGAGAGTAAACACCACAGTCAGATCTTACCCAGCTGTCTTCCAGCTTCCTCAGCCTGGCTTCTCTTGGCTTCCTCTAACTTCTGTCTTTCTATCTCCGCCTTAAATACTCTCTTGGAAAGTTAAGGCATGGCCCCACCACTGCCTGCCTGGGAGCTTGGAACTCCTTCTGTAAACCAAGAAGACCTCAAACTCAGTTTGGATTAAGGGCGTAGGTCCCTGTGCTGAGATTAAAGGTGTGAATTACCATTCTCTGATCCTCCTAGACTGACTGTGGTTAGATCCTCTGATATCTCTGAACCTTCTGGAGCTTTTAGTAAATCCCCATGAGAGAGAGAGAGAGAGAGAGAGAGAGAGAGAGAGAGAGAGAGAGAGAGAGAGAGAGAGAGAGAGAGAGAGAGAGAGAGAGAGAACAATGATAGTATAGAATAGAAAGTGAGAATAGAGCCTATATCCTCCAGTTACTTTCAAACTCTTGGGATGGTGTGAAGGTGTCCATCTCATTCAGAGGGTCCCAAATGCAGCAGTGTTCCTGGTCACTTGGACACATCTTGAGTGACAACTCTGATCTACACTTTCTCCAAAGACTTGGACACAGTTCCCAACCCCAATTTAGCTTTTAAACAATCTGCTCCATGATTCAGAGTACCTCATCGAACCAAAGAATGTCACCCCTCTTGGAGGACAAGAGGCTATTCAAGAGTTGATGAGTGATGAGGTTAGTACTTTGGGAAGAAAGGTGTTGTGTGTGTGTGCACGCGCTTGCCTGCTTGGCATTTTCCCAAGTTAAATATCAATGGCAGGATCCTTCTTGCCTATCTCTGTAGCCCTAGGCTAGTTACCAAGGTCTCTTGTTTTATCATCAGCCTAGTGGAGGCGAATTCTTGACCTTGCAGACTGTTGTGAAAGATTTAATTAGAACCCGTGAACTCAGCAAGATCTATGGAAGAAGGCTGTGCAGAAGAGCCAGGCAATTTACAGCCATCTCACCATTTCATTGTGAGCTCAGCTGATATGTCAGGCTACACCTCTAAAAGTCAGTCTCCACAATGTATGGCTCCCCCACAGTTCAGAACACCGTGAGGAACATCAGAGCTCCCTGAGGAAGAAGATAAGTTGTGATTCTTTTATACAGTTCTTGGTATTTCTCAGGTAGAAACCATTCTGGTTTTAGTGTGATAATTTCTTCACTTAAGGAAGAAAGATCTTTTTCTCTTAATAGTCCTTTTTTTGAGATGAATTGCCACAATGTCTGTTTAAAACTTAGTTGGCTCTAGTTGGAAAGGAATGTACTTTTTCTAAATCAGGACTCTTATGGCCCTGTCCAATAGGAATATAGTATGTCTGTATACACAATTGAAAAGATTTACTTTATTTTTATTTATGTGTATGTTTGGGTGTTTGTGCATATGTGAGTGGGTTCCTGTGAAGCCAGAAGACCCTGTCGGATCCATTGAAAATAGAACCAAAGGTGGTTGTGAATCATGTGGGTGCAGGGAATTGAACCCTGACTGCAAAGCCATCACTTTGCCTCCTCCACATTCATACTTAGAATTTTATGGTAGTACCAGTTTTACAAAATTAAATTAATTTCAGTCAGAACTAGAGAGAAGGCTGAACAGTTAAGAGCATTGGGTTGCTGTTCTAGAGGACCTGCGCTCGATTACTTGCTCTCACATGGTTGGTCACAACCATTTGTAATTCCAGTTTCAAGACATTTGAGGTCCTCCTTGATTTCCAAGGGCACTGCATGCATGTGTTGCATATACATACATGCAGGCAAAACACCCATAGAAAATAAAAATAAAATGAAAAAAATTAATTTCAATCATGCATTGTATTTAATCTAGATATTTCTGAAATACCTTTTCAATAGAATTTATGTTAGAATTACTAATGAGATATTTTATCTTTCTTGTTATTGTCATTAAAACGTAGGGAATCTTAACAATTACAGTGTGCTCCAAATTCTCACTAGGAAATTCTTAGCCTGTCTTTGGTTCCAAAACTTGCAGCTTTTACATATTTTCAAATTGGCCCAAACATTCTTAAATTTTCTTGAGGCGGACTTTTCAATTTTTAAATTTTAATGCCAATTAGAGAACAAAACATTTAAGAATCTCTTCCCTGGCCACACTGTCATTTCGAGGCCCCATAGACACTAGCCTCTGGTGGCTATATTGTGATAGATAGGGCAGGGCTAGGCTCAGGTGAAGGCTGCTGACCCATGGAATTTGCAGAGGCCCTATTCCCATAGCAACCACTGGTACCTTATGTGTGTTCCTTATTGAAGGAGTCCCATCAAATATGATGGAATGCCGTTTTCTGCTCAGCACACATGATCTGCCCTCTGCTCTCCAGGGTACTTTTAAAATATAGCCATCTGCCCTTTAGAAAGCCTCATATTATCTAGAAGGAACTTTCAGGTATTCAGTGGGGAGAATACCAGACTGAAATGGCACCTACCCAGCCATGATGCTGTGTATCCACTTGACAAATAGATATGAAACTAGTTTCTATGTCCAGCCTTGCTAAACTCTAAGGAGTATTTTAGCCATGAGAAAGGAGCTCAGGGTTATGATATTCATAAGCTTGATTTCTAAAAGTAGGGGATGTTGAACCTAATCATATGGGCAATGAATAAATAGCAGCATGATAATATAAAAGTTGTTCTTCATAAGATCACATGGTTAGGGACTGAATTCAGTCTGGCGTTTTGGTGAATCCTCTTTAAATATTCAAAATTTTTCTTGGCCCATGGTGAATTTGGAGAGTAAGAAGTGGCAGAGATCTTTTTTGTTTGTTTGTTTTAAATCAGGGATACAAGTATAATCAAGATCAGCCAGAGGTTGATCAGTTAGGAGAGATAGAGAGAAGTGGGCAGAACCTTCAAAGCCCCCAGGAAGAATTTAGTCTTTATCCTTGTAGACTGGAGGTCACCAGGAGCTTTTGGAAAATTGTATGTGCTCCCATTTGGGTTCCTCCTTTGGGTTTTATGACATGACAGGTGACTGCAGATCTTCGTGTGATTGCCAGCTTGGGTTCAGCCCCAATGGGGAATGACGCGGAAGAAAAATGATACTTTTGTCTTACTGCTTATTCACTGGCTATGGGCTCCAGAAAGTTCTGAGAAAGAAATAGTTCATGAGGACGGTGGACAGAAGCAGTTTAAGAGCTCTGAAGGAATGGATGTAACAAAGCACAGAAATAAAATTTGGATGTTCCAGCTCAAACTTTAATCAGGTCTGCAGGAACTAGTTCATCATTCTTTACATTATCATTAGTGGTACTTGACTGTCTCTGCTGCAACTCCTGTTGAAATTTAATCCCCACTGTGCATTATTAAGAGGCTGGAAACTTAATCTAACTGTGGCACTTGGAGGTGGGGCCTCAGGGACGTAATTAGGATTAGATGAGGTCATGGGCATGGGACCTCCATGGTTGCATTAGTGGTTGCAGAAGAAGGAGAAAAACCCGAGCCATCAAGCTTGCTGTCTCTCAGCATGTGATACCCTCTGATGCAGTGTCCCCATTAATAAGAAAGACCTCACAAGATGCAACCCTTTGACCGGAGATGTCTAGCACTATGAGCCGAATAAACTTTTATTTTTTGTAAATTACCTAGTATGTGTTCTCAGTTATAGCAACAGAAACTGATGAAGGTAGGACTACATAGTACCACAGCTACTATTAATCCAGGCTCTATTTGTTTTCTAGCTGTATATATTTATACATGTATGATTTATACATGTGATTAATTCACTGAAAACACTGCTCAAAATGTAGATATTATTCCCATTTCATTTGATTTGCAATGAAAGAGAGTTATACTAAGTTTAGATGACTTGTTTACAGCTGAGAAGCTAATATTGGAGCATGGTCGGCTTGATTTCAAGGCACTGGTATGTTTTTGTCATCATTAGTGCTGTGTAAGTGGAGGCCAGATGATTTCAGGCTAGAGCATGGGTAAAACAGTGTAGGACTGGATTCACTCACGCCTGTGGAAGAAGACAAGGGTCAGGAACTAACTTGGGTAGGTGATGCTTAGTGTCAGCCTCTATTCCCCCAGATATGTGCTATTCCCAAAGGCCTTGTGTATAGTTCCATTTTTTTTTCCCAGTTCACTTTCCTCTCTTTAGGTCTTAAGCTGTTCTTTCTACTCTACAGACCCATTGGTGACTCTGTTTGAGTTGAACTGGATTCGTTTCTGTAGACAATAGTTCAGTTGTCTCTGTTACTAGGCTCCGTCTCCTTCATCTGTGCAGGTAGCATCGCCTGACCCAAGGTAGATATATATTCTAGTAGTAAAGAAACAAGCTAGCATCCTTGATCAAATAAAGCCTTTATCTTAGTAAGATGGACAGAGAACTAAGTAAGATTTACAATCCATGGCACATTTAATGACCGTATAGAATAAGGAGGAAAATGAGAATGTTCAAGGAAATCAGGATGGTGGCATCTGAGCTGGAGCCCCATGGGAAGTAAGGGGAAAATGAGGGAATCTGGGGAGAGAGCATTCTAAACATAGCAAGCAGCAACACCAAAGGGCCTCAGGCACAATTGTGCCTGGAACATATAAGGAATAGCAAAGTGCTTTGGCTGGGAATGTGTGCAGCTGGCGATGGGCTTGGAAAGAGCTGGGACTTGAAGGACCTTGCAGCCGCTTTGGCTTTCCTACGAGTGAGGTTTCATAGTCCAGGAACAGCATTTTTCAAGTATGAATGATAGTGCAAACATAGGCACAGAGGTGAGGAGAAGTGCAGAGAATCACGGTCATCCTGGGTGGGAGAAAGAAAGAAGTTCAGATAGGTCAGGGGAGGCTGTGAGAAGTAGTTGAACTCCCTCCCTCCCTCCGTCCCTCCGTTCCTCCCTCCCTCTCTCTCTCCTTCCCTCCCTCCTTCCTTCTCAGTCATTCATTGTCCTAGGTATTTCTTATGTTCTTTTAAATGATATTTTAATTTTTCAAGTTGTACAAGCAAGCCATCATTCTAGCCTTCCTGCAAAATATCATGCAGAGCAAAATGAAATTTGTTTTGTGCCTTTATAGTTCTTGTCCCAGAAAGAGCTCATTCCTATGACGTTTTGATTTTTTCTGTGTGTTTACATGGTATTCATACAGTATAAAGCTGAGGAGTTAGGTTTTTTGATATGAAAATGAAGGCATGATCTCACACTGGCTTTCTAAACTCCAAATATCTTGAAGATCTTTCTATATCAGAACACCGAGACCCACTTCCTTCTGTTAAATTGCCCAGGGAGTCCTTCAAAAATGCTTCTGACTCATTTCTCTACTCTCTCCTAATCACTCCCCGAATTAGGGAATCAAAGACAGACACCCACACACATGCCCAAGGCAGAGTCTCTTTTCAGAAAACGTCCACAAGATGACATTTAAGGGTTCAGAGAATGAGCTTAGCATGCACAGTCACCTTCTTGAAGTGGCTTTCCTGTTCTGGCGGGGTCATGGCCGCATTGATCATTTTTGTTTGAAAATGCCTCTGCAGTGTTAAACTCTGGGCATGTCTCCCATATCTCCCTCACTAACAAAAGTTTAATAGCCCAGTGCAGGATGACCTGGCCTTGGGTGGTAAGAAAGCACAGTGAGCAAACCTAAAGGGAAGTCGATGTGGAAATAACAACAAGCGTTATGACTAAAACAGGATGATTATTAGATCATTGCATTTGTTAGTATTTGTTATAATTTCATATCATTAGCACACAAGCCTACAGAGGCCAGGACATTATGAAATACAAAAAGACTTACTGTTAATCACCAGAAAACTCTTCCCCCGTGAGCACTGTGTTGATGGTTATAAGAACAAAATGTCTACAGAGCATCTAGTTTACTCCGAAGGTACAGCTGCTCACTTTTACACGGTCACCATAGTGCAAGCAACTGCTCCCTTCTTTCTCTTCCTTGAATACATCACACAATAGGCAGGAGGGAAAACCAGACACAGTCTATTAGAAACTCACCTCCAGGGCTGTGCTTTTCAGTGCTGGAGTCCTGGCTCACAGGACACTCTGGTAAAATGCCAGAGAACTCTTTCAGGCACATGGGACAAGGCTTGAAATCCACCAGCTCTCCCTATTTTGACCTACTGCACCTATTCACTTGAAGGGAGAACTATGCCTTCCTCTTGTATCTGCTTATCTCTCTTCAGGGAAAGGCAGGTAGCATGTTGCTCACTGACCAGCATGGAGGGCAACAGAGACTCAAGAAAGGAGAAACAGAGAATAAGAAGTAGGAACGAAGCCACATTCACATTGGAGCTCAGACCTTCTGAACACAGCTGTGTTGGGTGTTTCTCTGGATACCTTTTCCCTTCTCTAGGACATGGTGTTGGAGACAGTCCTGGAGGACAGGGGAAGCCATGTTCCTGCTGCCAGGTAGGATATAGTTCTCCAAGCTTTGTTGAAAAAAAAAAAAAAAAAAAGACTTAGCAGTAAACTTAGTATCCTTTTGAGGAAGCAAAAAAGCCTGTTTGGATCATTACGATCAATAATATTTATAAAACATAAGAATAGTGCCATAGGTGGAGTTTGAAGAGCTATTAGAAAAAGTACTTACCCTTCAAGAACCTATTATCTAGTGGCAGGGACAGATTGTGCACGACAACATGGCATTTCCAGGTAGCCCCTGAAGGAGCAGAACAGAACATAGATGGTAGGGGTGCTCAGTGGAGGAGACAGATCCATGCCCTAAAGTGAACACGGGATAAAGTTTTATAAAAATAAACTTGGTGTATAACTTAAAAGGACCTGAAGCAAAAAGTAGCCGAGATAAGATAAATTGAGGTAAAGGAATGCCAGGAAGAGGAGAGGGTCCTGGGGTAAAGGGAAGCATGAAGAGTTTCCGTGAACATTCCAAAGGGGGAATGGAAGAGCATGGCTGTGTCAGGGAAACAGAGGAGAGGCAACAGACAATGTCTAGCTATAAGGATAGATTTGTGGGGGAAGAGATGCCAACTGACTGAAGTGGGCATTTGTGGAAACTTTTGGGGAACATGACTTTAGGGACTTGCTAAATCAATGACAAGGACACACATATGGCTTTGTCTAGCTTGAGAGCAGCTTTGGCTAGAATCACTTGCTGCTTGATTGAGCTCCTCAGAGAAACTGTAGTTTGACCATTGCTCATGCTCACATTCAAAAGTGGATGGAGGAAGTAGACTCTGGAGACCTGGAGCACTGGCTTGAGGGATCTCAGTTGGCTAACAACAGAGACAGCTCGTACAGTGGAACACTGTGCCTCTTAAGGTTGCCTCAGCAAGGCTAAGAGTGAGCACCGAGAAGCAGCCGCTCAACATGGCAGCTGGAAGTCTTGTGTCAGGATTCAATGGGTCAGGAGCAGGTGTGTTGAAATAAGTATAAGACAGAAAACCAATGGCTTTTAAACATTTCTTCACATTGTAATCAGTTTCAGGGATTCAACACACACACACACACACACACACACACACACACTCACACACACACTCACACACACTCACACACACACTCACATACACTCACACACACACTCACACACACACACACACACACACACTCCTAGGTCCCTACCATATAAAGTAGAAGGAGGAGGAAGAGGAAAAAGGGCACTCAGGTCAGCTCAGGTGCAGGAAATAGCAGAGGGTCCAGACTAGACAGGTGAACAAAACACGGGCGAGAAGGCCAGGTGGTAGGAGGCCGAGGCCGAGGCCAAAGGAAGACTTCAAAGAAGAGAAGCACATTCTTTAACCATTTCTAGATGAAACACTGGGAGTTCTTTAAAAAAGGGATCTGGGGAAAGAAAGATGACTCAGTGGTTAAGAATACTTCCAAGTAATTCCAGCTTCAGGGGACCTGACACACTCTTCTGGTACACACACACACATGCACACACACACACACACACACACACACACACACACACAGGTGCTCACTCACACACGCATGCATGCACTCACACATACACATACTAAACATAAAGTATATCCATGATAAAAATAACAACAAATCTTTAAATTGTACTCCATTCACTTCAGAACTTTCAAGTTCCTCCTTAGGACATTGTTGAGTAAGTCACCGAGCACCGTCATGATCACTGCTACCTGGGAAGCCAGATTATGAAAGTTTGGAATTATGAAATGATACACGTTGTGTGGTTACACACAAACCTGTCTTTTGAAAGTGTCTATTTCACAGTTTCTGTGGGGATGCACTCTGCCTGAGTCTTCAGGGGACTGGAGTTCAGAGGAAGGAGTCACTCACATCTGTTTCAACATCCTGAGAGTCACGCTGATAATGGAGGGGGGATACCCCAGGGCCTTAGTGTTCCAACCACGACCATGTTGCGGCAGGAAATGCTAGGTCACAAATCACACTTTACACTCCTCTGCAGCTGCTTGTCTGGGCTCTGTCTGAGAACTGCTTTGAAATCTCCTCCTTCTACCTTTTGCCTGTGTTCTGCCTGTGACTTGGGGACTGCACAGGCTTACTGCTGTTTTCAGGTTATCTTTGGATCTCATGTATTCTTGTAAGCATAGTTATCTCAGTGGTATAGGCAGCGAATAAAAATCAGTGCTGCCTATAAAATTTGTACTATGCTTATTTTCTCTAGCATCTTTCTGTGGAATGTACCTGTGTCAAATTTCTAATGAAACATGTTTCAATTAAGTTCTATATTTCTGCTCTGATACAATAAAAACATCATTACTAGTAATGGTGTCCATTATGTGCTGGCCACTGTTATAAATATTTTACACATCTTAGACACTTTAACTCAGCACACCTCTATGATATAGTTGTCATGATCCACTTTATTGTCTCCCTTGTTCTGCTCACATTGGAAAACCCCACTGTATGGGCCTCTGAAATCCTCTAGGAACTGCCATGATCTCATGCAGTATATCAGTCAGTTCTCATTGTCTGTGTGCCAGAATTTGAGGTCCAAGAAGATCATTCATTCATTAGACAGCCTAAATATTGCATTTCTCTGTAGCTGTGCCTTTTTTTCTGTGGTGAAAACAGAGATGTGGGAGTACAGGGCATGTTCCCAAGGAGATAAAGGGGAATACTTGGGGTGATCTCCTCATGGTAGACAGATTTTAAAAGGTGGACCCTAACTCGTGCTATGAGTTGAGCAGGACATTAGTACTTTTGTGCTGAGGTTTATCCTGGGACATTGGGTAAAATTCATGGGCTTTCAGAAACAGAGTGAGAGGATGGTACAGCTCCTTATGCTAGGCCACAGGGGCTGGTGACTGCATTTCTGTTTTTCTCCTGGGGAAAACTGTGCCAAGGGCTGTCTCTCCTTTAGCTGCCTGGTGAGAGCAACTCTATTTCTCACTGAGGTGATGCAGGGTGAGCTCTGGGCAGAGGGGCAGGCTGATCTTGATGGGAGAAGCTTGCTGACTGAGCAAGTTCTGGACAGATATTTGCTACTCTGACTCCCAAGCTTCTTGATTTATAAGTTTGGGGAGAAGGATAACTACTTCACTGGATTGTTGGGAGAATGAACAAGCTGTTTCTGTCTATCAAATGGTCTGGGGATACCGAAAGCTGAGGGCCAGGCACTGTCGTCACATAAGCGGTTTTCAGTTGGGACATGATCTTGCTTCTCCACTGGGGACACTGGGAAATATCTGGAGATGTTTTTAATTGTCAGTATTTGGAGGAGTTTACAACCAGCGTTGAGTGGGTAGAGGCCAATGATGTTGCTAAATGTCCCAAAATGCACAGGCATGCCCTCTACCATGAAGAGTTATGTGACCCAATGCCCTTAGGTCTGCACTGGAAACTGTTTTACTAACATGCTAATGAAACATCTCTTATAAAAACCTTATGAGCTGCGACTGTTGCTCTTTACTTCTTTTAGGTCAGGCAATACTAGAAAGTAAATGCCTTAGAAGTTAACTTACCGAAGCACAAACAGAGGAAAGTTCCGGGATTTGACCTCTGGCTGTTCTGCTCCAGGGTTCTAGTGTTGAACCCATGAATATGGGTGGACTTCTACGGGTGATGGTCAGTAGACAGTGCATGTGGAGTATATTGAGAGGTCTCCCTCCCGCTCGCCAGTGATTTGTAAACTTGGCATGACTCAAAGAGCAAATTAGACAGTGCAGCTTCCGGGACCTACTCCTTGTCGCTTTGGGGCACCATGATGTGATCTAGACTCTGCACAAGCCCTTGAGAAAGTATCTGCATGTAATTTCAGTGTGATGCCACTTGAACAGTCTTCCAGATAGCTTTCCACATGTCAGATTTTCAGCATTATATGCTGCCGAATATGTTAGGGAGTTAGGCATAGAATTCTGACACATGAGCTTTTGAAGCTGAGCTTATTACTCCCTGGGCCTTCTGTCTGTTGGTTTATAGACTCTCACCTCCACAGCAAGAGGATGGGTACACCTGGCTACCAGCCCAGTCTCTTCAATGGACCAATACTAGACTTGTGGTACCTCCCTTTCTGTACCCTCATGTGGGATAATGTTATTGTATACTGTAAAGATCTTGTATTGATTTAATAAAATACTGATTGGACAGTAGCTAGGCAGGAATTAGAGGTAGGGCAACAAGACTAGGAGAATTCTGGGAAGAGAAAAGGCAGAACAGGAGGGTCCAGCAAGACACAGAGGAAGCAAGATGGGAATGCTGCTCTGAGAAAAGGTACCAAGCCACGTGGCTAAACATACATAACAATTAAGGGTTAATTTAAGTGTAAGAGTTACATAGTAATACACTTGAGCTACTGGCCCAGCATTACTATAATATTAGGCCTCCGAGTCAATTATTTGGGAAGTGACTGCCCGGTATTTGAGAGTTTATGGCTGAGAAAGAAACTTCTACTACACCCTCATCCTTTCAGTTAAAATGTGTGTGATGGGATGCTGAGAGTAAACAAAGTTGTAAGGTAACTCACCCATTTATTCCTGAGCTCATTGAACACCATGGTTCTATTACAGTCACACAGAGAACATGACCCTATCAGGTACTCAGTGGTCTCTGGCTCCTTTACCATCACAGCCTACTCTCCTTGCCTGTCCATATGTGACTTTGCTTTAGTCCCTGCATGTAGTTCCCATTGCCCACTACTTTCTCTGCAACTTTATTGGTTACGCAAAGCCTCTGCTCTCTTCCAGTCACACATTCTCCAAATCTCATCGCCTCAGTGAATGCCTCTATGAACTTCCTCATCTAGAATGGCATCTCCTATCCTGTGGTCTTACAGTATCTAATGTCACCATCCTTTCTGCCGCTCTGGCTTACCATCACGTATGGATTTATTTTTATGAATGTCTGAAAGGAGAGCAGAAGTGGCCATCTCTTTGTGAATGAGCCACCTTTCCTGGATAAGAGTTGCATCAAAGGAGCTCCTCTTGAAAGAAAATGGAGGCAGTTTGTGTCCGTCAAGCTGGACACAATGTAGAGAACAACACATCTTAGGGAGCCCAACCTTTTTGTTTGATTTATTTTATTTTACTTTTTTGCTGTTGGTTTTTCAGGATAGTGTCTCTGTGTGCAGCCTTGGCTGTCCTGGAACTTGCTCTGTGGTCCAGGCTGGCCTCTAATTTACAGAGATCCACTTGTCTCTACTTCCTGAGTGCTAGGATTATAGGTATACACCACCATCACGGGGGGCGGGACAGATTTACATCACAGCTCCTGTGTTTATGGCTCTGGAAGAGGGGCCAGAAAGATTGTAAGAGCCAGAATACTAGGAAGTCTTCCACGAACCAGTGTCTTCTAAAATTAACTGCATAATCAAGACCTAAACAATGGCACTATTAGTGGTAACATATGAATGTGAAAGGGGAAATTTTTATGGGTCCTTCCCTCTAGACAAAGAACTATAGGCAAACAATGGCTGCTAGAAGAGAGAGAATTAGCCTTTCCCAGAGACAAGCCCCTTTGTTGGTTGTTCAATGCAAAGTGGTCAGGTCTAAAACCATATACACACAATAACAAAAACAGACTTAGAAGAATATGTGTATATAATTGTGTGAACACTTACACACACACAAATACACACGTGTGCGTATGGGACAATAATAACTAGAAAAAGAGGCCATCAACTTGAGGGGGATATGAAGGACTGGAGAGAGGGTACCTGGGAGGGCCTGGGGGGGGGTAAGGGGAGGGGGAGAGTGATGTGATTCTATTTTAGTTTTAAAAGCTAATTAAAAGAATGTAGTCACTCTGAGAGGCATGGTAGGCATAGAAAGGAAGCAGGCATTCCTCTGCCATCTGTAACATTCAGCTCCCGTGCTAGGTCTGAGCCCAGGCCCAGGCTTTATGCCTGGCTTACCCACTTGGACCAAGTGTGGCTTCTCAGAATAGCCAGAACCCACAGAGGCCCTCGTTACTCTCTGTTTGGCAATAGTTCCAAGAATTTCTGAGTTTGTCCTCTGCTGGTTCTTCCCAGAGTCCTGTCTGCTGGGGAGACAGAGGGATGGTAGGAACAGCAAGAATTTACCAAATGCCTCCTGGGTGCTGAAACATCTTGCTGAGTGCTATCCTTGAGTCTTACCTAGCCCTCCACACCCACATAAGGGATGGACTGCAGAAGCTCCATTTGAGTGAAGAAATGGGGGCTCAGATAACTTGTCTGAGTTCTGTGATCAGGGGAGCCCAGGCCTGCCATTTTCTACGACTCTTGGAACCTTCTGTGCAAGGGTTGGTTATAAAAATGTGAAGGATGGAATGTGGAGATAATTCCATAAGTCAAATGCTTGCCCTGCAACTGTGAGAATTGCACTTACCATCCCAGTACCCACATAAAACTGGGCATGTCTGTGATCCTATTATTCCAGGGCTGAGGTCAGAGGTGGGGGGAATTCCAGAATGTCATGGGCCAGCTATACTGCCATACACAGTGGTGACAGTGAGGGACCCCATCTTAACAAGATAAAAAGTGAGGCTGTTCTCTGAGGCTCGCATATGCACCGTGACATGTGTGCACTGTGACATGTGTGTGTCCACATTCACACATAAACACACTTAACTCTGAGGGGACAATAAGGTCTTTCTGATTTTCAAATGACTTCTGGAATTGGTATTTGCCATATGAAAAAGTTTTCATTGAAGTGAGGATGGTTTTAGGAATGGCATGTTTCTAGCTGGAAAGATATTAATGCTCAAATTTTAAAGATTTAAAATGATGGATCTTTGGTTCTAATCGTATTCAGTCCTAAAAGGCCAGCATAAGGTGCTGAGAGGGGATGTGGAAGGCACATGTGGGACAGCATTTTCTAGGAATGCTGGTGGGTCAAAGCTTTCCCGAGAAAGTGGCAATAAATAATCCTGCCAGCTGTATTTTAAGGCAGATAATGAAATCTTGTCTTCTGGGGACATGATCTCTCCCCTGTGTTTGTCACTTTCACTCACTCAAGTGATCCAAAGTTTCTGGTGTTGAGAATATTTGCTGTTTCTGCTTCTATGTGGGTCCCAAGTGGTGAGCACCAGCCTCTTACAGGGAATGGTCACATAACCTAGAGACAAAAACTGCGTCTACTGCCAGAAGCCAGCTGTCACAGCTTTCTACTGTGTCTGCTTACTGAGGAGCCAACCTGGTGGGGGGGTAGTGACAATGTAGTTTTAAAATCTGCCTTCTTCTAGTCTCAGAAATTGAGATTTTTGAGAAGCATGGATGGAGATGATGTGAGGCAACATTTTGGTCACAAAAAGAAATGCAAGAAAAAACCCAAATCCCTTGATGATTCCTAAAATTGTGTCTTTTCTTTGGAGGCAGCTATGATTTTTATGTCAGTTCTTATTGAAAATAACAACAGACACACTGGTAGTGCAACTTTGTTAAAGGTGGACGAAGCCCCAAGGGAGGGAAGGAAGGCTTCGGGAAAGCGTGAAGAACACTTCCTGTGCCTAGGAAATGTGTTTAGGACCGTTTGCAGCAGGTCCTAAAGGGTGCTTCTCGTTTAAAGCGTTTGTAAAGAACGAGGAATATCAATTCTCCACTGCTTCTTCGAATCTTCTCATTTTAACATTGAATAAGCCCCCTCAGACTGTCACAGTTAAGAGTCTTAGAATTATGCTTGGAAAAATGGAATTCTGTTTACGTTTCCTTTAGAATTTGCTAATTGTAAAAATAAACTTTTAAAAAAAGATACCTGACTCAGTGAGAAGTTATCCTTCAGTTCCTCAGAAGACTAATAAAATGAAAAGATCCTTTCCTTCCTGGGTTCAGTGTTAAACAGCCTTCCCCTTTCATCTGTGTATTGTTTAGTTTAAAGATAGCATTATGGATTATGTGACATAAGTTCTGTTTCAAGGAAGAATTAATTTTAATTAATTACTCATGTAAAAGACATCTATTGATAAACCTGTAGATGAAGACTTAACCCCAAACATCCCTTTGTGTGTGTGTGTGTGTGTGTGTGTGTGTGTGTGTGTGTGTGAGTATGTGTACCACATGTGTACAGGAGTCTGCAGAGGTCAGAAGAGGGCATTAGATCTTCCAGAACTGGAGTTAGACAGTTGTGAATCGCCATATGAGTGCTGAGAACTGAACTCTGAAAGTCCAGCAAGTACAACTGTTGAGTAATTCTCCAGCCAGCCCCACCAACATACCTTCCTTGCTTACATGATGTAGCTTTCTTCCAATGATGATTTCTTCCTTTGACAATTCTTTCTCAGTCTGTGGCTTTGGGGATACTGAGGGAAGATACCTAGAGGGGTTCCTGGGGCTTTTCACTGTCTAAGTTGGCAGCAGTCTACAGCACTTCCAAAAGTGGCTACATCCCTCTTCCTAACTGTAGCAGATCTAGGAAGGACCACGTGGTGATGGGTTCTGTGAGTTATATTGCCAAAGTAGGGCAATTGGCTTCAATATCATAAAGCAGTGCAGCAGCCTGTTTCCAGAACCATCCATCAATGGTTAGCAATCACAGGGTCACGTGCTGGAGGAAATGGACCCAGGTCAAGAGAGAAGGCTCAGTGGTCGACAATGCTTCCTGTAATTCTAGCTCCAGGGGTCCACACACACACACACACACACACACACACACACACACACACACACACACACACACACACACGGTGGGTAAGATGAGAGAACACCAAATGAATATTTGGTGGGCAAAAAGGAATCTCTGTCCTGTAATGGCCCCTCCAGTTTCTCCTCATGAAGTCTGCTTCTCCCTGCCTTCATGTGCTGCTACTTCCAAAGAATGCTTGTGTCTTAGAAAAATAAATACATAAACACATAGCCAATGTTAGGATTATATCTTTCTAACTTCTGCTATAAATGATGTGACTTGATGTTGGCAAGGTCTGAAGTCAAAGCTGGCTTCCCACCCTCAGCCTTAACTCAGAAAATGAGTGGGATTCATTGAGGTTTCTGTCTGGGGATGAGTTTGCCACCTGAAGGGGACAGCTAAATTCACAAGGAAAAAAACACAATCTCAGTTTTTTAACTAGTTCCAGACACCAGAGCCACAGTGAGGCATGGAAGATTTAATTTGTACTTATTTATTTTCTTGTTACTATAACTGGGGCAGACCTTCACTTATGGTATTTTATAAGATTTATGACCCCGGAGGAAACCATTATGGTTACCTTCATTGCATTAAGTTTCCAAATTTTTACTTAGCATATTCCTTATGGTTTGGAAATAGCATAATGAACCACATTCTGGCAGTAGATGATTGAAGAGGCTGTGGGCAAACATAACCGGAGATCCAGAAGACTGGGTTCTCAGCCAAGGATGACCTTTACTTGCAGGGCTGCCTCAGACTGGGCCTCTGGGCCTCTGGCTCTCAGATTATTCCCTATAATCGAGGATATGGCTTATGTGACCTACGAATTTCTGGGCACCATGTCCCAGCTCAAGCATCTGTTAGATGTAGTTGCTCGGGTCTTTGGAACTGTTCACTAGAGCTGAGTCAGGCTTAGGTCAAATCCTTTCAGTATCATCTTTCCAGATCTTTCTGGAGCACAACTCCTGTTGCCATAGCCTGATCAGCATTATCTCTTTTCTGCCTAAATATTTTGTTGAAAGTAGATTTACTTTAACCATTTAAGGACATCCACTTAATTTTATTTTGACAACCTCTAAAAATATCCCAGGATCTTCTTTGATATAACTGAAGGAAATATTGTGTGTGGAAGTTCTTTGATTCTACTGTCAAACTCTAGTGTTTGGGGAATAGACTCAAGACTTGAACATTACCAGGGACCCTTGTGTTTACCTGGACTCTGGCTGGACCCTTCTTCTGCTCCTGTTGATTATGATTTTGGTAACAAAGCCAGGCAGATTCCTGCTGCTTCCAAATTGGTTCATTAAGAAACCAATTTTTATTTTTGCAGTTAGGAAACTGAATTTGGAATTTTTATATGTACTCATTCATTGGGTATAAATTATCTACTTGAAGCTGTGAAGAGATTAAAGTGACTAATATACATTGTATTCATTTAGACATCTTTATTAATATTAAATACAAGACAGTGCATACTTTTATACATATAAAATGCCAAGTTCTATTATGGCATTTTCATATATATGTGTCATTATACTTGGTTCTAATTTATCCCCTTTCCCCTGCTTTCCCTTGTGAGCCTACTGCCTGTCTCTGGCTGTTTCCCTTTAATCCCCCACATCCTAACCCATCCTCTGCTTTCATGTTACGTGTATTTCATCATCTAGTCTCTTGGGATGTCTTCCTCTCTCTCATGAAATTTCCCCCTCCTCCCTTTCTCTCTCTCTCTCTCTCTCTCTCTCTCTCTCTCTCTCACACACACACACACACACACACACACACACATTTCCAGTCACATAATCCCCACACACCCTTCATGTATTTAATTTTAAGTTCAAGTTTGTTAATACTGAAGAAAATATGTAGAAATTGTCTTTCTGAATCTGGCTTATTTTGCTTAACATAATGATTTCCAGATCCATTCATTTCCTTGCAAATGTCATAATTTCATTTTTTAATGACTTAATATGTCTGTGGTATGTTGATTTAGTGTCCTTTGGAACTATATGCCAAAGAGTGTCTTAGCTTCAACACACATTATTAAAGCTGGGCAGAAGGGGCTTTCCAAATTAGAGGAGGTAATGACAAACTAATTTCTTTAAAGTTGATTCAATAAATTATAATTCAATAAAGTATAATCCCACCTGAGTGATTTGGTGTGGATGGAATCTACTCTGACCTTCCTTTTATTACCAATTTATTCACTTAATTTTTTACATTGAAACATTAATATAAATCACATAACACATAAAACTTACCATTTTAAAATATATACTTCCATAGTTTTCAATTAATCTACTTGTTAGTTCCAAAGTAGCACCTTAAAAAGCTGGTTACAACATCCTAAACAGAAGGACTTTGGTCCAGTAAACAGAAGAATTATTATTGGGTAAACAGAGGTCTGAAGATAGGTTTCTGTTTACCTGGAGCCTCCTTCAAATCACCAGGAACTTCTCTTAATCCACTCAAAGGTCAACTGCCTGGAGCATTGAACAGCCAGTTATCAGCTCAAAGATCCCACACTGTTGACTGTCATACGGGAAGCCTGCTTGCTTTTCCAACATTTATCTTCTCTTCGACATCTCCCTCCCACCCCCAAGATATAGCCTTGGCAATTTGATCTTTTAAATATCTTTCTGCTTATGGAGTGGTCTAGTGGTTTTACTACACCCTCACTTATACTACTAAGTTAGTTTAGTTTGGACAGGCATAACCATCATCAAATTACAGAATATTTTGACCACTTCAGAAAGAATCTATGTGGCCAATAAATGGGTTCCGGTCAACTCTAATCTGTTTGCTGCTCCTGTGAACTTTCCTATTCTGGGTACTTCATATAATGAAGTACTTAATGTTTTCAGTATTTCACTCTTGTTTTCATTGCTGAATGATATCCTATCACATGGATATATCATTTTGTTTATCTTTTCATCTGTTGACGAACATTTGAACTGTTCCCATTTTTTTGTCTATTATGAATGATGCTGCTTTGTAAATTGGTATAGCTTTTGTTTGCACATATATTTCAATTCTCAGGTAGGATTATTCTGTGTTTTAGTTTTTGAGTTGCCAATATTTTTTTTTTCAAAGAACTTTACCATTTTATGAGGATATCTGAGGATATCTGCAACCTCAGAAGATATTTTAATCTCTCTAAGGATTATGCTAGTAGCTTTCTCAGCTTTTAGATGAAATGCTAAACTGATAAATAAGAAATACTGTCCTAGGGATGATCAGGGCAGGGTCCTAGATTTATTCATTGGTTCAGCCTCCAAGGGATACATTTATGAAAGGCATGCGTCTTCTCCAAGGCACAGAATCTCCAGTCTGTGAGACTTCCTTTGGAACTTTAACAATGTGAGAATGGCACCTGGGTGACTTGGCAAAGGCAGACTCTGCCCAGAATGAAAGGAGGGACAGAATTAAGCTCCTTTCAGTGCTGGCTGAATTTTGGATGCCAATCCTTAAGCTGGAACCAACTTCCTGTTCTCCATAACAAACCATTGACTCAGGTTTTATTTTCTTAATGGGGAAAATGTGTGAACCTCCAGCATTTCCTGTCTCTCTGAAACAAACAATTTTCTACAAAACCATCTAATCCCAGGAGTCTGGAGCTGAGTTTATAACTTAAACTGGGAGAGAAAAGCATCCTAGGAGTGTGTGTCATTCTTGGTCAGTCTTGGAGCCATGTTGTCTATGTGGTTGTGTCTCACTGACCACAGTCCTTCGAGGTGGGCCAGGGAAGCTCACGCTATCTCCACGACATGCATGAGAGCTGATCCTCTGAGACATGGACCCATCTGCTCCAGGCCACACGGATGAGGCAGAGGGGACTTCACTCAAGCCAGTCATTCCCAAGTGTTATTGACTGGTGCCAGTGTGGGGCAATTTTCAGTCATGTTCTCACAGCTTTTGACTCTGGTTTCTGCTCTGAATTCAAGTGCTTTGTGATAACTAATCAGAATATGCAGCAGTTTAAAAGCTACTTAATACTTTAATTCAAGGATGATTTTGGAAACAGAGTCAAAAGAAAGCAACAGTCATGACTCTGACAGCG
The DNA here is from genome assembly GCA_033318265.1 of Phyllotis vaccarum. Classification (NCBI taxonomy): domain Eukaryota; kingdom Metazoa; phylum Chordata; class Mammalia; order Rodentia; family Cricetidae; genus Phyllotis; species Phyllotis vaccarum. The sequence continues at coordinate 28,343,135 of JARWLC010000004.1, read as the reverse complement.
TTAATTTCTATTTTATTTTTAAACGTTAGACATCAGGATGTTCCTTCATACAGATTCTTTTGGTACAGTTTCACTCACAGCATGCAGGCTACTTCCTTTCCGTAGGCCTGGAGATGTGTCTGTGCTCTTAGGATTGTTTGTAGTGGTTTACATGAGAAAGATCTGTGCAGAGCCTTCTTAGGCAAGGAGAGTAGCTTTCAGGCGCCAGTTAGAATAATGTCACATCTCTTGCTGGACTATTCCTGATGGTGATTATTAACAGGTTTATGTCATTGTAAATGATTGCAAAAGCAACTAAAATGTGTTTATAGTTATTAAACTCAGATACACAATAATAATGTGTTATACACATGTACACTTCACATATACCACCCCCCCCACAGAGAGAGAGAGAGAGAGAGAGAGAGAGAGAGAGAGAGAGAGAGAGAGAGAGAGAGAGAGAGAGAGGAGAGAGAGCCTTAAGGCAGTTGAGTATTACACATACACAATTCTGTGGTCTTCTTTTGTTTTAATGCTTTGCCATGCTTCACGCACTGTCTCCAAGTTCAAAGTCACAGTATGGATGTGGGCAGTCTAGGTCACTAAGAAGCTGAAAGCAGGAGGGAAGGCAGGTGCCCTTTCTATGTGCCCCCACTCACATTGTCTTTTCACTCTTAAAAGCACGACTTGGAAGTTCCTTGTCAAAGCAAGCCCTTAGCTATGTGGGGAGCCTTTCTTCCTTTGAATGCACACAGCAATAATTCCTATCTCATCAGTCTGTGTGATTGACAGCTGCAGACTTTAAAGTTGAAGAGTTAACACAGCCTCGTGGTCCTACATAGGCTGACTAGCTGAAATATTTTTTATTTCTGCATTCTTGCTGCAGAAAAAGAAAGATCTAAACATTAAAATCACTTTCTTTCCCCACCCCAAAGCACATTAAGGAAGGAAAGAAAATGGAAGTGGACTTTATTTTTTAAGGCACAGGGAAACAGGGAAGTTTAAAAGTCCTGAGCCTCATATGGGCATAGAAGTGATCCACAGGCCCAGGACTCACGAGTCATGCCCCTGCTGTCTGGGAGAGTCTGAGAAAGATGGCTGTCTGTGTCTAAGCTCAGAGACAGAGAACCCCTGACACAGCTTACTTCCCAAGAACCTCAGGCTTCGTTCCGAGAAGTAGGCAGACTTCTTTGTAGACGGAGTAACAAAACATTCTTGTAGGTCTTAGTAACAAAAGTCAAGGTCAAGTTACTTGTAAGAAAAGGCATACCTTTTTTCTTTTTTTTTTTGACCCCTCCAGTCTAAGCCCTAATGTATAGGAGACGGTCAGGAAAAGTCTACTTAGTACTAATTCTGACCCTATCCTGAGAGTTGCTCTTGGCTATCACTCAAGATACCACTGTTGACTAAATCTAAGAATGAGTGCCTTGGAATGCTGTATGTACTTGAACGAATAGTTATAATAGTACAGCTAGGCTATCAGCCATTTATTATGTACATTTTACACATTTTAACCCATAGAGTCCTTTCTTTTACTTCACAGTAGGTGTTTATTATATTTATTCTACAGAAGGAAGAAGAGAAGCAAAGTCATGAAACTAAGAAAAGGAAACTGTAGCTGTCAGTGGTCAGATCTGAATGTGATGTCTCTGGGGGAATCATTGTTATACTTCTCCCACGTGTTTTTAAGTGACTTTGAGTGATGGCTATCATCTCATCTAATTCATTTATATATTTTAAAAAGTTTATTTATTGTTTTTACTTTACTTGTATGAGTGCTTTATCTCCATATACATTAAGGGCACTGTGTGAGTACAGCACTCTTAGAAGCCATTACAGGACTTCAGATGCCCTGAAACTGGAAGATGCCAGGGGTGGTGGCATCCACATCCCCTGCAACAACAATAAACATTCTTTACCATGGAGCCATCTCTCTAGCCCCATATAAATTTGTTTTAAGTCACATTCAGTGGCCTTCATTTCATGTATAATGTTTATAAAAGAACTTGGGCAAATAATTTTGCATCTTTAAGCTTGCACTTTCTAATCTTAAGAATGGGAAAATAAAGCTCTTTACTGTATAAGGTTCCCTTGAGGACAGATGAGAAGAGACACCCATAGTGCTTGACCCACAAGTGTTCAGTATATTTTAATCATTAGCTGTTAATTTGCTAAGTGGCCCAGGCTGGCCTGGAACTCACTCTGTATCTGAGGCTGGCCTTGAACTCACAATGATCATTCTCCTTCAATCTCCCAAATGCTGGGATTATAGACCTGCACCACCAAACACAGCTTTGAAGTTTACAGTGATGTGCCTCAGAATCTTCAGTGAGAATTTTTCCAAAGTACTGAGATCTGGGTCCCCTGTGGGATATTCTGAAAATGTTCCTCAAGTGATCCAGTTTCACAGTTGCCAACTGTAACACACATCAACTAAGGGCATGCTTGCTCAAGACATGGTTCTGTGCATTATGAAGAATGAACTAAATGGCACATAAAATCAGGTGGGATTGGCTGATTGCCAAGGAGTTCACTGAAATGATCATAGCTAGACAGGGCTGGGAGTCTCAGCAGGACCATCTTGCTTAGATGTTAGCCGAGTAATGAAGTCAGGAAGCCCAGACATGCAGAGAATGCCAGTGGGGACACATTTGGCTGCAACATGATTCTGGAGAGAGCAGAGAGAGGAGGTCTAAGGACTGGCCTTGAGTCCATGACCTTGGAGTTTTTTTTCCTTCTGTAATAACTTGGAAGAATCATGATGAGACACTGAGCTTTCTTAAGTCAGAGAGTGAATTTTAGAATCTACATCTTCAGCTGGTGAGTCTTGTGCTCTGATGAGTTAGAAGGTGAAGAATAAAAAGGCATGATGACATCTACTGCAACGGGCCAGGTCTCAGAATGAGAGCATGGGCCAAGCAGGACACTGCCAGGTGGCCAGGGCAAAGGGATGATTATGTAAAACTGATTAGATTCTGGGGGAGGGGTGGAGAGAGGAACAAATGAAGATGACATTGAGTTTGAGCCTGGGGGGAGGGAAGAATTCTGCTGCACAGGGAAGAGGAACTTGGGTCTGAGTCCTCTGGGGGGAGGGGAAGATGAGCCAATCTTGAGATGGAGATGCTGGACCATGTGGAGATACAGCACTCAAGGAAGCGAGGCGTAGGCTAAACACATACAAATAAGCTATACTATGATTCCTTGGCATTGCAGGGAGTTGCTTGGAGCTCTGATGTAGTTAAGCTTTGTGGGAAGGAAGAATGAATAGAGAACTTTAATGTAGGTCCTGTGGATGTGTTTCCTGGTTGTGGGCATCTGTGAACTTAAGGTACTATAAGCACACTATCGTAAAGTTTAAAAAGTCTACAACCTCCTCATATTACTTACCCTAAATAAAGTCATCTATATGGATGTGGAGGCTGTCTTGGAACATACACACAGTACATAGCACTGAATTTGTTGTATTCCTGACTGCCATACCTCAGACTGGAGTATTGGTTATTATTGCCATGATTAGACTGTTGATACTATTTCATTCCATATTAAGAAAAATGAACTTTAATTTGCTCAAAGACCTGGATACAAGAGCTAAAATTATGAACTCTTGAAGAAGAAAGCAACATAAAAATATAAATCTTTGTATTAACAGGCCTTGGAATGGGCAACATTAGATATAGTGCTTAAAGTCAAAGCAAGAAAACTGGATTTTCAAAACTTAAATTTTGTATTTCAAGGACTACACAGTGGGCTAGAAAATATCCGCCAAACTCATATCTGCTAAGAGTCTAGTACTCAGAATAAGCAAAGGCTCTCACAACATAACACTGAAGCACAAATACCCCATTTAAACTGGACCAACCACTATGGCAGATATTTCTCATGATAAAATGTGCAAATGAAGCTGATTATGGCACATGCCCATAACCCCAACAATCAGAGGAAGATGAGGCAGAACACTGTGATGTCAAGACTGCTGTATGCCGCATCATGGTCCCTTGTCTCAGTACTCCTTACATGTACACACAGAAATGGCATATGCTTAACATTAGGCCATCAGAGAGATGCAAGTCAAAGGCCCAATGAGAAACCATTTCACATCCACCATGGTGGCAGTCATTACCATCATCAGCACAATCATCGATCATCATGAGGTAGTAACAGACGCTGGTAAGAATGAAGAGAAATGGTAATCCTCATACACGGCAGGTGGAAATGTAAAATGGGATAGTTAATCTTGAAGATCAATTCCCTATAAACCTCCAAATTAAGCACAGTGAACATTTATCCCAGAAATTCTTCTCTTAGGTATATACCTGGAGAATTGAAAACATATTCTCACACAGATATTTATAGTAGTAAAATAGAAATAATCCCAAATGTTCATTACCTGATGGATGAGTAAATAAAATGTGGGCCAGCTCTACAGTTTAGGTACCTCAGAAAGTCCTACTAAACGGAGCAGATACATGCTGTAACATAGATAAACTTTGAAAACATTACGTAAGTCAAATAAATTAATGACTAAGTGTAATATTGAGGTTTCTGGCCCTGACTAGCCCCACAGTCCGGATCTGCCTGCAGCTGCTTCCCCCACCCCCAAAAATGACTCAGACACTTATATTAATTTCATGCTGTTTGGACTATGTCTCAGGCACATTGCTAGTTAGCTATTTCATCTTAATTCAACCCATTTCCATTAATCTGTCTGCCATGTGGCCCGTGGTTCACCTATGTTCCTTACATGTTGCTTCCTTGGGCAGCTGGGTTGATCTCTCTGTCTGACTCTGCCCTCCTCCTACCTGTGCTCTCCGCCTACCTTTTCTACAGTGTCTGCCACGGCCAAAACAGTCCTTTATTCACAGCATATAGAAAGACATTCCCACATCAACTAAGGGGAGCATATTATATAATTCTACCTAAATGAAGTGTCTAGAATAGACAAACCCATAGAAATGAAGAGAAGATTAGCGGCCAATTGGCAGATACAGGAGTGGAGAGGGGTGAGAATGATGGCTTTGGGGTGTATGGTTCACTCTTGAGGCCATAAACATTTTCTGGAATGAAGCAGTGGCAATGGGTGCCCAGTGCTGTGGATATGAATTTATAGTAGGGAAAAATTTAATCAATACATGTTTCCTTGTGTTATCTCAGCTTCTAACTGTCTTCCGATGATATGGAAATGCCTGTTACTTAAGAAAGATCATGAAGAAAGTCGGTCACAGAGATGAGAGGGTAAGTCTCAGATGACAGGCTCAGTCAGGGGTACATTTTGTCACAACAGGTGTAACAAGAGAGTCAGGAGATGAGGCTGGAGAGGGATGTTGGCTCCAGAATATCAAGTCAGCCTATGGGTCGCTGAGTGAGTTTCACATATCATGTAGAGCCAATGTCCTTGCTGCTTGAACCAGGATGATGGGCTTGGTGCTATAAGCCCTGGCAGAGTTAAACATATATTTACTCCAAATTCAGCTAAGCAGTTACCTGACATGAAGCACTGTGGGAACACACATGGCAGATACCCCTTGGTGTGAGGTGGTCCAGGAGTGTTTGATGCAATGTGCAGGCATCTGGGTACACCTATGCAAGTCATGCTTGGGGAGACGTGGTGAGAGCAATGTCATAGGAAGACTCAGCCATTGGTGGGCCTCAAACATCCCTATGCAAGGTGTGGCAGAACCAGAAAGAAATGACGCTTGTTTACGCGAAGACAACTCTGGGCTGAATTTTGAGGGCTCTCTGTCAGGCTTCATTCTTCCCGATGCTGCTGGAGAGATGACACTCATGACCTTTTGCCCAGCAGGTCTCACGTCCTCCATCTCCAGAAGCAAGTATCTAGGATCCTTCTTGGCTTTCCCCCCCCTTCTTGGGGAAGCATGTGCAAAAGTCACCACAGAGTTTCATGGGTCAAGGCCACTTCTCTGCTTTAGTTTGTCCCAGCAGAATTTGTCAAAGACTAGATCCTAAAGTTTCTACGTGGTGGGGGGGCAGGACAGAGCATGGAGAGCAATATTGTTACCTGCCCCCATGATAAAAATTATATTCCTCATAGGAGGTGCAAATTTGCTTTATGAATATATTTAATGCTATTCTTTTATTCTTCCTTCCCCATATTCCTTCCCCACATCCTTGTTTCTCCTGTAGTAGAGTCCTTACATGCTAGTCACAGCAGGGCTAACAGAAGATGCTAACAAAAGCATCAGAACAGCTGCTTGGAGCTCCGTGCTTTACTAACTGCTTTTAGTGTGCCCTTGCTACAGAGACAAGCTCAGAGGGAAGGTTCAGATTTTAGTTCTGATGGGCAAAACTTGATGGAAAGGTTGTTCATTAAAAGCTCCCCCAAATTCATCCTTCAGACTCATGGGACATGAGAGCTAGGATTCATAAGCTTTCCACAGACACAGATCTCCTCAAGCTCAGGTGTCAGAATCTGTCAAGGCACCACCATTGGCAGTTTCCTGTGAGCAGGTGTGCTTGGGACCCTGGAACCTGTGTTTTGCAACATGTAATTCAAGGCCCTCAGAGGCCATAAGCATAATCTAGGAAACAAGGAGGGATTTGAGGTGAAAGGCCCAAGCTTCTGAATTCTACCTCACAAGAGGAGAGAACAAACTCAGCAGACAGTACCCTTAATGCGGGTTGAATGTGTGAGAAACTGCTTGGAAAGATGCAATGCAGAGATGCCATTCACTCCTTTCTCTCTGGCTTTCTCCCTGCATAGACTATTCTTTGAGCTCCATGGCTGTGCTTCCTGTTTCCTAGTCACACTTCAGTTAGCATTTGCTGAGGGCTGGGCAGGGGCCAGGCTCTGTGGCTGGGATGCAGCAGCAGGTGGAGGGCATCAGATGTGGATGACACTTGGGCCAGAGCTTGGGAAGTTCCCCTTTTAGTAAACAGAGAAAGGAGCAGTCAGAACTCTGTTTCAGATTTGAGGACTCAGGAGAACTGGCTACTTCCAGCAGATGCGAAGAAGTCTAGTGGGCAAGAATGTCCAAGGTCAATATGAGCTTCAAATGCCTTGAAGATAAGGGATGGTGATCCTCTCTGTTCCTGGGAATGTCTCCAAAGTCCCTGGGCTGTGTGGCTCTTTGACAAACCTAGCTGATGCAGTCCTGAAACCCTCTGCTTCTGATCCCAGTCACCCCCTCCTTTCTAATCACACATTTCTAGAGTGTGCTAGGCAGGAACAATTCTTGCCTTTATCTAATGACGCTTAAGTATAATAAGTGTAATTCCTGTAAGACAGTCTTGGCCAAAATAGAAAATCCTGTTACCCATTCACTCATCCCCCACACTCTCCCAACCCTACCTTCACACTACACCGTCCTACAAGGTTTTCTTTTCTTTTTCTTTCTTTCTTTCTTCTTCTTCTTTTTTTTTTTTTTTTAAACTACTTAAAGCCATTACTTCTTGGGCAAGTGTGTTTTTTGAAGAGTTGGCATTTGGCCTGTGGTCTGGATTACTACCTCAGCCTGGCTGGAAAGGAGGGTGACCAGGTCAGGGGGACTGGGTACAGACTGAGCAGACGGGGGAACCTGAGTAGTGGAAGGGTGATCCACACTCTCTGCTAAACCACCCGGAATGGCAGCTCTGTCGTTCATCTGGGCTGCTCTCTTGAGCTGGTTGCTATGGGTTCCTTTCCTCTCACTAAAGTACAGTGGCTGGTGTAGAGACGCTTTTGTTCAGAGGGAAACAGAGCTTCTACCTTCCAACAGGAAGAGCGTCAGCAGTGGGAGGAGCAAGGGGGATGGGCTCTCCCCACAGAGCCCTCTGGTGGGTCTTTTCTGCAAGCACAGCTTCTGCTTCTTGGAGAAAGGGCATCTTACAGCTCACAAAGATACCCTCATGATAGTGCCCCTGACCACTGCCTACTGTGGCTTTTGGGGCCCTATGGGATCTGCTGGTCCTCCTGATGGCCTGCATCCACTGGCCATTCTGTTCAGGGTGCCTTCTCCAGCAACTTTTCTAGGTTGCCCTTGACTCCCGTTCAGCTTCCTTCTTCAAACACTGGCTGCTAGCTATCAGTCTCTGTTCCAAGCCATTCCCATCATGGTTCTTGCTTTAATTCAGTCTTACGAGCCTGGGCAGCACCGGAAACAACCTCATTTACGCTCCTTTCTCAGCAGCTGTGGGCATGAAGTCCAGGACAGCAGGGCTGCCCTGTCTGGTTCATCTCTGTACCCTAGCATGCAGTGTAGTGTCTGGCTTTTATTGGGCAGTTAGAAACTGAAAATGGGGGGAAAAAAAAAAACAAATAACAAAGACATAAAAACATTAAAAGGTTAAAGCTTTAGGGTTTCTGAGATGGTTTGTCAGAGGTTGTGTGAGATGCCTCACTTGCTGGTTCTTTTATAATCGTCTATGGAAAGGAGCCTCAGCCCTTCTGGTTAGATGCTTTCTGTCTTGGTCTTCCACTCTATTCTTTCCATCTTCCTCGCAGAACCCCGTACATCCTTTTTTTTTAGGTTTTTAAAACCATTAAACCCTTCCATGCTCCTCTGCCCACTATTAGCTACAGGGCATTTCCATACTCAAACTCATCTAGGATCTCACCAAGTTTCTTGAGAGTCACTCTCATTAGAGGGCAATTATAGTTTATACAGAAATCCCTATCTTTTTTTGTTGTAAGGAAGGGCCAGTGGGATCCTGATGTTCTTCAGCCATTCAAAGAAAACCCTGAAATGAGGAAGCTGGGGTTGGCTTGTCAGAGGGCTGCACATGGTCTCCTCTGTGCTGCCTTCTGGGATGATGCTAAGTGGGGATGAGCTGCTAGAATCCACACATCAAGTTTATAGACTAGGCTTACTCCACAGGGTAGTCAAAGCTCCAAAGGCCTGAATTTGCCCTTCTGCTGGGGGATGTCTTCCATCTTTGGTGAATTAGAGATTTTCACAAGGAAACATGGAATTTACAGAGGAAAAATAAAGAAAGAAAAAGGAAAAGAATGCATTGTTCTGTTTTTCATCTTGGCAAAGGCAGAGCTGTGCTGGCGACAGCTGACTGATGGGGCTGGGGTTGATTTTGAAGCTGACTGTATAAGGGAGGAAGACCAGCAGCAAGGAAACCAGTGTCATGGATGGGTGTGTGGGAAAGGTGACCCTGGACCCAGTGGCTTGCAGGAAAAGTACGTCATTCCCCACTTAACCCTGGCAGTGTGGTGGGAGCACCTCAGTTTGAATTGCTTCAGGAACAGGCTCACACAGAGGATGTCAGAGCTGTTCTAGAAAAGCCTCAGTACTTTGAATCAAGGAAAAATGAGTCAAATGCTCTTCTTTTTCAGTTCTTGAACTTTAAAAATTTGACTGTGGTTCAGTGTTTGAGATGGTATGTGCGTTTGGTTGAGGGGGTGGAAGTTGACAAGGGAGGGTTTGGAAGGTGGTGATTAGGTTTTGAGATGTCTGGGGGTGGAGGAAGAGGAAGGGAAGGAGGCAGACTCCTCTGCAGAGGTGGAATAAGAAATGTAAATGGGTCAACTTGATTGGCTCTGGCCCTCCCAGATGGCAGGGAAATTCGAAGTTAAGGCTTCCTCTGCCAGAGTAACTGTTCTGTACTCAGGGATCAGGGAAACACACACACACACACACACACACACACACACACACACACACACACACACACACACACAGTTACATAGGACTTTTTCTGTCAGAAAGTATGTTTTAGCAAATTTAATTTACCTTGATGAGGAATTCTCAAGGTCAGATGTATTGTGGGAGGCAGAAGGACGGGCTATTGCTGTCTCTACACTGGGACAGTCTCATTAGTGAATTGAGACTCATATACATGGGCCAGGTGACTTCAGTGCCCCAAGTCATGATACTTGTCAGTAGACGTGCTGGGTATAAGGAAAGGGGTCAAGGAGGGCTTGTGAAGGAGTGCCCCCTGCAATGAGGTGAAAGATGCTTATTTAGGGTGCTCTGTCTGTCTCCTCTTTGTTTTCTTTCAGAGCAAGCTTAACCTGAGGTGGATGTTAGACTGACTTCTCCAGGAAGGTGCTAGGTAAAAACAGAGGTCATCTAGGAGTCTGTGGCAGCAAATGACTGAGGCAGAGAGAGTACAGGGCCAGTTTGACAGGAAGGCTGCTGGCTGGGAGGATGCAGATAAAAGAGTTTGGATTTTATTCTGCCTTCAAAGATAACCACAGGAGAAGCTAGGGCAGGGGATAGGGAAGACTGTCAGAATGGGTTTCCTCCCCAAACCCAGATGTTTAAATGTTTGGTCTACTCATGCTACTGAGAGGTAAGGAACGTTTAAAAGGAGGGGCCTTTAAGCCATTAAAATATAACCTATCAGAGACTCTACTCTCCCTTCCAATCTTTGGTATTCTGGCTGAGAGAAAGTTGTGAAATTCTCAGGGCTCTTACTATGTTCAATTGCCCCCAACTCCCACCAGAGGCCCAAGGCAATGGGTCTATTGAATTGTAGCTGGAGGCTCCAAAGTTGTGAGCCAAAATACGCCTTTGATCTGCATCAGCTGACTGTCTCATGTTTTTATTACAGGTGTGGAGAACTGACTGGTACAGCGGTATTTGGGTGTGACTGTAGTGGGGTTTAGAAACAGCTCGAAATATTGGGTTGGAGGTTCGCTGGGCAAGGTGGAGTAAAAGTGGGGCCCTGGAATCAGATGAAATGGTTTTGGCTCTCATGTGGAACAGTTGTATGGCCCCAGGCACACGGTTGGAGCAGGGTAACCAATCCATCCAGTTTGCACGGGGCTTTCCCAGCGTTGGCACCGAAAGTCCCAATGCCCCGGGGGATTTCCAAGCCCTGGGAAAACTGGGGCAGCTTGCCTGGGATTGTTCTGACTTTAAAACTTCCAGGTTGGTGTCCTGGGAAGTACATCAGTAGTGAGCCAACCAGGATAATTGAGGGGGAGGGGGGAAGGGACCGACCATCTGGCCAACTTCTACCTTGGATCCCTCATTTAGAAAGAAATGATAATAAAAAGTCCTTCTTTAGAGTCTTATATGGATTAGGTGAGATAGTAGATATAAAGTCTGCAACACACAGCTTGTCATAGGGAAGGCACAACACTGGCATTTGCTGGATAGATGAGCGGAAGGATTCAGGAATGAACCAGTGAGGGACGAAGGGAGAAGATGAAGCGAAGCAGCAAGGGAGCGTGCCCCAGCATTGCTGACACACAGGCAGAGCCAGTGGCTATGTGTGGGCTGCGATTCTACCTGTGTTTATAAAAGAGGGTTTGCCAGGGACGTCAACATGGAAAACTCTGGCCATTGAAGAGAGGGATGACTATAGCAACACCATTTCCTTTAATGTGTCTCCACCATAAGATTCCTGGGATGGATGTCTCTTCTCTGTCATTCAGCAGACACTGTGGGACGTGCTCAGGTGAAATAATGGGGTGTTTTGTTTCCACATTCATTCATTTGTTGGTTGAAGCTTTTATTTAACAGACATTTATGAGTTTCTTTTTACATGTGCTAGTCTCTGGGGAGGCTACAAAGAAAGAACACACAATGGTCTACATGCTTGGAGGTTTTATGATAAAATTTTTTTTTTTTTTTTGGTTACACTTATTATTACTTATTTATTTGCACACAAACCACTGTTCCTCCTATCTTGCTCTTTTGGGGCCGATAGCTGAGCCTTCTTTCTGTAAATTCTACATACAACTGAAATTTACCTTCAGACCTGAGAGAAACCAGGAGCAGGAAAATCTGAACGTATGCATTGAGATGGGCTAGGTCAAAAAAGAGATAACAGAAGGGAACAGAAAAAGGGGAGCAGAGATAAGGGGCAGGGAAGAGTGGGGCGTGTTAGTTTGTCCTCTGTTACTGTGATAAAGACACCACAACCCAGAGCAACTTGGCAGGAAAGAGTTTGTTCGGTTCACACATCCCCAACACAGTCCATCACTGAGGGAAGTCAGCGTAGGGACGCAGGAGTGGAGGCAGTTACCATGAGGGCTGGCTGCTTACTGGCTTGCCCCCCTTGGCTTGCTAAGTTCTTCTGGTATACAACCCAGGATCACTCGCCCGGGGGTGGCACCTCCCACAGTGAACTGGGCCCTCTCACATCAATCATTAATCAGGTAAATGACCCACAGACTTGCCTACAGGCCAATCTGAGGGAGGTTTTTTGTCACTTGAAGTGCCCTCTTCCCGGCTGACCCTAGCTTGTCTCAGGTGGACAGAAAGAACAGGGGGAGGGGGGAATAGGGAGGAGGAAGTGAGGAGAAGGGCAGGGATGAGGGCAGTAGAGAGAAGGGCAGAGATGGTGAGGTCCATGGGAGGAAGCAGGGACGTGGGCATCAAGCAGGGGCAAAGGGACAGGGAAGAGCTTGAGGAGGGAGAGCAACTGAGTTGGAGTAAAAAGCTCAGGTCTTCTCAGCTGCAGGCAGCCCGTGGCGGAATCAGAAGGTAAACTCTGTGTGAGGAGAACTAGTTTAATGTGATGCTTTCTCTTTAACCACAGCTAAGAGGAAATGAGGTGAAGGCCTGAGCATGGGAGAATATGAGATTCAACTCTGTCTTTCCCTCCATTGTGTCAGTGATTTTTTTTTTTTTTTTTTCCTCTTGGGCTCCAGGTTGTGGTCCTAGACCCTTCCTCCCACTAAAAGCATCCTTGGAGAGCCGTTCACCTGAGGCCAACTGAGGTGAGTCTTTTTGACATGGGCCACCTCCCCCAGGCCCTGGCAACTCCACTGAGCCTTGCAGGCCACTGCTTCCCCAAATGGCTTCCTCCTCAGAGCTGCTCTGGCGCAACCTTGAACACACCCTTCCTTTTCTATCACCTGAGAGCAGGGCAGGGTCAGAGAGAACACAGTTTATTTGGCCTCCTTTATTTCATGTTTTTTCAGCACCTATCCCTCCTTCCTGTTTCATAAAATTCAGATTTTTTTCATGGAGTAAGAGACCATCAATAAAAGCACTTGAACTCACCCAAGGATGCAAGAGTTCAAGAAGGAAGAATTCTGTGTGAACAATCAGTCCTCTTTGCTGTAGAGAATGATCAGGCTGCAGAGGCGTTCAGAGGGCCCATCTGCTCGATAAATTCCATGATGTGAGCCATGGAATTTGTAATTTTGATACTGTTATGAGTTAAAACTTAAGTATCTGTGTTTTCTGATAGTTTTGGGTGACCCCTGTGAAAAGATTGTTTGACCCAAAGGGGTCTCAGCCCATAGGTTGAGAGATATTGCTTTAGCAGACTAGCTGAAACAGGATAATTTATAAAGGGAAGATGTTCATTTTCGGGAAGTCCTCTGGCTTCACTTGGCTTCTGGTGAAGGACGTGGGTGGGATGAAGGGCAATTAGCTCCATGCCAGAGGGATCACACAGTGAGAGGAAGTTAGGGAGAGCTGGGGGAATCAGAGCTCAGTATCTATCTCACACTCCTACGGTGTGTAACTCACTCTGTGGGAGCTACATTCATCTGTTCAAGAGGGCAGAGGCCCCATGACACCAGCCATCTCTTAAAGGCCTTGATATCACATCACTCAGTACTGTTGCATTGACATTTAATCTCAGCATGGGTTTTTGCAGAGACAAACCATATTCAAGCCAGAATACTTAGGCTTACTTGAATAGGGACAAAACCAGTATAGAGTTCAGGCCAAAGGGAGCTAGTGCTATTGAATGTGAATTGTAAAAAAAAAAAATACATTCAGTTTATTTGAAGGATGCTAAGCCAACTAGTTCAGTCAGGGAATTCCTTCATAGAGGTCACTCTGGCTCTGATCTCGAATCTTTTTGAGTCCATATTTCTACGTTCCTGGCTTGTTTTTGCTTTGCATTGGTAGGCTCTTAGTGTGGTCTTAGGTTTTAATCCATTTCCCAGACTGTCCGCTCCTGTCAATGACTCTGTCCAGCCTTTCCAGAGGCTTGGGTCAGTTGGAGGATAATCATATTAGATTACTTTGACTCTCATATAACACTTTGCAAACACTTGTCCCTAGCCGTTAGCTCCCTGAAGCCTCAGGCAGTTCTCAGATGGCTGATCATCTCTAATTTGTGGATGAGAATTCAGGAGGCCCAGAGTGTGGACCGAGCAGCCCAAGTGACAGATCAGCTTTCTAGACTTCAAGTGTATGGGTTTCTGCAAACCTGTTGCCTGCCTATGACATAAAAATAACAATAATTGTAACAAGAGGCTTCTGACCCAACTAGTTCCATGGTTTGGACCTGCCTGCAGCCACTTATCTGGGCCAGCAATCCCAAAGTCCCAAAGAAACACACAGGCACTATATTAAGTTCATGCTGTTTGGCCTATGTCTCAGGCACACTGCTAGCTAGCTCCTGCTTCATAATTCAACCCATTTTCATTAATCTGTCCTGCCACAAGGCCCGTGGCTTACCTATTTCATTACATGTTGCTTGGGTGGCAGGATTGAGTCTCTTCTGACTCCACCCTCCCCCTACCTATGCTCCGATTTCCTCCAACTACTTCCATGGTGCCTGCCATGGTCATAACAGCCCTTTGTTCACAAGATACAGACATCCCACATCAAATAATTACCTAATGTAAATCACTGAGACACTAGCTGCCTCAGTGTACATTATCTCACTTAGCTCTCCCATCAGGAACATAAATAGCTGTTATTTCCCTCATATTAAAGATAAGAAACCAGAAGCAGAAAGAGGCAAAGTACGTAGGTTCATCATCACATGGAGGAGGAGGAAACAGAGTAAGTCTAGCTACTTCCAACCACTCTCCCCATACACCAGAGGCGAGGCAGCCAATTCAAATTGGCCACCTGTTTTAAACTGTTCATTAAAATTGATTGCTATTTTAAAGGGGAGGATGGAGGGAAAGGCTTTAGCTGGGCAGTAGAAGAAAGGGTAATATAGGGGAAGGAGACGGGTGCTAAATAACACTGGCGATGTTTGAAAAGCCGCACGGAATCATATTCTTTTTATGTTCACCTAAAACTGTACACACACACAGTTTAAATGAAGTTATGCCACTTGGGGTGGTAATGCTTCCTCAAAGGTCCATAGATTACCAAAGTCACTGCAGTTTATAGATGTCACAGCTAGGTAAGGCTAGTGGTTTGGCCACATATCTTGGTCCCCTCATAGCACCTTCTGTCACTATGAACGTACGTTAGTCCCCAGGGAAAGCCTTCTGGTTCAGCTCTAGCTAAGTCCAGTCAGAAGTGCATGGAATCTTAAGCATAGAGATCACTGCCCAGGGCGGGGGGGGGGGGGGGGGGGGGGTAAAGAAGCCATAAATTTGAGAGTTGTGGGGAGAGAGCCACAGGAGGGGCTGCTGGAGGGAGGGGGGGGGGAAATGATGTAAATATGGTATACGTATATGAAATTTAAAACATTCTACTCTCTGTAATACCCGAAGTCTTATTTACCAAGTTTATTGGAGGCACATGAAATCTGGACATTTTCTAGGTCTTCTGGGTTGTTGAGCATCCAAAGAAGATCAGCAGGCTTTGGGAAATAGAGAGGAGAATCATGAGGCTTGAAAGGTGAAGGAAGTGGGCATCTCCCTTTCCACTGTGGCTAGGGACTGAAGGGCATGTGTGTGTGTGTGGGGGGGGGGGCAAAACCACTGAATCCTGCCTGCTGGCGGCTACCTTTTACAGCATCACGTGCTATGCTTTGCTACTTAAATTGTTCATAATAATTGATCAGACCTGTTAGCTTTGGCAAAACAAATTCTGACATGTTTTCATATTAGAACTAAAAATATGTTCTCAACTAGCCGAGGAGCCATAAATACTGCAATCACACTAATCTTAACGGACAGACTGCTTTTTGCTAGCCAGCCCTGATCATTATATTCAGCAAATCAGCCACACCTAATGGGAGCCTTGAATCTCCTTCTGGTTCTGATTCACCTTCTCTTACTTAGGACATGGGGATTAGAGGGGGAAGAGCTTCTAGGTCACCTTGGTATGGTCTCCGGATGCCTCTGTCGCCTGGAATCTTCCGAGGCACTTACATGATTGTCTGGGCCAGCTTTGACCAGTGGGGGCTAGAAAGCTGTTTCAGGCTTCATGATCTCCCGCTTGCAGTTGTTTTCCAGGTGTCTTCTCTGTAACAATCATGGTGGTGCTCGGCTGGGCTGAGTGAACAATGCTATCCTTGAACACGTGCACTAGAATCCTTTTCGCAATCATTCTACAGGGCAGTGATGTGTGGAGGTGCACGGCCCTTAAGATTTCCCCCCCCAAACAGCCTTTCCTCCACCCCTATCCAAACCTCTTTTCTGACTCTTGTCTGCCACACACCAGCCGGTACACTCCCGGCTCTGAAAAGGAATTGGCTGGCTACAATCCCAGGTGAATTTTGGATCTGTGGTCCCTCCCCTTTGTAGCGTGTAGGACTGGCCAGCAGCGGGAAGATGGCTCCTGAGGGTTTCTGAACCATAATGTACCCCTGCAGGTTGTCACGGTGGTCCCCTCCCAAAGCAGGAGGCTCAAACACGACCCACATCGCTTGCTAGTTGGTAAAATGGCTAGAACATACGTGCGTGTGTGACCAGGACTCTTTATTCTCCCCTATGATAATGTAAGGGTGGGCTGAGAGGGCCAGAGCAGTACTTGCTGGAATGAAAAGCAGAGTGTGGTGGGAAGAACACAGGACTTCAGGAAAATCTTATTGAAGAAGTGTGTGAGCGTAAGAACTCAGGTTCCCCATTTGGGTTTGTTGTGAAGGGGTGGAGTCTGTAGGTTCCTTTCTGGAACCCACAGACTCTCAGCTTTCCAGCATGTATGAGAAGGAAGGGAAGTAGGTAGGTTGAGCATCCCCCAAAGCATTTTGCTGGGCTACTTGCCCTGTCAGAGGACCTGTGAAAAAGGGTTGATTAGGTTTGAAAAGCAAGTGATTTCTTCCTTAAAAGTCAAAATTTGTATTTATGTAATAAAACCCCTAGCCACCCTAGAATTTAAAAGGGGATTCATTTTAGTGCCTACTTTCGTATGCCAAAACTTACAGAGAGCTTACTGCGTGCTAGTGACCATGCTGTGTGGATTGTGTGAACACTTTGTTCCTCTAGATACAGGTACTCATAATACTCCATTTTATAGATGGAAACAAGGACTCAGGGAGGCTGAGTAGCTTGCTCAGAGTAAAGAATAAAAAGTTTTGCCATATGCTCTGGGACCAAAGTTCATGTTTATTCCCAAGAGACAGTTCATTCTCTATCTCTCTCCTTTCTCTCTCTCCCTGTGTGTGTGTTGCATGGAATTATTCTCCAGTTTATTTTCTGAGGCAAAGGTCTCTTTGGAGCTTACTGGTTCCTGCTAGCTCACCAGCTTGCTCTGGGGTAGGGTGGAGGATAACCCCCCCCCCCCTTTCTATTGGATTATAGGTGGCTGCCACACCTACACAGTATTTATGTGGGTTCTTAGGATCCTAACTCCAATCCTCATGCTTATGTGGACCGTGTTTTCTCCACTGAGCCCCATCTCTAGCTCCTGGCCCACTATTTCTCTAGTCCCCTATAGTCACGTGATGTGGGAATGCCTTTCTGTATGCTGTGAATATCAATCTTTAAATAAAGGAGCTGTTTTGGCCCATGACAGGCACCATAGAAAAAGTAGGAGGGGAAATCAGAGCATAGGTAGGAGAAGGAGGGCAGAGTCAGATCAGATCGAGCCAGATGCCCAAAGAAGAAACATGTAAGGAACACAGGTGAGCCACGGGCCACATGGCAGACAGATTAATGGAAATGGGTTGATTTAAGATGTAAGAGCTAGCTAGCAATGTGCCTGAGCCATAGGCCAAACAGCATGAAGTTAATATAAGTGTCTGAATCATTTTGGGGGCCTGAGCAGCGGCAGGCAGCTAAGGGGTCTGGGACTGCAGATCTGTGGGTCTGGGACCCCTGGCTGCCCTGGGCCAAGAAACCTTATTGTAATAGTCACAACAGCATTCTTCTTGAATATTTTGCTTTTTGTGTTTATTAATATAACCTGAGAGTGATATAAATGCTTTATTAGAAAAATTATTTACATTATGAACATTATTATAAGTAAAAAACAATGTGAAATATTCATAGTCAATAAATACATTTGCTATATTAGAGCATGCTCAAAGCCACTAGTCATCAAGAAGTGCAAATTAAAACTATCCTGTTGTTATGTACTGACTAGGATGTAATAATTAAAGGGTCAGGACTACAGTGTTAGTAAGCATGCAGAGACCTTAGATGGTCACATGCTACTGGGGGAGCACAGACTTGCAGTTCTGCATAGGGTTAAGCAGATTAATGCATGACCCAGCAGTTACACACCTGGGTTTATATGCAGGATGAATGAAAACATTATGGCCATGCAACATTTACATATGAATATTAAAAACACCATTGTTTGTGATGATACATGGATAAGCAAAATATCATAATGACATAAGAATGTCATCCATGGAATATTTACATGGGCATATACATGGACTATTACTCAGTCATAAATGACAATGAAGTACTGATGCAGGTTACAATATGGGTGAGTCTTAAAAACATATGTTAAGTGAAAGTGAGACGTAAGGAATCATGTTAGATGATTTCCTTTATTAAAAAGGTCCAGAATAAATAATCATAAAGAGACATAAAACATCAGTTGCTACTTAGGGAGAGCGGAAGTGGGGAGACTTTGGGAGACAATAACAAAAGAGTGTGGAGTATCTTTTTGTGGCAATTGATTGTGGTGATCACTTCTGAACTCTGAGTAAAAGAAAGGCCTTCATGCTCTAAAAGAGCCAACTTGTGGCCGGTGAATTCTATGTGTAAAGCTGTCATCCCATTCCCTTATGGTTCAAACACAGTATCTAAAACAAAATTTAGAAAGATCAACCTCATGAACACCACTGGCTCTCCTGCTTCTCTCCTCTCCTGGTCTTTAGTCCCTTGTATTTTGGAGACATTGTCACTCACTGACAATGGAGAGGGAGGCCAGTAGCAAGGATGTGTATTCAGAGGTTTCATTCAGTTATCAGCCATGCTTTTAGCCATTTATCCATCCAGTGTATGCCCCCACCCACCCACCCCAGCCAACTCCACGTGCAGGTAGTCTACTTGGGACAACTGGAAAGCTTACAGGCCCTTGTGATGCAGCATGGAATGCTGGGCTAAGGAGCCTCGTGGGGAAGGCTAGGGAAGCTTCTAGAAGTAGTGATACCTCAGTTTACTGCTATGGGTGACATGGCTAGGCAGTGCATAAGATCACTAACCAGTCAGAACAAGGCAATTAAAAGGATAAGCTAGTAAGGTCAAACCCAGGGAAGGAAAGGCCTAATGACCTTGTTAGGACTTTGGGGCAAGAGGGAGTCCTAAAGGCTTGGAGGCAGAGGAACTATTGTCACTAAAAGAAGCTTCCTATATTTGTTCTCCCAAACTGTAGTTAAATTAAATTGTTTGCATTCACATTCCATAATTATACTGTATACCTAATTACATCAACAGTTTTACTACATTGTATATTTTTTCTTAACATTTTTATTTATTGGAGAATGTCATCCATGTGTATAATGCACTTTGGCCATATCACTCCCTTCATTACCCCCTTGTTTCCCCTCCTTTCATTCCTACTAGTGCATAATACCTTGGGAGCTTGTTTGGAGGTCCTAGTAGGGAGCAGAGCGACCCATATATCGTTGACTGAAGACAGATTCTCCTCTATTAGGGAAGGTTGTCCCCTTAAATCGAGCATGCTGTTTTGGGAGGAATACTCAAAGATCAGTGAGGGAGAGGGACACCAGCCTAGTGAGCCATCTCAACCCAATCAGCCCCGGTGATGAGTGGGGTGAGAGAGGTGGCAGCCAGATGGTCCTCACATCGTGGGCATTATATCTTTATTGTTAACCATGGAGGTAGTTATTAGGCTTTGCTCCTGCAAACCCTTGACCTGCGTTAGGCCATGTGACAACAGTCATTTTTGTTTTCTCATGTGCATGTCCCCTCTTTGACCACCATTGCAATGTGCCTTATACGTACATTGTGTTCCAAAAAGGTTATCTCTGGGGGTGAATATCAAAGGGACTGAAACTACTTGGGTCCTAACTGGTTTCCCACTGTATTTTCTAAACAACACTCTCTTTCCCAGCACTAAGTAATGTTTGTCATTATAAGAAGTGACTGGCCACAGTTCTCCATTCTGTCTTTTCCCATCTTTGGTCAAAGCACTGTTTCTTGAACATACCATTTATGTAAACCCATACCATAACCTGTCAAGTGGCTGAGTTGAGTTTTCAGTCTATCATAATGTCAAAAAAAAAAAAAAAAAAAAAAAAGAAAAATCTGGAAACTCAAGAGGTTTCAGAGCAGAAAAGCCTT
Organism: Phyllotis vaccarum; assembly: GCA_033318265.1. Taxonomy (NCBI): domain Eukaryota; kingdom Metazoa; phylum Chordata; class Mammalia; order Rodentia; family Cricetidae; genus Phyllotis; species Phyllotis vaccarum. The sequence goes on along the minus strand of JARWLC010000004.1, from coordinate 28,322,905 downwards.
GGGGTATGAACCATGGCAAAAGCCACCTTAAATCAACCCAACACAGCTTTGCCAAGCTTTCCTACCCCACGCTTTCATGTTAGAATTTATAAAAAAATTTACCATGCAAGTCATAGCTGTGGGGATTTTGTTTGTTTGATTCTGTGCCACCCTGGCACCATTTGGCCCATTCAGAGAATCCAGTCTGGAAAAGCATTGGCCTTTGTGGTGTTAACATTCTCCTCTGAAACACTGTCAAAAATCAACATGATATTTAAATATTCTCACCACTATTACATGTTAAAGAGAAAAACCTCTCATTCTCTGCAGCCTTACAAGTAATAATACATATTTAGAGCACTGAATCATTTCCTGGAGCTAAGTTTGTATTTATGTTTAGCATGAGAGCTGACATTAGGGAGGTTTGAGCTGAAGGTCTTGCCCAATGATAAATGGTGGCATGGGATATTATGTGGTATACTGGCATCAATATGGCTTGAATGTTGAAATCCAACATTTCTTCTCTGGGATTTCTCTGCCAGCATATTAGAGAGTAGGAAGTCTGTTGCGAAGAAAGTCAGGAGAACCAGGAGTTCTCCTCTTACGTTATTCCTAATTATTTCACTGTATTCCATAAGGCTGTGGGAAAAATAGCATTTGGAGTTTTCTGATAAATTCCACATGGGTTGACTGGAAGGAAAGTAGCATCAGAAGGCATAGTGCATGCACAGAAAAAGGCATTCATTCTTTTAGATTCTTCAAATTGTTGGCTAACACATGTTATCAATACCCAGGGCACCAATGCCATGCAAGCTTGTTCAAAACGTGGACGAATTTCTCAATGACCACATTGGTAAGATCTCCTGTGGTACAGTGGAGCATGCCCAGTGTGGTTGCCAAACACTGATCCCTGGTTCCACACTGTCTTCTCTGACCTTAACGAGGGATGCTGAGCTGCGAAGAGAGCTGGCTGGTGTTTTGGTCCTTGGAAATTCCTTTCAGTCTGGGCTTTTGGAGGTTCTAGAATTTCTTCCCAAGAGAGTCTTAGCTCTCTATCTGCATGGTCTCTAATGAAGCAACTCCCAGAACCTCATGACAAGCAATCACCTGTTAAGTTGGAGGGAATCCTCTGTGATGTTAGATTACCTTTAAGTCATGGCTTATATTAACATGGGTTGCCAAGAAGAAAGCATCTCATAAGCCAGAAAGAAAAAGACAGCATTCATGTCCATTCAGGTTTCAGTGTGGGATGTAGATGATGTCATGGCTGACGAAGAAACTGGGACTAATTATGCAGTTGTAGAATAGGCCAGCTTGTTAAATAAACCAATATTAACAGGTCTTTCAAGGACTGGGAGGTTTGAGTGACAGCTGCAGGTGGACCTGGTAAAAGACCTATCTATCTTCCTTGTTAAGAAGACATTTTGGCTGATTCTTAGTGAGAGACTCCATGAGATAGATTACAAGTAGGGCCTCCTTCCTGCCAGATACAAAGAGATTTAGTATTGTGAATAACTACAGCTTTTCAGACACCACATCTGGCATTTGTCAAGATGCTTTGTCTCAGAGGGCCTTTTTACCTTATAAATGTTATTTTTCAGGGTCAAACAGGCTGCTCCTGATGCATGAGCTGGCTGCATAACTGGATGATACTTATTGCTTGCTGGTTGCATAGTTAAGACAGCATAAGGATAACTCTGTCCCTCTCTCTTACACACACACACACACACACACACACACACACACACACACACACACACACACACAGAGCTGTCATGCAGTTTTCTTCAAAAGAGCACACCAGATCATGTCTCACGTCAATTAACTGGCTTCTTTCTTGCTATGAACTGGGACCTAACACCACAGATTCCACACAGTAGAACCTGATGGTATTTTATAATGACTAAGAGGATGTCTTTCTCACACTTAAGATCTTTAGATAATAGTTATGATTTGGATCTTAAAGGTTTCTCTGAGTCTATGTGCTTACTCAGGAGGCAATGGAACCTTCAGGAAGTGGGTCCTAGAGGAAGTTAGGTCACTGAGGGACTCTTTGAAGGGGCTGTTGGAACCTTGACTCCTCTCATTCTGCTTCTCTTTGCTTCCTGGCTGCTGTGAGGTGAGCATCTCTGTACTGTTTCACATCTCTGTATTGTTCCAGCGTCCCACATGCCCAGATACAACACAGCCAAGCATCAAGCCAAATAAGACCTTTTATCTTGAGTAGTCCCTGAAACAGGAAGATCAGTAACTCAAATGCCTTCTCACATTATCAGTCAAGGATAATGACACAGAAAGCAGAGGCTTCATGGCTCAGTCTGTTTTTCCTACAGTTTCCTCTTCCACCATTTAGCCAGACCTCCTGATCCCCAAAGACACACATTCAACCTGTATTAGAGCTGTCCTATACTACCTGTGGGTTCCCAGGACAGTGTACTGTTTTGTAAGCATACTTCTGTTTATCTGTGTCTGGGTGTCACTTTGGAGCCTCCTCTCAGGTGATGCTAGCAGGTCCCAAATTCAGACTGCTCAAGCCTGGCTGCATCTGCTCCACTTCTGTGATCTTGGGTTTGCTAATTAATCTCCTGTGAGTGGTGAGCTTGAGGTAAGGGGCCAGGTCATCATTTTGAGCATGCCTTCAATGCCAGTTTATTTTAGGGATTCAGGGAAAAAAAAGCCTGTTCATTAACAAAGCTCTTTCTTCCCCCCTCTGCAGTAAGGCTTCAAGGAGGCTGGTGTGTTATCCTCATTCTACATGGTGTGTGTGTGTGTGTGTGTGTGTGTGTGTGTGTGTGTGTGTGAGTGTGTGTGTGAGTGAGTGTGAGTGTGTGTGAGTGTGTGTGAGTGTGTGTGAGTGTGTGTGAGTGTGTGTGAGTGCGTGTGCGTGTGAGTGTGTGAGTGTGTGTGAGTGTGTGAGTGTGTGTGAGTGTGTGTGAGTGTGTATGTGTGTGTGCGTGTGCGAGAGAGAGAGAGAGAGAGAGAGAGAGAGAGAGAGAGAGAGAGAGAGAGAGAGAGAGAGAGAGAGAGAGAGAGTGTTTCGGGTGGAGGTGGAAGGGGACTAGATGAGGTGTAAGTCCATCAGAGAAGTAAGAATCATAAACTCTTGCCTACCTCTATAGAGACCCTTATTTTAGCAGTCCCCAGAATAGAGCAGTTATTTTAACTTATTGTGAGAATTTAGAAAGACAAAACCATAACAGTTCAACTCTGAAACCCCACAACCCAGCTAAGAAATACGCCTGACGAAATAGTAAAGGAAGACATTTGTAGAAATAAAACATGTAATTTTTATTTCTTGGTTTATTATTTTAAAACCATGGAAGACAGAGGGCGAGAGGGAAGAGAGGAGGGGGAAAGAGGAAGAACAGGCTTATCTAAGAGACAATGACACTGGGTTATTGTTGTCCCTCAGGCCTTCTGAGGGATAAACTCACTGTATGGTTATGCCAGGGAGTCTTGGGTGTTCCCGAGAGTGGCCACCAGTGTATCTAGATGCATGCTGACAGAGTACAGAGGCATGGGTGTGTGTGTGTGTGTGTGTGTGTGTGTGTGTGTGTGTGTGTGTGTGTGAGAGAGAGAGAGAGAGGGGGGGGGGGGGGTGGGGGTGGGGGGAGAGATACGAGTTAAGAACCTCTCTCATGGGAACTAGACTCTGGTATTTGTAATAATATGTACACCAAGTAAGCCTACAGGATTGTTAGATGGCTGGTTCTCAGCTGGGTGTAATTTAGTACCCTCCCTTGGGGGACAATTGCCTTGGGGGATCAGTTTTAGCTGTCACCAGTGAGTGTATGAGAGATCTACTGGTTTCTCGTGGGCAAGTACCCAACTACCCCTAAACTAATATCTAGTCTAAAAATTTAATAGCACTGAGGTTTTGAGTCTCAGGGTGAGGTTTATTAAAAATTTCAGATAAGAACACCAAGATTCAGAAGAGTCTAGTAACTTCCTTAGGGTTATAAACCCAGTGACTGGCCAGAACTTGAGCTATTCTTCATCTAATTCCAAAGCCTGTGCCTTCTAGAGACCAAGGAAGACCCCTAATCCCAGAGGCTTACTGAAAAACTGAACACTTAAAACAAACAAACAAACATCCTCAGACTTGTACTGGCCATGCTTCCTGGCCCAGAACTTCAAAGGCACCTGGAGCTGGCTGGAGCTGGCTGGATCTGGCTAGATCTGGCTGGAGCTGGCTGGATCTGGCTGGATCTGGCTGGAGCTGGCTGGAGGTGGAGAATAAGAACCTTTCCCATCTTCCCAGGGACTCCTCTCTTCTGGACAAGTTGGGGCAGGTTCTCTGGGCACAAATCCCAGATTTGCATATGAGGGCTGGCCAGGTGCCCTTAGCTGGAAGCCCCAACTCTTTGCAATGTACAAGGTTGCCCTTCTGCAGCCAAAGTTGGCTGGTAGTTCTTTGTGGCATGGCAGCTCCCCACATTCCCCCAGGCTTGGGTCGGTCTTCTGGCAAGCATGTGGAGTGAAGAGTTACAGGTGGTGCAGACATGGTTTGGAAGGAATCCCAGCTGGGGCAGTACCAGGAGCCTTCTGATGACTGACCAGATAACTGTGGCTGCTTGCAGAATCCCAGGAACCTTCCCTACTCCAGGAAACTAGCTTCAAGGGCAACAGGGGCTTCGGAGAAGCTGGGATAAGCTCAGAAAGGGAAACTGCTCTGGCATTTTTGTCTTCTTAGCTTGTAAATATTTCCGCGCTGAATTTTCCATTGCCACATCCCATAAGATGAGGAATCTGCCTGGTAATGGATGGAGTGGGGGTGGGGGCATGACACAAAGAACAGATACAAAGGGCAGGCTGCAGGTACTAATGGGTCTCCGAACTTAGCTGTTTGGTTTTGGGGGTGATGGATTCCTGTTTTTCTTAGGGCAAAGGCAAGGAGGCATAGGCTACTTTTGAGAGTTCTCAACTCTGTAGTATTACATCTTCTGGTTTCCAGACCCACATCTTGCCTCGGGGGACGTGACAGCCATCCCACATGCTGTTCCTCGTCTGTTTAATCAGACTTTCATTTGATGTTGGTTGAAATTTCACATGTGGACCAAATACAGAGAGATTGATTCCAGCAGCTTGAATCCAAGGCAAGCATTAACTAACCTTTGGTATCAAAGAAATTAAAACATAGTATCTCAATACTCTGTTTCAGGGGACACCTAGCAGAAGTTAGTTCATTTGTTTCTTCCTCTTTTGATTAGCTCGGCAAGCGATTCCTAAGGACTTTTCCTGCTTAGAGCTTTTCATAGGTGTTGAGGGGTCATCAAGGGAGGAATGGTGAAGCATGACGTCTAATGAAGGAGAGGTGATGTGCTAGCTCACACGGCTGGATGCTAATATGACAACAGAAGCTGGCAAACTGCAGACACTCTTTCCCACTTCTAGGCTATGAAGTGGTTCTGGTTGGAGAGGAGGAAGCTAATATGGGGAGTATTTCTAAGAATGTGGACTATGGTGGAGGAAGAGAAAACCAGTATTTTATCGTGGGGTGTTTATGGAGGAAATACCAACCAAACAGGCTCCTAAATAATTTGTTTCTCCACAGTCATCTCGTCCTGTTTTTCCATTGTTTTTCCTAGAAGAGCCAACTCTTTGTATCTGACATTAGTAGTCTCAAGACATAGCTCGTGGGCCATTGTAGGCTTATAAACAGTGACCGTTGGCATATGTACAGAAATTGACTGCTTACTGACGATTAGAGTCATTTGATAATGTTTTGTCAACTAATAATTATGAAAAATTTGAGCCTGATCTATGTATTGTTTTATAGTATTGCTTTCTCCTCCCTTTCTTCCCTCCCCCCCCCCTTTACTTTCTGTACTGAGGACTGACTCCGGGTTCCAAGCAAGTTAGGGAAGTGCTTTTCCACTATGCTACATCCCCAGCTCATAATTTTATTGTTTTCATTGGTTTATACTTTCTCTTTGGCAAGGCTGTCTCTCTGTGATACATCGGAAGTAAAACAATGAGACACTTTTCTACCCATAGGCATTCAGAAAACCCTTTGTGACCCATCATTGACCTCTGTCTTCCCACTATAATATAAGCTACTTCAGTATAAAACTATTTTTTTTTTGGTGTGTGCGCTCATATTTCAGTTTTGAGTCCATGAGTGAGTAACATTTCATTGTTATAGTAAATTGAAGCAAGAAAGAGCTTAGGTCAATATCAGTGAATATTTTTCAACTTTTGGGGACTCATTTATAGTTCTTGAATTAGCATTTGGTTTCATACATTTATTAACAAGAAAAGCATCCTTGATCTGACTGTTCGAGAGATTCTCTTATGCAGGCTGTGGGATTCGGGCTCAATGTTACGTTATTTTGTGAATGTGTTGCAACCACACAGCCCTATTGCATATATGGCCCTTTAAATTTTCTTAAAATTTACAAACAGTAATCTTATATATTGCATTTTTATAAGCCATGCACTATTTATTATTCATTCTTCCTTTGAGCACAGTCTCTAAGGACTTGTTAAGTATCTGTGTTGATGTTTCACTAGGTACCAGGGATACAAAGTTCCCTCTTTCTAGGAGCTTGAAATTTAGCAGGAGAGTTATACAGAATTACAGGTACTGTGCTGGGCATGTGTGTAGGAAACATAGATGTTCAGGATTTGAACCCATTAGTTTCATATCAAAAGCCAGAGAATGTTCATAGAAGTCTTTCTTAGATGCAGGTGGAAATGTGAATGGGATTCTGTCAAGTGGGGAGTACTGTGGCAGAGACTACTCAGCTATGCATCACATTTTGGCTGAGAGGACATCATCACCACAGTCATTACGACCACCACTACCATCACCATCACCACAGTTGTTATGATTATATTAACCTTTCATCATTGTGGCCAAAGTACCTCATATAAATCACTGTATGGGGGAAGGACTCAGAGCTTGGGTCCTGGTGGGTTACCTCCATGTGTTTCAGAAGAACATCTTAGTGTAGGAATAAAGGGTAAAAGAGCATCTCATGGTGGATAGAAATCAGAATCACTGACAAAAAAGGGGGAAGAAAAAGAGGAGCGCACCTCAGGGAGCAATTCTTCCAACTAAGTCTCCCCTACTAAAGTTTCCAGAACCTTCCAAAACCGTGCCATCAGCTGGAACCAGGCTCCTAAACACCTAAGCCTGAAAGGGGGGTATTTCTATTGGAATAATAAAATGATCATTCTACCACCCCCATAATCAGTACCCATTATAAACACCATTTCCATCTCTGTCACCACTGTCATTGCGCCTATGGCCTTTCCTGATGGCTGTCATGTGCCTGTTACTTGCCATGCACAGGCACAATATCAAAGGAGAACTTCTTTGCATAATATCATATAATCTGTTCAACTGCTTAATAGAAGCAGTTTCTTTTAGGGCTTCTAACTCAAAAGTCAAGAAGTAGAGGCACAGAGGCAAGAGTCACTTGCTCTGTTATAGCCTCTAAGTGATGACAGGATTCCAATGTGAAGTCTTCTGAGCTCAGAGAGCAAGCGCTTAATTGGGTCTCTCAAGAGTCTTAAACACAGGGCCGGATGTTTAGCTTTATCATTTTCCTAAGCATTCCATTGCCCAGAATCTCTTACTGTTCTTGGCAAACATTACAAAATTTGTTTCTTAAGCTATTTATTAAAATGCTAAACAAGATTTGCCCTGGCTAGTATTATGTCAACTTCACACAAGTTCTCCGAAGAAGGAACCTCAATTAAAAAAGTGTCTCCAACGGACTGGCCTATAGGCAAGCCTGTGATGCATGTAGGATCCCAGACAATTGTGGGTGGTGCCACCCCTGGGTAGATAGTTCTGTGGATATATAAAAAAGTAGGTGGAGTAAGCCATGAGGATCAAGGGACACTCCTCCATAGCTTCTGTATCAGTTCCTGTCTTTAGGTTCCTGCCCAACTTGAGTTTCTGCCCTGATTTCTTTGATGATGGATGGTGTGGAAGTTTGAATAAGAATGGCCCCTACTCTCTGCCCCTTGCTCCTTGCTGCAAGGGGTGAACTAGCTATGCTGGAGAGCTCACCTTGGTGGTGAAGAAAGGGGAGAACTGGAAAGCTGGGCAACTCTGCAACTGCCCAGGTCCAGAACTAGAATTATGTGTTGGCTCACCCCAACGTCAACCCCATAAGTGATCTCCTGAACCCCTTTTGCTTCCTTTCTTTTTCTTTCTTCTACTAAATTTTATTTTGTTTTATGGGAGTAGGGTGGGGAGATAGGCGAGATTGGGAGACATCATGTGTAAGACACAAAGAAAAACTAAAAATGAAGTTTAAAAAATGGCCCCCATAGGCTCATACATTTGAATGCACAGGCACCAGGAAGTGGTGTCAGGTCGAGGAGTATTAGGAGGTATGGTTTGGTTGGAGTAGGCATGGTCTTTTGAAGGAAGTGTGCCACTGGAGGCGGGCTTTAAGGTTTCATAAGCCCATACCAGGCCCACCCCCGTCATCCCCCTCTGCAGATCAGGATGTAACTCTCTGCTACTGCTCCCCTTTTTGAACTGAAGCTGTAATTAAAATGGAGAAGGCACAAGGTAGCTGGTAGTTACAATCTTAAAACTTAGGAGATTCTGAAAACCAGACTTCTATTGAAGGAGGTCAAGGTGGTCTGGAAGGGTGCGAAAGTCATTTATTTGAGAAAGCTAAAAATGAAGAATGCAGGAAGAGCATGTCTAAGTGAATGTGGGAAAAAGAATCAACCAGGAGAAAAGTGCCTGGCAGCGGAAGTGGATTAGAAAGAGAAGCTCCAGCCTTGACCTTCAACACAAAACCCTGAGCAAATGCCGGAATAGACTCTATCAATTATTTCCTATTTACATTCTGTATTTTTGAAGGTATTATCAATCAGTGGAATGCTGACATAGAATTTCTGGGTTAGAAAGAGCAGTGGAAACCACTTGGTCTAATGATTCCCAGGTAAGACTATTTTGAGGCCTGCATGTGGGTGAGGGTGGGAGTCCCATCATGTTTATGTTCATTATGATGACACGTAAAAGGCTACAATGGAAATCAGTATAAATCTTTCTTGATTAGGTGCCTTTCTAGCTGTGATGGGTAATCTTCAATGTCAACCTGATTGGATCTGGAATCAACTAAGAGATGTAGCTCTGGGCAGGTCTGTGAAGGAACTCTCTGAGTGGGAAAGAGCCTTCTTCAGAGTGGGAAGCATTTTCTGACAGTGGCCCACATATCAAGAGATCTGAAGGGAAAGCAGTGACATTTGGCCTGTCTACCTTAGTTCCTCCTTGCTAAGTGCATCTACTCTGTTGCTGTTGCTGATGCTGACACTGTTTGCTGACTCTAGTCTTCTAATGTGGTGGAAAGCTCTCCAGGAACCTCCAAGGCTTCTGTACCTGTAAGATGATGTCTGTTGAGATATCCAGTCTCTATTGTGTTGAGAGTCATGGTTGAGTGATTGAGCTTGTTCTGTGTAAGTCAATCTAATAAATATCCTTTATAATATATATTCAGTTCTGCTTTTCCAGATCCCTGAGTGACACTTCAGCTTGGCTGCATACAACTAGAATAAAATAAACTTTTTGATGTGGAAAGGTACTTGTTTATCACTATTAAGTGACTTATCTACTTTTGAGATCTAATAGTTGAAATGGCTCAGTTATAGACAAAGTAAATACCCAACAGTTTGGCATCTCTCTCTCTCTTCCCTCCCACCCCCTGTCTGTGTGGTGGGGTTGGAGAAGACATCTAGCTTAGCCTCAGATATGATCATCAAAAGCTAATAAAATATTGATGTATCTGGTAACTGTTTTGTAACTTCTGATACCCTCTCCTGGGCTGGACTCTTTGTTCCCATCACAGCCTAATTATGATAACAGTAATATGTTTATATGGAAGCTAATTGCACTGGGTAAGTTCTATATGGCAGATTAATTACATAATTCTCATTTTCTTTCCTTGTATGTATATATATATATACATATATAAATACAATTACTTATCTAATAATTTATAATGTTGATTTTTCTAATTCCCTGTGAAGTTAAAACTGTTATTTTTATTTTACAAATGAATAAATCAAGTCATGGCAATACTGAATGACTTGGGCTATGGTTGTACATGGGATTATATTTTTAAAACATTGAAACCTCAATTCATAAACTAGGACTGCAAGAAGGCAGGTTAGTTTTCTCCTGGTGGAGCTGAGACCGAAGTGCATGTGGCTCCTGTCTTTGTTGGATGGGAGTTAAAGTGTATGATTTAAAAATTTTAAAAAGTGTATGTGTATAAATGTTCATTTTATATGTGTGTGTTCATGTGGGAGTGACATGCACATGGAGGCCCGAGGTTGTTGGCCTCCTGAATCTGTCTCCACATTAGACTTTTTTAGATAGGACTTCTGGAGCTCACCAATTTACTAGACTGACTGGCCAGCAAGTACCAAGGATTCTGCTGTCCTTCCTGGAAAGGACAAAGTGCTGGGATTACAGGAGTAGATTGCCACACCTGAATCTTTACATCTGCGATGTAGATCTGAACTACAGTTCCTATGCTTGTGCAGGGTGCACTTTACAAGTAAGTCTATCTCCTCAGACCCCAAACAGGGCGTTTTTAAACTCTGCAGTCCTCCTTAATTTGTACAAGTCAAGTAAACATAGGATTTAGGCATCTGTCATCTTAAATCTATTTAAAATCATTTTTCAAAATAGGCATGCTTTTCTACAAACTGACTTTTAACAGCACTTCTATCACCACTCAATGGAAGTGATAAGAAAACGGGTATTAAGGTGACACAGAGAACATCCACAGTGTGGATTCCATATGCTACTGCATGCTGGTTTTGGTCTCCAATACCCCTCATAAACTTAATTTGTAACAGAAAGTACTGAGGTTAGAGAAGGAAGTTGTAAAACAGACTGCAATGGGGATGAGGCACAGCACTAAGGAACTACTAATGAGCATCCATTCGTTGCAGACATTTTGCAATTATTTTATAGTTGGACTATGAAGGCCCAGTCATCTTCAAGAAGATTTTCCTTTTTTCTGCCCATGAGTTTAGCTTCATGGTCCTTGCAATTTGTCCCTAATAATTATAATATAATATGTATGCAAATTATAAGTGAACAGGGTTTTTGGAAGCATATTCTTCACTATGTGAAATTTCCCCCTTAAATATGGAATTTAAACATAACCATTGGCGAAGATGTGTCTTCCCTACAGATCTATTGTCAATATATTAATCTGTAAATTCAGTAAGATAATAACCAATGGAAAGAGCAAGTATTTTAGTTTTTTTTTTTTTCTATGATAAAAACCATGACCAAAAGCAACTTGGGATGAAAAGGTTTATGTCACCTCATGCTTCCAGGCAGTAGTTCATCACGGAGGAAAGTCAGGCAGGGAACAAGCAGAAACTGAGACAAAGTCCATAAAAGATGGCTGCTTAGTGGGCTTGCTCCCTGGCTTTCTTATACATCCCAGGACCATCTGCCTAGGAGTGGCACAATTCACAATACACTAGGACCTCCCACGTCAGTCTTTAATCAAGAAAATGCTCTACATGCTTGCCTATAGTCAATCTGCATGGAGGCATGCTTCAAAAGAGGCTCTTCTTCCCAGGTAACTCTAGCTTGCATAAAGTTACATAAAAAGCAACTGGTACCGTTGAGAACTATTCAATGGGTTGTGGGTTTTCTTTGCTTTTTTTTTTTTTTTTTTTGGTGTTTTATAGACATCTGTTTGTAGAAATCTTGACAACATCTGTCAGAGATTTCAAAGGCATTGTTTTCTGAGTTAAAAAAAATTATAACTTTCCATCCAATTAACTGGTCATTCTCAAACATCGTGGATCATCAAACATATGCTACTTCTTTAATGATAATTTCTTTGTCTCAATTACTTCTCAAGGGCTTTGCCTTCACTTAAATGTCTGTGAAGTGATTATTTTTGGTGTATGTTGATGGCCCTGTTTCCATGACTACTCTCAAGGATCTTTCAAGTTAGGATGTTACCTTTCAGTGTTGTTACTCCAATTCTCCAATTGCTGGTAAAGGTTCCTAACTTATAACATTTGCCGAGTGATTGTTGATTGAATGAGTTAGCTTATAATATTCTGTGCTCATTCATTCATTTAGAAACAAGGTCTGATGATTCCTAGGCTAGCCTCAAATTCCATACATAGCCAAAGATGACCTTGAATTTCTGATCCCCTTGCCTTCACCTTCCAAATGCTGAAACCACAGACATGTGTTCAGTGTTGGGGACTTATCTTGGGACTTTGTATGTATTAGGTAAGCATTCTTGCAACTGAGCCACACTCCCAATGCTCTTTCCAGTTCTTGAGGGCTTGTGGACTATGATGAGAACTCATGCCTCTGACATACACCCAATCTATGTTGTGATGAACTCCCCATTAAGGACATGCCGTCTCCTTGCCCTAACAGGAGTTGGATTTGACCTCTTGTTTTGGCCACCAATTACTACCACTCCCTGTAGAGCTTAGTAAGGGAAAGTTTGTGCTGACAAGAGGCTACTCCTTTTACATTTCCTCAAAAGGGCAACCAGTTGGTATTTAGAGATGGATTGTGTTAAAGCCTAGCCTCTAATCTCTAGCTATGCTAGGAAAACTCACACTTATTTTGGCTCCAGAGACTGAATTATCTATCTAAGCAGAACAATGGTAACACTCTGAGATGGGGGTTTCTTTCTATTATTAGGGTCAGAAACCTGTTAGTTTGAAGTGGTTAGGTAGGTGTTTCTAATTACTGACTCTTGACAATGCAGATCATGTGACAGATGAGATAGGCTCTGCTTTTCCCACTTAGTTTCCTAAAGACTGAATGAAATATACAAACTGCAGGAAGATCCAACATGCCACCATAAATCATGGTGTTTATTTATTTATTTTATAAAAATATGGTCTTCTTTTAGCTATCCTTTCTCATAGTAAGAAAATCTCTATGTGCAGTTTTTCAAAAGGAAGAATACACACACATACATACATACTCTCTCTCTCTTACATACATACACATACACACACATATTCTATTTCTCTTACATGCATATACCTACACACACACACACACACACACACACACACACATACAACAAAAGCCTAATTTTATGAATGTATGTTGAGTAATGTGCATTTTCTCTATTTAAAATATAATTTTAAAATCCATGAATGAGATGAATAAAATTGATTTTCTAGGTGGGCAGTGGCACACACCTTTGCTCCCACACTCAGGAGACAGAGTCAGGCAGATTTTTGTAAGTTTGAGGCCAGTCTGGTCTACAGAGTGAGTTCCAGGACAGCCAGGTCAACACAGTCATGTGGTGTCTTTCTGGATGCTGCTGTGAATACCATTGGTTAATAAAGAGGCTATTTCCGGCTATGGCAAGCCAGCTTAGAGGCAGGTGGGAAATCCAAGCATAAATAAAAGGTAAGGAGGGCGGAGTCACAGAGAGATGCTGTGAGGTGCTTCCTAAGGAAGCAAGATGTAAAAAAGCACAGGTAAGCCATGAGCCACATGGTAATACACAAATCAATGAAAATGGGTTGAGTTAAGTTGTAAGAGCTACTCAGTGATGAGCCTCAGCCATGGACCAAACAGTTTGTAATTAATATAGGCTTTGTGTGATGATTTGGGCTAAGTAGTTGCAAAGCTATGGATCTGCACCTTGGGTCTAATGGGCCAGAAACTGCTGGCTACAACACAAAGAAACCCTGTCTCCAAAAACTACAACAACAGGAACAAAAAAAGCACAAAAAACTGATTTTCTATTGCTAAGCCAATGTTGAACTCTTAGAAAAAAAGCCAACTTCATTTTATATATTCTCCTTTCTATGTGTTTGCTGATAGACTGTGTCATGTTTCCTTTCTTATAAATCCTTTATTCATCTGTATCTACCTCTAATGTCTGAGGCCACCGCCCTCCTCTGTATACAGTATTCACTTTCTGCAGCACTGGCTTGCTGCTCATGAATTAATTGCCTTAGTTTGTGCTTTCCTTGAAATGTTCTTATATCCTTGCCAGTTTTAAAAGATGACCTTGTTAGGTATGTTAGACTTGGTTGGCAGTTATTCACTTATCCCCTTAAGACTTACCGGGCTTTCAGGGTAGTGGATGAGGTATCTGATGTAATCATGTGTTTGCCTTTGTGAGTGGTGGCTTTCCCTGACAGATTTTTTTATTGTTTATTTTATATTTTTGGTATTTTGAGTATTTATTTAGAGAAGTTTTTATTTGGTCGCTTGTATTTGAGGTCCTGTGCTGTTTAATTTTTGCCAACTCGACACAGACTAGAAACACATGGAAAAAGGAAACCCCACCTGAGGACTTTTCATCATGATATTGGTCTGTGGCCATATCCGTATGGAGTTTTCTTGACTGACAGTTGATAGGAGAAGGCCAATCCTACCATAGTCAATGCCATCCCTGAACTAGTGGTCCTGGGTTGTAGAGGAAAGATAGCTAAATGTGAGCCTGAAAGCAAGCCTATAGGAAGTATCCCCATGGCATCTGCTTTTCTTCATTCCTGCCTTGAGCTCCTTCCTGACTTCTCTTGATTGTGTATTGTACAGTGTAAGATGAAAAGCCCCCCAAGTTAGTTTTGGTTGGTGCTCTATCACAGTAACAGGATAGAAGTTGGTATCTGGAACTTGAGGTATTAGTGTGGTGGATCTGACCATGATACTTTTTGGGAGGGACTGTGGAAACAGTTGGAAGTGCTCAGAGGAAAATGAGCTGCCGTGGAAACTTGGACAGCAATGCAGGAGATACATGGGAGGCCTTACAAAATTTAAGAAGGAAGTTGGAGAGTCTCTCAAAGACTCTCTTGGGGCTGTTCCTGGGATGTATTTTAATTAAGAAATTATGGAAGTGATACCTCTGCTTTATTGCAACTGAGAAATCAGCTGCAATTAAACAAGACACCAGAATCACTGGGGTGAAATCTTTTGGGCGGCAAAAGTCAACAAAAAGGAAGAAGAGGAGGCAGTAAAGGGAGGCATGAGTCCCATGGCTGGGTCATGTAAATATCCACTTTCTGCCGGGGGTGAGCAATAGACAGAATAATAAGTATTATGGCTTGTTTAAATTATTTAGCAAATTACATGTTTGTTCATCTTTTTATTTTCTTGGAAAACTAAATGCCAGGGGCTGTTACTAATTTACCTGGATTGATCCTACTGGGGCTTTTGTTCATTTACAGTAATCTTTTGCTGGTCCCATATTTACTGTTTTCCATTCCCTTGCCATTCCTGTACTGACTTTCGGCATTAGTTTCACAAGCTACTTGAGAACTGCTGGTGCATCTGTGATCCTCTGAGGCTCTGTATAAAATAATGGATGAAAAGTATGTTTTTTTTTTTAAAAAGATTGAAACTCTTTCCTTGGTCACAAGGATGGGTAGAGAGTTGAAAGTCAGTACAAGTGCTTTGACTCAGTGAGCTAATGGACTGGACCATCTTTAAATTGTGTGAAATCTGAGATAGAACTACCAGATGCTCTTGCTCATGGAGTGGGTGTGTCCAACATACAACCTCCCAAATTGAGTAGACTCCAGGTGGATATGTAGCAATCTTTGACAACTCAGTAGAATATAATTTATTCCATTTTCCCCCCTTTTTAGGTCATTTAGGGAGAAGACATCGGTCTAATTCTCTAAGTAAAAGAAGAAGAAAATTTAACCAAATAAAATGCACATATGAAATCCAGTCACTAAATTGATGCTTAGAGTTTAAAGAAGACAAATCTGTATGAATCTGAGAACTAGACATGGACTTGAGGCTGAGGGGTACCAATGTGTGTCTACTGAATTAATATATTAGGCTCCATTTTCCGAAGCAAAGCTTTTTATGTGAATGTCTCATTATATCAAGCTTTACTTCCAAAGCCTTTATTGGGAAAGTACCTCACTTTTAATGCAACACATGGTATTGGAGACATTTTGTTAGAAGGCCATTCTCAAGCTTGCCTCTTACTACACCCTATTCTGAATTTTACATCCTGGACAATGTAGTTTTAACTGCCCTACTCAGGACACTGAAGCCATAGCTAATTATAACCAAGAATCTCAAGGCATTTGAATAGAAAGGCCAGCACCCAGAATGACTTGGTATTTCTTTAAAAATACAGGGCACAGCTGGACCCTGCCAGCTCTCAGGATCCTTGGAAAAAGGCCATGCAGAGAGACAGGTTCTGAATTGATTCCGTTCCCCATAATTGCTTTTACACACTGAACCTCTTAAATGTCACCCTGACACCAATGACACCCTTTCGCATCACCCTGGCCACCCATCAGGCCTGATGTGGAGCCTGACAGACAGCTGGAACAGGAGGCTCTGACCCTACAGACTCAGGTTTCAGCGTCTCTGCTCCTCAAACCCTCCACAGGGACCTCTGTGTCACAGCATTTTCAGATCGGTGGGTCTAGTCTTATTGCAACCTTCCCCACTCTGAGCAAGACCACTAAATGCTGAGACATGGATGCATACCAAAAGAAGAAAATTTGTTGTGTTCCAAAACAAATCAAAAATATAGTGCACATGAGGTGACTCGAATTTCTTGAACAGACACTTTGAGTTATCACTTTGACAGAGATTGTCTTAAATGGGATCTATGAGATTCAAAAAATGTAGTTACATGTTTTTTTAAAAAAGTATTTATCTCTCCACCCAATAGCCTCAAAAAGGAGCTACTAAGTTTTAGTGGCTCAAGAAAGAGATTGTTGAAAAAAGAGGCAATCCTCTTCCCCCAAGTCAAAGACAAAGCCAAACCCAGAATTCATCATTAACATTCCTCAGTGCCTAATATAGTGCTGGGTACGTAGGTGGTAATTAGAAAATATGTTTAGAACAAGAATTGAAGATTCCTGTGTATCAGAGCTGTCGGGCCAGTCTAAGAGGAAGTGGGTGAGGCTGCCAAGGCAGAGAGATGAGAGAGGTCAGGAGAGCAGATTGCTCGGCCAGTCCTACCTTTTATGTGGACCTTAATCTTAATCGACGCCCTAGTGTATTACTGTGAAGGAGGAATTACCACCCTTTTATTATTCATAAGGATTTATAAAAACCGTATGTAGAGTGGTTGGTCCTTACTTACCTCTTATGAAGTGAGAGCCTCTGTTCTTATTGGGTATAGCAGAATGATGGTGTTAATTTCAGGGCGATTATTAGGGAAAGGCCGCCCTGAGCTAACTTCCTTTGAAATTCTCATAGCAGGGTCTGGCTTTACCACAAGTTTCTGAACCATGCAGCCTGAGTTTGTCCCTCTTCTGAAATCCCCATAGACCCCAAGTTCTGCTGACCCCAAAGTGCCTTAGTCATAGGGGAATTAATGGGACTTTTGGCCAAACACACCAAATGGAGATCTTCCAAGGACAGAACATTCTGGAGCCCACAGCGTTTTATATCTTCTTCTCCCAGAGGCTGGGGTCAAAACAACGCCAGAGGGTGAGTTTTCTGAGGATACCTCAACTCAAAAACATTTAAGAGCTTTTTAAAAATTTTGTGTGTTAAAAATAATACACTTTGGTATCAAATTTAGAATTCTTTTGACAAACTGAGCAACCTTGCTAGCAATGTATAGTTAATTTGAAAAAAAGAGAAAAATCCACAAATTAAAAAAGCCAAGCTTTTCAAATTTCACTTTAGTGATTTTAATATTTTGTTATTATTTTTAATTTTACAAGGTATGGCTCCAGTGAGAATCATTGTCTCCTTCAAAATTTGATTATTTTGCTTGCAAGTATAGTTTTTTTTTTTTTTTTTAATACTGAGGGTCATATAATGGATAAAAACCTCTTTTTGTTGAATTCCATGGGAATGGGGCTGAATATTGTCCCAAATTATTTTGGTTGGAGGGCAAGCACCTATGTAATTCATCTCATGTCAGCAGAACTTACTCAGCATGGTGGCTGACTAGGGAAGGGGAGAGTGATGGTCTCCTGAATGGAAACAGGAACAAAGCAGTAAGTGCAGGCGTCCTTTGATGGCCTCACTACACAAAGCCAGATGTCCTCAGATTGGTCTCAGTCTTGTCACTGACCATATGTGACCTAGACAATCACTTAGCTGTTGAAGCTTTGTTAGGCTTCCCTGGGTGGGTGGGGGGGACTCTGATTGCTTCAAAAGACTGGTGTGTGAGCAGATGAGAAAATGAAGATGTATCATGTGCATAAATGATATACTCTATATGGTATAAACGTTAAAGATAGAAAATGTTGTGCTTCTTTATTGTGCTTCTTTACGATTTTAGCCAGGATACATAATGGTTTCTGAGAAAGCAACCAAGATAAAAGTAGTAAAGAACCCAATTGCATTTTCACTTAAGCTATGCTGTGTGTTGACATAAATCATTCTATCATTTACTGAACAATTATTATTAGTCAGCTGGTATACCCGGTTATACTATTATCAGCATTATTTTTTTCTTGTAGTACTATGGAATGAAATCAGACATTCACTACTCACATACGACCAGTAAGCTATATTCCCAGCCAGCCTCAATTCATTAAATCACCACAGCAACTAGGCTAATAGGAATCACCACCACTACCACCATCACCGTCATAACCATCACCACAAGCACAACCACAAACACTATCACGACTGTCACCAATATCACTACCAGCACCATCACCACCACCATCACTATCATCACTACCACCACCATTACCACCACGACAATCATCACCATGACCATCATCACCACTATAACCATCATCACCATCACCACCACCACCACCATCATCACCACCATTACCATCACTACCATCACCACCAAATGACCATCATCACCACTATAACCGTCATCACCATCACCATCATCACTATGCTCCATCACCACCACCATCACCACCACTGCTATCACCACTACCTGATGTGGGAATGTCTTTTTGTATGTTGTGAATATCAAACTATAAATAAAGGAGCTGTTTTGGCCCATGACAGGCACCATAGAAAAAGTAGGAGGGGAAATCAGAGCATAGGCAGGAGAAAGGCGGAGTCAGAGCAGACCAAGCCAGCTTCCCAAAGGAGCAACATGTAAGGAACACAGGTGAGCCATGGGTCACATGGCAGGATAGATTAATGGAAATGGGTTGAGTTAAGATAAAAGAACAAGCCAGCAAGGTGCCTGAGCCATAGAGTAAACAGCATGAAGTTAATATAAGAGTCTGAATCATTTTGGGGGAATTAAGCAGTAGCGGGTGGCTAAGTGGTCTGGGGCAACAGGTCTGTGGGTCGGGACCTCTGGCGCCCAGGACCAAGAAACCTTATTGTAACAGCCACAACCATCACCACCATCACCACCACTGCCATCACCACCACCACCACCATTACCACCACCACCTGTGGGGATTTAATAAAAGCTCCAAAAATTTTGGAGATATCCGAGGGAATCTACCCACAATCTATGTGGAGATTTAATAAAAGCTCCAGAAGTTTCAGAGATATTAGAGAGATCTAACAACAGTCAGTCTAGGAGGATCAGAGTATTTAAGGCAGGCATAGAAAGACAGAAGGAGAAGCCAAGAGAAGCCAGGCTGAGGAAGCTGGAAGACAGCTGGGTAAGATCTGACTGTGGTGTTTACTATCTCTAATATCTCTGAAACTTCTGGAGCTTTTATTAAATCCTCCCAACCACCACCACCACCACCACTATTACCATAACCCCATCACCACCATCACCATCGCCATTCTACTACACTTACTTTGTGGGTGTGTGTTGGAGGAAGGTATACATTTTATAGTACCCATGTACAAATCAAAGAACAGCTTGTAAATTTGTGGAAGTTAGTTCTTTCTTTCTAGCATGTGGGTTCCTGGGATAGAACTCAGGTTTTGAGGCTTTGTGGGCAAACACCTTTGTCTGCTGTGCCAAATCATTAGTGTGTAATCTTTAGAAATGAGAAAGCAGACTATAGAATTTACTTTCACCCTCCATAAAAATTTTACAAGTTTTTCATTCCCATGGGATACACATTTTTTAAAACCTAGATTTTATTGAATCCTTATTACAACCAAATGAGACAGGGTGTTATGAGAATTGCCCTGTTTTATAGATGCCCAAACAGAGGCACATAGAGGCCAGGCAAGTGGGCCTGTCTGACTGGAAGAAATGGCTATGTTCACTACCCACTGCTAGAGTTGGCAACAGTGATGTAAAACGAGGAAACACTGGGCAGAATGTGTAATTCATTCCTCTCCTGGAAGATGGCATTTTCTTTGCATAAAGAAGAAGCAGCAAAGTCATCTCCTAGGGCCAACTTTTCTGTTAAGACAGAGGAGGGCTGGAGGTAATTTACACCACATTCCATGAATGATGCTTACTCCTAACTTTTCTATTTAAGGAATGTCTGCCTAGTACAGAGCTCAAACCCAAACTTTCCGCAGGAATAGAACCACCCATATCCCTGGTAATCATTACACTTTCTGAGATCCCAGTCATGACTTCACAAGAGAGCCCAGAACAACTGGATTTTGTATGGAATTTCTTCTTCCCCCTTCCTTCTGTTTCCCCCCCCCCACTTATTTATTTCTTTATTTGTTTTTATTGATGCAGGCCTTACTATGTGTATCCTAGGCTGGCCTAGAACTTGGTTTCTAAGCTGAGCTTAGCTCAGCTTCCTTTGTGGGATCAGAATCCCATGCTACATTGTGGCTTCCCTATGGGCCTTCTGTTTTTGTTTCAATGTCTGTGGATGTCTGTGGAAGTCAGCAGACGGCTGGCAGCGGCTACTCTGGGGCAGACCCTGTTATGGGATACCTAGTTCAGACTCTGCCAGCCAGTGCTGGTGCCATGTAGATTTCCTGATGGTGTAGAACATTGCTACAAGGCTTGGAGCCTTGCCTTGCTATGCCCATCACCCCAAATTCCTGTGGAGTAGCTAATATCTTTTTGGGAAATGAAGCTAAAAATATCCTCTCTTGATAAGTAAGAACAGACTGAAAGCCAGGTGTGATATTGCAAGCCTGTAATCCCAGATCTCAGGAAGCTGAGATTGAAGGATTACCAAATGTTTGAGGCCAGCCTAGGTTGCAATGTGAGACTGTTGTATTAAGGGTTTTTTTTTGTTTTTTTTTTTTTTTGTCTCAGGTGGCTAAAGGGTCTAGGGCTACATCATGAGACTGTTATCTGAAAGCACCAAAAATTTAAAAAGTCTAAAAAGTGATATATAAAAAAGAAAAATCTACTTTTGTTTAAACTAGCTACTTGCTATATTCTGTATATAAACCAATACCTGCCTTGGGGTCATGAAGAAGTTCAACTCATAGGAAATGACAGCCATTCCAGAATATTATTACCCTATGTGTACTCTGAGAGAGAATTTGGATGATTCCTTCCATCTCCTAGATACCATAGTGCAGGAAAACCAAATTCTGTTTTTCCCAAGGGGCTCATACTGTCCCTGGAGTAGTACTGTTTGATTGCTAATTTTTTTTTTAGGAATTTTACAGGCCTACTAACAGCGTCAGTAATTTAAAGTAATTTAGAATGAAGTGTGTTGGGAATATTTATATCCCAGAAATGAGTGGATGCTGTGTACCAGGACTCACCTCCCACCTCACTGTTAAAAACCTATCTACGTATCATTATTCTGACATTTTTTTTTTAAATTTACTGCTTCTTACTACACACTCAAAGTACTTAAGCAGCAGCAGAAGATCTGTTTCTGCTGATGTAAATGTTGGTGGTTAGTGGTCTGAGTAATAGTGTTAAGGAAAGAGGTTGGCGTCAACCAGGAGTGTAGAGAGAAAGTCACAGTGGTGGCCAGGGTTATTGTCAGCTTGACTTGACTTAGAATCATGGGGAGACAAGACTCTCGGCGTGACTGTATGGGATTGTCTTGATCACATTTACTGCTACAGGGAGATCTATCTTATTCATGGGCAGTACCGTTTTCCAGATGGGATCCTTCAGTGTATAAAATGGAGAAAGTAAGCTGAACACTAGCATGCTTCCATCAATCTCTACTCTTGGATTGTGGACAAGGCTGGAACAGCTGATTGGAGTCCCCACACCCTGGACTTCTCTGTACTCTTGAGCTGTGAGCCAGGATAGATCCCATCCCCCTTAAGTTGCTTTTGTGAAGAAAATTTTAATCACAGAGACAGGAAAATAACCAAGACAACCACTGACTCGCAAAGGGCCCATCACTTCCAGGAAAACCATTCATATCCATTGCAGGATATCTCTTGGATATTGGGGTAGAAACATAGGGCACACAGATAAGAGCTATCAGAAGGGAACCTCCGTTGCTGTTCCTAATTGCTGACTGCACGAGCAGCCAAGGCCTTATGGAAAGGGCTTCTCAGGTGAGTCCCTCAAACACACTTTCTTTCACCAGGGCTGACTGCTGTTATGCCATGGGCAATCTGCTTATCATCCATGACCCCATCCAGGCCCCTGTCTCTTCCTCTTGTACAGCAGTTCCTACTGAGTAGATGGTTAGGACTTTGGAAACCATTAAGTACATATGGTGACTGGTGATACACTCAACACTCAGTAATCACTTGCTGAACTTTGTTGGGGGCTGGGGAGAAAGGAGAGTGTTGAGAAAACTTTCTGTGATTGTCTCAAAGAAACCATACACTTTACCAGCTTGATTGCTTTAGTTTTCCATCTGGTTACAGCCTAGTGGACATGGCCAAATGTCTGCCCTGAAGGTTTGCATCCAGCATTCATCTCATCATTGTCGTCTTCTTCGTCTTCTTCTTAGTAAATTGCTAGGATTACAGATGATGAAATTATGCTTGATTCCTATGATGCACATGTATTATGTATGTATTGCTGAAGCAGCTTTGCTGAAATCCACCTCACCAGGGACATCTGGTGTTATTCAGCCTTTTCTTTGGGTACAGCCTGAGGCAATCAATATAGGAAGCTGTCGAGGCGATTCTCTAGTCCTAAGTGCCCTAGCCTCAAGGGAAGTGGTTGCCAAGCTACACTGAAGTTTTGTCAATTAGGAAAAGGTCTTCACTATGTCCACTTCCAGAAGGGTTCTTGGAAATACTGTGTGTAGCCAAAGGTCAATACTGCAGCACTGTCTGTTCTGAATAACCTGGAAGTTGAAGGAGCTCAGGACGGACACATGCTATATGGACTTTTGTTCTATTGTTGAGGCTAAGAAAAAGCTACCCCATGATTCTACAGAGGACTCCACATGCCTGGAGGACTTAATCCTTGCTCTTAAAAGATCAGTTTTAGCCATAGCCAGACCAATGGTGACACGTATTGCATAAATTATATTTAGTATTATAATAAATACCTGGAGCCAGAGATTGGAGAAAAGCTGGAATATCAAAGAGAGGAAACAAACCACAGCCAATTCTCACCCAGACAACTTAAAAGCTCAACAACGGGGTATGCCCTTTTTTTCATGGGTCCTTAGACTGACTGGTCACACAGGTAGAATGCTGAACTTCTGCCTTCTTCTGCCTTGTATTTCTTTTCCTGCCCAGCTATTTTACTTCCTGGTTCAACTCTCCTAGAGCTAGGATTAAAGGTGTGAGCTACCACTGCCTGACTGTTAAGCCTTGAACTCACAGAGATCCAGATGGAACTCTGTCTCCCAAGAGATGGGATTAAAGGTGTGGGTCACCACTCCCTGACCTTCATGGCTTGGCTGTGGGTGATTCTGTCCTCTGATATTCTAGACTATTTTTATTGAACCTACCACCACAGACATGGCATGCTTAACAACCCCCAATATGTTCTTACTGGATTATCTGAGTCAGAACTCATGGATAGGATAAGCTCTTTGCTTTTTTTCCAAGCACAGGAGTGTTACCACATTTTTTTTTTTTTGGTTGTTGTTGTTGTTTTGTTTTTTGTTTTTGTAATTTAGTTAGGGTGAGAAGAAATACTAACCATGTGTGTGTAACAGGAATCTCTTGAGATGACACTTCAGTTTCAAAGTGTAGCATTGTGTGTGTGTGTGTTTGTGTGTGTGTGGGGCACCAGAGGGAGGGGGAGTTCTGGGTATTGAACTCAGGTCCTCATGATTGCACCCACTAAGCCATCTACCCAACCCCCACTGGTGGGATCTTGAAGAGGAGTTAAGTAAGATGGGTCTTTGTTTTAGGTGTCAACAATGAGAGATGCCTTTAGTGTCTCTTTCCCTCCTCACCTGTATGAAGATGCTAGAGACAGTGTCCACAATACTATTTCACTTCTTGGTGCTTCTTCCATCAAACCAAGTTCCCCTTCTCTACTCATCATTCTTACTGCCATTTCTCACCAACTTGACACAATTCTTGATTTTCCTACCTTTGACATCAGCCAGCCTTGTAGCTAATCTCACACACCTGGTTAGTTTCCCCACACCAGGGATAAAGTATACTTACTGGACAGACCTGTATGTTTCACTGGGAACTTGAAAATTACTGTTTTCACCACCTCCTTCACTTTCTCTTTAAATACATTTCTTGTGTGAAGTCCTCTGCTAAGAGCTTCTTCTGAATTACTCCATTTCACTGAGACCCTCAAAGCAGACTCTGCTGGTTCTCACTCTTACTTTTCAGGTGATGAAATCACTTGTAGAGGCTGAAAGAGGTCTTAGCTTTAGGGTTGTCTGGTAACAAAAACCAGAACTCTCAATCATGATCATACAGAGCCTCCCTAGCTCAAATCTCTGTGAATATGCTCTTTAATGTCTCTGTATGGGAATGAGTTTTGGATGCTAGCCTTTGGAAATCTGAATTATAAAAGACTAGATAAGATTTTGGATACTTGTGCTTACTATTTTTTTTTTTTATGCATTGATAAACTGGAGTCTAAAGACAGTTAAATTTGTCTAGATCTGAAGTGAGTCAGCAGACTTTGGGTGTGAGCACAGTCCAGTGCTCTAGGAAGCTTTCATTCTTCCTTTGTGGCCTTGAGACCTTGTTCTTTATCTATTTCAAATTCGAAATCTTGCCTTCCAAATTCTAGTATTAGTTATTTAAGGACAGAAGTCATCTATTTAAGTAAGATTTCCAGTACAATGTAAGAAACAGTAACTAAGTGTTAGGAAGCAAGTCAGCTTATGGGCCTGACAGGGATGAGATAGTTTCCTTAGTGGTTTTAGTGAATGAAAAGTGCAGGAGATGCTAGCATTATTGCTCCTGGGGATGAATGGGTGAGTGAATCCCCATCAAGATGAATAGGGCTGAGTTTGAACTAGAGAGTATTTACAAGAACATGGATGAAGACAGGAAACAAAGGGCAAAGACCCAGCTTTGAATGTTGCTGACAGGCTGACCATTATACCACATTCAGATGAAGCTGTGAATCACCAGAGAGGATCTAGGAGAGCTGACATCCATGGTGAAGAGAGCAGCAATGGTCTCTGACTATGTGAGGAGAAAGTTGAAGGCTTGCTCAGCATCCCTTGGCACAGCTCTGCTACTGGCCGGAGAGATGTAGCTCCCAGTGGCCTCTTAGTTTGGCATCACTTATCTAAGGGCTCTGAGAGCCATGGTTATTAAGTGTCATGTGCTTTGGGTGTGCTGATGTACAGTACTATCCAGACCAGTGCTTTTCAAATTTTAATGTGTAAACAAATCACTCCAGTGTCTTGTTAAAAGGCTGCTTCTCATTTCATAGTTGTGGGGCAGAGTCTACAGTTTTGAATTTCTGCTATATTACCAGGTGCTGCTGTGTCCTGAGCAATTACATCTTGAGTTTGACAAACCACTTTCTCCATGGGAAAGTGCTAGGGAGTGCAACCGAAAGCCCTAGTCTTTAAGAACCACTACACCACAGATAGCTTTTCAAAGGTGGACTAAGGGGGCTGCTTCTTTGGAGCCTGACTGGACTTGGCAGTCATGGAGATAAGATTGAAAAAAAAAAATCCAGAAACACAAAATCCCATAATTCCTAGTGTTTTGTATCTAAAATCCACACAGGAACTGACTCGCTTGCTCGCAAGTCACTTGGGGATTCGTGCTGGTTCCTAGGACCTGACACATTCCCAAATGCCATGGGTGGAAAAGATGGGGGGGGGCTTATTATTTTATTTTATTTATCTACTTATTTATATTTTTGCTTTTTGAGAAAGGGTTTCTCTGCGTAGCTTTTGAGCCTGTCCTGGAACTCAATTCGTAGACCAGGCTGGCCTCAAACTCATAGATCTCCCGAGTGCTGGCATTACAGATGTGCATCACCGAAGCCCGGCCTGAGAGGGGGCTTTCATCAAAGAGTGCATGTGGATATCGAATTTTAATAGTGATTAAAAATCACTTTCACTTTCAGGATTAAGACCAAAGCTCTTCAGAAGAAACCATGGAAAAACAAACAGCGGTAAAGACCAGACTCTGGCTCTGAAGCATACTGCTTGTCCAGAGGATTCTAAATCTTATCAACGCCCATTTGTGCTTCTTACTTTTTTTTTTTTTTAATATAAAAGAGTGGACTAGTTTATTATCAATATAAACAGACCAATGTGCTATCTCACCTTTCCTAAGATTTTATAGTCTGTAATGCACTTTAAAAATAGTTTTATTGAGCCATAATTCACATATCATAAAATTCACCATTTTAAAGTGTTACTTGTGCTTGCTTTATAACCCACTTTACAAACCTTGGCTCCTATAGCAGGTGAGAAAAGGCAATTTAAAGAAGTTTGGAGGGAACAAAAGACAGATTGGCAGGCAGGGAGGGACAAGATGGAGAGAAGAGACAAAATAAGAACAGAGGCAGAGAGAGCGATCAGAGAGCTACTGTTCATCATCTAGACATCTTTGGTTTACTGGAAATCCCTTTCCGAGATGCTTCAAAACAGCGCAGGAGGATGACTTCGCACAATCCAGTAGAGCGCTGTTCACAAGGATGCCTTTGAGTTGCCAGGGAAAGGCTGCCGTGCCCAGAGCTCTCTGACCTAAAAGGCAGGGACGCCTGCAATCCATTAACACATGTTCCGTGCAGTGACAGCAGTAGTTTTAAAAGAAGTTTTAGGTGCTTTAAGGAGGTACATCTGCAACTCTCTCCATCGTGAGTCAGTCCAGAGGGGACTTCAGAACACTGATGTTTTACGAGGTGGGCTGTGTGATGTGACCCCAGGGACAGCATGCACACTTGGCTCTGGCACGAGTGGATGCATCCAGGCTTCGGGGTCAAATCTTTCTCCTCTGGACAGTGCCCACTTCTAATATTTTTAAACTTGGCTATCTCTTCCAATCATAAAACCTGAATCTATCTGGACGGTAATCAGAGTGGTTCTGCCCCGAGATGCAAAACAAACACTGGAAGATTTTTCCTTTGGAAAGAAACAAAGAGAAGCGAACAAAACAAAACTCTGAAATTCATTTGTTCTTCTGAGGGGGTGTGGACACAGGGACACACAGCTCCAGGACACCACTGTCCAGAGTTTGATTGGTTAAAATATTTTCCCCTGCCCTCCCCTCCCCTGCCCTGCCCTGCCCTCCCCTCCCCTCCCCTTTTCCTTCCCTCCC
The DNA here is from genome assembly GCA_033318265.1 of Phyllotis vaccarum. NCBI lineage: Eukaryota > Metazoa > Chordata > Mammalia > Rodentia > Cricetidae > Phyllotis > Phyllotis vaccarum. Next base: position 28,295,532 of record JARWLC010000004.1, on the reverse strand, counting down.
CTCCCTTTTTCCTTCCCTCCCCTCCCCTCCCCTGCCCTGCCCTCCCCTCCCCGCCCTTCCCCTCCCCTTTTCCTTCCCTCCCCTCCCTTCCCCTCCCTTTTCCTTCCCTCCCCTCCCTTCCCCTCCCTTTTTCCTTCCCTTTCCTTTTTTCCTTTCCTTTCCTTCTCTTGCCCTCCCTTCCTCCCTCCCTCCCTCCCTCCCTCCCTCCCTCCATTCCTCCCTCCCTCCCTTCCCATCCCCCTCTGTCTTTCTCTTTATTTCTTTCTGAAATTCTCTGTGTAGCCAGACTGGCCTCAAACATGTAAGCATCCCACATGAGCATCTGAAAGCTGGGGTTGTGGGTGTGCACGGCTGCCCTGCCCAGTCTGCTGACATCTTTTCAGGTTTCTGTCTGTGAGGGCCTGCCCTCTAGGCAAGCCATGCGCTGAATGTTACTGCTCTCACCCTCAACTGACACTTGGAAGTTACAGCTTTGATTATTCATATCTCATAGATGATGATACTTCAGCTCAGAGACATAACTGGCCAAAGAGTACCATGAGGAAGAGTTGGAGAAGGTAGAATTTGAGAGTAAGCACTTTGATACTAGGAGTTAAATGAGATAATGCTCACAAAAAAACATTGCAAAGGCTTGCATCTATAAAGACCTTTAGAAATACATAATGAGAAAATTACATTATAAATCTAGACTACTATTTCTAGGGGTATTACAGAGTACTACATTAGAATCTACCCCTATCTTTATCTCCCAGATCCAGTCTTTCTGCTGCATCCCCTTGCGAGGCCCTAGTTGACTTCGTGACCTGTGTACACTCTCTCACTGCTATCCCCACCTTGGTGGACCATGGGAAGTTTTGGTCACGGGCTCCTAGAGATGGCATGCAGGACTTGTTTGTGAAAGCTCTTAAGACTTGCTTGATCATTTGTGTTGATCTGAGCCCTCACTGGGGGGGTATTACTTCTCCTTGAGTTTTTACATAAATGCAGGATCCAAGTTTTTCACCATTGGGAAATGATGCCTTTTTGTGATTTCAAAAAGACATAAATGATACCCCTAGATTCCTAATGGCAGCTACTTTTCTGGTTCTGAATAATCTGCCCCCTTTCTGATGACCATCCTGCATGGGCACACTGCCCCAGCTCTGACCTGCCACTCTGGAAGCACTATACTGCTGTGATCCTCTAAAGGCAGCTCTACTAGTTTATGAATATTTTATTTTATCTCCATGTGGTCTCTTTAATGCCCACGTCTGTTGGTCAATTTTCTCTACACAAGTAAATCAAAAGAAAAAGCTGAGGTTACTTCTGGCTGCTTCCTGCTTCTTTCTAATGGTCAGTTCTGGTTACCCTTGCCTTGCTTCAGGATTCCGTGTCAGAGCGTCTCTGTGTTATCCAAGTTTATCCAGCTTGTAAACAGAAATGACTTCTTCCCTCAACGGTATTTTTCACAACATTCCCAACTCCCAGCATGGTTTTCTGTGTATTCCCAGAGCCAAAGTGTCTGCAGAGCAGGGTTTTTTATTTCTTCTTTGGTCCTTGACTTTCACTCATTAAAACTTATTATATTAATCCTTCACCAGCCACCACCCATATAAGCCTCTGGCATGATAGATTGCTTTCTGACTGCCATGACCAATTTCTGTTGCAACAGCATCTTGAAAGGATTTTTTACCAGATCTACAGCCTTGCAGTTTCTTTTCCACATCCACTGGCTGAAAGCTCAGTCTCTTCCTTCCTTCAGTACATTTGCTTTTCAGACAGAAATTAGAAAGGACTAGTGGTCGGCACACAGCTGGAACCCAGGAAGAGAACAAGATCTCCAGGATGATAGCATTTCATTCTCGCTAATCAATAATTCATTCTTAACCAGTGTGTTGGAGGAAATTGAGACATGGCCTTAAATAGCTCCTTTGCAAGAAAAAGAAAATGAGCAGAATTCTAAAACAAAACACAATTTGGGATACAGACCAAACAAAATGAAAGCATCTTACCGAGTGAAGACTGTGTCAACTTACTTAGGATTCTGTGCAATTGCTTTTGCAAGAGGCATGGCATGGCTCTTGTTTTATTTTGAAATGTATCTGCATTACATAAACATAGTCACTTTGGCTTTTGACTTGTCATTGCATGAATGGAAGTAAGCTAAAATTCTAAAGAATTTGAATCCTGTAGCTTAGTGAAACACAAAGATGATAAGTAAGGCATTTCTATGACAATAAGTTAAATGCCCAGTGAACAAGCCATTCCCATGCACATACAGACATGTCTTCCTACGCAGGAACTCCAGAACTGACTCACTAGCTTCAAATATCCAAGGTACCCACAGGAGAGAGTGTCATACTCTGCTCCACCCCTCAAAATGTGTCTTTGGCCATGAGGGTCTCTCTTCCTTTTCCTTTTCCCAACTTACTTTGCTTTCATCTGCGAAGCTCCAAGTTCATGGGATGTGGTCCAAATTTTTGTTCAAACCTGTCCAATCTGGACCCCCAGACATCCCCCCTGCTCATTTTGCCTATAGAGGTTAGTTCCCTTAACTTAAAACACACACAGAGAGAGAGAGAGAGAGAGAGAGAGAGAGAGAGAGAGAGAGAGAGAGAGAGAGAGAGGGAGAGAGGGAGGGAGGGAGGGAGGGAGAGGGAGAGGGGAAGAGGAGGAGACATTAATCCAATTAATCCATTTTCTGTTTAGACTTGAGCCCCACCTCTTAAGATATTTCATTTGGAGTTTGCATGCTCCAAAATGCAAGAAAAATCTGACTCTTAAGCACTTCAGGTCACAAGCATCTTGGACAAGGCACGTTAAACTTCCACATGCAGTTTCACAAGCTTTTGTCAGGTAGGTACCAGTAGATTTACCGTTTCTCTCCCTTTGTCCTTCCATCTGCCTCTTTTTGTACTATATGTCCCCCAAATCATACATATACCTCATCTTAAACAAAACACCTGCTATGAAGTAACCCTGCACTTCGTAATAAATACACCTCCCCCCCCCCCCCCCCCACACACATACCTGCCATGATTGTAGTAAGGAATCAGAGTTTGAAGTTCAGGAACCACCTAGAAGAAAATGTACTCCAAATGGGGCTAGAGATTCAGAGTATGAGTATGTGTGTGTGAAGAGGGGGCAGGGTGGCGAGAGACAGGTAGACTTAGCTGCACCCTTCCTCTCTCAGTGTTTCCTGATGAAAACTGTTACTCTAACCTACAGTTTTGAGGGAGCAAATGCCCCACCCTTCTGTGCAGGCAGGCTTCACTCCTCCCTAGCGGCATTAAAAGTCTTCTAGAGAGAAGATGAATTAATCATGTTTTAGTTGACATTTCTGCCTTCGAGGATAAAGGTGTCTTCTTCAAGAAGGATTTGGTAAGACTGACTCCTGTTTATGTGATAGAAGGTTTGGAGACTCCAAAGGTCAGTAATCTCTTGATGACCATAACAACAGCAAGGCAAATTATTTGAATATCACCAAAGGAAAAGAGAAATTCAAGTTTGGGAGTAGAGGTTACGTTGTGTCCCCTGTTGACTGTTTTTCTTTGCTACAAGTGTGCCCTGGGTCAACTGAACTATATTACACACTTGTTTGCATGTAAACATTCAAGTACCCCCTCCTGCCCGCCCCCCCACATTTGCTGTCATGACAGTCACTGGCTGTAGGTTTCATCAGATCTCTAGTTTAGAATTCTATTTGGGGCAGGAATTTTCTCACAAGGAGAAAGTGTCTTGTCACAAGTTACATGTCTTCAGTTTGAAATATTTTTTACTATAGAGGACATACTTCTGATACATTGGATGACTTACCTTTTTCATGACAGCTATTAAAGTATTTTAAGTCCCATCCATCACACATACTACTATGCATAGAAATAGGTTTGGAACAAAAAAAAAAGATATTTTGTCATTTCAAGGACATTCCTCTTCTCTTGGGCAAATTGGATCATCTCATATCTATGTATTGTCTCTTTAGCCCCACTTTTTCTTTGTGTTTTGATTTAAGTATTTGCTCTGCAGATCTTAATAAATGAGACCAATGCTTACCAAATTTATTTTCTGTCTTTTAAGAAAATGGCCCATTCACAGCAAAAGCCTACATACAAAATTGTGTGCTTATGTATGGAGTATTTAATTCCCCATCTATTCGTTTCATGTAAGGATATATCTGAAACACCATAGCTCATTTCAGCTAACATATATTTTTTTCAAACTCCAGTTTGACAAAGAAGTATGATTTTGAAATATAACACCAACTGGAAACACAAAATCAATACCTCACACTTTGTATACTGCTGTCAGTCAGAGCTGATGCAGGAACTGTTGAAGCTGTGTGTTTCATTTCCTAAGATCCCTTGTCAGTCATCATTGATTTTCTTCTTGGCTTTTATTTGGCACTGTTCGAGAGTCCATCAAAGGAAACTCTTATTTAAGTAGATATACATGTAAACACCCCCCACATATACACACATACAGACACACACATACACACATGCACACACATACGCACACACATGCACACACATACGCACACACATACAGACACACACATACGCACGCATGCACTCACACATACACACATGAGGACATGAGAGTAAAAGGGGATTATGAGTAGGGAAGAAGTCGTCTAAAGGAAGGGGGAGGTGAATGTAAGACAAAATATGCAGAATTTATGCTTAAATAACTGTGTGTATATGTGTATATGTGTGTGTATGAGTGTGTGTTTGTGTGTATGTCTGTGTGTGTGTAAAGCAGAAGGAAAGGAAACTACAAAAGCCCAAGGGGAGGTATTGGGGAAGGCAGAGGTCCAAATAAGAGCAAAATACAATGATTTCTACATATGAAAACCACATATCGAAACCTATTATTTTTATGTAAACTATTTTTTTGAAATAAAATGTTATGATAAAAATAAACGGGTGTAAAATAGTTTTGAAATGCACATTGAAAGAACAAGAAATTAACAGAGTGAAAATAAACAAAGGTGTGGTCCTCCATGCCATCTGATTGTGCAGGAATGTTCTTGAATGGGATTCCTAACTTCTCTGGAAAGACACAGGGTACAGTCCTGAGGACCACAGCCATAGAAAACACCAGTACGGCTGAGTAAATCACCAGTTCAGACTGAAGTGATCCAAGACTTTGTATCTCAGAATTACCTTATCTTTCCTTCATTTGAATACTGGATAGAATGTTACAAGATGGCAAGTCTGGGAGAGGAAGTGGGTTTGGGCAATACCAGATTCTATTCTTTGCTACTGGCATGTGCTTATCCCTGAGATCTCTGTCCCACCCCACCTTGGTCACGCAGCAGCAAGCTCAGTCAGTGTTAAGCTGATGGGAGGTTGCGACGTGGTGAAGAAGTTAAATATGGCTAAACAGGAGCTGAAGGTGGAAACGCACTTCCTCATACACGGAAATCATAGTACACCAGAATGACTTGTTCAGATCAGCCTTGCTAGCAATGAGGATGGCAGTTTCTGCCCTGGATCTTCTCTGTCTCCATCCTGAGGGTCGTCTTTAACCTGATCTAGACCTTGGTAGAAAAGAGAATTGTTTATGCCCTCTTGTGTGTGTGAGAGAGAGAGAGTGTGTGTGTCCACATGTGTGAGTGTGCAAGGGTGCGTGTCTTTGGGTACACATGTAGAAAACAGAGGTCTCTTACTGAATCCTTTCTGCTAAGCTTGCTCTGAAGCTACCTGTCCTAGCCCTTCGTTGTGGCATTACTGGCGAGCTCAGCCACATCTGGGTTATTACATGGTGCTGAGGCCTCACTCTCAAGTCCTCAGGCCTATAGTGTTCTTCTCACCAACTGAGCAGCCTCCCCAAATGTTCTTCCCATTCTAATTTTACACCCCTTTCTTTCTGACAGCCTGGCATCTTTGACTGGTGGAGCCAAAAACTAAAACTCTGAGTACTGAAAACACACTCCAGCCTCTCCTTTCTTTGAAAATGTCACTTGTTGGTAGCAGGGAAAGGAACCTGGGCTAATGGAGAGAGCAGAAAAGTTGGAGTGAACAACATAGTGTGTTATCCCTGCCCCAATCTTTTATTGAATTTCAACTTTAACAGTGCGGGTACTGAAGGCCCTAACTCACAGATGTGCTTTAAGTGAGGTTGCCAATCTCTGGGCGAGGTGACAAAAGTGTGGCACAGAATTTGAAAGGGAGACATTTTTCCAACCTCAGAACCAAACCTAGTGGTATTTTTGGCTCTCCACATATTGGAAGTGAATCACCGGCACAGGTGAGTGGGTTTTGATTGTAAGCAGCTGTGAGCTTGACATTTCCAAGTCAGAGGATGAGGACAGGAAGAACCAGGATGCTGAGACTGGACCACTGCAGAACTGTCAAAGACACCTCTTTGGAAACTCCCTAAGTGGTGGCTACTGGAGAGGGAGAGTCAGTTTCCTTTGAGAGAAGCCCCTGGGCTGTAGTGTAAGGTCACACATCTCATCTGAGAACATAGCAGTGCACACTGTATTTCACAGATCTTAAAAAGCAGTTGGGTGGTAGGGGACAAGGGAAGGATGGATCTGGGAGAATTTGGGGAAAGGAATGAGTATGTACAAAATTCTCAAAGGAAAAAAGTAAAAAAATAATATTAAGATAAATAAAGGGGGGTTAAGTTTTTTTACTAAGAACCTTTAACAGGACAATCAGGAGATATTTGATTATTATTATTATGGTTATTATCTTGTAAAGGTCTTAGACATTTATATGGATTTCTGTGTATATTATATATAAACATACGTGAATCAATAATATAAATGTATGCATACACAGAATGTATACACTTATGTGTTTTGCACTTACAAAGTTAATGTGTCATCACATTTTTATAGTTAAATGTCATCCTTGAGTATCATTTTAGTATTTTTAAAAAACATTCTCTCAGGATTTTTTCTTGTTTTGGGGGACAAGATCTCACTGTGCATCTCAAGCTAGCGTTGAACTAATGGTGATTTGTTTTGACCTCCCAAGGAAGTGCTACTGCTTCTGACTATAATACTCCTTCAGATGGCCACATTCTCTGTTCTAGCCCCTTCCCCTATTGTCCTTAAGATTCTTTCTGTATCCCTGAAAGCAGTTATCCTTGTGCTCAGGAACCATTCCTCAGTTATTGCTGCCTTAGTTATCATCGTAACCCCTCAGGCAGCTAACTTCCCACTGCCTGAGGCTGACTAGGCTCTGTATGGGGCCAGAGCTATGCAGTCTTACGTCTTTTTTCTATATGACCTGTCTTCTCCCTAAGGATTCCTTGGGTCCCAGACTGTTGCAGAGTTACTGAGGTAAATCTCCTAGTTGCCCCAGCCTATCTCTCCCTATTTCTTACCCATGCTTCCAGGGTTGGGGTTGTGACAGATTTCAGATAACCACCTTCAATATGCCTCAGCAGCTTTCTACCTGCCCAGGGCTAACCTTGCCATGCTTGGCTTTTTCTCTGGGTAGGATACCTCCCAGGACATGTTTGGTACTCAGTCTGCTTCTTTCACATCCCTGATATGGTCATGGTCATCTCTACCACCTTATCAGTTCCACATACACACTACTTATTTTTAAACCTCAGTTTTGAGCAGAACATAAGGTGTCACTGCTGAAAATATCTCCGATCTTCCTGAATCCTCAGCAATCAATGCCACATGTCAACATGATGTCCTCGCTATGATTAACTGACTCATTTTTTTAACATATATATGCCATTATTTTGAGATATAATTTCTCTAAATTAAATATTTATGTCTAAAGGACGAGCAGATTTTTTGAAGGTTTTGATACACATGGTCACATTTGGAATGATACACAGAAGTAGATCATTAACTGGGCTGCCATTAACATTAGTGGCACAGAGACTAGAGGACCTCTTTGTTTCTGAGCTGAAGTGGTCGTGGGCTTGGTGACCAGGAACTCAGCTCCTTTCTTTCTTCTTTTCAGAGCTGTGAGTTCTTGGGCAAGTTAACATTCCAGCTTCATTTCTCTCATCTGTGAAACCAGAGTGCAACTTTCCCGGTCCTCTTCACAGAATGGCTGCAGGCATCAACTGTGATGTTGCATAAGACAGTACTTTGAATGTGCCAAGAGCTTGGTAGGCATCATGAGCTTTTACCATCCTAGGGCACTTGTGCGTTAATGACATGTGCTCAGTTATGAGTTATTTTTTTTCCTCTGATTTCCATTTCTGATCAACACATTCAGCTGGGGATAAGCACACATACACAATGCCCCCCATTGTGTCTCAGGCAGACTCTGGGATGGGTGAGGGCAAGACTTGTGGGTAACAGAACTGGAGCAGGGCCAGGGGCTGCTAGCATGCCATCCTGGCAGCGCAATTAAATACTAATAAATTTCTGGTGTCGACAGGCACCCCCAGCATTGTGGATCGTCTTCCTGCTGTCTCCTGAAAAGAAGGTGCATTTGGGTAAAGACTGATGGAAGACTCATTCCATTCTGTCAAACAGGTTTTTTCAAAGAGCAGTAAGGAAGTGGGCCAAGAAAAGCTAAGAAGATGGATGGCTTCTTCCCTCCCTCCCTCCCTCCCTCCCTCCCTCCCTCCCTCCCTCCTCCCCTCCCTTCCTTCCTTCCTTCCCTCCTTCTCTCTCTTTCTTTCTTCCTCCCTTCCTTCTCCATTTTGTAAGATCCAAATGTAGGAAAATGAAGCTTAGTAGTTTGCATTATAAGAAGACATTCTATGAAACATAAAGCATTTTGGGCAGTGCGACTTGCTTCTTGCATTGAGTTTTTGATGCCCACATTTGCCTTACTGAAGCTCACTGTGAGGGAGGGAGGGAGATAAAAAGGAGAGAGAGAGAGAGAGAGAGAGAGAGAGAGAGAGAGAGAGAGAGAGAGAGAGAGAGAGAGAGAGAGAGAGAGAATAGAATGGAAAGTGCTGTAGGCACTACAGAGAGCCCATTATCTCAAAATAATTATTCCCTTTTAGAATGTCCCTGCAGTGAGGCTGGAGACAGAGAACAGATGTGGCTCTTAGTCAAGAATACTTAGAACCCAAACCAGAAATCCAGCTACGGGAATAGCTGTCAGCCAGGACGAAAGGCCATGTTGACATGGTTGTACTGAGCAATAGTGTCTAACCCCACGAAATGCAAATGCTGTTGTTTGCGGTACAAAAGCCCTGGTTTTTCCTTCAACAGAGCGTGTACTATTAAAATAGCATGTCCTGTGTAGAGTTGCCACACATTCTTTCCATTTTTTTTCTCCGTGTGTGAGTCAGAGTGCAGATTCTCAACAAGGCTGAAAAGAAAGCCATCTAATTTACATGGGCACCGAGAACCCACATCTGGACGGAGTTAGAGCAAGTGGGAATTACTTGCAACATTTAAATATAGGCATGCAGAGCTTCCTTCTCTTGACCATATGAGGCATTCAAGTATAATCCCATGAAAGCAAAATGTACTGGGATTATGTTGTTACATTGTAAATAATTGTCCTGCCTACTTGGTTTAATAAGAACGCTGATTGGCTGAAGGCAGACAGGAAGTGTGGGAGGGGCTACCAGACTAAGAAAACTCTTGGAACAGGAAGAGCAGAGCAGAGATGCCAGAGAAGCCAGCAGATGTAGAGGACAATTATGCTGCTCTGAGAAAGGTACCGAGCTGCATGGATGAACAGGATAAGAATCATGGGTTAGTTTAAGAGCAAGAGTTAGCTAGCAATATGCCAGAGCCATAGGCAGATCAGCATAAAATTAGTATAAACATCTGTATGTTTCTGTGTGTCTGCGGGTCTGGACCACAGGCCAGAAACTTTATACTTCAGCAAAACCTGAAAGTCTACTTCCTATTAAGAGGAGCTATTGCTTGTTCTGTCATTACAGGGATTGATCCAAACCTAGAGGTAGTCTGTGAGTGGTGTGAGGCCCCTAGACACTCCTTCACCTCCAATGGCTACAGTGGACCAACAAAGGCATACTACAATCTGCCATGTTTGGGCCAAGATGCTGGTGGGATCTGAGATCTGTTCCATCTGGAAATCCCAAGAATGGTGGTGAGTAGCAGATGCTGGGAAATCTGGATGGAAACCATTGATAATGTCAAATACATGCGGAGAGCAGAGAGCAGCAGCTGGGAAGGACAGTACGAACAGTTGATGTACAGGAATATAGAGCCAAAGGGAAGACGGAACCTGAGGTTCATCAATACCTATTGCTGACGTCTAAAAGGGAACTGTTCAGATCATCTAAATGAATAGGTATCACGTGATATTGTTATCGACCTTAGAGTGGAAAAGTAGACAAATACAGAAGATTATGTGGTTAGAGGCTAAGAATACAGGAAAAGTTAGTGGCTCTTTTTAAAAGTGTTAAGACAACCCTCAGTTCTGTGCCTCTGTGAAATTCCACCTTTTCCATGCGAAGCTTCTGCCAAATGACGTTTACTAGAATTTTTGGGCATTTGGCTTTGACCTTTTATATCATTCTCTGAATTTCTTGATAGTCTTCTGAAGTAGCATGATAATGCCATCTTTGCCACTGGCTCTGTCAGAATTCCTTTCAGGGCGGGTATCTGTTTTTACTTAGGAAAGTATTTGCTAAGGTGCTAATGATGAGGACAAGGTTCCTCAAGCATGGGCTGACAGGCAGGAGAAGGCAAACCTACCTTACATTGGATTTAGGCTGAAAGGGGAGAATGCGCGATGAAGGAGAAGAAAGCAGGAGGTGCAGAGGGAAAGCTTATGATGGATCTGGAAAAGACCCCAGAATGTGGGAGGTTGGGAATGGAAAGGCTCCCACTAACAGATAACCACTACCCAGAGGGAAGTTTCTCTGGTGACAGCAGCAGGATTGTTGCCTCTCCATAGCCATGGCTTTAGTGAAGTCCATCTATAGATATGAGTTTCCTTCGCTGAGTGGGCTTGTTGGGTCCTAGAAGCTTATGGGATTTCACATTGGATTTGAGGACATAGTGACTTGGGAGATCATGTGTAGCTAAAGGAATAGGAATCTTAACAGAAGAGAGCTCTTAAGGAATTGCCAAGAATTAATTCTTTGCTATCCATTAAGGAAACACTCAGTTCTTAATGGAAATGTTGCTTTCAGGTATATGCAAGTTAAGATAACTCAAGGCACGGCAAAACATGACACATACTCTTTTCAGATAGCATCCTGAAATGAAAAAAAAATGTATGTCCCTGCCAGTCAGCCCATTTTCACTGGGTAGTAAATCATGCAAGAGATGGAGTAGCTACCTTGGCCCTAAACAGACTTCTTGTGCTTAGGAAGATAGTGGCTCCTTATCAGTTCTAGATTGCCAATATCAGAACTATTAAAAAAGAGAAAAACAAAATTTATGACACTACAAGTTTCAAAATCACATCTCTTGTAACCCCAAGAAGACAAACACACACAACCAATTACTGACACAGTACAGAAATGCCACTGATTTTAAGTCATACCCTCAGCTCACAGTTGTTTAAAAATAAAAAGTTTGTGCCCTAAAATCAAAAAAACCATAGTACATTTTTTTTATTGAAAATACTTTTTCATACAATATATATATCCTGATTATATTTTCCCTTCCTTCTGTTCCCCCCAGTTCCCCACATCTGGATCCACGCTTTTTCTGTTTCTTGTCAGAAAACGAACAGGCATCTAAGGAATAATAATAAAATGTAATAAAAATAAAATAGAGAAATGTCTTTTTAAGAAGATTATTTATTGCTTTGTGTGTATGTTTGCATATGTATCTGTCTGAGTATACAAGAATGTGTGTGCATGTGTTTGTGTGAATAGTTCAGAAGAGGCACATCAGGGATCCTCTTTCATCATCTGCTGCCTACTACTCTGAGGGTCTTTCCCTAAACCCAGGGCTTACATTTCCCAGGCTTGCTTGAAAATCAGCAAGCTCCATTGATTTTTATCTTAACCTTACTTAGAACTGGGGTTGCAGGTATGTGCTGAAAGTCTGGATTTCTACATTGTCTCTGGGTTCCAAACTCCAGTCTCAACATTGTTGACCTGCTTGGTTTTCTATCAGCTTGACACAAGGTAGAGTAATCTTGGAAGATACCCCTAATTGAGAAAATCTCTCCATCAGACCGCATTCATGTCTGTAGGGCATGTAGCCTACATTCTTCTTGCCACACTTAGCTGGATGACCTTGAGCTATCCTAAAAGGCAGCTCTTATTCTAAAAAGGCTACATTAGCATATGGTTTGGAATAGTCCCAAGACTTCCCATCACTTCCCCCAGAGCCTGTGAGTTCAAATAATGAGAGTTGAAGCGGGAGCTGAAATCAGATTAGAGATGTAACTGGCTGTTTCAGAAGGTACCAAGGATGTTGACAACGATGATAAAGAAAAAGCAGGTAGAGGAGAAGGGAGTGTGGAGACCAATTAGAAAAGAACTCTGGGCATTGGAAAGATGGCTCAGTGGTTAAGAACACTTTTCTGTTTTCTCGGAAGGCTTGAACTCTGTTACTCAAACACACATTGGTGGCTCACAACTGTTTATAATTTTAGCTTCAGGGGATACTGAGCCCTCTTCTAGGCCCTGAAGGCACCTGCACACATTCATGTGTACACACACACACACACACACACACACACACACACACACACACACACACACATTTAAATCTTTAAGAAAGACAAGATCAGGCACATTCAGAGTGGTCGCTTGTAGACAAAATACATCTCTGGTCACATGACTTCTTTAGCTACACTTGTATATACAAAGATGGAAACAACGAACTGAGTAGTCAGAAACCAAAAAATATTTTTTTTTGGAAAATTTAATTGCCAATGAAACTACAATTCTTCTTTCTAAAAATATGTATTTTTTCTACATCTAAAAAAACTCCAATTCCCAAATATGCCCCAAGCAGGGAGAAAGTTGCAAAAGCCGTGTTGGTTCCTGGAGGATAGTAAAGGGAAAGGAAGACCCCAGAAAGGCCAAGTCAAGGAAACTTTTCAGGTCACAGCTGGGGTCTTCAGTGACTGAGATAGACATATTACTGCTGCGGTTTTCCCTTTACCTTCCTAGTACAAGGCTTGTTTATTTATTTTAATTCCTCAAGTTCACAAACAAAGTAATAAGTTTGCCAGGGCATTTCCCTCCATATCTGTCACTGCATGTGTCCTTATCCGTCATGTTCCCCGACTACTTCCCTCTTTGTCTGTCTTTGGTGGCTGGTCCTTTCCTCAGAAAGTTCCCCTTGTGCTTTCATTTACATGGATCCCGTTGTCCTCTCTCCCTCTCCATCTCTTAAGACTCCATCTCTATGGTCTGCTTTCACAGCCCACAAACATAAATGCATAGAAATTTAAACCTATATTCTGCATATGAAAAAGCATGCAGTATTTGCCAGTCTGAGTGTGGGTTTATTTCATTTCTACACAACAGTAACTGATTATATCCATTTTCTTGAAATTGTTTTGATTTCATTCTTGTTTTGTTCTCTTTATTCATTTATCTGTTAATGGACATCCAGGCTGGTTCCACTTTGTAGCTACTGTGACTACTTTAACAATAACTGTGGATGTGCAACAGTTTCCGTGATTTGTTCACCTGAGGTCCTTTGAGCATGTAGCTAGAGTGCTACGTCTGAATCATATGGTATATATATTTGTGGGACCTTTATCCAAACTTCTCTAACAATGGCACAGGCTTATAACGCTCCTCTCCAGTACATCACCATTCTACAAAAGCAGTTTATAGATTCGATGCAATATTAATCAAAATTCCCATTCTATTACTCACAGAAATAGAAAAAAAAGCTATCCCCAAATTCATATGAAACCCCCAAAGTCCCCCACTAGCTAAAATAATTCTGAGAAAGCAAAACAGTAATGGAGAGATTGCCATTCCAGATCTCTAAAACAAACCAAAAAATATGGGGAATGTTTTTTGTTTGTTTGTTTTTTACATATAGATGAATGGAACAAATTCAAAGACCCAAGCATTAATCCACATAACTTTAGTCATTTAATATTTGACAAAGATACAAAAAGCATACTCTGGAGAAAAGGAGAAAAGGAAACATTAAGAAGTCCTGGGACAACTGGAAGTCGATGTGCAGAAGAAGGGAAATAGATCTGCATCTATTACCTTGAATACAAATTGACTCCAAATGGATCAAATACCCAAGTGTGAAACCCAAAACACCAAAACACCTATTAGAAAATGTAGGCTGCTTGACTACATGACTCTTTTTTGTTCAATGATTAAGGTCAACAATTGACAAGTGGGACCTTCATAAACTTAAAAAGCCTCTCCACACTCAAGAAAACCATTGAACAAAGAAGCTCACAGAATGGAAGCAAGCCTTTGTCAGCTGTACATATGACAGGGGATTAATATATAGAACGAAGAACTCCAAAAATGGTCGAAAACAAAATTAATATATAGAACAAAGAACTCCAAAAATGGTCGAAACCAAAAATACCCATTGAAAAAGTGGGCTTGGGATCTGAATTGTTCTCAAGACAAGAAATTAAAATGGCTGAGCTATCTCAAAAATGTTCATCATGTCTAGCGCTTAGGGAAATGCCTATCAGAACATCTTTGAGATTTCATCTTATGCTGATTAAAATAGCAAAGATCAACAGAATAACTAAACAAATGTTGGAGAGGATGTGGGGAAAAGGGAAGCCTCATTCACTATTGGTGGGATTGTAAATTGATCTGGCCACTCAGGAAGTCAGTGTGGAGAATCCTCTAAAAGCTAAAATAAATCTACCATATGACCTAGCTGTACCAGCCCTCAGCAAATGAGGACTTAACATCCGTTTCCACAGTTTCTTCCTCTCCCCTTCCTATTTCGTGGATGAGATGTCTCCCTACTCCTGCTGTCTTCCTCGGCATTTATTGTTGGCACACAGGGAAGCTACCAAGTTTTGTAAGCTGATTGATTTTGTGTTTTGCTACTTACTTTGTAGGAAGTCTTTATCAGATATAAACATTTCTCCTTGAAGTCTTCAGGGCTTTTTCTATTTAGTGTTATGTCTCCTGCAGATAGAGAAACTTTGTATCTTCTCCCTTTCCTGTTTTTATTTCCTATTTCTCTCTCTTGTGTTCTAGCTAAGACACTGAGGAGTATGTTAAGAGCAGTCAGTGAGTACTCTTGTCTTACTCAAGATTTTATTGGGAATCCATTGTTTCCCCCCCATTGAGTACACTGCTGGCTATAGGTTTGTCATATGTTGTTTCTATGATGCTGCGATATATTTTTTCTTTGACTAGTTTCTTCAGAGAACTTTTTATTTTATTAAGAAGAAATGCTAAGCTTTGACGAATGCCTTTTTCCCTCTGTTGAGATGATCATGCAATTTCTGTTTTAAAGTCTATTAGTATGCTGTATTACATTTGAGTTCTGTATATTGAACCAACCTTGCATTCCAGGAATGAACTCAATGGTGATGATATATGATCTTAATAATGGGTTCTTGAATGTGGTTTACAGGACTTACTGAGAGTTTTCGTGTGTCAGGAAAGTGTGTGAAGTTTTGTTTGGTGTGTGTCCTTGCTCAATACTTGTCCTAGTTTTGACATTTGGACATCACACTACCTTCATAGAAGGAGTTTGATAGTGCTGAACAGTTTGATAATCCTTAAAGTTTTGGTCGAACTCAACAGTAAATACATCCAATATCAAGCCTTTCTTTATGGGAAACTTAACTTTTGAAAAAAAGTTATCTGAGAATTGCATACAATGTATTTTAATCACGTTCACCTTTACTCTCCCCTCGCAACTGTTCCTGGATCTACCTCCTTCCCATCCACCCCTCAAGACCAATTTGTGACACCAAAATATTGTTGGTGTGGCCTTCTACTTAACCAGAGATCATGGCTCACATGCCAGGGCTACACTCTTAGAGAAAACTGACTCTCATTCTCCAAGTAGCTAGTAGTAGATTTTGGCTAGAACTTTAAATTCTTGGCCTCATAATGGTACCAGATACAGCTTTTATCTTCTGGAGTAGACTTAAATCCAATCAGACAGTGGTCTGTTCCCTTCATGAAGTTCCAAGGAAACTTCTATATCATGTAGAATAATGACTTGCCAGACCAGTCATTATTGTAGCTTTCAGACTTCACAGTTGAATAAAATGCAGGAAGATTTTTATTACTGTTTCAGTCTCATTGGTTGTTATTAAACAATTTAAACTGTATCTTCTTGCATAAATTTTGAGGTCATATATTTATAGGAAATTATCTTCCCTTTTCTAAAACAGAAAGTTTGGAAGTATTTCCCAATGACTTTCTGGATTTTGTTGGACCATGAGGTAATATCTCTTTTGGGTCTCTAATGGATTAATTTTAGCCTCTCTCCTTTTTTATCAATTTGTTTGGGGGTTTGTGTCAATCTTGTTTGTTTTTTCAAAGAACCAACTCTGGTTTGTTTAATTCCACACATTGTTCTTTTAGTCTCAGTTTCATTAATTTGTAGTCCAGTATTTATTATTTTTTGCCTCCTGCTGCTTTGGGTTGAGTTTGGTGTTTCTCTGAGATTTTTGAGTTGCGTCTTTAGGTGATTTGAGATCTGAGATTATATTGTTGTTTGTTTTTTTAACATACGTACTCCTAGTATACACTTCCTCTTAGAACTGGTTTATTTGTATTCTAAAGGTTCACTTGGATTTCATTTTAGGAATTAAAAAATTCCCTTAATGAGAAAGGATTGTAGAAGCCAGAGGGGTCAAGGACAACACAAAGAAACCCACAGAATCAATTGATCTGGGCTCATAAGGGCTCACAGAGGCTGAACCAACAACCAGGGAGCCTGCGTGGGGCTGCCCTAGGCCCTCTGCATATATGTGACAGTTGTAACTTGGTCTTCTTGTGGGATTCCTAGTGGGAACTAGGGGCATCTCTGACTCTGTTGCCTGCTTTTGGGAGGCTCTTATGGAAGAGAAACAGAAGACTGGGGGGAGGGAGGGGAAGTGGGGGTGAAGGATAGGGAGGAAGGAAGAGAAGGGGAAATTTGGTCAGGATATAAAAACAGGAAAGTAAACAAACAAAAAGGGTTAGAAAAAAAGGCACAAAAATTGTTTTGACTCTTACACTTTTTAAGAATTGTTCTCCAAGTTGATTGCAGGGGTGGGGAGCAGGGGATGGAGAGGAGATGGGAGAAAAGGAGGTAGGGGAAACTTTGGTCAGGTTGTAAAAATAAATGAATAGATTTAACTAACTGATAATAAAAAAGATATATGTGTTGCAGGGCATTCTGTCTGGGCACCCCTTGGGAGAGGGGATGAGAAGGCACGATGCCAGCATTGCAGAAGTTGGGAGTCAGGCAAGAAGCAGACACAGAGGATTAAAAAGGCAGGCCCTCAGACTCATTTATTGTGGACATGGGGCAAATCTACATGCCCCTCTCAATTCCCCATTGGCTGTTGGAGAATCCTCCAACTGTGTTGTCTCTCTCTCTCTAGCATCCCATCATCAATCACCAGGCACAGTGGCAGACTCAAAGCTGGGTCAACAGGAAGCCGCCAGTGTGCATACCTAGGTACATTACCCAGAACAGGGCAACCTTGGCTTCATCAGGCGAGGCTGACTGCATTCCCTCTACATATATGGAAGAAAAAATATTTTTCTATGGTCTCAAATGTTTTAGATTTTATAGAAAGTACAGTGGGCTCCCAAGAAGAAAGGGAATTCCATATTCTTATATGAAAATTCTGAGGGTGTCTCTTATGAATATTGCATGAACTCTAGTTAGCATATAATGAAAACCCAGAGCCAGATATCGGGGGAAAGCTGGAATATCAGCCAGCTCCTCAGGTTGAACAGGGTAAATGCTATCTTCCAGAGTTCTCAGCCTGACTGGTCCCTCCTACAGAATGCTTGAGTGTCTGCCTACGCCTGTCTTAATATCTTCCCAACCCATCTGTTTCACTTCCAGGTTCAACTCTGCATCATAATCCTAGAGTTAGGTTTAAAGGTGTGAGCTACTAGTGCTTGGCTGTTAGGCCTTGAACTCACAGAAATCCATAAAGATCTCTATCTCCTGAGTGATGGGATTAAAGGTGTGAGTCACCACTCTCTGACCGTCATGGCTTGACTGTGGGTGATTCTGTTCTCCGATATTCCAGGTTCATTTTTACTAAATATGCAATATATCACAACATAAGACCATTAAACCTGTGTTGCAGTTTCTCTGTATAGTTTTAGTTTGAATGACCCCTAAGGACAAGAGTAGGGTATTGAAGTTACCCATTCTAAATAGGACCTGTGTGACTCTTACAGACATTAGTATCTGTTTTCTGGAATGGAGTGTCCCAACTCTATAACAATTGTTAGATCTTCTTGAGAATTATTCCTTCATTAATATATAGTGACTATATCTATCTCTTTTAGTTTTGGCTTAATATTGTGTCAACTCATTTTCAGCTTTTAGTGTTTTGATAGATTGATTTCTATTCCATGACTCTCTGTGGGTATCTCTGCTGGTGAGGTGTTTCTTCTGGAGACAACAGATAGTTGGGCCTTGTTTGCTAACTTAATTAGCTAATCTGAATTTCTTTGCTGGTAAATTGAGGCTCTTTACCGTGGGAGATTATTATTGAAAGATACTATCAATTTCCTGTAAATGTATTGATTGTTATTTTGGATAGTTGGATTATTGTTTATTCCTTAATTTGTTTTCTATTAGTTTCAGAGATATTTTTGATTTGTGTTGGACATGAATGGTTTCTGCCTAGCTCTTCTTGTGGAGTTTATCCTATCCTTTAGGCTTAGGATTAAGAATGTCTTTTTCCCATGTAGATAGGATCATAGTATCTTCTGAAATGTTGACTGGATGGTCATAAACTGCCTTAGCTTATGCTTGTCTTGAAATGTCCATATATTCCTACCAAATTTAAAAGGTAGCATCCCCAACTTTCTCAAATAGGACTTCAAAAAATTTATAATTTGCTTCTCCTCGACCATTATTGATCATATGTGCTCCTTTGAGTATGTGTATAGAAGTGACAGGTGACTCCTCAATAGATCACAAGGAGTCTTATTTGGATCTAGTGGAAAGACAGCCCCTGATAGGAGCTAAGATGCATTAAATATCTCAGACACTGTGTTGAATCCCCCAGGGATGAGACACACGCACCCCCTTCGCCAGGAGTGTGTGGATACTGCACCTAGAAAGGTGATGTGTGATGGAGACTGTGATGAAGCCTGTTGTGTGTGCTCCAGCTTTTCTTTTCTCTCCCCTTTGATCAAGGAATTTCCTTGGCAGTTGGACTTAGAACAGCTCAGGCAAACACACACACACACACACACACACACACACACACACACACATACACACACACACACACACACAAAGTCCCTCCTATTCCTAGCATCCTTCCCAGCTAGTTGTGCAGTGCAAGATGCTCTGTTGGGAGTATGTGCAAAAATGATGACTGACATATCCACATTGTGACTTTAAGATATGGACATGTGCTCTGCATGCTCTTTCATTCTTCCTCCTGTCTGGAAGACAGATGTCATGGTAGGCACTAGATCAGTCAGCCAGAACTCAGGCATGAAAGCTGGGCTGTGAAGCGTCACCATTACTTGAGAAAGATTGATCTGCCGTCTTGTCTGAGTAATTTGATTTCAGAAGTTTATCCTGAACCCTGGGAAATTCAAGCGTTAATCTAAAGCACACTCATTCTTCAGATTCACAGGAATCTTCAGGTAGGCTTCTGAACTAGAGACCTAAGCCAAACACTACATCCCAAGGAGCAGATGAGGAGATAAGATGTACTTCCATGGGTTTTCTATTTACCAGAAACCCAGACAGGAAGGAGAGATGCTAATGTTGCCATAGCAGCTGTGGCCCTGAAAGCAGGCCAAAAAGCAATGGGAACCTTGTGGTCTAAAAAAATGTGGATAATTTTTATATGTTAAAAGTTACAAGGCTCTTTCCTGACGTTATTGCCTCCAAGCTTTACTTCAATGCTGTTAGAGGACAGCAGAAATCCAAACCCCTCTCATCTCCCAAAAGAATAATGTACCTAGTAGTTTTTAAATAAAAAAGAGATACAAAACCCTGTCTCTTGACACCCACACAATTGTTCTGCCTGTTTCTTTCTTTAGAACTTCTACTGAATCGTGCTAGGGTGGAGACACACATTCTCTGGTGTTCCCATTAGGAGTGCTCAGGGAGTTCAGGCTGGAGCTTTGCAATACCCACTACCCTGTTTTAGACAAAGCCTTCACTCTTGAAGAGATACTCTCTCACTAAACATGTGTTTATAGACATCAACTATGAATCACATACTATTCATAGGTGTTGAGGACACATATTTTTCTACCATCCTGAGATTTATATACAGGGAACATGATAAGCAAACTGCACTAAATGATGATATGTTGAAATGCAATAAAAATGGACACATCAAAGAGATGTGGAGTGCTAGACAGGGATTATTATTTTAAATTGGGTTGTAGTGGACAGCAGGTACGTTGACCTATATTTGGTGATTTACGTGAGCTTTCCTGAGAAGTTATTATGTCAAAGACCCGAATAAAGTAGGAAAATAGACTATGTGTGTATTTTCATAAGCAGGCATGTAACCTGCTCCAGGACAGTGCAAAGGCCATAGAAAAATCTTCTCTCTCTTTTGCTCCCTCCTCCCCTTTCCCCCTCCCCCTTCTCTCCAGTGTGGTATCGTCCCCCTTCCATGGTTCTTACAATTACTGTTGCCTTGTTCTATTATAGCTAGTGCTATGCCATTTCTAGACCTTAGAATTCAGGGCTCCATCTGTTTAATTCATGCAACCCTCACAACAGTTCTGTTATCTTCATTTTACAAAGAATTCAGTGTCACTGATAGTCACATAGATAGCCAGGGTCAGAGATAGAATTAGGACCCACTGATTTTGCAGTCCAGGACTTTGGTAGAGAACTCTGCTGTTCACCATAGTGCTCTCAGACACTCTCAACAGTCTGCACAGACAGGATTTAGTCTGTAGTCTAATCTCAAATGCTTGGCTCTTTACTCTTTGCTTATGTCTTGTAAGATACATTTGGTAACTGGCCCTGAGGATCATCCACAGGGTGGAGGTAGATCTTCTATAAACAAGAATGGTTGCTGAAGGGGGAAAAATATTCCTTGTTTTCTTTAGAACAAAACAACCAAGCTACATGGGAACGCACCACATGATTTTTGTGAATTGAAGTCAATTTGGCACCAACAAAAATAACTTTAGGAACAAAGTTTGTATACAGTGTATTCTTACGGAAACAGCAGTTAGAACACAGAGTAAACTGTTAAAGACTGCCTCTTCTGGAGTTGTGTGAACTGCCTTTGGGTAGGGATAGTAAATGTTTCGTTTATAAGCCTTGTACATCAAAAGCTTGATCTGCTTATACTTTAAAAATCAAAAGGAGGAGAAAGACTTATTTTTAACTATGAGAAATTTAAACCCAACCCAATCCAGGCATGTAGATGCTTCAGGCTACATCACTCAGAGAATTTCTCAGAGATGACAAAAGCAAGGATTCAGAAGAGTCTTCTGTTATAACATGGCTTGGACACTGAACTAAAGAGAACAGATTTCTAAAAAGTGCAGAGGCTGGCCGGGTTTGGGTCACCCAGGGGAACTGGGTTTAATTCCACGATAATGAGTATGATACTGAAGACAGAAAGGCATTTTTTTGGTGTTTATGTTGGATCATTTGAGCAAAGGATTGCCTAATGGATTCGATTTGTAAGAGAAAACTAATTTTAAATGTGTGTGGAGTTTGCAAATGAGACTTTAAATATGTGTTTGTGTTGTAGATGCTATTTATTCAAAATAGTTCAAAGGTTTAAAAAGTACTTGTTAACCTAAATGTATTCACCAAAAAAAAAAAAAAAAATCTTACCTCAGAAGTAACCTCTAAACATTTTGAGTAGTCGTTTACTACTACATGTTAAGTAAATGTAGACACAGGTGTGCATGTATAGACATGTAAACTCTAGCTTTTGTTCACTATTGAAAATGTGGTGGAAGCACCAGTATATTTGGGAACCCGCTTTTCATTTTAATATTTTTCAGTCGCACATATAAAAATACAACACAGACACACAGACACAGACACACAGACACACAGACACACACACACACACACACACACACAGACACACACACACACACACACACACACACACAGCTTTTTAGATAATGTTTTACTCCGGAGTGCGAAGCTAGTCTCAAGCTTGTAATTCTTGACTCCTGTCTATGTGATATTTTACTTAGCATTTTCCCCACACTGGTAAATATTTTTAATGTCACCACTTTTATTTAAATCCCACTTACCCTCATGTAAATTCTGTGTCTAACTGTACTCCACTGTGGTTGGTCTCCAAAGATCAAGACTCTGTGACTATATCACGTGGTGTAAAAGGATGGACTTACGGTCAGTGGCCTTCCTTTGGGATTGTTGGTAGGACCAACACAATCATGGGGATGAAGGTGGAGGGAGGAGATAGGAGAGAGAGAGGCAGAGACATCAGGGCAACAAGAACTGGCCTCACTTTTCAGGCCTCACAGAAGGAGAATGGGGCCCTCGTCAGAAATGTGAAAATCAGAAAGAAAATGGAGATCCATCCAAGTCCCATTATCAAAGGAAGTGAAGACTGGCTCTCTCCGATGATCTCCACAGGGAAATCCAAACCTAGTTAATGCCCTGATTTTAGCTTGGTGAAGATTAAAAGCAGAGAGACCAGGCAAACCTACGGAACTTGTGACCTACAGAACTTTCAGATAATAATTTGGTGGTGCTTTCAGTTGCTGAGCCTGTGGTACTATGGTTACCAGTAATAGAAAACTAGAATACTTATCGCCAATTATCCACGTCATCAACATTTCTTACAGCTAAATTTGGATACACATTTATTTCTCTAGGATAAGTTTGGTTCAGGAGAATTTCAGGTTTTCAATGTGCGATTTTTTTTTTTTTGAAATCAATTTCTGGAATGTAGCGATCTGATTGTGAATGGGATAGAGGACAGAGGGAGAAGTTTTTCCCTCTAGCTGTTTATTTTCTGGGTGTATCGCTCTTCTTAGCTTCCCATAGAAGGTGTTGTGCGTCCTCTGCCAACAACAATAATCTATGCATAGAGGAAGAATGACCAAACCCTGGGCTGTCCCAGAGTATCTCTGTGGTGATGCTGGTTCCTTACTTATAGAGAGAACTAGTCAAAGTACATGGACCCCTCTTCAGACTGAAATGGAATCTGGTTGGCTTTTCAAACACCAGTTGTACTGGCCTGAGGCAGCGGGCGGGGATCTCCATCACTGTGCAAACCACGTGGAGTGTTGTTTATTTTATGGGGTTTTCTTCATATACATTAGTCAGAGTTGGTGAGAGGCTAGCTGCCTCTTTTATGAGCCTCGAGGGTCATTGTATACAAATACACTCAACCACATCAGAACTTGGAATTGTTGATCCTGAGACAGCTAATGGAAACGAAAAGTTTAAAGAAAAGTGTCACCCCAGGTGACCGGATGTATTGGATGTACAGAGCAGTGTTCCCAGCTCTGAATTAACTCTCATCTTTCATGTTTAGGACAGTTTAAGTTTAAAACAACATTATGTTTCAGATAACATTTAATATTTTGGGTCTTTACTTTTTTTTGAAGCCTCACACTGATCACTTAAAAAAAATTCAGAATGCATTGAGGATTAGGGTTTAAAATAACACAGCTCTACCCCTATCTGAAATTATGGATAATTAACACAGAAAGTAGTCATATTAAGAAGTTGTTCATATTACAGAATAGACTCATTCCAGTGTTGGAAGTCTGGAAAATCTGACATCACACATAATTTACAAAGTCAGAATTATGTGTAAGTTATATGCAATAAGGCTTGTCTGTCTTCATAATTTTCTCTCACAATTACACACATACACACACACACACACACACAGAGAGAGAGAGAGAGAGAGAGAGAGAGAGAGAGAGAGAGAGAGAGAGAGAGAGAGAGAACATTTTAAGTCTCTAAAGACAGGCCCTTGGGTTGACTTGAATTCCCTGCTTGAGACTATGTTTTTCTTGACCCACACTGATGCTTTCTGCTTGTACTTGGAGAATCTCACTTCCCAAACACGTTCCCTTCCTCTCTACCCAAATAGAAAGCTATGTTAGCTATGTTTCCTTGAAGTCCTCATTCAAGTTTTGGCTCCTTGATGATGCCATGTTTAACCACCTCCGGCTGCTCACTTCCTCTAACACATGTAGGCAATTAGTGTAGATTGTCTGCAAATTATTTTACTTTTTATGTTTCTCAAGTCAAAGTTTCTTTGTGTAACAGCCCTGGTTGTCCTGGAACTCACTTGGTAGACCAGGCTGGCCTAGAACTCACGGAGTTCCTCCTGCCTCTGCCTCCCGAGTGCTGGGATGAAAGGTGCACACCACCAAGCCTAGCTATTATTTTCCCTCTTGAAGCTTGTTTCCTGCATTCTGATCCCTCCAGCATCTTGTGTTTTCTTCACTAATGGGTTCTTAATGGGAAGACAGTAGAGCTGGATAATCAGTATGCGGTTTTTGTTTTGTTTTTGTTTTTTTGTTTTTTTTTTTAAGGCTTGATTTGGATAACCAGGAAACCCCCCCTTTTTTTTCTCTCTCTCTCATACTTTCTTCTTTTCTCCTTTTTCCCCTTCCCCCTCCCATTCTTTCCTCTTTTCTTTTCTCCCTTCCCTGCCCTTTATTTTTCCTTTCAAAAGGGAAACTTTCCTTCCCTTCTCTTTCTTTTTAATAATGATTTTATTTATTATTTGATAATCTCATATATTTAATTTGATCATAATCATTCTCCTTCTCCACTCCCCCCAGATCATCTCCTACCTTCCTAACCCACCCACCCTCATTACTCCGCCTCCCCCATCTCAAAACACAACAGAGACCCATGGAGTTCAACTTGTGTTGATCAACTGCTCCTGAGTTTGGTGGTAATCAAATGCCAGTGTGTAGCTCCTTCATTAGGGGTGGGACTTTGTACTCACCCACCCTCCTGCATAGGAAGATTTTGTCTGGTTTGAGCTTGTACATTTTGTCAGTCTCTGAGTATAATAGGTTTCTGTCCTGACTTTCGGGCCTAACCTCAAGGTTTAGGACCTGCAGACCTGCAGACCCACAGTCCCACAGACCCACAGAGACACACAGATGCTTTCAATAGTTTTTGGCTGATCAGCCTCAGGCCCAGGCATATCACTTGCTAGCTCTCTACCCTCAATCTAACCCATGACTCTTATCTTGTTCAGCCATGTGGCTGGGAACCTTTTCTTAGAGCAGCATAGTCCTCCTCTGCTTCTTCCCGCTTCTCTCTGGCATTCTGCTCTGTGGTTCCTGTTCTCAGAGTTTTTCTTAGTCTGGTAGCCCCACCCACACTTCCTGCCTGCCTTTGGCCAATCAGCATTTTTTATTAAACCAGTGGGTGGGACAATTATTTACAATGAAGCAACACAATCCCCTACATCTGAGTTCATAGGTCTACCTGTTCTGTTGTGCTTCCTTGAAGTCATATGTCACCCTGGCTCTCACTATTTTTCTGCCCCATCTTCTGTATAAATAACTGAGCCTTACGGGTAGAGGTGGGATCACCAAGTGTTCCTACATATTTATAAGAATTACTATTCAGTATATGGCCTTAGGTGGGATAGAAAGTTTTCTCTAAGGCTTGACACTCTGGAATGCTTGGTTGCATCTATAAATCTTGCCTGGGAAGTACTCTTCTGTAGTCCTAAGTTTTTCTGGGTCTTAAGTGCTTGAGTTGCTTGTTGGAGACAGGCATAGATGTTCAAAGTCCTGGAAGAGGATTAGAATGTTTCCAGTAACCTGCACTGTTCGTTCATTGGTACTTTTCCTGAGTTCTTTTTAAGGCAATAGAAGGAAGAAACTAGTTTCAACATCCCTGGTTAGCATCAAGTAATTAGAAATATTGTTCCTAGACATAAAGACAGATCGTCAAATTTTGACTAAATCCAAACAAAGGTAGGGAAGGGAGATCTGGAAGTAATTTTTTTCCTTTAGCCACTCGCAAATCCAGTTTCAAAGGTTAATCACCTGTCAACACTGTGCACTGGTTTCACCTCATTGTTCATCGTGTTTCGGCCATGTTACTAGCACAGCTGAGCTCATAGGTAACCTCTGCTCCCAAACTTGTAAAGGCCTGTCCCACTCTACCATCTTTAGGATGCCTCACTATCATCTTGGCATCTTTATGATAAGATTCCAGTGCACCTTTTACAACTCGTTTGGCCAAGTTTGCGATGTAAGGACCTTCTGTAAATTCAGTATTTTTAAGAATTCAGTGATCTCCTTCTGTGACAAAGCTCTATGAATTGATCAAATATTTCAAATATTTTAATGTTGAAGTTATCACAGATATTTTAAGACCTGTTATAGCATGAGGTATTAAAAATGAAAGAAAGAAAGGAAGGAAGAGAAAGGAAAGAAAATAGACAGTTGTTAGTAACAGGAAAAGATAAAATACACTGTCATTTTATCATTGAGCTTCAATATCGATATAATTTAAACCAACATCTTTAAAAATAAAACTTTGCCAAGTACACTGACAAATATTTCACCGATCTCAATTTGCCCAAGCAGTTTTAATGGAAATATCATTTTTTTTTTAACCACAGGTCTGTTAATATTTCCAGGAAGGCAGTCTCTTCTGTTCTGGAAAGTATTACTGAACTGCACATTGAAAGAAGCCAGAGATCACGGACGATGACCAGGGGAGATAAGGGAAGCACATGAGTAAAATTAAATCTGCTCTTAAAAAAATGAGAATGCTTTTCAATTTGGCTGGCAGACATGGCTGAAAAGTTAAGCAGACTGGAGACAAACCCATCATTTTCTAATACAGGAGCAGAGACTAGAAGTTAAATAAGGGATCCAGGGTGATAAAAGAGAATGTTGCAAGATCATTCTTTTATTATTATAATTATGATTGCCAATTAATTATGCACATTAATAGCCTTCACTGTGACACTGTGATACTTTGCTTTATCACATCTATGGTTTCTGCCCTCTTTCTTCCATGTTTCTCCATCCCCTTGCCCTTTCCTAGTAGGTCATTCTTGATTCATTATTAGAACAGTCAAGGTGAGGTCTACTCATACCATCTTGTTTTCTCCTGAACCTCAGGCTGACCTTGAACTGACTATTTGGCAAGGATGGTCATCCTGCCTGCAACGTATGAATTATAGGAATGTCAGAACTGAGTGCTAGAATAAAAGGTGTGAACACCGTATCTGATTTGTGACGTAGTGGAGATTGAACCCAGGACTTCATGTGTGCAAGGCAAGGATTCTGCCAAGTGAGCCACATTCCTAGTCCTACTTACACCATTTAAAACACCCTCAGAATGGGATTAATGTCTCCCATCAGGGACAGCATATAAATGCTTCTCCAGTTACTCACACCTCACTGTTCAATGTATGTACCCCCATCCTGCTTTCCTCCAAGAAAATGATTTTACATCCCTATTCATCTCTTCCCTTTTAGGAGATGAAAAAGAAGCCCAGACACCTGTCCGGGGCCATGTGCACCAGTACACATTGCTGGGGGAAGTGCACTCTAACTGCTCACATGTTTAAGTGATATATCAATGCTAAATGGTAGCACATGTAACACTTCCTGTTTAGAATGTGTTCTTGGCTAACCCTTTTGGAAAATGCTATATGGAGATTTCTCCATGGCCAAAAAAAAAAAAAAAAAAAAAAAAAAAAAGTTTAAACAAAAAAGGAAGATCCAAATCCCAGAATCTTCCACCCCCCACCCTTTTTCTGGGAATAGTAAGGGATCCAGCAGCCTCACTTTACGGAAGCTGTTAAGAACTATGGCAGCATTACACATTCCATGTGTTCCTTCTAGAGAGAATCATCAAATTAATGTAAGCACACTCATCTCTTAAAATAGAAAGCAATGACACAAAGCAAACTCTGTGTGGGAAAGAACAAAACCCCTTTGACCACACTCAGCACTCAAAGCTGGTAGCTGCCTCGCCAGGTCCTCCTGGGGCTAAGAAATGTGTACATCCAGAGCCTGGTCCTTTAGCAGCAGAAACACTGATGTGTGTTTTTATGGGGAGAAATTACCCCACAAATGTCACAAGGCTCCAGAACCCTTTGCTGTGGGATGAGCATTTATGTGGGAACTGGAGTCTTGCCTAGTAGAAGGAGCCCGGAGAAAACTGCCTGAATGATTGGGGTTTAACATTTAGTTTCTTCCAGTGTGTTCTGATGGTAGTAGATGCCTTCGCTCGAGACAGATGATCCAGAAGTGGTTCTCATATGTCTGGCCCCTTGGTAGGTAAGTGGCCAGCAGGCAGAAGCACCGTGGACCTGGTGAGCTAACTACTCTGCTTCCTTTGCCATCCCCCGACAAATGGTGTGTCCTGGGGTTCACACATGTAACATGTGAGCAGGTTGTGTCCCAGATCTAAAACTAAAGGAGACTGAGAAATGAGTCTTTCTGTGTTAAAACACCGAGAATAGAGGAAGCCTTAACTACTCAGCCACAACCTTGCTTACCTCGCCCATCACAAGCTGGGTGGTAATAACTTTTCATTCCGAGTGGCTCCGAGTCATTCTGAGTGATCTTTTTTTTCCCCAATTCAAATTATGTTTCAATTTCTCACTGCTAGACCCAGGGCCAATACTAAAAACTCTCAGCTCATTCTTCCATACAGATGATAGTGATATTTGTACTAATAATGCGTATTTTGTGTTCGTAGATGTTTAGAATTAACCTCACACGATACTGTCTCTTATGTGACATGATATGTTCTTCATCCCTCCCCCTGAAAACACCCTCTGGGAAATAATATGCTTCAGTTATTCTATATGTGTGAAAATGGCCTTATGTAACTCTTATTTTACAAAAGTAAAAAACAAGAAAATATTTCAGCTATCTCTTTATCTTAAAGCCTATAGAAACTCACTTCAATTTACTGAGATCTTGGTGGACTTCATTCTTTTCCACTTGCTTGTTTATATAAAAGTCAGGCATGGTATCCCTTCTCATTATGACAGTGTTAGTTTTTTAATTTTTTTTTTTTTTACTGAGTTCTTAATATGGCATTTCTGATATTCAATCTATTAGGTTATAATGGGTATTTTGAAAAATGGGGGTTCCCACATGAACTATTATATCACAGGGGGCTGTCAGACAGAGATTGTGGTTCTGTAGCTTGCTTTTGGACTGGACTTCAAGAGTTCCACTCTGAGGGAGAGCTCTGTGTAAATTGTTCACATAAAACAGCTGTGGGTGACGTCATACATACATAGCCTAAATGCTAACTGGCCTGCCTTTGGGGGACTTATTGTAAAATGAATTATTTAACTTTTTGAAAGGCTAGCTCCCACTTCTAGGAAATGTACAAAAGGCGCTATGACTGTAGTCTTCAGCAGAACAATATGTTGGGAAGAACAGAGTATTTTAGGCTCATCTGACCTTTCTTTCGTTAGTTAAGATGACACACTTAGAGTCTTTCTTAACAATTCTTTGAAAGCTCTGGAGTTTGGTAGGTTCCAAGGTCTCACTTGTAATTTAGGATAGAGTTTTAAAATGCTATTCATACAGCATTCTCTTGTCAGTAGCTCTCAATAGAAGTTCTAACTCATAATGGATTGATCATTTCTGGATGCGTAGCTGAAAGTCAGTTTTCTTACTGCAATGCTCTAGAGCATTGCCTTGGCCTTCTTTCTACTGTGCTAAATACACCACAACCAAAAATGACTTGGATAAGGGAAGGGCTTATTTTACCTTACAGTCTGCATTCCATCAATTAGGGAAGTCAGGTCAAGAACTCAAGCAGAGCAGGAGCTTTGAGCCAGGGACTGAGCAGAGATGATGGCAGAACACTATTTACGATTTGCTTCCCTTGACTTACTCAGTTTTTATTACTCTATACCCCAAGACCAAAGTCCAGGGACGGCACTGTTCACTGTGGGCCGGGCACTTCCGCATCCATCATCAATCAAGAAAATGCTCCACAGGTTTGTTTACAGGCCAATCTGTTGAGCATTTTCTCAGATGAGGTTCCCTCTTCTCAGGTAAGTGTGTGTTGAGTTGGCAAAAGGGGAGTCAACGCAAGAGTATAAAGTTCTAACATCTTAAACTGTACTCCAATTAGTCTACATTCTGTAGACATCAAGAGAGTCATTTATAATGTGTGTTCATGTATAGAAATATGAAATATATATCAATTCATAATATTACAGGGATTAAGGGAGACTAACTCTTGAACACTATTTTCATCTTACAACTATTGAGATTTCTCTCTTGTAATTTTTGAAGAGCCAATAGCTTGTTCTTTCCTAATACACATTTTATGTTGAACATTATAGAAGGTAACTTTGGAGTCTCTACTGAGATATAGCAGAGTTCTGCTGTGTAGGAAATAGATGATGGGCTTTTACTTAAACCTATGATAATTATTCCTTTAAAACAAGAAAAATAAATAGGAAAGGAGGAAGGAGGGGATGAGGAAGGAGGGGAGACAGAAAGAAGAAACATCTTCAGGCTGAGTGGAGAGTTTGGTGAAGCCAGAGGCCGCTTCTGTCTTGAGCTCCAGTTTTCACAACTACCTTACTTTTCACCTTGAAAGACATCAAAGCTCAGAATATTCTTCTGTTCATTCTTTTAATCCCTCAGCAGTCCCAGTCAAGGGTGGTAGGAAAACATAAATATTGACCATACTTCCACAGTACTCCTTTTCAAAACTTCATAGCCAAGATCTGTTTTCTTTTAGGGGCCAGGGACTACTCAATGGCAGTGGGAGCTCAGCTATTGTTGTGGAATTAGTGTATTTTCTTTGAATTGAAACACTCTTTAGAGGGAGGAGATGGGCTTGTGAGACCCAAGAAGTGAACATCACAAATGGAAATACATACGAACGTGCACACATATGAAGAAGTAAAAGTAAATGAAATTTATAAGGCTTGGGAAGTTATTGAAACATCCAAGATTCAGATTTAATCCTGCAGGAAACTATAGGGACGAGGTGTTTGGTGGCTGTCATCCGTGCTGGTGTGGTCTTTCAGGAAGGTCTCTCTGCCTTTGACTCACCCATCCTTCTGCAAGTATCCCCTAACCTGTACTCCTACAATAATCACAATAAACTTATTGGTTCACTAAGCTAGACTTGGATAGAATTATGTCTTTGGTCAGTCATTGACTCCCCTATCTAGGCTGAACAGAGATGTTCTAACATCTTCCTGAAGAAATAAATAAGGTTGGTCAGAGAGGCAAACCTTCCTACTATGACACTAGCCCTGTGTGTTTTTTTCTTCAGCATCTCTGATCTGTTATCCTCCAAGACTGCCTCATCTGCATCACACATCTCTCCCAGCTCAGATGGTACTTGCTTCTCCATGCTTTGACCTTCAGTTTAAGTTGACTTAAAGGACTCACTTCATTCTTTCAACATCTTATATCTGGACTTTTGACTCTTCTTTTGTTTTGCTGTTGGAAGCCCACTGGAGATTCTGGGGCACACCTGAACTTTTGACCATAGTCTTTTAGTGTGCACCATGGCCTGACTCAAATTACTTATGTCCAATTTGGAACACAAGATAAACATAAAGCCAGAAAAATGGCTCAGTTTGTAAAGGCATTTTTGGGTGAGCCTGATGACCTGACTTTGATGCTTAGGACCCATGTGATGGAAGGAGAGAATTTCTGAAAGTTTTTCTCTTCTACACTTGTGAGCTGGCACTCCTGCCACCAACCCCAAAGCAGATAAACAGGCAAATAAAAATAAGCAAAGCCATTCAAGAACATGGCACAGGATGGGCCATGTGAGTTAGAAAGGTTAGGGAGGATTTCCTAATGGAAGAGGTAGGACTTGAATGGATAATGCTCTTGTACACCGTAAAGAGTACTCATATTGTTTAATAAAACCCTGACTGGCCAATAGCTAGTTGGGAAGTAGAGGCAGGGTAGCCAGATAAGGAGAATTCTGGAAACAGGAAAGGCAGAGTGGGAGGCACCAGCCAGATGCAAAGGAAGCAGGATGAGGACGCTGCACTGAAGCAAAGGTACCAAGCCATGTGGCTAAACATAGACAAGAATTATGGGTTAATTTAGTGTAAGAGCTAGATAGTAGTGTGCTTGAATTACTGGCCCAGCAGTTACTATACTATTAAGCCTCTGAGTCAATTATTTGGGAAGTGGCTGCTGGATATTTGACAGTTTCTGGAGGGACGGAAACTTACAACTACAGACTTGGATGTTTGATTAACTCTGTTTTTCCCCTAGGTTCATCAAAAAATGCTAATGAGCCTACACATAACAAGGTGGAATTTTATTAGCATGCTGTAGTATTGAGGCTCATGATCCTGCCATATCAATCTTTTTGTTCTCTGTGCATCATGAGCCTTGTTTCCCCTGTATGCTCTAAGCACATCACCGCTTCCTTGATCTGGTTGGGTGTACGATCCTTCCTGAGTTCCCCCTCTGTCCTGTTTGCTCATGCATATCTGTATTTGCTTATTTTCCATCTCCTTAGATCAGGGTTCATGGTCTAGAAAGCTCATCTCTTAGCCGAGTTTCCTTTAGGGGAAAAAACGGCCAGCTGTGTCTGCTGTGTTGTGTGCAGCTGTACACACTATACAGGAAATAGACATCTGGTAGCCATCACGTTCAGCGCTGGCCTGGACCAGGCTAGGGGAAAACTCTCGGAGCCAGTGAAAGACCTGTTCTTCTCTGCTTGCCTGATCCAGGGCTCAGAGGAGGACACACAAGACTATGTCAGGAGTTCTTTCTAAAAATTCCTGTTCTTAGACCTAGTGTGCCTGGCTCAGTGACGGTGACATGTGTGGGGGCAGGATTTATGCTACTTTTCCAGGGCCTTTGGCAGATTCTGCAGCTGTGGGGTGGCTCCTTAGCCCTCCCTCCCACACTAACCTTCAAAGGGTGTTCATCTCTACCTCCCAGAAATTTAGCAGCTCCCTTCTTAGAGTGCTGTACCTGTCATGGCGAGCAGGGAATTTTGGAGAAATTAAAGACTCAGCTCAGACCCTTTACTTTGCTCCCAGGCTCCTCTTCTTCCTCCCCCCCTAAATATCTTCATTGCCTTGTAATTGTTTGTTTGACAAATAATAATTGGATATATTCATTATGTAATACACGATATTGGATTTATATATGAATTAAGGATTGTTTAAGTAGTAAAAATTAACCTTAGTGGGATTAAATGTACTTAGCTTTTTAAGAAAGTGCTTGTAGAGCTGAAGATATGGCTTAAAACACTTGCTGCCCTTCCAGAGGACTGGAGTTTGGTAATCAGTACCCACATTAGGTTGTTCACAAACACCTAGAATTCCATCTCTAGGGGATCTCTCTTTTGGTCTCCCACAGAAATTTCCTGTCTTTCAAATATACATATTTTTTGAAAAAAGTATCCACCTCATTTAAAGAAGCCAAACGCAGAGGATGGAGAGGGAGTGAAGCTGGAAGATGGTTGGGTGGGGCCCATGGACTTCAGTAACTCTCAGAATTGCTGCTGTCAATAGGGAGTGACTTTTGGTTTCCGCTTTCAGGATAGAGAAGTGTGACCTGTTCGGTCTTCAGGATGAGCAATGACAGAGTCAGGAGTAGGGAGACATCTACGTCAGGAAGAGAAAGAGGAACTAGCTACGCCTGTAAGGTCTTAGGAAGGCTTTCCTTTCAGGTCCAATTGTCTCACTTATTTTTAAAGTGAGAGGCATGAGCTGTGTTCTTTAAATGCTCATCCAGGTTACAGGTCTGGGCTGTGTCTGGAATATACCTCCAAGGACATGCTGACTCTTGCCATGTGCTCTATTTCCAGTGTCTGCAGTGGCACTCAGACAAGTATGCTTTTCTTCTTTCGAACAATAAGACTTTATTGGAGTCACAGCATGGAAATACATGTCAATGCCTAGAATAATCACAAGATGATTAAGGATTTTCCAAACAAAGTCTGACTCCCACCAGGTTCCTTCCCCAGACAGCCTATCTGGGTTTCCTACACCATAACATGTATCAGGGGTTCTCAACCTTCCTAATGCTGTGACCCTTTAATAAATTCCTCACATTGTGGTGACCCAAGCCATAAAATTGTTTTCATTGTTACTTCATAACTATAATTTTGCTACTGTTATGAATTGTAATGTAAATATATTTGGAGATAGAGGTTTAACAAAGAATTCATGACCTACAAGTTGAGAACCTATGCTTTATATATCCCTTGCAAGAAACCACACACCATGAACTTTACTATAGAATGACGTAGGCAGTCTTGCCATGCATGTCAGTCTTTTCATCTGTAAAATAAAGATAATCGTTGAAAGTTATATTATAGCTTGGGCTGCATAGCAAGACTCTGTTTCAACATATACACACAAATATCTACTCCACAGGTATTTTATGTGGATCAAGTGAATTAATATTTCTAAAGTATTGAAGGCAGCACCTGGTCCACAGAAAGTGCTTATAAATTATCTCAGTAATAGCTACTAGGGTTTGAGAGGTGACTCAGTTAGGTAAGATGCTCTCTATGAAAACACAAGGAGCTGCCACACCAAAGTAAAAGTCAGTGTGGGTGGACATCTGTAACCAGTACCATAGGATAGATCCCAGAGGTTCACTGGCTAGCCAGTCCAACTGAAACTCCAAACTCCAGATTCAATGACAGACCCTGCTTCTAAAAGGAAGTTGGAGAGCCATACAGAAAGAAACCCTGTATGAACCTCTGATCTTTCCGCACGTACACACACATGAGTGCATCTGCATACACAGTGCCCTCATGCATAATACTTAGTTCTTAATAAAATATTTGTAGACAATCTATTGAAAGCAAATAAATAATTGTCCTCAAGTAAAACTATTTCACTTAGAAAATCTGAGCTAGCGAAAGTCAGGTCCGTTTTCTTCTTTATTATTAAGAATATCCATGGTAATAGATACTCTGTGGACATATTTTGAGATTTGATTGCACTGGGGATTTGTTGCAGTTTCTGTTCATCTGACCATAGATTTTTTTCTTTCTTGGCTTAGTTCCTAAGATGTCTTTATTCAAGGAAATATCTGCTACTTTTTCTGCTGTTGAGACCTTTCATACTTGTGTGAAAAATTGCCTTTTCTACTTTTACTTGAGCAGTTACTTGTTAATTTTAAAGATGGAATGTCTACAGAGATATCTTGCTAGATCAGCAGTCCCCATAGTCTTGACTGACTTGGAGTTGGCTCAGCTACTTCAGCCTAAGCATGGGTAGCTAGTGATCCTTTCTTTTCCTGACCTTGTGATGCAGAACAAGTTCTGTAAAGGTGGAGAGATGGCTTGCATCTGGACTTAATGACATCTAAAAGCCTGGTTCCATGGTGCCTGGGGATAGGTTGGGACTGGCTATCTTTCTATCTTAGTATAAAGTAGAAATATTTTCCATACACTCATTATGAATTACAAATAACCTCATTCTCTTCTTGGTCATTTAACTTGTCAACAGTTCTGCTAAGGAGGGGAGCCTACAGTGCAACATGGGAACTGAGGAAACAGGAAAGGCTAAAGTAGATCTCTTGGACATGTACAGATGTCCATCCTTCACTGAATTCATGGAAAACCTAGCTAGATTTGCAGGGAGTAGAATAGGGGTTTGGGCCTCCCGAGACCAAGGACTTAAGTGGTACCTAATTACATAATTCCATCTGTAGCAAATTAAAACAAAAACATCTCATACATATCGCGCATATAATCAGTCTTACCTTTCTCTTCTCTGTATACCAATGACATCTTCCCTAATCTTTGTTCTGAGACTATTACCACATACATTTTATTGTTTTGTTTTTTCCTTTGACTCTTTGCTCACATAATCTTGCTCACTTGACCTATGTGAGCTCACCATACTAAGTTTTAAAGACCAAGATAAAGAAATATGTGTTTCCTACTTCCGACCCTTCTTCCTATTCTTCCTACTTTCTCTCCATCAGGGGATTTGGGATTCTTGTTCTGTGTAGTAGTCTCAAATGCTTTACTTTGGGTTCGTCTCTTTTCACATCATGGCCCCTGGGGTGGGCTTAGTTTCCCTCCTTAGAAACTCATATATTGGAAGGTGGGAACTGGGATGATTGAATCATACTTTTCAGCCACATGTTAATCATAGATCTGTACTTTTTTGTTAAAATTAATTCAACACAGTGACCCACTATGATGAAGATTTTTTAAGTGTCAAAATTGAGGATGCCTACATATGTTAATGCTATTTGGTTTACATTGGTTATAATTAGTCTCTTCTGGAGTATTTGTTTTACAAACATAGGCGATTTTTTTTCCCCTTGAACTTACCAAATACTGAATAGTATAAACGTTTCTGAAAATGGAAGTCAAGATTCTTTATCCTCAAAGCTCATTGTATCTTTAGGGCATATGGAGATGCTCATAAACTGCCCGAGTTTCCTTTGAAGTACAGCAGAGTCTCTATGGGGATTTCTCAGTCTCCACGTGGCTAACAGTTCTTTGTTATGGAGCGTGATGATATATTGTATATTTAATAAAAATAGTCTGGGATATCAGAGGATAGAATCACCCACAGCCAAGCTGTGAAGGTCAGGGAGTGGTGACCCACACCTTTAATCCCATTACCTGCGAGACAGAGATCCATATGGGGCTCTGTGAGTTCAAGACCCAACAGCCAGGCAGTGGTAGCACATGCTGTTAGTCCCAGCACTCACAGAGTCAGGAGGTTCTCTGTGAGTCTGAGGCCAGCCTGGTTTACAAAGCAAGTTCTAGGACAATCAGGACTATTACACAGAAGAAAAAAACCCTGTCTCCAAAACCAAACCCAAACCAAACAAACAAGAAGGGTGGAGAGATGGCTCTGTCCTCTAATATTCCAGGCTATTTTTCTTTAATTAAATGTACAATGTATTTCCACAGTGGAGGGCTATCCTGTGCATGGAACTGTGTGTTGCAGCCGTCACTGTCTACTCAACAGATACCAAAGTTGTCTTCTGCATTGTCCAACAGCACCCTGGAACTTTGATGACTCAGATGTCTCCAGACACTGTGAAATTCCAACAGCCAGGGCATTCCTGGTTTAGAAGCCCTGATCTAGTGTTTTACAGTGGACCAGTAGCTCAGGTCTCTTTAACTAACTTACAGGATATCTATCTATCTGTCATTTGGAACTTACAGTAAAGGCAGGTAGCAGGACATCCATCCTGAAAAGTAGGCAGGGTCAGTGGACTTCGCTCACAGTACTGTCAGAAGTAGATCATGAAATGTGTGACATAAAGAGGCAACCAAAGACTCTTGGAGAGGTGCTATTCAGTTGTGTAGGAGAGGACTAAACAGGAATACATCTAGGCTATTCTGTAAGGGCACTTTCTGTAGAGCTGGAGAACACTTCATTAGACAGGAGGGCTTAATTATCTTAAGGATGTTTATTTTCATATAACCACAGATACTGCACTAACTAGCACAAAAAGGGAACCAGGCCTTGCTGTAATAAAAAGTACTGAACTTGAGCTTTGCTTGCTTGCTTTCTGTTTTTAAACTAACACTAACACAGTCCATATGTTCATGGAGGGGGTGTGGTATCCCCACAGAATGGGAGGTTGATGGGGCAAACTTGTGTAAGTCTGTAAGGCCGACTGGATATGAAATCCAGCCTTTCTTTTGTGCAATATGGGTACCCAGTACACGTGTCATCCCCTTTTGTAGTGTGTAAGGAGCATACTTACTTTCTTTCCTGGCTTAGATAAGATACTTTTGAGACTTAAAAGAGACTAAATAGAAAATCCAGCTATGATACAGTGATCTTTGGCCAAAGAATAGAGTAAAGTGCATGGCAATTGCTTCTAAGTTAGTTATCTGATTTAGGTCTGTGTTTTTATAAGCAAAATCCAAACTCTTAACCCTTAACTTCCCAGTTGTAGAGTGGTGTAGTTGTAGTGTAGTGCTAAAACCATAAGGAGCTCTGAAGCCATCAGTGGCTGGCCAACATTTTCTGTGGAAAGTATTTATTTATTTATTTATTTTTCTTTTCTACCTTCCATCATGTGGCAGCAATGTGCAATGCTCTTGCTTACTGAAAGGGCTTACAATCCAGGCTGGGAAGGCCTCTGGATACTGGGCTGTGCACCATGGTACATGAAAGATTTCCTATTGCTTAAGGAATTGGGAATAGGAGGGTGCCCATATGATATGTAGATGTCTGGAAAGAGTTTATTTCTTTGTTTCTTAGGAATTGCAGAAATTGGCACTGTGGAGTCTGAATAAGGTAGAACTGAAGTGATACCAAGGGGCATACAGACAGTTCTCCTATTAGAACTATGTGTCCTCAATTCAAAAACATTGGACAAAGAGGGAGATAAAAGGGATAAAAATAGGAAGAAAGAAGTCAAAGTATCTCTTTTTGCAGACAGTATGTTTCCTTGAGTGAGAAATCCCGAGACTCCGATCTTATAGACACTATAACAAACTGGCAGAGGACAAAGTTGACATATAAAAAACCCCATAGTCTTCTAACCAGTGACAACTGTGCTGAGGGTATCAGGGAAATTATCCCAGTCATGACTGTCTAATAAAGTAAAATAGTACCTTGGACTAAACCTATTTAAGGAAGTGAAAAACCTCTACATTAAAACATTGAAGACACAACACTAGAAAATTAAAAGACCTCCCATGTTCATGGATTGGAAGAATTAAGAATTGGGAAAATGGTTATATTAGCAAAAGTGGTCTGCGAAGTTAAAGAGGTTTCCATAAAGATGCTTCATAGAAATAGAAAGAAATCTTAAAATTCATAAGGAAGTACAAAAGATCCTGGTTAGCCAAAATTCTGTGCAAAATGAAAAATGCTGGAGGCATCACAATACCTAATTCTAGTTACTACAGTTATGATAAGAAAACCCCAGCATGAAACTGGCATAAAACCAGATGTTATATTAGTGTAATAGAAGAGAGAGGATCTAGCTAGAAACCCACATAGACTTCATTTTTGTGAAAGATGCCAAAAATGTACATTTGAGAAAAGATGATCTTTTCAACAATGGGTACTGGTAAACCTGAGTATCTACAGGCTGAGGAACGAGATTAGGTCTCTGTCTCTTACCCTGTATGCAAATCAGCTCCAAGTGGGTAAGAGACCTTAATCTAAGACATGACACTCTCACATAAAACAACAAAGGGAAAAACATGAGCACCAGCCTAGGCAAGGCCTTTTTGAATAGACTCCAGTGGAGAGAAAGTAAGGTCAACAATTGACAGGTAGAGCTTCAGGAAACGAAAAAGCTTCTGCGCAGCCAAGCAGCAGTTATGTAAGTGAAGACTTGGTCTACACGATGGGAGAGAGACTTTGCTAGCTATCCATATACTAGAGAATTAGTATTTAGAATATACAAAGAACTGAAAAGACTAAGCAGTAAGTCAAACAACTCAACAAGGCTAATAACATGAGAGGTAGTTTTCAAAAGATGAAACAGGAGCAGAGCCTGTACACGTATGAAACAATGCTCAACACCCTACCCATCAGAGAAATGCAAATGAGAACTTCATTGCAATTCCCTATCATCCAAACCAGAGTGGCAGTCATTAAGTAAACAAAGGACACATAATTCTGATGAGGATGTGGAATAGTGGGAGTCAAGGGTACACTGCTGGTGTGAATGTGAATCAGTCTGGTCACCATATAAATCAGGTTAGTGGGCCCCCACCAAACAACAACAAACAAACAAAAACCCAAACTCAAACCTTCCATAAGACCCTATCTATGCCACTCTTGGTGATTTATCCAAAAGATTACAAATCAATGCATCAAAGAGAAACTTGCACATCAGTGTTTATGTAGCACACAATAGTGAAGTCATAGAACTAATCTTTTGTTACCTGTGAACAGAGGAGTGGATAAAGAAAGTGTGTGTGTGTGTGTGTGTGTGTGTGTGTGTGTGTGTGTGTGTGGTGTGTGAAATTGTTTTTAGTCCTAAATATGAATGAAATTATGCTATTTACAGAAAAATAGATACACTGGAAATAATCATATTTTAAGTGAATTAAGTCAGTCTCAGAAAGTCAAATACTATGTTTTCTGTCATTTGTGGTCCTATATATACGACACAAATGTAGAAGTGAAACACTTTAGGGGAACAAGAGGGACCAACAGAGGGGGAGGGTGGTGTGGAAGAGTGTAGGGGTAATGCTCAAAGTAATGACCTTACGTAACCCAGTTTAATACAAGAAAATTAAAACAAATGAATTTATACCTTCCCAATAAACACAATTTCTTCATTGCAGTGGCTGAGCCAACACAAGGAAAAGTAAATATGGCTGTATCCGAGGATTTCATGCCTCTGGAGGTCTCTCCTAGATTTGTGTAATAACGTTCTGCACCAGTGCTTTCTGATTTATGTTTCTAGAGACTTTCATTTCTGTTTGCATGGGACATTCATTGCTATTGATCAAACATCAAGGCTGGCATCTCTGGAGATGATGAGGCCCAACTGCAGAGGGACGTAGCTTTTACAGTGATGTGCCAAATACTACTTTGGTAGATGATTGAACTTTTGAGAGTCAGGAATCTCTTTATAGCCAGGCTTGCCTAATATTTTGGCATCCTACAATTTTGTATACTTTTTAAAGAAAAGGAAGAAGAAGGTGGGAGGGTGGGAGGGCTTGTCTTTCATTATCTCAGTTGGAGAAATGAGGAAATGTGGTGTTTTATTTCTAGACAAAGTCCTCTGTAGCAAATCTTTTGACAGTTAGTGGAATTTTATAGATCTTCTGTTCCCACACCACCCGCTTTATGTAACCAACCTTCTCTGAAAAAATGTCTTTGGTAGACAGAATTATGGGCTTCAGCTCTTCAGTAGCTCCTTCATCCACATCCTTTGCCATGTGCCGCTAGAGTCT
Source organism: Phyllotis vaccarum (assembly GCA_033318265.1). NCBI lineage: Eukaryota > Metazoa > Chordata > Mammalia > Rodentia > Cricetidae > Phyllotis > Phyllotis vaccarum. The sequence continues at coordinate 28,254,737 of JARWLC010000004.1, read as the reverse complement.
TCAGAACAGCAGAATTTATTGGGACTTAGTTTGGCTAACAGAGCATGAGCAGCAGAGGCCATACACCAGTTTTGCACTCTGGTCTTATTCCCCAGGTAGATGATTCCCTCAGCCAGAAGTCCAGAGAACCCAGTATGGAGCTTAGAGCACCAGATAAATGGCTGTATACAGAGGCACTCCATTGGGCTGAGCTGTGGTAACACCCAACTTGTAGATTTAGAGACTTGTGAGAAGGAACAGTTGGCTGTTGTTTTAACTCACCAAATTTTAGAACCAATTACTTGTTATGCAGTAATAACTAACTGGTACAATGTTTTTATTCTTGTCATCTAACTAATTTGAGTAGTAATTGTCAGCCTATTGTGTTTCTAGGGAAGTAGGTGGTTTTTCTAGCCTCTTAAGAATGCCAGGAGAGCTGATTCTGGACATCACTCTCCACAAAGCCTGTTGCTATGGAGGCCAGCTCTTCTTCCTAGTTAATGATGACTCTGGGGAATGAACACACATTCCACTCTCTATGTTTACAGCACCAAACTTGTGTGTGAGATTAAAGTCAGGCTTCTGTCGATCATTGTGCAGCCTTGGTCAGGCCAGTCAATTTCTTAGAGTCTCTGTTCTCTCATGTACTGAGGTTACTGGGAGAGCATTATTAGAGAGAATGTATCAGAGACAATGCTCAGCTGCATTCATTGCCACTCTACTCACAAGAGCTAAGAGAAAGAAAGAACCTAACTGCCTTTCAACAGATGAGTGGATAAAGAAAATATGGTACATATCTGGAATACTATTCCATTGTAAAGAACAATGAAATCATAAAATTTGCAAGAAAATAGAACTAGAAAAGACCCTATTGAGTGAAGTAACAAGACTCATGGAGACAAATGTTACAGATTCTCTCTTATTTGAGGTTCCTAGACCCAAATCTTGAGAGGAGGATTATGACCTGAAGTAATTGCAGAAACCAGAACAGTAAAAAGACACCATGGGGTGGCGAGTAGCAATAGACATGGGAAGAGCAAAGTACAAGCAACTTAAAGAAGGAAATGGGGAAAATCGGGGGTTGTGGTTAATTAGGTAAGCGGAAGGAGATAAATCCAGAAGATGGAAGGTAAAATAACAGTAAGAATGCCTGAAAAGTCATAAAAAATTATATTTAAACATATTTACCTAAAACTACATACAATACAAGTCTCTTTCTATATAGTTTAAGTGAAAATTTCTCATTCTAGCTGTCAATGCTTCTCCCAAGAGTCACAGAATCTCCAACCAAAACCTGCTACTAGGCAGGCTATGCCCCCTACTGAATTACTGGTCAGTGTTGTCCAAGAGACTCTTCAAACATTGTAGACTATGGCTCTTGCTCTCAGTAGTCTTCCAGAGTTTGAAAGCAAATACCGTATGCTGAAGCAACATGTACTTCAGACACAAGACCCAGAGGATTCAAGCTGGATCTGCAATTGAACTTTCCTCTCTGAGGACTATCTTTCATGGTGCAAAAAGGTGCCATGCAAGCTTTCAAGGGAGGGAGTCAATCAATAGTCCTACTCAGCTATGACTGACGTGTATGAACCACAACAATTTCTAGTGTGATACCATATCCTTAGGAGTGCAGTAGTGGCATGCATACCTTTCTGCTAACCAATAGTTCTTCAAAGGAATCTAAGACCAGTCCAACAAGAGAGAGATCATGCCTGGTACTGTAAATATAGCCACCTACCTAGGGCTAGTGAAGTTATGGATCTTGGAGAAGAACCTACAACTGACACTTTATTAAACATAGGTAATTCCTAACTACATTCTAAGCATTTGTCCTTATGCTCACAGATATGTATAGGTCTTACCCCTCATCAATTATTTTTTTCTTATTTGCAATAGATAGAGACCATTACAGAAAACCACAGAAGATCAAACTGCAGAGACAAGGTGACCGTGTGGTTTTCAGCCCCAACGGATACACCCATAACACAACTCTTTACCCAAGGCTCAGGGATCATAGAAGAATAGGTGGGAAGTCTGTAGCTCAAAAAATAGGAAGTTTTCGGTGAGAGTGTGTCTTCTAGAAACATCAGGGAAGATACACCCATGAAGTCCCAGGAACATGACTACTAGAGTAGACTGAACAAGGATGGCAGCCATAGACATGCTAATGCAGAAGGGAAAGGTATCACGGCTCCTCAATCCCAGACAAGGAGCTATAGGCAATTATGGAATGCTGAGAGCAGGAGAGATAGTCTTCCCCAGGGAAGAGGCTCCCAGCTTATAGTTTAATACCAAGCAACCAGCCTCAGAATAATTTGTATATGAGTAAAATTATCTGGACTGAACAGTTAGTATTTATCTTTAAGCATATACATGTGCACACATATTATATGAACAGCTAAAGAAACAGAGATTATGAATTTGAGAGAGAGCAATGTGGGGGTTACACAGGAAAGAGGAAAGGCAAGGAGAAAATAATGTCATTATTTTTTCATTTTAAGAAAAAAATTTTAAATAGAATTTTAAAAAAGAAGTGTTTTACATGTACTAAGTCTTAAGTAAATGGGATCTGTCTTTTTATTTCTGGATCAGTGCATGCTATTTTCTTCTTACAGATGACCTGGTTTCTTTCCCAAGGCCATCTCTTCTGTATAGACTAATATGGTACCTTCCTTTGGTACTTTCTGGGGCCCAGCTGTCTGGACGTGGTACTTTCTCACCTAGTTCCTATTCAGCAGACTTCTTTCACATGGTAGGTGTCAATCAGTCAGTTGGCCACCTTGGATAGATGATGCTTTGTACTACAGCAGCAGCAGCCACAATAATTAGAACAATCATGGTCAATGTCAATCGCAGGATGCTTTCTTGGTTCCAGTTCTATATATGGGTGATTTCATTTGCAATTCACGACAAGGTCTTAACCCTCAATGTGATTGTATTTAGAGATAAGGGCTTTAGGAGATAATTAAGGAGGTTAAGTGAATTTGTAAGTGGTCTGGTCCTAATTCAGTGTGATTGATGGCCGTCTAGGGAACATGTTCTCTTTCTTTCTTCTTGTCTCTTTCCTTTACTCCTTCAGATTGCACAGAGGAAAAGCCAGTTAACTATACTGGGAAGGAATGTCATCTACAAGCCAAGGAAGGAACCATAGTCAGAAAGGCATCCTGACAGCACCTTCATCATGGGTTCCTGGGCTCCAGAATGATGAGAAAATAAACTTCTGTTATTTGAGGCATCAAATCTAACATTGTGTTAAGGAAACCCAAATAACTTGGTGATTGATGCGATTACCAAGTTCATTTTTATAGGTCAGGAAACTGAAGCTCAGAAAGAGAAGCAAACAACCAGGCTGGACCACTTCCAGAAGATGCTGGTCACACTTCCCCGAGGCTGGGAGCCCTCAACCCTGGACTATCCTCACTTACTGCAGGCAGCTTTTAGATTTGGAGCCTGAACCTGAGAAAACACTCCTATCCTTATTCTGGGGGAGGAACATGAAGTCAGTCCAGGAATAAGGCTTCTTCAGAGAGCTGCCCAATGACATGAGGGAGGCCACCTGGACCAAAAGGACTCAAACAATATAAGTGTTCATGACATTGATAAATTCTTTATATGCAAGTAGTTTTATTTGATGCATATTTTATCATGCCTCATTCCTGACATAAGGAAAGTGGCTGGTTATATAATAATTTTTAATATTAATAAAAGCATAAAAGGCATGTCTGAAACATTTCTCAGTTTACTTTTCAATGGTGATACCAACTTCTCTCTTGGTAGCCACCCACTGTTCCTGCCATGGGGCAAATGACACCTCTGGAAGGAGGAGGAAAAGTGATGTTTGGGAAAATTCTGATGTAAAGGAGAGGTAGAAGGCCTAGTGTTTCTGTCCTGGTGAAGAGGGGGGCAGAGAGACACAGGTACTTTGTCCTTATCTGCCCTTGTCTCCAGTCACAGGAGAGGGAGGTATTCTTGCAGGTTAGGAACACTTAGAAGGCTTAAGAAAGATGGAGAATCTTGAGTGTGGTGTGTGGTCTGCCTGCCATAGGGTGGGCTGGAGAGCTGTGGGTTCATGGCATCAGGTGTTTCTCAAGCACTGTGCTATTATAACATACAATATTCCTCAGTGGTTGTCAGCTGTCCTGTGAATTGTAGAGTGTTAAGATACATCTCTGGCTGGGAATATCTCTCCACTATCCAGATGGCAGAGTAGCTTCTAGAAGCAAAGCTGTACTCTTTTCCTTCACACAGAACCAGTGTCCAGTGAGATCACTGGTGTTTGACTCAATGCTGGATCTACAGTGGAGGGTGGTGATGGGGCAGGCTCCTAGCTCTTTAGCATCTTTTATTTAGCAAATAGAAAATCACAAAGTTCCAGTATGCCCTGATGATGGGAAGCACAGGTTCAGAGCAGAGGTGGAGAGCAGAGGCTACGGTACTGCAGAGTCTGGAAACACAGATGTTGGTTAAGTCGATGTGAGACCAGGGACAAGGTATAATGCATGCCAGAGTTAAGCAGGACCATTGAGGAAGGCACAGAGTACTCTGGCTCTTAACTCTTACTTATACCTCACTTTACTCTTGGTGAGAAACAGAGGGAAATATAAATGATTCAAACAAGACGAAACGAAATGATACAAAAAAGCAATCAACCAACCAACCAAACAAAAAACCATTCAAGACAAGTAGGCATCACTGAGGAACCATAAACTGATCAATCTAAAATTCTCCCCTTCTCCAGCCCCCAGTGTTGCAATAGATTTCTTTGGACTATTATATCAATAATGAACAGAGTAAAAGACTATATTTTCTTTGCGCATTCAAAGAGTAATTTGAGTCTCTGTGTGGTGATAATAGTAATACGTATGTCAGCTAGCTGGAATTTGATGCTTACTGCATACTAAGAACTATGCCAGGGCCATAGCATTTAACCTTTCAGGCAGCAGTTCCATAGGGCAAATGTTTCCAGTCACAGCCTATTCCTCACCTATAAGACTTGTTTTATAGGTCCAAGTGATGACCCTTGTATACAAACCCAAGCAGGATAACTCTTGTCTTCCAGATCCCTCATGCCTCTACCACATGGCTTTCCTACAATGGGGTGCTTTGTGTCTGTGTTCCAAACCTATTCACTTATTCCTTTCATGGTCCTTGTAGGACAAATTGTGCCATTCCATTCTTCCCTGCCGCAATGTTTCAAGAGCCTTCCCAGCATTTAATTCCTACCGAGTACCAATTGCTTTTCTCTGGGGAGCTGAAATACTCTCAACAACAGAGAAAGAACTAAAGGGAGCATTTGTTGTAGTAAATTATTCATGGTAAAGAATTTGCTACACTCGGGGCAACAAAGGCGTGTTTGTGTGTGGACTGCAAGGGTGGCATCTGGGTCATGCTGGATACCATAAGCAGAGCACTAAACAATGAACTTATCTCTTGGCTCCCTGACGAGGCTGATGGAACAATGCTGTAGACAGAGTAACTGACCATTCACCTGCCCAGTACCACTGTCTTCTGAAGCAGGAAGGACTGGGCATTTTTAGGAATAAAAATCAATTACGTTAAAATGAGTCCTTTGTTTGGATAATGTTGTTTTCCCGGCACCGTTTTCGATTTAAAGTCAGCTTTTGTCCTATGTACAGTGTCGTTTTATATCCCCGACCAGCCTTAGGAATCCACTTCTGGCCTGAGTGAGACGAGAACAGGCCAGGAAACACACTAGCTATCCCAAGTATTGTTGATTTAAGGTGGACGAACCTTGGGAATTCCAGGAAGGCAAAACAACAAACAAACAAGCCCCCCGTTTTAAAGGTCACTGATATTGATAAATTTAAGGGGTTGGAGAAACTTCATTTTCTACCTGAAGGGGAGCTGCGTTAGATGACAGACAGGTATTGGATCCTGACATCCCTACTCATAAAGCCGTTTCTAGATCTGAATTGGGGTTGGCTTGTGATAGTCTGACCAAAAGAATGTACTGTAAAAACAATGCTACGCTAGCTTTTCATAGACGATGAGCAGCTTCCTTCTGCCTTGACTTGGACACTGACTTTCATGCTAGAAGCCTGATTGCCCCCCCTCCTGTGTGTGTGTGTGTGTGTGTGTGTGTGTGTGTGTGTGTGTGAAGAGAAGGGGAGGGAGGTATCAAATGGATAAGCTATCCCCCAGCCTCAGAAGTAGAGCCTCCAGACCTAGCTTCAGAGTTGATACCTAAAAGACTGAGAGACGAATCACCCAGCTAAGTGATTTTAAAAGCCTTGACCTCCACTGTGAGTAAACAAGACTGTTGTGGAACATAACGTTGGGTGCTTTCTTCTCTTGTTCTACATCTTACTTTTTATGACAGGGTCTCGTAGTGATCCTGGAGCTCACATTCAGCTAGACCGCTTGTCCAGTGTACAGCAGGGATCTCCCTGTCTCCAGATGCCCAATTAGGATGCCAGGTATATGCTACCCAGAGTTTACATGGTGCAGAGTCAAACTCATCCTCATGCTTCTGTGGCAACTTTATTAACTGAGACGTCTCTCTAGCCCCCAGTCTTCAAATCTGAAAAATATGTATTTTTATTTATTCTTTGATTTTTTTCCATACATACCTACAATATAACTTGATCGTATTCTCTCCTTACTACCTTGCCCCAACTCCTTGAGCTTTGGTGGGACAGGAGCTTCATTTAGTTAACCATCTATAGATGAATATTCATCTATGTCTACTCTCAACACTTTGAATAATCATGTCTCTGTATTAATAACTACCCACTGTAAATAAAGGGCTTCTCAGACAGTGGTTGGAGTCAGCACATATCTAAAGGTATAGACATATTTAGAAGGGAGCTTGACAATTATGACCGTTTAGAGAAATACCAATAAGGTTCTCCTTTAGGACCCAGGACTTCCCCAGCCATAGGTTTTTGACTGTGTTTATTGTATAAGCATTAATTCCTTCCTTTGGAGCAGGTTTCAAATCCATCCAAGAGAGGGGTTGTTTGCCCCTTATAAAGTCTTGTACTAGTAAACTACACCTTGCCTGGCAGGTCAGTCTTGTAGCATGCATGGTGCAGTGCTGGATAATACCATTGATACCTTATCCCAACCCCTAGCATCCTGCATAGCACCTTCTAGGACTATGAAAGCTACACAATAGAGAGAGTTTCCTGGTCACTTTAAGGCTGACTTCTCTATGTCTTGCAACTAAAGAATTTGGTGTCATCAACAATAGGTCTTTCTATCTGGTTAAAAGATGGGGCAACCAAAAGTCTGTTTGGTTGTCTCCCTAACCTCTCAGCTGGTCTACAAATGTGTATGAAGATATTCACCACCTTCACTAAGCTCCCAGTTCATGTCTCCATTCTCTCGAATATTTTCTTCCTGCACTCCTTGTTTCTTTCCAGAGAATTCAGCCATGTCCCAGGGCCCAGAATCTTTCCTTTGTCTTCTGGCTACCTCAACAACAGGCCGAATTTATTCAATGCCAAATGTGGAGAGGCCACTCAAAGACATGATGATTCTTGTGATCAACTTTTCTTCCTTCAGAACAGATGTAGTATGAAGTTTCTGGCCCGGACTTTTGGGCCTAGCCTCAAGGTTTAGGACCCACAGTCCCGCAGAGACATACAGATGCTTACAATAGTTTTAGGCTGATCAGCCTCAGGCCCAGGCATATAACTTGCTAACTCTTTACCCTTAATCTAATCCATGTCCCTTATCCTGTTCAGCCATGCGGCTTAGTACCTTTTCTCAGAGCAGCATAGTTGTCCTCTGCTTCTTCTGGCTTATCTCTGGCATTCTACTCTGTTCTTCCTGTTCACAGAGTTTTCTTAGTCTGGTAGCCCCGCCCACATTTCCTGTCTGCCTTTGGCCAATCAGCATTTTTTATTAAACCACTGGGTAGGACAATTATTTACAGTGGAACATCATAATCCCCCTACAAACAGATGCTTGGATTGTTCTACCAGTAGCCAAGAAGAATTTATATCCCAAGAAAGCAAGACCAAGCCAGGGTAGGCTCTAAATTACCTGGTTCACTACTGGGCCCTGTGGTTCTTTGCTTCACCCCATACCTGCAAATATGGAGCCCTGAGGTCCTTGGCACATAAAGCTGTGTTCTTGTGGATACATATTCTGTGTAGAACTTTTGGTTTAACAGAATGGATGAAATCACAGGACAATCCAGCTCCATCCATTGCTTCTTCAGTTTAATTGGCTCTGATGACACAAGCTCTCTAGTTGATGAACACCAACAAAGTCATTTCACATACACCGGCCTCAGTCTTATGAAAGGAAAAGCCAATCACACCCACAAACCATCTCCTGAAAGTACAAAAATGAAAAAGATCCATCTGCATAGACGATGGGAATGTTATGCAAAGTGAGAAAATCGGTGGAAAGAGAAGTTTTCCCAAATGAATAGAAGAAGGACAGAAGAAATTAATGAATTTCAGATTCTAAACCTTCGACTGGAATGCTTTGCAGAGGTTCAGAGCACCATTGTTAAAAGTCCCAGAGCTCTGTTCTGGGCCTACCCCACAGAGCTCTCTGATGAAAACTGGAATCTTCAGTGACTCTCACGTGCCTCTTGTGCTCACTGAAGTCTGAGAATGATTGTCTTAGGTTTATTTTACAAATAAATTTCATGAAGCACTTTTTTGAGACATCAATACAGATTGAATTCTGACTTACTGCCTTCTTACACACACACACACACACACACACACACACACACACACACACACACGGGGTGGGGGGAGAGTTTTATGAACTTCTAATGGAGATGGGAGAAGGCTATGAAAAAGGCTAATTTAATGTGCTTTTTACACCTCAAGAGTCCACCTCACACCCACTTCCTCACCTTATCTTCTTCCTTTAAAATTTCTGTTATGCACGAATCGTTTCTGCCTTTCTCTCTGGGTTTTTGGGCTACAAGGGAAATTCCCAGGTGAAAGTATGTTTGGTCTTCTGCCTCAGGAAAGACTCTGATGTGGATCTTTGAAGAGGGAGGAACTTAAAATATTAAAGAAGCCAGCAGGTGCCAATAGAGTTGAGCCAGTGATCCCAAAGGGGAGTTTGTTTACATCATAAATACTAATAAGACTGGTAATTGTGAGACAAGCGTCTTTAGTATGTTGAGTGTTCTGATGGGCTCCAGAGGGATTTCAAATTGGGTAAGTCAAGTAAACATGGGAAAGCAGCATGGAGGGAAATGTGCTAAAACCACATTTGTCTCCATCCCCGAGAAGTGTGAGAAGTGTTCGGCTTGAGCCTCATCTCCATTTAACCCTAAACTTCCAGGCTTCTGCAAGCCTTATATATTGAAACCCAAACTGAGAACTGACTAGAAGCTTGGAGAGGCATCAAAGAAAAACGTCTGCTTTTATTTCTCAGATGCTCAGTAGCCTATATTATCCCAGAAGCTCTCTCTCTCCTTTTTTGTTTTTTAAACAAAGATTTATTTATTTTATAAGTATGAATGTTTTGCCTGCACATGTCTATGAATAACCACATGTGCTCCTGGTTCCTTCCAAGGTCAGAAAAGGGTGTTGAGTCTCCTGGAACTGGGGTTATAGATGGTTGTTAACCACTGTTTGGGTGCTAGGAATTGAATCTGGGTCATCTACAAGATCAACACAGAACCACCTCTCCAGGCTCATGCTATCCATTCTTCAAGATTTAGTTAAAATGCCAGATGGTCCATGAAGCACATGCCGTGTCACAGTTATTCAATTATTTCATTAAGGTAATTGTAATTAATATTACAATTATATGTGCTACAGAAAAATACAATTTCATACTAGTTTTGATACTCTAATGGACTTAAATTTTAGCAGCTACCGCAGCAACAGCTACCTTTTACTAGACACTTTCCAGGTTTTGTGTCTAGCCTTCCAAAAGTGGTGGTTAATACTCACCTTCATGTGCTCTCAGCTGGTCCGTGAGGAAATGAAGTCTCTCCCAGCCAGTATACAGAAAGACAGCAGCGACTTGAACTGTTTTCCCATCAGCAAGTGGAGTTTGGTCAGAATAACTAATTACGTGTTCTGCCTTATTTTTTAAAAAACTCATTTTTTTTTGCATATGTGATGTGCGCATACGTGTTGGCACATGTGTGAATGCGTGTTGAAGCTAGATGTTGATATTAGGTCTTTTCTGCAATGACTCTGGGCTTCATTTTCTGAAGGAAGGTCTCTCACTGGACCCAGAGTTTGCCAATCTGGTTAGTCTAACTGACCTCTTTCAATGGAGATCCCTTCTGCTTCCCAAGGCTGGGATTACAGGTAGGCTTGTAGTCCCACAGGGCTTTTATTTGGTTGCTGGAGATCCTTTTCCCATGCTTGCTTTATCCACTAAGTCAGCATCCAGACAAAGAAAGAAGAAAACAAATGAGTGAACAAAAACTATGAGTGGACAACGAGTTGCTGACTCCTGGAGATCAGGCTGGGATTATTGCTACAAGCCCGCAGAATGTGGATCCCTATTCCTTGAACATAGAGACAAATGTCGTTCAGATGCTCCTATAAAAAACAGTAAAGCTACTTCACTCCTGACAGTGACAGCCATACTCCAGACACTGCTGTGCAGGAGACAGGCTGTCTCTTTCCAGTGATTTCCTGTGAAAGTAAAAGGTAATAATCTCTGGGATTTTCATGCTTGTTTTATCTACTAAGGACCAAGGCAATTAGTACCCAGACATTTGTAAGGCATAACACCGATTTCGGGTGAGTGGATATAACGGCAAGAAGGGGGTGTTTATCACAGCCAAGCACTGAACTAGGGTTTTGTTTGTGTGTTTGTTTTTGGTAGGGATCTTCTAACCCATATTAAAGCCTCATGTGGCAGGCATTGTCTTCTTCCTACTTGTTAAAATTGAAAGATTTGGCTGAAGTCACCCAGCTGAGTGACCTGAGTAGTAGCAGGGTTTAGATTTGAAGTCTAGTTTAACTCCATCCGCACCCTCCATGATTTTGCTATATTTTGATAAATCCAATTGATTTTTCCTCTATCCTTCTCCTTTCTTCCCTTAAAAAAAAACAAAACAAAAAAACAAACAAACAAACAAACAAACAAAAAAAACCAAAAAAACCACCAAAAAAATCTATTCACTTGGTGCTTGTTTGGTCCTAAGCACAAGGCAGGTAGAAAATGCCGAGATAGTAAAGTGAGATGTACTTGTTTTCCTAACCAAGTATTTGAGAGCCAGAAATGAAATTAGGAAGTAACACAATGTAGCATTAGATACTCAGATGGAATATATAGGCTGTAAGAAACAACTAAGAATTCAGGCTTCTGGGCTTGTGGCGCTTTTAAGTACAGGTGAACTCTCACAGCAACCCATTGGGCTGTATTTGGATATAGATGCTGAGTTTCAAAGAAGACAGGGGATCTGCTAAGGGCACACAGATGAGAAGCCTGGGTCATCTACTCAACCCTCATGCATAAAACCCAAGGTTTGTGCTTGCCTTTCCAAACTAAATCACCCTGGTCTAACTAAAAGACATTAAAACGGAGAGGCTGATCTAAGTCAGGCAATATTTTTACTAAGTAAGATGGGATCTATTTATCTATTTAATTTATTTTGTAGCCAAGCTATCATCTAACCACACACTTCAGGAAACAAAGTCCTTAGCTCCCATGCGCAAGTAAGTCTCCCTGAGCCTTTACAGAGGCCCTTTCTGGAGCATGGTGTTACAAGAAGGCACTCAGACCTCATCTGTTCTCTTTGATGAAAGTTGGAAGCCGGTAGGTCATGCTGATTCCCTGAAGCCTTCCCCATTCTCCCTTAAAAGCAGAAAATGAATTATGGTAGCCTGCAGCGGTTTCCTCAGGAGATGAGCTGTCGCTCTGCTTCAGTAATGCCACATGTACTCTCGAAGAGAAGATTAAGGAGGTTTTGAAGCAACATGTGGTGATACACTGTGTCTTTAATAAAGTTTGCTGGGAAATCAGAAGACAGTCAAACAACTGTTTTGGAAGCCAGGGAGTGGTGACCCATGCCTTTAATCCCCCCACTCAGGAGTCAGAGGTCCCCTGGATCTCTCTGAGTTCAATGCCAAATGGCTAGGTGGTGGTGGCTCACACCCTTGATCCTTTCGCTAGGAAAGTTGAACCAGGAAGTGAGAGCTAGTGGAGAAAGAAGAGGTCCTTCATCTCATTAACTTTGGGCTGAGGAGTCAGAGACATTCATTCTGAGGATTCGTGAGGAGTGGCTAGGTGAGAAGTGGCTGTGGCTTGTTCCTCTGTCTCTCTGATCGTTAGGCTATTCCCCCAATATCTGGCTCTGTTTATTATTATTATTATTATTATTATTATTATTAATACCAAGTAGAATTCATGCAATAGTGACATTCTTTTTAAAAGGCAAGCGGAAAGCTTCACCTTTCTGGCAATTCTACTTCAGGGGATCAGAGTAACTTTTGAAGCATCATTGCAACATCCGCGGGTAATGGAGGTGACCGCTAACTTTACGCTCCAGGACTGAGACTACCTCTCAGCTGTAGTAGAGGGGAAGCAAATGTCTTCTTAGAGTACTGAGCTTAAGGATGTCACAGAACCTGCTAGGTCTCTGAAGGTCAACATTGCAAGGATCAGCCTAGCTCTTCCCTCTGTTTCTGATACAGTCAAATCCATCCTTGACTGGACACTACACAGTGTTCTTCAGTCTCAGGGGTAACCTCTGGACATATCATGTACCCTAGTGGTACTTTGAACTTAACTGGGTTTGGATTACATTTTTTCACAGTATTCCTATGAACAACATTTGAACACAAGGGAAATAATTCCATGTGTCCTTGACTATACATGAATGTTCTTAACATTTGCCCAGAGTCAGAATTTTATCTTTCAACATATGAAAAATGGGGTTAACAGAAGAGCATTCAATTAGTGGGTGCTTTTGAAACAATCTTTTAAAAATTTTGCTTAACACCAAAGAATTAAGATCCCCACTTGACACAGAATAATCATCTGGATATAAAATTGAAAATGAGAGTGTGGTTTTCATCCTTCCCCTAACTCACTGTCCCTCCCCTGACTCTACCCACTCACAGTCCCTTCCCTAACTCTACCCACTTACAGTCCCTCCCCTGACTCTACCCACTCACTGTCCCTTCCCTGACTCTACCCACTCACAGTCCCTCCCCTAACTCTACCCACTCACAGTCCCTCCCCTAACTCTACCCACTCACAGTCCCTCCCCTAACTCTACCCACTCACTGTCCCTTCCCTGACTCTACCCACTCACAGTCCCTCCCCTAACTCTACCCACTCACAGTCCCTCCCCTAACTCTACCCACTCACAGTCCCTCCCCTAACTCTACCCACTCACAGTCCCTCCCCTAACTCTACCCACTCACAGTCCCTTCCCTAACTCTACCCACTCACAGTCCCTCCCCTGACTCTACCCACTCACTGTCCCTCCCCTGACTCCATCAAAGAGTGGTTCTTCCTCTTTATCCACAGATAACTTTCTTGTTACAGTGTTGGGCCACTGAGGCAGATCCTTCATACATATTGTTGAAGTAGATGCCATTTAAAACATTCTTGTTCTATCTATTTAGGGGTATATGTGGGGGGATCCTAGGATGACCTGTGAGAGTCAGATCTCTCTTTCTATCATGTGGAACCAGGGATTGAACTATTGTTATTAGACTTGGTGACAAACACTTTTACCCACTGAGATGTCTTGCCAGGTTGTAGATGGGATTTTTATCTAGCTAAGCATCTTCATAATCGGAGAAATATGCTGTTATTTATTCTTTTTTCAATACTTTTTATGAGTGTTTAGATAAGCCAGAAATTTTAAAGAAAGTCTTTATTTTCCATGTAGGAAAATGACCCTGAAGAAGACATCCAAAGCTTTTGCATATGTATGATAAAATCGAATGCAAAAATGTTGACCAAGGCCTTTATTGTCCTTGCCTGATATAAAATCAGGAAGATGAAAGATCCCACAGGTAAAACTGCTTTACAGGTTAGAGAGGACCCTATACATGTGTTTAGCTTGCTTATGTAACATTTTTCTTAAATTTATAGTTACTTCTAGCATTATAAAATTGGGGGATCAGCTAGGAAAAATCATAAGAGAACTCTTCTCTTTACGGTCCCATGATGCACAGATATTTCTAAAGTAACACCAAAATAATGATCTAACAAGAAAAAATGGTAAATTCTACTTCAGCAAAATTATCCATATTCACTACTTCTAATCCACATTGTATACAGCATTCCTTTCTTGTGCTGGGGGTTAATCCTAGGGGCTGGCATGTGGTAGGCAGCAGTTTACCACTGATCATAATCCCTAGGTAAAACACATTTTTGAAAATATTGCTTAAACAATCAAAAAGACAAAAGTCATGGATTGGGGGAAAATCCATGTATTTAACAAAAGATATTTTTATATAGATTGTGTTAAGAACTGTCGAAACAATAATACAGACTGGCGAGACAGCTCAGCAAAGTGTTTGCTGGGTAAACATGAGGACTTGGATTTAGATTTTTATTAGACATGTAAACGTGGGTCAGGTAGCACATGGCTGTAACCTCGTCACCAGGGAGCTGGAGACAACAGGATGTTAGGATTTTCTGGACGAAATTTTAGCTAATTCAGTGATCTCCAGGTTGAATGAGAGACCCTGTTACAAAAAAATAAAGTGGGAAATGATATAGGGGTACACTTCCCTGATGTAGCCTTTTGGCCCCTGTGGGAACATGTGCACAAGTGCATGTACACACATGTGCATACACACAGACCACACAATACTCAGCAATGAAAGTGAACAACTCAATAAAAAAGAACAGAAGATCTAAGCAAACACTTAACTCAAGAATATATACACATGATACATAAATGCATAGAGACATACAATAGAATTGGTCACAAGGGAATGTACATTAAAACACAATTGAAGAATCCCTATTTCAAATGGCTGAAATTTCTAACATTGCCCATTCCAAATGTTGCCAAGTATGTAGAACAAACTGACCATGTACATGTTGGTGCTCAGAAGGCAAAATGGCACATTGTGTCAGTTTCCCAAAGACTTATATACAGCTATTGAATGATGCAACCACTGCATTCATGGGTATTTATTCAAGAGGGACTAAGCACATATCCAAAGATATTGCAGTTATATTTTATAGCAACCACTTTAGCAGTCCCAAACTAGATACAAAACTAAGGTCCAGTACCAGACAATCAGATAGACTGTAGTGTATGTATACAAGAGAATAACCCTTGGCCAAAAGGAAGGAATCCACGACATGAGTGAGCTAAGAGATGAGTTATGGAGGAACAGTGAGGAAAGCCTTGAGAGGGATGGACGTGTTCATTACCTTGTTCTTGGTGCCGGCTAGTTTAAAGATAGGGACTCTACCCACGTAAGATATGTGTAATTTATTGAATGACATTTATATCTCAATAAAGCTGTTGAAATATATCACATCCAATATGTGGGGAATGTCATTTTTGTTGTTGTTGTTGTTAAAAAATAAACAGATATATATTCATTTTCTTACACGTCAGTAGCAAATTGGATCCGGGGAGCCACTGGGCTGTTTAGTCAAGACAGCTCCCTTTCTGTTAACTGTTGTCTTTGTTAGTGAAGGCTACCTGCTTGACCCTCACCAGCACTTGGCTTGCTAGGCAAACTTCCTGCAGATGTTTCAGTCTTCAAGTATTCTCCTTGCTTCCTAGAGTCAGTTATCGTTAGGTAACTTTTCTCAGCTTAAATCTGGTATCAGTGATCACCAAAGAAAGGCAACTTGGAAACTTTATGGGGAAAATATTTCTTTTGGCTTCCACAAAGCAATCTGAGAGAGTTGCTCCCCTGGCCCGCTTGGGAAGCCAATTTCAACTCTTCATTTCAGAGTCAGCAAAGTCAAAGGAATGCTTTATAAAAGAAGAAAAATGACGAAGCTTATAGAATTTGCCATGGCTGAAGATCATAGGGCTCAAAATTTTAGAGGTTCACTCCCTGCATGGTACTTGGTTCTGAGAGGAAGTTTCCTTTACGCTAGGAACTCCATCTGGCAGGATTCTGAACCATAGCCCACTGTTACTGATTTTAGAATACTTTTTGTTTTATTATTTTAAATCAGAGCCTTTGAAAATTCTCCTTGAATTCCTTAGAGATCAGCTTTGGTGACTTGGAAGACAATTCTAATAATTCCCCTAGCTACCTTGGCCTAACTCTTGAATCTTTACCTTCTATTTTGCTATAGCTGCCTAAGAAGACACAGAGGCTCAACCTGGGGAGAGTCATTGTATCTTCTCAGGATGTCACAGACCATTCTTTGAGGATGAAAAATTGGTTTTTACCACAGACTCAAACTCAGTGACTCAAATTTCTTGGGTAGTCGTCACCTCTGTGTGGCTGTGGTGACATTTCCTGTCATAGATAAGAAGAGTAGGTTAAGTCTCACTCATCATCTTAGAGGGCAGTTCACGTCAACTGTCTGTGCCCTTGGGTAGAGCATTGTGACAGAAGTGGCATTATGTGACAGGGAAGAGCTTCCCACTTTGTAGTGGGAAATAGCCAAAGATGAAAGACCTTCAAGGAGCCTCCTCCTAGTAATCTACTTCCTCCAGTATAAGCCTAGCTCCCAAAGTTTCTGGAACCTCCTAAAGCAGGATCAAGTATTTGAACTTAGAGACAATGGGAAACATTGGTTAGGCAAACCATGAGAGTCTCCCACAACAATGTAGAAGAATTCTTTAATCTCTTCTCAAGGGACCCAGATTTTAATTCACTCTTGGTTTCTCCTGCAGTTTTGACTTTTGTAGTCTTGTGGTACCTGCCCGCAAGTTCCTGTAACCTAGCTTTATTCTCCCTCCCTCCCTCCCTCCCTCCCTCCCTCCCTCCCTCCCTCCCTCCCTCCCTCCCTCCTCCCTCCCTCCTTCCCTCCCTAATGTAGGGGATAGAACCCAGAGCCTCACTCAGTTACTAGGCAAGCACTTTTCCAAGCTACAACCCTAACCTGTATTTTTCTTTGTAAGAGCTGGTTTGACAATGTAGGGTACAGAAAAAGTTCCCTCCATTTTAAGCACTAAAGCTCTGAGGTAACTTCAGTATTCTCCAGGCAGACAGAACCACCTAAATCTGCTTTCTTTAATGGCATGCTTTCACCTGAGACGAGAACACCTTTCATTTTCTGTTTGTAACAATATGTGTAAGTGCTATTTTCTATCGAAATTTGTGATATTTCTACAAATTCCCAAATGGAAATGGAAATAAATAATTGAGCCCAACTTTTTTCTAGACACATCACATTTAGAGAAAGACTATTCTCATTATTGTTGTTAAGAAAAGTTCTTTTAGAACCCTGGAGGTGGATGTCAGTTGGAAATATGAGTGAACCCTCCATTCATGGTGGGACAAAGAGTGATTTAACTGAAGTTTCAGAAGTCATGAGATTTACACACAGCATCAGATATGGTGAATTTAAATGCATATTAATAATAGCTGAGCCACATTTTCCAACAAAGCTGCCAAGTGATGGTGCCTGAAACAATCTCCCTCTTTCCCTCCCTCCCTCTTTTTTCTACTTCTCTTCTTCCCTCCCCCTCTCTCTCCCTCTCATTTTCTCTTCATTTTGGCTAGTTTTAGTAAAATCAAACCTGACTTACTTTTTAATGTCTCCCAACATGCAAACAAAATCTTTGCTTTAGAATTTGATTTTGGATTAAGACGGGTCCAAGCCTTTTGAAGCAGGATCAGTTTATTTCTGGTGCTAACCCAGCCTTAACACTGGGGGGAAGAACTCGGCCCTACTCAACTGGATACAACAGACCTAACTGACTCACTCTAGGATTAATTGTCCTCCCAGGGGAATGGATGGGGGGGGGGGATGAGGTGTGGCAGGAGGTGAGGGAGGACTAGGAAGAGAGGAGAGAGAGGGAGCACTGATGGGTATGGTAAAAAAAATTTTTTAAATTAAAAAGGAAGATTAAAAAAAATAGAGGGGCTCCCAATCCAAATCCTTCATGACGACCAGGTGTCCTTGAAAAAGAGAAGATACAACCGTAAAGCTGTCTTCTGAAAATGCCAAGAGATGGTGACTGCACACCTCAGAGCAATGCATCTGTAAGCCAAGGAACATCAACATTTCTGGAAAGACCTAGGGAAAGTGAGGAAGCATGTTATCAGAGACAGAGAGACAGATGGAGGCTTTGCAAATAGCCTAATTTGAAATGTGTAATTTGCAGACTTGTTAGGGATTTTTGTTGCTTAAATATTTAAACCACCCTGATGTGGTTTCTTGTTGGCCTTAAGAAATCTCTATATAGATTATGTTGGATAGCTAAGAAGTATTCAACACAGGTAATTCTGCTGCTTGTCCAAAAGTTCTGTGACTATCTTAACAAGACAGATTTTGCTCTGTAGACCAAACGTGGACTTAAACGACACCACTAACACCTAGACTGCCACTTTACGTATTATGCCATTGATACTCACATCTCTGGCATTTTCCCCCACAAGATTATAAAACAGCCAACTTGAAGCATAAGTAAGGGGAGCTGTCTGTGGTCATGCAGCTGTAATGTCATTTGTAGGCTTATGTCGTTCTTCCACACTGCTCCTCAGTATCTGAAGACGTCTTCCAAAATGCTTGAGCAATCCACATATCTCTGAACTAATTGTTCCATGCCCCAAGGCCACCAATTTGCAGAACAGCTCTCTTGGACAATTTAGTTCTGCTATTTTTGTTTAAAATTTTCCTGTCATTACCTATGGCCACACCTTGTCTATATTATGCTGAACTCTTCGCCTGCTTAACTTATATCACTTCCCAGGGAGAGGTTGGGACTTTTCTTTTTTCATCTTGTAGGAAGTTGAAGAAACTTCTTAGTAAATAATCAGTAATAAGGCAGCGCAATAATCCCTACAAATTATGACTCTCCCCAACCCCCAGGCACTGAAGACAAAAAAGATGCTCAGTTGTGCAATTTTCCACTCTTCTAATAATAGTGCGGGTCAAGTTAGTCCTGGCTCAATGTTATAATCCAAACAATATTTCACTCCATGTGGAGTGAGACTTAGAAATCACCCAGGCCACTGTATTTGGAGACAACTCATGGTAACTCTGACTGTTCTGACCTTTTCAACATTTGTTTTCCTGTGCTTCATGGTATTACCATGGACATAGAGTAATTGTAGCAGCTTTCTGGGACAGGTCTGCCAATGACCACCTTGTTTGACACCTACTGTCTAATGCAAGTAGAGTAGAACCAAGCATGAAGTGTCCATCTCCTCCATTCAAGCGGGAATTGGCTTTACTTCGCTGCCCAGTCAAACCAACGTGACTTGTCTCGTGTGGAAGGAGTTATTTTCAAACTCTGTAAACTTTTTCTTGCTGTTCTTTGGTTTACTGAGTGAGACACCGAGGAGATACAATGATGCATTGTTCCAATGACCAATTTTGATTAAACTTGACTTTTTGATTCTGAATTATTACTATAATAGTTAATATAAGCACTGAAGTATTTCTAGACTGTGTTTTGTAGACTTCATGGCTCCTTTTAAAAACTGAAACTTTATGTGTATGAGTGTTTTGTCTGTATGTATATGTGCACCATGTACATTTCTAGTGTCCATGGAAACCAGAAGAGAACACTTATATTCTCTGATGCTGGAGTTATGGGTGTTTATGAGCTGTCATATGAGTGTTGTGAACCAATTTGGGGTCCTCTGCAAAAACAGCAAGCACTCAACCATCTCAGCAATGCCATTTATGTTCTCCCCTTTAAAAATATTCTGTGAACTGAATTTTTGATTTTGTTCTTTAAGTATTTTTCCACATAAATTCAATTATATCTGTTCCTTTCTGAGTATGTTCCATTTCATCACAGTTTGTATGGAGCTGTTTAATTGCTAAATGTTTTCAAGGTAAAATTATAAAACTTTGGCTTATCATGCCAAATCTCCCACAATTCTATTTCTTCTTATTTGCTCATCCATGTGTCTACCCACCCACATACCTATCCATCTCATCCAACCACTAATTCAATAAAAATATATCCAATATCCAGCTGGTGCCAGGTACTATGTACTTGGTGCTGAGGATCTACCCTGATAGGCTAAGTCTCTCTCCTCACAGAATGTGCTGATTGGTCACTGGGGATGAGTTAGATACCAAAGCTGGTCATCTAGATCAACATGCTCTATGAATGAATATTGCAGGGCCATAGAACCCTGGACACTCTGAAGACAAAGTAGCTTGTGAGTTAAGATCTGATCTAGGAAGAAAAAGTACCTAAGTGAAAGGTTTCTTGGTGAGTGAGATAACAGGAATGAAAGCCTGGGGAGATAGCAGGCATTCCAAAATAGAAAAAAGGTAAAATAGCCAGAGGGTAGAGTGATGTCGGGAAGGGGCCAGGAAAGTGTGGGTTAGAGGAAGAAACTAGAGCATGATCTCCTGTGCCCTAGCGCATTAGCACTGTCAGTGAAATACCATAGAAGTTTAAAAGAGGAAAGAAACTCAGAGGATTTACATTTTAATAAATATTACTCTTTTTTTTTTGATGATCATGCCAAGCAAGTTTAGTGAGGAGTACAGCATCGTATACATTATTTGTAGGTAGATAAAGGCCAGCAGAGAGCTAAATCAGACCGTGTGGCAAAGAGAACCCAGAATACCTCCAACACGGGTGCTTTAGATCTGATGACCACAGTCCTCAAGGGGAGAAAGTTGGCTTTTCAGGAACCAAAACTGTAACTTCTTCAAGGTCCAGGATCTAACCCTAGACTGCATCTGACCAAGTCTGCTCCTTGACAAGAACACGGAACTAGTGTTCCCTTTGTTCTTACATGAGGGCCTCTGAGAAAGCCTTAATGGGTCTGGATCCCCCCAAACTGGAGCAGTAGGTAAAAAGCTTACATCTGATCCACAAGCAGAAGACAAAGAGAAGGAGAGAAACTGGACATATCAAGTGTTTCTGAAACCTCAAAGCTAAGCCCCAACATGAACACGTCAAGGCTACACCTCCAAATACTTTCCAAATATTTCTAGTAACTGAAGGCCAAGCATTTAAACATATGAGCCTATGGGGGTCCGTCTCATCCAGACCACCATGGTTTCTAGCTTCCTGTTCACTACACCTACTGGATCACACGTAAGTACACAAACCATGTGATATTTGTCTATCTAGGTCTGAGTTACCTCACGTAAAATAATTAAATATTATTCTTAAGTGCAGTGGGCAGAAGAGCGAAAGAATTTTATAAGAGATGATGGTACACAAGCCAATACCACAGAGAAGAGACACTAGATGTGGATAGATTAGAGTGATTTAGATGCAGTCTGGTCCCCAATATGACACAGAATTTATTTCAACACTCATTCCCCTGCTAGGCAAGTTTATACCATATTCATGGTTTGAAATTCTTCCAATGTTGATGTAATTTCTACACGAAATCTTCTTTGACCCTGAGCCCCAAGAACCTGTCTGAACCCTTCCAAGGTGGTTTTGCCCAGAGAACTAATTTACCATGTCAGTCTCTGTTTTCCAGTGCACTTATCTTCACTGGTGAATGATAGGAACAACGGAGTACTTCCTGTTTTATCTGTGAAACTCAGTGTGCCTTTAGAATTTGTCCTGTCAATCAACTGGGATCTTGCCTTGGTTCTGAAAATTCTCTGGTTGCCCACTCCCAGCCCAACTCACATTATAAAACCATTTAGCCAACCTAGGGACTTATTTCATTCATTTACTCAATAATTTAATGATAAATTATGCTTTTATTCATTTACTCAATATATTTATTCAAAGTCTTCCGTCTCATAGGCTTGATACTTTGATTTTTTTCCTGGCTTTTTTATATTATTGTGGATATCATGTTTTCCAACAGAAATTAAGGGGACTAGATATCCCCCCTCCCAATATAAACACTTGGCACTCAAATGGGCCATCTCAAGGCACAAGAAGTAACTGAGGTATAGAATAATTCCTTTGGCTCTGTAGGTGGAATGCTTTGATAGTTGGCCTTGCACAAAAGACTCGAATTTGGGTATTTGAGTGTCGATCAAGTTAATTCTGTCCTGGGTTTTTTTTTTTTTTTTTTTTTTTTTTAAAAAAAAAAAAAAAACACAAACAAAAACCAAAACAGTTCCTACTGTTTATGCAGTAGAAGCAGAACTAAACAGTACCAGACCCTCCAAAGGCAGAACTCAGAAGAAGGAGAGACACAATGAAGAGCTCTTAATGTAAAGAAATATTTTGGCTTAGCTCTGCTGTCTCCCTAGCTCTCAGCCTACCATCCCCCCCGGACCTCTGTTGGAATGGGTGCAGGACTAACCTTGGTTGGCAGGAAAGCTTTTGAGTTCCAGGATTGTCTCAACTGTGCTTGCTGTAAGTGATTTTTATGCTAAAATTGCATTCAAGTCCTTTTTTTGGCAAATGCATGGCTATATAAGATTAAAAATAATTTGGAGGGCAGGATTTCTACCAGGAATTGATCAAACAATGTGCTGTCGTGAGCTGGTTCAAAATTCCTAATGCATCTGCTTTTTCCAGCCCCCGCTTTATAAAGCGACAATCCCCCGTTTGTCTGACGGCCGTCTGCTTGTGTGCTGGAAGAACCACACCCCTTTATTTCTGGCTCTGAGGGCTTCTTTCCAAGTCTTTTTGGAGGAAAAATCTCTCAAATAAGAAGTCACAGAAGCTTTAAATAATACGGTTGTTGCAAGCATCCTTGTCGAACATTTAGCAAGCCATCCGTTTGTTGCCTTTCCTGATCAAGGCAGATGTAAAACAGCCTCCTCCTATGTCCTGCCAGAGCGGCCATCTTGAGCTCAGACACTTTTTCGAGTTTCTCTTGAAACTCTCCAATTGAATGCATATGGTTCCCAGCAGAAACCGGATGTCTTGTTTGTTTGTTTAATTATTTTTATTTGAAGTTGCATCATCAGCCAGTGGGTCGGTTTTTTTTAGGCTCATCTGGATGCTGTATGTTCTATGATCCTAGACATTTTTTTTTTTTTCCCACGTGTCTGTGCCTAGTTTAAAGTTTGGTATTTCTTTATTTTGTTCATTTTTGTTACTGGATTTTTTTAAAAATATTATTAGGTCACTTTAATTTGCAAGTAACAAAATCTTAAGCAGAATTTACTCATAGAAAAGTGGGATTCATTAGCTTTCATAAATTGAAAAGCAGAGGTGAGCACAACTGTACTCAGGGCTCAAAGGGATTATAGTTTCTTTTCTTGACCTCATTTCTTGATGTTGGGAGTTTGGTCTCATACGTCACAGGCTATAGCAATAATATTTCCCCTCAATTTCAGGTCCTCCAGAACAAAAATTATCTGAGTTTCCCAAGGTATTCACCAAGAACTTGAACATGATCTTCACTGGTTGGGTTATTTCCATATTACCTGTTTTAGAAGTAATCACTGTGTCTGGCACCTGGAAGCTAGGGCAAGGAGTCCTAAATACAACATACGGGAAGACACAAACATTTCAGTTGTCTTTTGTTACAAAATCAATGGGGTAATTATAATAGTTTCTTCTTCATTCACCCTATTGAAGATCAGGCTTGGGCTGAAGGGAGTTCTGACTTGTAAAGGCACTTAAAATACACTTATGAACACAGATTACAGACATGTGTGTGGTATGTGTACGCTCATTGGTGTTATTTTTTTCTATTTAGATATATGATACTTGTTCTCACTTTTTCAATATTTTATTTTATGTGTAAGAGTGCCTGCATGTATGTCTTGCACCAGGTACATACCTTGTACCTGCAGAGGCCAAAGAAGGGCACTGGATTCCCTGGAGTTATAGGTAGTTGTGAATCACCATATGGGATACTGGAAATCGAACCTGGCAGCCGGTGCTCTTCTTAACTTCTGAGCTCTCTCTCTCCAGCCTCTCTGTTAAGTTTTATTCTTCACCTTCATCTTTGTTTTTTCTTATTACTTTATGCCATATAAAACCCAGCAAATAAATAAGAAGCTAGATGCCTATCATGCTTTCTCAGGAACTCAATGAGCCTATTAAAAAAAAAATGTTCAGCTCCAGAATACTGTTCCCCGGGCATCCGCTGATGTGGAGATGCAGCAGAGAAGGCAACGGTACCAGAGCTACTATGCTGACCTTTCTGAGGGTTCCCAGGAAGACTCCTGAGTGTACAGCAGTGTAATCCAGAGGCAAATTATGATGAGAGTATGTGTGCTGATGAGGAGTTAGTGGGAAAGAACAGGGGAAGGCCTGACAGTAAATGCTGCTTTTCAAATAGCAAGATGTTCAGAACAATTTTAAGGCCAGTATTGTGTTATACTCTGCTGGTTTTCACTCTCCAGATGTGATGATATTGAGGGGGTAACACTCTTTGGTACTAGAGCCTAGAAAATAAGGAGAAAGCAACGAACAACCTCAAACAATCCAGGAAAGGCAGTTCAAGACCGACAGGAGTAGCACAGGTGACATCAGTGTAATGCAGGTCCTCTCTAGGAATGTGGGTTGACACATTCTTCAGAAACTACTTTCTTTATTAGTTGGGTAAATATCTTAAAATGTTTTATCTGTTTCACGATTTTAAATTAAAAACAAAGACAGTATCTGCCCCAATCTTAGGTCAGAAGGGATTCTCTTCAAGGAAGGAGTGTTATCAGATATATATATATATCTGCCTTCAGTGTAGAGCAGGGTCTCTTGGGCATGCTACTGAGTAGCAGGATAAATTATGGCTATTTAGCAAAGTCAAACAGTCTCAGCTCGAAAGAGAAGCTTGAGCTTTGGAGAGACTCTGGGAGGAAAACATTCACAGAGTAGGCAAGAATTCTCTGCAGCCTGTTTAAATTCAGTGAAGTAATTTAGTCTAGAAAAACTCTAGATGCTTTCAAATAAAAGCAATAAAGAAAGAAAGGAGCAAAAAAGAGAGAAGGAATAACTGAATTTGAAGGAAGGGAGAGGGAGAGAGAGAGAGAGAGAGAGAGAGAGAGAGAGAGAGAGAGAGAGAGAGAGAGAGAGAGAGGAAATAAGTAGGGGTGATATAAAGACTCTCCATTTTCTGGTTTCCAGCTGTGTGATTAGTGACTCAGAGCTGGGCTCTGGGGTTGAGTGATTCAATCTGGAATTGTGCCCTGCCCAGCGATGGCAACCCAGCCTCAGCACACACTGAAGGCAGTCAATGTTAGCTCAAGCAACTAGCCCCATGTCTGTCAAAATTTAAGCTAAGTATGGCATATGGGATTAGAGAGGGATCACAGAACCTCAGACATTTCCAAGAAAAATGAATAATATAAGGTTAGGCACTAGATGGTCTGTATCTCATTAATCCCCCCCTTCCACAATGGTGGGCGGGTGGCTTGGACTTTGGGCTGCAGATGGGAAGCACACTTTTCTGGGGTTTTGTTCTATTCTCCAGGCTCCTCTTAGGCAGCATAAGTATTCATTTTCTGGCATGAGTAGGGATTTAGAGCTCCGGTGTCCAATTTGCTCTTTTGATGGCTTGAACAGCTGGCTGAGCCCTTGAAAAGTTGGAAGGGGCAATAGAAACCTGCTATTCCAATAGATTCTGCGGCACTTAGCTCCCGGGGCTGCTCCTTCAGTTTTGCTTCTTAGTAGAACAGCCAGCTGACTCTTTGCTCAGTTCTCGTGTCTTTGACTGACCTGAGCACGGTGGCCAGATGCAGCTTCTTAAGTCACCATTAAAATTGATGATTTCTGCCTCAGGGACCAGAAAGACTTCCCCACTTTGTGGCCAGTAGAGCCTCCAAATACTTTTATCTTGTTAGATCATGATAGATCCCATTTCTACTATACAAACACTGCCCTCATTCCTATCCCCCAGTCTTTGCCATCTCAATGTCCCCTGGCTTGGAACATTTCCTTTGCATTATTTTCCATGTGCCTGTCCTATCCAGGCATTTCAAGTTCTGAGACTTCTTTATCAGGTTGCTTATCTCATGTAAGTATTCTGAATTCCTTGGGTAATTGGTTGTGTCCTGTTTCTTTCTTTCTGTTTTTCTTTTTTTTTTTTTTAAACACATTTTTAAATATGCCTGTATTGATGAGGCAGCCAATTTCTTCCTCCCTTATGCATCTCAGGGGAATGCACACATTGCAGGTACTTAATAATTATTCATCAGCTAAACTAACACATTGCTAAATGGTATCGAGTGGCCCTCAAAACATTCTTGAAATATGAATAAAACACAAGCTAGAAAATAACATCTTAGCCCATCCTTGCATGTTCCACGTCTGAATTTGGTTTGTTAGTAGGTCATTGTGCCCTCGGTATCACTCACTCTAACCTGTCCTGATAAAAGATCCTGAAACCAGCTTACAGTAACAAGATTTTCCAAATGTCCATCCCTGCTTAGAAGCCAATAGTGACTTTCTCCTGGCAGAACTGTAAGTTACGCATGACTGTAGTACGAGGTTTATGGCCAGGACTTTTGGGCCTAGCCTCAAGGTTTAGACCTGCAGACCCACAGACCCACAGACCCACAGACCCACAGATGCTTACAATAGTTTTAGGCTGATTGGCCTAAGGCCCAGGAAAATACCTTGCTAACTCTTTACCCTTAATCTAATGACTCTTATCCTGTTCAGCCATGCGGCTCAGTAACTTTTCTCAGAGCAGCATAGTTGTCCTCTGCATCTTCTTGCTTGTCAGCCAACTCTGTGGAGGCTCTATGGCATTTCTGCTCTGTTCTTCCTGTTCCCAGAGTTTTCTTAGTCTGGTAGCCCCGCCCACACTCCCTGTCTGCCTTTGACCAATCAGCGCTTTTTATTAAACTCATAGGCGGGACAATTATTTACAGTGTAACATCATAAATCCACTACACGTGACCTGTTTTGTTTCTGTGGTCTTGTGACTCTGCTATCGTCAGTTCCCACCAATTCTATCTGTTTTTGCTTCTTCCTCTCCCTTCCTCATTCCTGCCTCATCTGTGAGGAGAACCCAGAAAATATCTGCTCATGGGACAGCTTTCTCAGTCTTGTGGACTAGGACTAGGGCCTTCTGAAGGCTTATGTTTAAAGGTCATGTCAAAGTGCCTGTTATCAAAGCTTCGTATCAGAGCTTCTCCTCTGGGGTCTGTGACTTGTTGAGATTTAAGAAGATAAATGCACACAAGTAAGCATTGGTGGCATATCGATGACTTCCAGCTTGTGCTGCTTCCTTGGCAACTCTGATCTGATGACTGTTGGTATCTCCATGTTCCTGCTCTGGGGCCTGAGCCTACCCTTCAAGAAAATGCCAGGAAACAAGTGGAAGTTACTGAGCTGAATTAGTGCTTTGATAACTAAGCAACTTCTCCCACCAGCCCCTTCCTGCTGAGCAAGCTGGGGTCCAGAGGATTCTAAGAGATGGAAAAAGTAGATAGAGAATTCTGACTTTCATGGGAGCCACATAGCTCTGTAGCTGGAAGAACCTGGTCCACCATTGAGGACGTTGAAAACCCAGGGCTAGGACAGAGCTAATGACAGCCACTCCAATATACAGCACAAGTTGGGAGCATTCTCAGGCTTAATCTCACTCTTAGATCCCCCTTGTTCTAAAAGGAGCAGAAATGGGATTTCCAGGTGGGCAGATGAAGTTTAGGATGTGGTTTAACCTAGGGGATGCAAAGGATATGGGCAGTAGCCTATGAGCTCCCCTCATACATCACTGGTAGACGTGAGATAGCTCTCACACAGGTGTCTCAGCTATGTGAAGAACTTTAACATTAAAGGAGATGGGAGAGATGAGTTTTCTTTAGATGAGAAAACTGAGGCCTAATAAGGATCTATAAGAATCTTTCTTGTACTTTTTTATTCTTACGTTCATCCATTCCATAAATATTTACTCACTACTCACCATCCTAGGTCCTAATACATTTGTAACACAGTTGGAGTTCCTCACTGTGGTCAGTACTGTTTCCTCCATGAAGTACATTAAGCCAGTGTGTCCACTGTGCATCATCTAGCCATTTCTTGAGCACCCACCAATGGCCTACTAAGTCTGATGCATGTCAATGTAATCATCTAAGTCGCTCCTTGTACCACCTTAAAAGATAAGTGTCATTGTCTCTTTATGATGAGGAAGCAAAGACCCAGAGAGGTCCACGGAAAGCTGGGCTCTCAATGGAAGAGTTAGAACACAGCTGAAAGCTTAGGACGTCCACAGGCCGTGCTCTTCATTATGGGGCACTTGCTTCAGACTTTCTCAAGACTCCCCAGGCCTCCGTGGCCAGCAATCCTTCGGGTGTGCAATCCCAATCTGTCTATTCCTTCTACCTTTGCATCCTCAATTGTCCCTCAGGGCTCATCTTGAACAGCTCTTGCTTCAGGAATGTTTAAAGATGATGAAATCTGGCCACGGAGGTTCAGTTTAGCTGAGTTTTCCGTTTTAAGAACTACAATTCCTTCAAATGTCTTCTGCTGTGTACGGTGACATTTCTGACAAGCCCAGGCCAGACTGGCAAACAGTGCCATTATGAAAACCTTTGCCACTGGCCCATCACAAAGAGAACTCAGTCTTTGCGCTGTTTCCTTTTCTCTCATCTTGCCTGGGGGATAGTTATTTACTATGATCCAGTCCAGCCTGGGAATCAGATATTTTGCCGAGGAGAGTTACATTACACAAATCAGCAGTTTTCAAGGAATTAGAATGGAATACAGTTAACGTGAATACTTTACTAAGCACAAAGCATTTTCCTTGCTGGGTTTGTGAACAGTAGTTATGACATAGTAGGAGCCAAGGCATTAAGGAAATGGATGGAAAACCTGTTCTGCCACTCACCTGCCAGGTGACTTTGGGTTTGCAGCTTTCCACTTTGGAGTATTCTTTGTTGCTCAGTAGAACAAACATGTTGTGTCAGTACATAGAGTGTGATGTCATCCTCCCCCATGTATGGGCCTGCATTTGTCTTCACTAATCAAGTGGGCCATATTTTTCTTTGACCCATGATAGTTGAGGATTCTGCCTCTACTCAATGTTTCAATAACTACCTTCAGTGGATTGGAGTAGGCATATAAAATGCAACCCATTTTCTGTCACTGTACCATGGTCTCAGATTTTGTCAGCTGCCGGGATTGAATTCATGCCCTGTAGAAAGTGGAGTGCTGGAAGGTTTGGGTTTTTAATCAAGAACTGAATGTTTCATCACTTTGTTGAGATTCGCTCCCCTTCTCCAATCCGATGACACAGTAACTGAAGCTATGGCAAAGATCTTATGTGAATCCTGGTGGGGATCCCAAGTGGATGGTGCCAAGGAAGGTCTGGCACACTCAGATTTCTGTCTAACATTTAAGCCCCACCCCCATTAACTTCTTGTTGATGCTTATCTAATAGGAATAGCAAAAGATAATCAAACTCCCCTCCAAGTTCCCTTAGCTGGGCAGTGGTTGGGGTGGTATGAGCCAGAAAGTACAAGACTCCTTGGCACCAAGCACAAGGCTGTAGCAATCTTGTAGATCCATACCTGATTCCACACCTAACAGACTACTTAACTTCTGACACATCCAACTATGTTATTAATATAAAAATGCAAGACCACCTGGAATACTGCTTATTATTCTTACTATTGTAAAATCAGGGCTTAACACAGTGTCTGATGGACAACAGATGCTAATATATATCAATTTGGCTTTGTTTATTCTTGTTTTGTGGTGTTGCTAAGAGTTGAACCCACGCTACTTAAGTTGTGCATCATTTAGCTACACCCCCTCCATCCCTGAATAGTTTCACTTATCAAATGACTACTGGATATGAGTATCTGTCTTTCGAAGGACTGGTCCAATAAATGGGGAAACGGATACAGCAAGATCTATTCACAGAGCTCTGAGGGATGGACAGGTCAGAGTTAGTACTGAGGATCTGGAGCCACTCACCTCTGAAGACACTAGAAACAGCTGGAGTCACATGGTCCAGCAGGAAATGCTGGTTAGTAGTTAGAAGCAATTCCCCCTGCCGCTGCCAACACACACTCAAGACAGGGTTTCCCTGAATGGCTATGGTTGTCCTGGAACTTGCTCTTGAAACTCGGAGGTCTGTCTGTCTCTGCCTCCAAAGTGCTGGGATTAAAGGCATGTACTACCATACCTGACTTTCACTTACATTTTAAAAAATAGTTATTATCACTTTTGTTTGTGTGTTTATTCTGAGACATGACCTCATACTGCTGTACTCCAGTTGTCCTAGTACTTGCTATGCAGCTCAAACTGACCTTGAACTTCTGGGAATCCTCCTGTCTCAACTTCCTGAGTGCTAGAATCATAAAATTATACCATGCCTTAATTCCTTAGCATGAATCAAAACCAAAAAAAAGACATAAATATATCGTAAATTATTATAATTTCTTTATCAGTCTTAATTTCTTAGTGTATCTAATATATAAACAATGCTATTATTTAAATATATGCATAGAAAAACATTACATATGCATGATCATTTATATGTAAATATGTATGAATGGATTAGGTTCCATTCATAACTTTAGTCATGGAACATCTTGGGACATTCCCCTTTGACATATGACTACTAACTAGTAGAAAAAGGAGCTAGGGTAAAAATAACTTTTTACCCCATTTCTTCATTTCTTCAAATTCCCAAGTGATAGAAAAGACATTTTCCCTATAGTTAGTGATACATTCATTCAGCTGTTGCAGGCAGCAGAAGTTACTTTTTTCTCAGCAGTTCCAGCTAGGTTGGGCAACTTTTTGGTCAGTTTTTTTTTCTTTAAAACTTAGTACACATTAACTATACAAAGTAATGGGCTTCGTTATGGCGTACATGATATATCTAATCACATTCACCATCCTGTTACTTTCTCTCGTCCCCTCTATTCCTACTGGCTCTATTCTTCTTCTCCTACCTCTTCATGTTGAGAGAGAGAGAAAGAGACTGAGTTTCCTAAAAATACATTATGAGAGCACGGATGGGGAGGTATTTACAGGAGCATGGACAGTTTACCAGTGGCTACTTCACTAAGGGAAAGTCCCTCCATCCCCCTTCATTGATTGCCTGCTCAAGGAGGGGTGAGGTCTCATGAGTCCAACCTTGCTCTCTAACAGGATGCTGCTTGCCTCCGTCTTGTGCAGGCATTCAGAGCTGCTGTAAGTTCAACAGTCCAATGGTCATGCCATGAAACTCAGGGTTCCACATTATTTTTCTTTCTCTCACTTTCATGTTCTTTCTCTCCCTTCTTCTGGCATGTTCCATGAGCCCTAGAGGGAGTTATACATCTGGGGCTAAGCACTCAACTGAAGGCACAAATCTCCCTTAAAATATACCAATTCAAGATTAATATTTATTGGAATATAAACCAACACTCACAATACAGGTAACAGCTTATATAGGCACCTGAGAGATCGGATTATCCACACGATGGACAATGGATGCGGAGCCAGTCTCTCAAGCAGTCAGGAACAAACAGGGTTCCCCAAGATCCCAGTAGCCCCTCTTTAATGGGCCTGGCCACTCCCCCTTCAGGAGCCTGGGACCCTGGATAAATGTCTTCGGACGTTATCAGCTGACACCTGATCCCACCACACTCAATACTCATTTTTCTTTGTCCTTTGATCAGTTATGTGTCTGCGGTAAATGCCATCCTCTGCAAAAGAAAACTCTGACTATAGCTGAGAGTAATTGATCTATAGGTATAAACATAAATATTTAGAAGGCAGTTTGCTGGGTATAAGAAGTCCATTTAGTAAAACAAAAGGAAAATTTTAAAGTTTCCCACTTTTTGAAGCATCTTCTCAAATGATGAAAATATTCTTATGCAAGCACCTCTATCCTTCCTTCCTTCCTTCCTTCCTTCCTTCCTTCCTTCCTTCCTTCCTTCCTTCCTTCCTTCCTTCCATCCTTCCTTCCTTCTTTCATTTTGTAAGGTCTCACAATATAGCCCTGTCCATCCAGGACTTTTACACAGACCAGGTGGCTTCAAACTCTCAGAGATCTGCTTTTCTCTGTCTTTCTAGTGGCAGGATCAAAGTTATGAACCAGTATGCCCAGATATAAGCACAGTTTTATTTCACTGTGTCTTTAAACAAATAAAGCTCAAACTTATAACACTGTCATCCTGGTATAATTTTAATGAGATGCCAAGACCTAGAAATGACATGTAACTTGCTTAAGGGGTCACAGCTTACAGGGGGAGAGCTTGGATCAGGCTTCAGGTTTACAGTGTCACCCTTCCCTCCTTTCCCCTCCCCTCCCCTCTCCTCTCCAGAAACTTATTTCAGTTATAGACTTTCCAGTCCTTTCTTTTTCAACAGCATCAAGGAAAAGCGGTTTTATCAACCCTGTTGGTTGGTAAGAAACTTCTATCTTCTCCGTATCCTCACACCTTATATCAAATATTTGACTTATTTTGTGGCATGGCATATCTACATGTTTAAAACCTATGGCTTCTATGGAGTCTGGGAGTCTGGCTCTGTGGCTTGTCTTCTCTTTCTTGACGAGAGAGAGAGAGAGAGAGAGAGAGAGAGAGAGAGAGAGAGAGAGAGAGAGAGAGAGAGAGAGAGAGAGAGAGGGAGGGAGGGAGGGGGAGGGGGAGGGGGAGAGAGAGCGCTACTCATATTCACAGGACAAAGAGTCTCCTATTTAACAAGAAGTAGCATTTTAACATGAGTCTAGAATAACTGATGCCCATCCCCCTCTCAACAGAACAGTGTTTTTGAGCTTTCAAGTTCATGGCACGTACATATGTGATGACAGGTTTTCACATGGAAGGAGATGGTTTTCATCAAAAGCTTTGTCTGTTAGCTTGGTATTAGTCAATAGAAAACTGAGCTAATTTTATTGTCCATTTTAGCCTCACAATTTAGGAAAGCAATTTCATAAATAAAAGCATCCATTTTAAAACCTTTTTAAAAACAGATCATTAAAATAATAACTCAAAACATTGGCTGAGTATTTATTATGCCAAAAAACTAAACTGGAATGTCACAACCATTGTATCACTTAATATCTCAGTGACTGCCATGGAACCAGGCATATATTATTATATTCACTTATAGATTTAAAATCCTTGCTGTTGGTAAAGATGAAGCACACCAAGGTCATCTAGCAAGTATCCTTTTGGAAACACCAATGCCTTAATTGCCATTGAATCTGATCCATACTTAAAATAGGCACTATGTGAGCTGAAGGACAAGCTCAGTGGATAAAGGAGCTTGCTGGGTAAATTTGAGGATTAGAATTCAGATCCTCAGAACCCACGTACATACTGGGCAGGCATAGCAACCTGCCTGTAATTTCAGCATTAAGGACCAAGAAACAGCAGATACTTGGAGAAAGCTTGGCTACCCAGACAGCTGGAATATGGTGAGCTTGGGGTTCTATGAGAGACCCTTGTCGTGGGATTATGTTGTTACACTCTAAGTATTTATTCCACCTAATGGTTTAATAAAAACCGATTGGCTGAAGGCAGACAGGAAGTGTGGGTGGGGCTACCAGACTAAGAAAACTCTGGGAACAGGAAGAACAGAGCAAAGATGACACAGAGATGCCAGAGATGCAGAGACAGCTATGCTGCTCTTAGAAAAGGCACTGAGCTGCATGGCTGAACAGGAATCATGGGTTAGTTTAAGAGTAAAGAGTTAGCAAGTTATATGCCTGGGCCATAGGTTAATCAGTGTACAATCAATATGAGTGTCTCTGTGTTTCAGTAGACTATGGGACTGTAGGCCATAAAGTCTGGGCCACGAGACTAGGCTGGAAAGTTGGGGCTATGAGGCAAGACTGGAAATTCTGGGCCAGAAACATCATACAACAGACCCTGTCTCAATAAATAAAGAATAATTGAGAAAGATCCCTAATGTGAACTTTGGGTTTGCATTTGTGCATATGCAGAGCCCCCACCCTAAAACACACACACCAAATACCACATGACCAAGACATCAATGGAATCTAATCACATCTATGACAGTATTTGGAGTTCATTTTTCTGTCATTGTAATTTTTATACCCACCATTGAGGAGTGGTAGCATGCACCTCCTCCCATCCTATAAGTCTTCTTCTTGTTTATACAGCCATGCTAACAAAAGACAGAACCCCGAACTTTATTTTTACATTATAGCACCTTGAAAGCCTACAATAACATATCCTCTGAAATTTGTCAAGAAGAAATCCTGGATTGTTACTTCCTATTTAGACAGTAGATAGAAGAAATTATAGTTTTGGTAATATTGTTCCCTACTCAACCTCATACTCATTCAACAATAGAATTATAATTTAAAACAACTAATCTGTATACCATCTATAGCAATCATGAAAAAGAGCCCTGCACCTCACCTTGACAAAACAGTAGAGCTAGCCCTGATGGTGTGAGTGTAGGTGAGGACCTGGGAACAGGAGAACTGGCCGCTCCTTGTGGTAGGCTGCATTGGATGAGCTAGACTGGGCATTCCTGGAGAGCTTGTCCAGGTATGGATGACAAGGGAAAGCTGGCAGGCTGACCAACCCAGCTATTATCCAGGCCCAGAAGCAGGGGTCTGAGTTGATCCATCTCAGGACCCACCAAATCTATTAACTGCAGCAACATATGAAGGAGTGAATCTATAGATCCAAAACAGCAGGGTCTCCACGACACAGGATAACAACAGGATATCCAAGAGGAGCCCCAGTGAGGGCCCATTATTGGTGGATGGCAGAAACCAAGGCCTAGTCCCAGCCCAACAAATCATGGCAGCGGAAGCTTGTAAGTAAAGATGTATGAACTAAAGGATAAACTGTGTGTTTCAAAGGGCCATACTGCAGCTTCCACGACAAAATCCTTCTCTCTTTCTCTTTTTGTTTTTGGTTTTTCTTTTAAATTTGATTTTGTTTTGGGGAGAGGTTGCAGGGCAGAGGGTGGATGTGAGGGGACATGGAGATGAGTGGGATTAGAATGCAGGATGTAACATCCACAAAGAATCAAAAAAAGGTTTTAAAAACAACAACTACTCTAAGGTTTCTATGCTATACAATTTTACTAAATAGCTATTGAACTAAATTAAAATGTAATTAACATAAATAGAGAGAAGTTATGTCACGCTTAAAGATGATTATTTAGAACTAAATGCTTATACCATTGTCCTATTTTGTTTGTTTGTTTGTTTGTTTGTTTTCATTCCAGAAAGACATTGTGAGACTTTGTCATTAAATAAATTTGGTGGATGTTTGCTTCTGGAAGGTTTTGTATGAGCTTACAAACAAAGAGACTAAAAGTTTGCATTATTAAAAAAATGTATAGGCTGGAAGACAGCTCAGTGGATTAAGTGTTTGCTGTGTATAAGGAAGCCTGAGTTTGGATCCTACTCTCACTAAAAGTCAAGTGCAGCGGCAAAGATCCGTAACCTAGCAAAAGGGTAGGGGCAGGAGAGGAATGTCTTGTAATATTATTGTAAGATGTGTTACATTTGTTCCTGCTGTGGAACATTTGTTTAATGATGCAAAAGTGTATTACATTCTTATATTGCATTTGTTTAACTCTGTGAAGCTGTGTTACGATGCCTGCCTAAAACACCTGATTGGTCTAATAAAGAGCTGATTGACCAACAGGAAGGCAGGAGACAGGATAGGCGGGGCTGGCAGGCAAAGGGAATAAATAGAAGGAGAAAAAGAGAGATGTGGAACAAGGAAAGAAGGAGAGAAGGACATCAGAAGTCAGCCACTCAGCAACACAGCAGACCACAAAGTAAGAAGTTCAAAAAACAGGTATATAGAATAGAGAAAGATAAAAGCCCAGAGGCAAGATATAGACGGAATAATTTAAGATTAAGAAAACTTTGCTATAAACAAGCCAAGATAAGACTGGCTTTATTAGAAAGAAAGAGCCTTCATGTGTGAGTATTTGGGAGCTGTGCCCCCAAAGAGCAAAGAGGGAAGAGTAAAATAACAACCAACTCCATGGGTAAACCCACCTAGATGAACTGCAAACTCTGGGATTGGCCAAGATCCTGTCAAAAAAAAAAAAAAAAAAAAAGGGGGGAGACATGTCAACTCCTGATCTCCATACACAGGCACACATGGGCTGTGGTGGCACACACCTTTAATGCCAGCACTTGAGAGGCAGGTGGATCTCTGTGAGTTCGAGGTCAGCCTAGTTTACAAAGCAAGTTCTAGGACAGCCAAGACTACATACAAAAAACACTTTGTCTCAAAAAACCAAAACAAAACAAAATTATTTTGTGTGTGTGTATGCGTGCGCATGTGCATGCACACGCGTCTGAGTGTATCTATGTGCAAAATGTGAATTCAGGAACCTGCAAAGGCAAGAAAAGACATCATATCCCCTGGATCTGGAGTTGTAGGTGACTATACTTCTAGTTCTAGGAACAAACTCTAGGTTCTCTACAAGAACAATAAGGGCTCTTAACTGCTGAACCATCTCTTCAGCCAAATTTTCCTAACTTCAAATTGTGAGGCTTTACTTTAAGACTTCCTTAGGGGCATAAAAATTGGGAACATTCATTTGTTGTCACACATTACTATCTAAGACAATTGTGCAGTTCAATGCCAAGGACATCCAAGTAGATAATTATAGCCCTTTATCTACTTCTGGTTCATAAGAAAATGTGGTTATAAAACATTGGTTTCAGTCTCCCATAAGTAACTAGACTTGAAGATACTGAACCTTGTGTTAATGCCTATCCTAACTAATCTTGTGCATCTGGTCTGGATACAGTTGGAGGAGAATTTCAACTATCTAAGACTCAGGAAGTCTCTGCTCCAGCTAGGACATCAAATCATGTTTTCAGAGTACAAAGAACACTTGATAAAGTTGGAGAGAAATATTTTTTTTTCAAAAATATGTCACCAGGAAGCTTGGGAGCAATTTAGCAGAACCATCCTACGGAGTATGAATTTAACCTTTGATCTCTGTAATGAAGGTCAGCAAATTTGTTTTTATTCTACATATCTTATCATTTTGCTGTCTGGGTAAATCTATTTCTAAAGAAGAGGCTGTGTTTACAGACTAGTGATACTTTCACCCTCCCAGTTTTAGCCATTTAACTCTCTCATCTCTGAATTAAAGTCCACTGCTCTTCTTAAACTATTTTTTTCTTTTGTGTATGATAGCGAAGAGGCATATAACTTAAAAAAATACAGCATTTTAGGAAGGGAAAATTAGACTATTGTCCAAAAGATAAAACAAAACAGAAACTAATGTTTTAGGTAATTTTTCCTTTTAAAAGACAAATATGCAAAAATATTGTTTATTAAAATATTATTATCACTATATTTTAAACTGTCAATACACATGAAGTCTTTCTGGTGGCCAACAACACTTAAGTCATGGTTAGACCATAAACAAAACAAAAAGCATTGACTTTATTTGTAAATAAAACTTTATTGGTATGCAACCATGTCCATTCTTTCAGGTACTATCCCTGGCTGATAGCTGTTAACTAATTGCAACAGAATGTTTATTCCACAAAGCTCAAAGGTTAGTTCTTTGGCTCTTTACAGGGTCTTAACCAAAGCCAGAGGTTTGGAGAAATTTTGAAAAAAAATCCCTAGTCCTTATGCTGCAAGGGCTCAAGGGGAAGAGAGAGTAGACACTGATTTTAACCCAAATATCCAGAGTCTTATAGTGGCACCAGGGGGATGAAGAGAATATTTATTTGGGAAGCATTGTAGTGATTGTAGTGAGATAAATCACTAAATTTACTCCTTGGGTTCTGTAATGGCCTATCTAATAAAAATATGTTCCAGTGAAGGTGGACTCCAAACTCAAAGCTAGTGTCACCCACTGGGGAATACAGTTCCTTCTCTGCAGCAGATGTGTGACTCAAAGTTCACCAGGAGTACCCTTCAGAGAGACTACTTGTCCTGTAGGGGATTAGCCACTGGCTAGGCAATGGACTAACACTTTAGTTAACAGACATAGTCAAAGCATGAAAGGGAAGAGATGGTTAGGGCAGAGAAAGGGACTCATTGTCTCATTTCCACTTCCAGGTAAGGGCCTGTAGAAGGTATGGGTTTCTATGGACCTGGAGACCCGCCTGCTCTCAGCTAGTACAAACTTGTGACAACTAGTACCTTAAGACATGTGCTCCTAAGTCCTTCCACATAAGCCAACCTGGGGTCTGAGCCTGGGGCCTTGATGAGGGCAGAGTCAGAAATACAACACTTCTAGACCATTGAGAGACCCACCACCCACAGCTACAGATACCAGCAAATCAAAGCCCCTTCCCTCTGGCTGAAGGGAAGATCTGGAAAAAGAGTATTTAAGGTTCTGCCCCCCCCCCCAATAAAATTGGACTTGCTTGTTTCAACTTGTCCCTGGAGACTATGTCATTGCTCTCCGTGTGTCATCTTCCCCCCCTCTTCCAAGAGAAAATAGCAGGACCCTGAGTATAGACGTAACCCTGACTCCTGATCCCAAACCAGGGTCACCCCAACATTTTGGCATTCCACCCCAATAAGGACCTTCTTCTTAAATAATGACTCTGAAGGAGAACTGCCTAGAAAATTTAAACCAAGAGTCAAATGCAGTTGGGATCAGTCTTTGCCAGACATACTAGACTGCCAGCAAGCTGGCCTGTAAAAGTGATCATTGCCAGTGTATTTAATTCAGGCATAGACGCTCATCATCCTGTTACTGCCTGTGAAGACCCCCTAGTTCTGCCCTTCCTTTGTCTTAGGAATCAAGTGTTTGCACCAATGAGGGTATATATCCTCAATCCCCCTCTCCAACTCAAACCTTAGGGCATTCGTACTGGATTTTTATTCTATTCTTAGATCAATAAGAGTAGAGACTGACCTTGCAGCTTTGCCTTGCCTTATATCTTAGAACATTGCTTTGTCACATCTGGAGAGACAATTCAGTTGGTAAATGGTTTGTCAAATTCAACTACCAGCACACACGTAAAAGACTACATGTGATGATGAGCTCTTGGAATATCAGTGCTGGGGAGGAAGAGGCAGGCAGATCTCCAGGGTTTGTTGACTACCTAGTCTTGCCTATTGGGAGCCTCAGTTACTAGTGAATGCCCTTGTCTCAAAAACCAGGTAGACAGCTCTTGAGATTGACCTTTGACCACCACATATAGGCACATACATAAACAAAAATATTGTTCTATTTTCTTTAAGATTTTCTTCTAATCTGGTTCTTTTCATTTTGTAACATTGTTACAGTGAGGTTTTTTGGTCTTGGGTGGCCAGAGGTCCAGACCCACAGACCTGTCCTGCCAGACCCCTTAGCCATCCCTTAGCACCTTAGCTGCTCAGGCCCCAGAAATGACTCAGACGCTTATACTAAGTTCATGTTGTTTGGCCTATGGCTCAGGCACATTGCTAGCTAGCTCTTACATCTTAACTCAACCCATTTCCATTAATCTGTCTGCCACGTTGCCCGTGGCTCACCTGTGTTCCTTACATGTTGCTCCTTTGGGCTACAGGCTCTGTCTGACTCCGCCCTACTTCTCCTTCCTATGCTCTGATTTCTCCTCCTTTTTCTATGGTGCCTGTCATGGGCCAAAACAGCTCCTTTATTTAAAGATTAATATTCACAGCCTACAGAAAGGCATTCCCACATCATAACATCAAATATACAACCAAAAAAAAAATCTCTTTTCCTTAACCCTGATACTCTCTTTAGCTGTTCATAGATTTGATATTTATTAGCAAGAATAGGTCTAGGTTATTCTGTGGTAACAAGTGACTGTTGTACCTCAGTGGTTTGTATAGAGTTCCTTTGTTGTGCATGCAATAACCACAGACCCAGGGACCCTCCTTGAGAGTAGTTATCTGTTCTGTGACTTACCAATTGATTGTACTTCAATCTTTGAGTTTTCTCATCTGTGTGGAGGTTCTCTTCCTGAACCACTGAGGTGGCGGGATTAGGAAGAAGGAGGAGAGAGAGTAAAGAAGTGGAGGGTAAAAAGGGGAGGGTCAAGGGGGGAAGGAAGGGAGAGAAAGAATGGAGCAAAGATCCAGGCTTTCACTGATTTGGTCCAGTAAAAGGACAGACTTCGAATTCACTGCAGAAGTGCAGCATGACCGCTCCTTAAGGACGGAGCCCGGAGGAAGAGCATTCTCTTAACTGGAGGGATGGACGACCAACATTGATGAATGGAAACTTGCTTTACTCAACTACCCAACTCCATCACTGCTCACTCATCCTCTCCTCCCCTCTCCTATTCCAAAAAGGAATGTTTGTCACCAACATTTCATTGAAGCTACTTTGTATCCTTTTTGTCTGTTTTTGCAGTGTCCTGTTGGTGGGTTATATAGCCACGTTTTCTCTGCTACTTCCCTTTGTAAAACTGGACACAGATGTTATTAATGTTCTCTCTAAATTCCCATCTTGGTTTGTGCTGGGTACCGCCCCATGGCCAGTGTGTTAATGGCTTGGTATCTACCTTTTTGCTGTGAGAAAGTGGTAAAATCTGTGTGACAGGCATGTAGGTGGAAGTCTTCAGGTCGTTAAGGGGTGTTTCCTCAAAAGGTGTTTCTCTTCCTTTTTGCCTTATTGCATTCTGGCCGTGGGGTTGGTAGTGTTACTTCACTTTGCTGTAGCAGGCATGCTACAGCCAACTGACCACAGCCTGAAACCTCCTAAACTATGAAGTGAGACTCACTGTTGTGCCTTGAAGTGGGATCCTCTTAGGCATCTGTTACAGTGAGAAGCTGACTAATGCAACCTGAATGATGGCAAAGCTTTGGAAGTCTTCCTCTTTTTCCTGCTCATATAGGCGTCCAGTAGCCCAGGCTGTCCTCCCACTTCCCTACATGCTCTTCTTTAAGTTTCAGCCTTCAGAGCATGTAACACCCCACTGCTCAGCCAATCCACCCACCCTTCAGATGTACGATTACACTCTCTCTTACTGAGTTTATGCTTGTGCTTTTACAATTAACATAAATTCATACTCTCTGAGAGACAGACCTTCTTTTGACCTAGCAATTTCAGTTAATGGAGCTGCACGAGAACACTCTAGACAAAAGTGAAGGGTACTCCAGCTTAAGTAGACTGAAAGCATCAGTCATTACATCCAGTGGCAAGGACTGGGTGATGGTTCTGTTCACAAATGCATCTCCCTCGGCCCTGACTGAATTCACTTCTCTAGCTATAAGAGCCATTCTTAGAGAACAGCTGACCTACACTTGGCTGTGGCTACATCAGCACCATTCTGATAGCTGATGGGGTTATTTCAAAGGCTCCTCACTAGAAATAAAGGATATCTTTTATTAGTACAGCCTGAAAATCATATACAACTCTTGTCAGCTTTCTGTCTCTGTGGCAAAATACTCGAGACAATGCTATTAAGGGTGGAAAGATTATTTTAGTTCCTGCTTCCAAAGATTTTTCTTAGTTCTATTGTTTCTGGGTCTGTGGTGAAGTATGACATCATGCTAAGGAGTAAGTGGTAGAGAAAAACCTGCCTGTTTCTCTGTAGACAAAGAAGGAAAGAAATGGTGGAGGGGGGAGAGAGAGATGGAAGGAGGGGGAGGGATGGCATCCCTTCCATTGATTTCCTTCCTTCAAGGCAAGTATCAAAATCACATTACAATTCTATTACCTCCCACCAGCCCACTCAGTTCTGACTCTATCAATGGGTTAATTCATGATGAAGATGAAGGTGGAA
Organism: Phyllotis vaccarum; assembly: GCA_033318265.1. NCBI lineage: Eukaryota > Metazoa > Chordata > Mammalia > Rodentia > Cricetidae > Phyllotis > Phyllotis vaccarum. Next base: position 28,213,266 of record JARWLC010000004.1, on the reverse strand, counting down.
TCCTGTAGATTCATCACCTTAGAAAGGCTTGATCTATGAAAACTGCCTTGGGCCTAAGTTTCAACACAGGGGCTTTGGAGAGATATTTCAGACCCAAACCATAACAAATTAAAACATATAGTCTAGAGGGAGTTTAATGCAATATTATTTTGTGTGACTTTTCTGATTGCCATCCATCAAATAAAATCAGGTGTTGAATTTTCCACTGTGGCATCATGCCAGTCCCCAAAGAGTTCCCAGATTTCGGATTTGAAGCTTATAGATGCTCAGCCTGTGTTTCAGATGAGGAGGCTGAGTGTGTTGCCTAGGCTGACACAGCTAAGAGATTAAGGCAGTATTTTCCTCAGGACAGCCTGGCTCTCACTGCTCCCTGAAGCCTTTTCTGACCCTCCTCCCTGACCCCATCCTCTTCAACAACCTTCAGCCCCGTCACACTTCTCAAATGTGCGTAGGGTCTTAGGATCCTTCTCTTCCTCTCTGGTCCATTCTGGGTCACATACGGGGGGATAAACATACATCTTTCCTGTCTTAACATTCCCTGGTACCACCCATCAGAGCAGCTTCAGTGGTGCTGCTCGGCAGAATGATTGAGATGTCTAATCTGGTTGTGATGAGAAAATTGAAGGCATGCATTATAAAGAAAATTGGACTCAGAAGATATGCACACCCAAAAATGAATTCTAGATCTTTGTGTGCCCACCTGAGTATGCAGGGGGGAAGAGGATTTACTTAATCTAGATATTCATAAACTTTCTCCATTCAACAAAAATTTCATAATGTTGAGTATATAGGTATACAAACCAAGCATTTACTGATGATAAGTCATAAAGAAATTTATTTTAAAAATAATTCATTGGATACATGTAACTTTATTATTTATTAAAGATGAAGACAAATTTGCACACTAATGTGATATATTTGTTTATTTTTACATAAAGAATTAAATCTTGGCTGAATGTCTGATATTGCAGAATCCAGAGTATCTCCAGTGTTTTTCAGAGTTGATTGATATTTTGATTTTATAATCATCAATGCTGAGAATGTCACTTTGCATAAATACATAGTACAAAACAGAAGAAGCATATTTAGGGCCATGTTAGAATTTCTTGGAAATTCTGTTCTAATCACAAGCCAAAATTCATTTAATAACGTGTGTGTGTGTGTGTGTGTGTGTGAAAAACTCAAGGTAGTATCTCAACCTGCAGTTTTTAAAACATCCTAATACAATTCAAAGATAAACTAATTTGATACTTACATGCCGAGGAAGGACAGTAAGAGGATATTCAAAGTCTTTTCTTTTCTCTTATTAAGCCATCGTGGTGCTCTAAGAGCAAACATGTTTGTATTCATAGTACAAACCACTGCAATTTGTAAGCATGTAGCAGTCTTGAAGGAGAGCTGAGCTGTGTCAGGCAGAATTATGTGATGTGATAGTGTGCACAGTGCAAAATATTACACTCAAAGGCTGCAGTGAAGTCACATGATATATATAGTATGGACACCTCAGATTCATCGGGCATTTGATTTAGATTTTAGTTGTTGTGGGTTCAGAAAACTTTTGACTGTTGCCATGTTTATTCTTACCCCTGCATTCAGTTATGTATCCCATGTGGAGTTCACCATCCACAGTCTAAAACGTTGAAACTTGACCCCACCCACAATAGGCTGAATTGCATCCCCTCAAATTTCACATGTAGAAGTCCTCACAACCAGGAAGTGCCTAATGATGTGACTGCATTTGGAGATAAAGCCTTAACTAGGGACTTGAATTTAAGTGAGGTCACTAGGGCATGCACCTAATAGAGCATCTTATGCCTTCCAAAAAGGTATTTGGATGAAAGCATGTGCAGAGGAAAGGCCATGCGAAGGTACCATCTGCAAGCCAGGATGATGAGATATGGAAGATCCACCTCTACAAACATCTTAACCTCCAATTTCCACTTTCACAGACTGTGACAAAACAAAGTTCTGTTGTTTATAGTATCCAGCCTACAGTATGTTGTTATGGAAGCCTTCCGTAACAGAGCCTCTGTTTCCTCATTTGAAAATGAGTGGGTGAAATGATCTCATGAAATAAAATTCTTAGCAGAGTGGCAGGTACTCTTCTGTTCAATAACCATCCGTGAAGTATTCTCTCTCTATTCCCCTGAAAGAGAGACCTTTAGGGCAACAGTGCTACCATTGTGCAGAGCTCAGATCTAAACCCTCTAACCACCAGTTGAATGAGTCAGCCAAGAACGACCTTGGAGCGACTGAAACTACAGATGACAGATTCAAAGATCAAGACGCTGGTCAGACACAAAATGAATGACCGGCAGTCATAGAGACGTGAACTTATCCACATACACACGGACAACCTGAGCAAACAATAACTCGAAGGCTGGGATGCATTTGACTTGCCACCTGGAAACATCAAAACCAGGAAGCTCGAGAGACTTCACAGGACCTTCGATTCGTGCCAGGAACTATAATTTTACTATAATTTTGTTCTAAAATAGATTCAAGCTTTCATTCATAAGTTTCCTATAGCAACTCCAAGACCCGCTCCCCGCTTTCTTGCACAGATCACAAGGGAAAAATTCATGGTTTTTTTTATGTAATTAATTTGTTTTATATCCAGAACGTAGCCTCCCCTCTCTCCTATCATCTCCTCAGCCCTTCTCCGTATTTGTTCATAAAGGGACTGGCCTTCCCTGGGCATCAACAAAACACGGTTGGTTAACCTGCCATAAGACAAAGCCCCCCCCCCCCCCACCCTGTATTCAGGCTTGGCAGGCAATCCAGAATGAGAAATAGGTACCCAAGAGTCAGCCAAAGCACCAGGGACAGCCCCTGCTCCCTTTACCAGGAAAGTCCAGCAAATAGACCAAGCTACACAACTGTCTCATATGTGCAGAGGGCCTAGGTCAGTCCCAGGCAGCCTCTCTGGTTACTCGTTCAAACTCTGTGAATTCTGATGAACCAGTCTAGCCATTTCTGTGGGGTTTCCTGGGATGTTCCTGACCTCCCTGGCTCCCACAATCCTTCCTTCCACTTCTTAGTACGATGCTTGAGCTCAGCCCGGTGATTGGTTGTGAGCTTCTGAATCTGCCTCCATTAGTCACTGGATGAAGGCTCTCCAATGACAACTGGGTAGCGACCAATCCGGTCACAGAGGATAGCCAGTTCAGACTCTTCATCCACTGCTCCCGGGAAGTCTTAGCTGGGCCCATCCTTGCAGACTCGTAGGCGTTTCCTTTGCATCAGGCTTCCACCTAACTCCGTGAAGGCCCCCTTTCCAGTCATCTATCTCAGTCTCCCCTCCCCCCCTCACCCCCAACCTAATATCTTGAGTTCCCATTTACACCCATCCCCAGTCCACTGAAATCCATACATCCCCCATTAGGCCCTCCTCGTTACCTAGCCTCTTTGGGTCTATGGGTTTTCATGGTTATGCTTTACAGTTAACATCCACTTATGAGTGAGCACATACTATGGTTGTCTTTCTGAGTTGGGATTGCCTCACTCAGGATTTTTTTTTTCTTCTAGGTCTATCCATTTGCCTTCAAAGTTCCTGATGTCATTGTTTTTAACAGCGAAGTAATACTCCATTGTGTAAGTGAACCACATTTTATTTATCTATTCTTCAATTGAGGGACATCTAGGTTTTTTTCTATGTTCTGGCTATTATAAATAAAGCTGCTATGAACATAGTTGAGCAAGTGTCCTTGTTATATGATTGATTATCCTTTGTGTATATGACCAAGATTGGCATCACTGAGTCTTGAGGTAGACTGATTCCCAATTTTCTGAGCAATCATTATATTTATTTCCAAAGTGGCTGCACAAGTTTGCACTTCCACTAGTAGAGGAAGACTGTTCCCCTTTCTCCACACTCTCTCCAGCACAAGCTGTCACCAGTGTTTTTGATCTTAGCCATTCTGACAGGTGTAAGATGGAATCTCAGAGTTGTTTTTATTTGCATTTTCCTGATGGCTAAGGGGGATGAACATTTCAATAAGTGTTTCTCTGCCATTTGAGATTTTTCTGTTGAGAATTCTTGGTTTAGGTCTGTACCCTGTTTTTTAATTGGATTATTTGGTTTGTTCATGTTTAGTTTCTTGAGTTCTTTATATATCTTGGAGATCAGACCTCTGTCAGATGTGGGGTTGGTGAAGATCTTTTCCCATTCTGTAGGCTGCTGAGAGTGTATGCTATTGAGAGTGTCCTTTGCCTTACAGAAGCTTCTCAGTTTCAAAAGGTCTCATTTGTTAATTGTCAATCCTAGTGTTCAGGAAGCTGTTTCCAGTGCCAATGTGTTCAAGGATATTCCTCACTTTGTCTTCTGTCAGGTTCAGTGTAACTGGATTTATGTGAGCTTTGTGTAGGGTGGTAGACATGGATCTATTTGCATTTGTCTGCATGCCGATATCCAGTTAGGTCAGTACCATTCATATTTCCTACCTTTTTGTTTTGTTTTGACACCAGGTCTCTCTGTATATCCCTGGCTGTCTTAGAACTCCCTTTGTAGACCAACATAGACTTGAATTCACAGAGATCCACCTACTTCTGCCGCCTGAGTGCTGGGGTTAAAGGGGTGTAATTACTGAGCTATGGCTACCTATTACTTGTATGTGTTTGACACGGTGTCTCACTAGGATGCTTGGGCTGGCTTCAAACTCCTACTCTGAGGTAGCAGTACTACTTCAATCTCCCGAGGTTCTGTGCCAACAGACACAGTGCCATACTCAGCTGTGTGTTTTTATATGTCTAGGTAGGTCATTGTCTAAACTTGAGGAGATATTATACTAAGCTGTGCACCTGCAGAGAGTGTAAAAAAAATCTGTTTCTCTGCTATTTTAAGTGCAAGGTCCTAGACCTTCTTCTCCTGGCTTCTGGGTTTCTGGGTGTTTGTGGGTACTTGGGTGCTAGTCTGTGGCATGGACTGTAGGGAAGGAGACATAATTACTGTCATCAGGACACTGTGGCTTGGGTGTCTCTGTGGCTGGCTTGCTTGACTTCTTTGTCAACAATTGTGTTCATAGGTGTGTGGGGTTATGTCTAGGTCTTCTATTTGATTCCATTGAGATTCATGTGTCTAGTTTTTAATGACAATACTATGCTTTTTAAAATTATTACTATAGCTCTGAAGTAATCTTGAAGTCAGAGATGGAGATACCTCCTGTTAGCATTCTGGCCCACTTCCTGGAGTCCTGACCAATAAGCAATAACTTGGCTCTCCCAGTGTCCTGATGTCAAGTTTCCCTTAAGAAAAGACTCTTCTCCTTCGCTCTCCCTTCTCTCCTCTCCCTTAACAAGGTACTGTATGCCTCTGCTTTCTCTCCTCTCTTCCCTCTTCTCCTCTCTCTAATAAAATAAAACCTTTCACATGAGCTGCCTGCAAGTGTGTCTTTCTTGAGGATTCCAGCTGTTGTCATGTGGGCCATGTGGGTACTGCCAGCATGGTGTCTCTGGCCCACTGTTTCTAAAATACTGTCCAGCCCACTGGTCTCTCTCTCTTAAATACAATAACACCAACAGTTGTTTTATTGTACAGGATTGTTTTAGCTATCTTGGGTTTTTTCTTTTTCATATGAAACTGTTTTAAGCTTTGTGGAGAATTGTGTTGAAATTTTGATGGGAAATGCATTGAATCTGTAGAATGCTTCTGGTAAGATTGCCATATTTACTATGTTAATCCTACTGATCCATGAGCATGGGAGATCTTCCCATCTTCCGATATCTTCTTCAGTTTCTTAAGAGGGTTGAAGTTCTTGCCATATAGATCTTTGGCTTGCTTGGTTAGATTTACTCCAAGATATTTTATATTGTTTGTGGCTATTGTGAAGGGCATGGTTTCCCTGATTTTTTTTCAGCCCCTTTATTATTTGTCAGGAGAAGTACTGTTTGTTTGGGTTTTTTTTTTGTTATTGTTGTTTTTGTGTTTTGTTTTTGAGTTGATTTTGTATCCAGCTACTTCTTCTTTTCCAGTGTATATCCTCTGATCTCCTTTCGCTGTCTTATTGCTCTAGCCTGAACCTCGAATACTTTATTGTCTAGGTATGGAGAGAGTGAGTGGACAGCCTTGTCTTGTTCTTGGTGTTAGTGGAATTCCTTTAAGTTTCTTTCCATTTAGACTGATGTTGGCTGTCAACTTGCTGTATATTTCTTTTATTATATTTAGGTATGTCTCTTGTCTTATCCAAGAGTTTTATCAAGAAAGAGTATTGGATCTTGTCAAAGGCTTTTGGTTAGCATATACTGAGATAATCATATTTTTTTCTTTCAGTTTGTTTATATGGTAACGGATTTTCATAGCTTGAACCATCTCTGCATCTCTAGAATGAAGCCCACTTGATCACTGTTGATAATCATTTTGATGTATTCTTGGATTTTGTTTCACAGTATATTATTGAGTATTTTTGCATCAATGTTCATGAGGGAAACTGGTCTGCAATTCTCTTTCTGTGGTTTGTGTATCAGAATAACCGTGACATCATAAAAAGAGTTTAACAGTGCTCCTCCTATTTTGTGGAATAATTTGAAGAGTACTGGTGTTAGCTCTTTGAAAGTCTGGTAGAATTCTGTGCTGAAACCATCTGGCCATAGGCTTTTCTTGACTGGGAGACTTTTCTATTTCCTTTGGGGCTATAGGTCTCTTTAAGTTGTTTATCTGATCTTGGTTTAATTTTGGTATGGGTTATGTATAAAGAAATCTGTTCATTTCTTTTAGATTTTTAAATTGTTTTTGAAGTATGAGCTAATTATTATCTGGATTTCCTCAGTGTCTGGTGTTGTGTCCCTTCTTTCTTCATTTATGATTATGTTAATTTGGATATTCTCTCTCTGCCTTTTGGTTTACTTGGATAAGGGTTTGTCTAACTTGTTGATTTTATCAAAGAGTCAACTCTTTGTTTTATTGATTCTTTGTGTTTTTCTTTGTTTCTGTTTTATTGATTTCAGCCCCCAATTTGATTATTTCCTGCCATCTACTCCTCTTGGGTAAGTTTGCTTCTTTTTGTTCTAGAGCTTTCAGATGCTGTTAAGTTGCTAGTGGGAGATTTTTTTTTTTCCAAATTCTTTATATAATCACCTAGTGCTATGGACTTTCCTCTCGCCACTGCGTTCAATGTGTCCCATAGTGTGGGTATATTGTGCCTTCGTTTTTATTGAATCCTAAGAAGTCTTTAATTTCTTTTTTATTTCTTCCTTGACCCGTGATAATTCAGTTGAAAGTTTGTAGGCTTTCTGTAGTTTGTGTTATTGTTGAATTCCAACTTCAATGCATAGCGATCTGATAAAATACAGAGCAGGGGGGGGGGGGTTCTTTCTTTCTTTCTTTTTCTTTTTTCTATCTGTTAAGACTCGCTTTGTGACCAAGTACATGGTCAGTTTTGGAGAAGGTTCGATGGGATTTCTTTCAGTTTGTTTATATGGTAACGGATTTTCATAGCTTGAACCATCTCTACATCTCTAGAATGAAGCCCACTTGATCACTGTTGATAATCATTTTGATGTATTCTTGGATTTTGTTTCACAGTATTTTATTGAAGGTGTATTCTTTGGTGTTTGGTCTAAACATTCTGTAGATATCTGTTAGGTTCATTTGGGTCATAACATGTTACTTCTGTCATTTCCCTGCTTCGTTTCTCTGAGTGATCTGTCCATTGATGAGAGTGAGGTGTTGAAGTCTCCCACAATTAACATGAGGGGTTTGATATGTTAGCTTTAGAAATGTTTCTTTAAAAAATGTAGGTGGCTTTGTATTTGGGGCATAGATATTCAGAATTGAGACATCATCTTGGTGGATTTTTCCTTTAATGAATATGAATGTCCTTCTGTATATATATTTTGATTGAAATTTAGGATAATCACACCAGCTTGTTTCTTTGGTCTGTTTAATTAAATTTTTTTTTCAATTCTGTACTCTGAGGTAATGTCTTGTTTTTGATGTTGAGGTGTGTTTCTTGTATGCATCAGAAGGATGGATTCTATTTTCCTATCCATTCTGTTAGTATGTGTCTTTTTATTGGCAAACTGAGTCTATTAATGTTGAGAGATATTAATGATCAGTGATTGTTAATTTCTGTTATTTGTTGTTGATGATGATGGTGGTGATTAAGGTTGTGGTGGTGGTATGTGTGTGTATGTGTGTGTGTGTGTGTGTGTATGTGTGTGTGTGTGTGTATGTGTGTGTGTGTGTGTGTGTATGTGTGTGTATGTGTGTGTGTTGTGTGTGTGTATGTGTGTGTTGTGTGTATGTGTATGTGTGTGTGTGTGTATGTGTGTGTGTGTGTGTATGTGTGTGTGTATGTGTGTGTGTGTGTGTTGTGTGTGTGTATGTGTGTGTGTGTATGTGTGTGTGTGTATGTGTGTGTGTGTATGTGTGTGTGTGTGTGTGTATGTGTGTGTATGTATGTGTGTGTGTGTGTGTTGTGTGTGTGTGTGTGTGTTTCCCTCTGATGTGGAATAAATTGTTGCCTGTATTTTTGTGGGTGTAACTAACGTCCTCAGGTTGGATTCTTCCTTTTAGCATCTTCTGTAGAGCTGTGTTTGTGGATAGATATTAAATTTGACTTTGTCATGGAATATCTTGTTTTCTCCGTGTATGGTTTTGCTGGGTGCAGCCATCTGGAGTTGGCATCCATGATCTTTTAGAACTTGCAAGATTTTTGTCTGGGCTCTTCTGGTTTTAGAGTCTTCATGGAGGAGTCAGGTGTAATTCTGATAGATCTGCCTTTATATATGTTACTTGGCCTTTTTTTCTTAAAGCTTTTAATATTTTTCTTTATTCTGTATCTTTAGTGTTTGATGAGTATATACTCCAGTCTATTTGGTGTTCTGTAAGCTTCTTGTACCTTTATAGGTATGTCCTTCCTTTGGTTGGAAAATTTTTCTTCTGTGATTTTGTTGAATATATTTTCTGGACTTTTGAGTAGGATTCTTCTTCTTCTGTTCCTATTATTCTTAGGTTTGGTCATTTCATGGTGTCCAAGACTTCCTGGATGTTATGTATTAGGAAATTTTTAGATGTAACATTTTCTTTGCACAATGCATCTATTTCCTCTATCATATCTTCAGTGCCTAAGATTCTCTCTTCCATCTCTTGAATTTTGTTGGTAATGCTTGCATCTGTAGTTCCTGTCCGCTTACTCAGGTTTTCCATTTACAGAATCCCCTCTGTTAGTGGTTTTGTTTTTTGTTTATTTTTAAATTGTTTCTATTGCCACTTTTAGGACTTGAACTGTTTTGTTTCCAGCAACTGTGTTTTTTTAAAGTTGATTTTCTTGACATTCTTAAGGAGATTTATTGAATGATTTTCTCCATTTTTTTGGTTGTCTTTTCCTTCATTTCTTTAAGAGAATTTTTTCATTTCCTCTTTAAGGACCTCTGTCATCTTCATAAATTTATTCTTTATTTTAAAAATTATTTAGAATATAAGCTAGGATTTTTTCATTTTTTAAAAAAGGTTTTTTTCAATGCATAACCCTGCTCCCCCTCCCTTCCCTCCTCCCAGTCCCTCCCAGTCCTCCCTTAGCCTTCCCCTACTCCACCCCCCCATCCCCCAAGGAGGGCAAGGAGACCCAAGGTGGGTCAGTTCAGCCTGGTGTATCCAGTTGAGATAGGTCTGAGTCCCTTATCCCAGTATTAGGGCTGAGTTAGGTGTTCCTCTGTAGGGAATGGGCACATGAACATAGTCTGATTTTCCTCCAAGAGGCTCCACAAACTGCTCATGCCATTCGATAGTCGTCTACCTTTGGACGATTTAGTTCCTTTCCCTAAGGTTCTCCAGTGGCTCTTCCTGAGCCAGTGTGCTCCCAATAGTTCCAGCCAGCCATCTCTGTGGGTCTCCTCATCATCATCCTGATCCCTTTGCTTATATACACTCTCCCCTTTCTCTCTTCAGCTGGACCAGGAGCTTGATCTGGTGCTTAGCTGTGGCTTTCTGCTTCTGCCTGTAAGGCTGTCCTTTCTCCCCATATCTATTCAATATAGTTCTCAAAGCTTTAGCTAAAGTAATAATAGAACAAAAGGAGATTAAAGGGATACAAATTGGAAAGGAAGAAGTCAAACTATCTCTATTTCCAGATGATAGGACTGTATACACAAGCAACCCCCACAGTTCTACCAGGGAACTCTTACAGGTGATAAACACCTTCAGCAATGTATCAAGATACAAGATTAACTAAAAAAAAAAATCACTAGCCCTCTTATATGCTAAGATAAAAGGACTGCAAAAGAAATAAGGGAAACATCACCCTTTATAATAGCTGCAAATAGCATGAAATCGCTTGGGGTAACTCTAACCAAAGAAGTGGCAGACCTGTTTGATAAAAACTTTAAGTCATTGAAGAAAGAAATTGAAGAGGATATCAGTAAATGAAAAGATTTCCCGTGCTCTTGGATATGTAGGCTCAACATAGTAAAATAGGCAGTTTTACCAAAAGCAATCTACAGATTCCATGCAATTCCCATCAAAATCCCAACACATTTTTTTTAACTGACCTTGAAAGAATATAAAGTTATTCTTAAGGTCATTTTCTTGTGCTTCAGCTGGGTTAGAATGTTTAAATATTGCTGTCATGGAGCAGCTCGGTTCTGACAGTGACAAATTGCTCTTTCTGTTATTGATTTGTTATTACATTTAGGCATTTGGATTTGGGGCAATTATAGGTCTAGGTGTTGACTACTGTGTTTGTCTTTGTTGGATGGGTGTTTTATTGCTTGGTTTTTATTTCCCCTCTCACCTTCTGGCCTAAGAGGTTATGGTGACTGATGAGTTTTCAGGTCCAGTCCAGACGGGTATCTCCACGAGGAGGCCTTTGGTCCTTTATCCTGTCTGGCCTCTGGTAAAGCCTGAGTCTTCTTCTGGGGAACAGGCCTGCTTCCAGTAGAGTTTCTGGAGATGTTCTTTAGAATGCTGTGGACTGTACATGGGCCTATGGCATCTGTTCTTCCAAGTGGTGTGGACTATATCTAGGCTTATGGAGTCTGATGTACTTATGGGAAAAGGCCCCTTGTTGACTGGTGGACTGATGAAGGCAATTTTGGCTGTTGTGGTTTGTGCCTCAGTGATGGAAGTCTGCTGGATTTAGAGCAGGGTCCAGCAACAATGGGGCCAGAGATGAGCTGGGATGACATTGGTAGAAATATGGTGTGTGTGTGTGTGTGTGTGTGTGTGTGTGTGTGTGTGTGTGTGTGTGTGGTGGGGGCAAATTCCAGGGAGAGGTACAGTTTTGCTAGTAGTCAGGTCACTTACTGGTTCTGGCTTGTGTGGCCTCTGCTTGCTTGGTGGAAGTCTTCTACAGTTGGGAAGAGGGCCTAGCTACAGGGCCAGGGACTAATTGGGACAGTGTGAGCTTGGGAAAGCATCTCCTGGGACAGAATCCAGGGAGGGGTTCAGTTCTTCTGGAAGATGGGCCATTCACCCATCTGGCTAATGTGTTCTGTGCCTCGGTGAAAGAAGTCCCATTTTTTTAATCCATTGAGTAAGACCTGAGACTAGCTCTCTTGGAGTCTGCTTATCTCTGCTGGTGTCCCTTGTCTACTTTTACAGCCATTTCTTCAGAGGGACTCAAGTTATCTTACTGGCCTAGGCATGGATCATATGAATCTCTATCAAACCTGAAACCCTCAGAGAAAGCTTGAGGGAGGGAACCAGAGCATTTATCAGAGGGATAATATTCTAATTAGCTTCAAATGTTAGCTTGACACAGCCTAGGGTCATCTAAAAAGGGAGTCCCAATTGAAGAGTTTCCCAGATCGAATTAACCTGTGCTTATCTCTATGGGGGATTATCTTAATTTTTAAATTGCTGATGACTTAATCCATTATGGGCAGCACCATTCCTTAGACAGGCAGTCCTAAGTTGTATAAGAAAGCTGACTAAGTATGAATCTTTCTGAGGCAGGAAGCAGTATTCCTCTATAGTTTGGTTTAAGATTCCTGCTTTAGTCCTTGAGATGGTTTCCCTCAGTGATAGACTGTAACCTGTAAACTAAAATAAACTCTTTTCTCCCAGAAGATACCTTTTGTTAGCTCATTTTATCACAGTAAAAGAGATAAAACTAGACTGGATAGCGGCTGGACAGCAGCTCCATGTAGATGAGCACAACACTCATGACAAGGAAACAACCCCAAGAAATTCTTCTTCCTCCCATTCTCTCTCCTTCTCTTTCTCTTTCTCCCCCCTCCTGTTTTTTAATGTAGTCTTTAAGTTTTTGTGGTGATCTAATTCAGGTCTATTTAGTGATTTGATCATTGGCTGTAGAAGCAGTTACCTACAAGAGTGGACAGGGTCCTGGAAGAGAGGGTGGAGTCATTTCTCAGCCAAAGAATCCCTCCCTAGTATTCATGTACTAATATTCTCATAGCACCCATGTTTCTATGTGCAGTGGTTTGAATAAGAATTGTGGTCATATATTTGGATCCTTGGTAATCAGGACTTGAGAGGTATTAGGAGGTATGGTCTGTTGGAGTAGGTGTGACATTGTAGGAGAAAATTTGCCGCTAGGGATGGGCTTTGAGGTTTCAAAAGCCTAAGCCAGGCCCAGCGTCTCTTCTTGATGCCTGTGGAACAGACTGTTGAACTCTCAGCTTCTTCTCTAGCACCATATCTGCCTGCAGGCTGCCATGTTCCTCACCATGATACCAGTGGGCTAAAACCCTTGGATTATAAGCAAGCCCCAGTTAAATGCTTTCTTTCTTAAGAGTTGCCATGATCATGGTGTCTCTTCACAGCAATAGGACTAAGATACTACAATTCTAGGTCACAAGCACAGACAGACTCAACCCTGGGTGTGAGCAGGTGTCACTAAGAAATAGCAATGATAACAATGGTCACTATATAAAAGGGGAGAGCACTACATGTCAGGGACTGTGACAAATGCCGCATATCCTCCAGTCCCCAGATCTCCCAGGCATCCTCATTTTAGTGACACAAAGGCGGAGGCCCCCAATGAGGTTATAACTTGTCTCATATTTCATGAGTTGGAAGTGGCAGAGTGAGAAATCCAGTGCTCAAGTGCTTTTCTTCACCCTTCAGCACCCAGCCCTCCACTCCACCTCTGAAGCTGGCAGGTCAGACTGGACAGCAGCCTATAGCAGTTAGCAAAAATCTCTCTCCAGGGAACTGGAGAGTCAATGCAATGTGCCAAACGAAGGGGAAAGCCATCCTGACAGGGCAAGCCTCTTTCTTCTGCAGCTGTTCAAGGGGTCCAATTTGCCACAGGCTGCAGAATAGCCCACTTGTTTTCCTATAATACCGAGCTCACACTCAAGGAGAAATCCTGCACTGAGTGAAAGGCCTTCTAAAGCCTGGGGTTTCAGGGAAGCATTTGTTGGTGGCATCTATTTGCTGAGTTGCCTCCCTCTGGTTTTGAACTGTCCAGTGAAATACAAGATGACCAGGGAAACCTGGATGTCAAAGAAACTACCAGTGCTTTATCAGAAGTATATTTCACTCCACACGTGGGACACACTTGCACTCCATGCTTTTTATCACTTACCTGAAACTCCGATTCCCCTGGGAATTTGGTATTTTATTTGTCAAATTTGACAACTCTACCTGGCTTCCAAGAAGTCCATTCCTTTCAGAATCACCAGCTTCACCAATACTATAAGGAAGAACAGAATTGCAGTCATGTGCTGCAAGCTGGTCACTCTATCTCATTTCTTTAAGAAATAATTATTAAAAGTTGTGGGCTTTGCAAATAATAACAGTACTGATAATAACGATCTTCTCATTATTTGGGAAATGTCTTGAGGGTTTGGGGTGGAATCAACTTTCCACTGAAATTCCCGGAAACTCATCAGTACAATTTGTATTCAATTAAAAGCATCAGAGTCTTGCTAGCAGGGCATCTTTGGAGAGGTCCCACAGAGGAAGTGGAGTAAACCCTGACCTCTGCAATGGACCCTACTCCCTAAGGGTTAGGATTGAATTCCAATCTCTGCAGCTCTCAGCAGCAGTTGGGGGTTGGGTACTGGGAAGGAGGAGGAAGAGGAAGTGGGAATGTGGAGAAGGAGGAGGCTTCAGTTCCTCATCACGATGCCCACACTTTCCTCTTATCTGATATATCTGAGTGTGCATTTCTAGCACTGAGAATTACTTACTTGCCGCTGTGTGTGTCTTCTCTTGTTTCTGGCACAATGAATTTGGTCATTTACTGAACAGGTAGATTGGTCTTTCGAGGTCGTTTCTGTCTAACCAGCAGCAGGCTAGCTGCCAGAGAAGCCTCTTCAAAATGAAGTCACTAAGTCCTAGTATTTGCAAGTGTTGAATGTGTGTTAGTGGGCATGCACAGTGGCAAATACAAGGACCTATTGTGTTCTGGACCCTGAAGCTGGCTGAGGGCCTGGTAGCTAGGGAAGGTCCAGATTCTATGCACTGTAATTCAGCACCCTTTTAGTACATGTGTGTGCACATCTTTGTGTGTGTGTGTGTGTGTGTGTGTGTGTGTGTGTGTGCAGGTGACATATAGGCAAAAATATGTCTGTGTGGGTGTATAATTATGGAAGCCAGGGGACAACTTTTGGTTTCGTTCCTCAGGCACCATCTACCTTTAAAAATTTAAGACAGGGTCTTTTATTGGCATAGAGCTTACTATATATGCTGAATCAACTGACCAGTGAGCCCCAGGACCTACCTATGTTTACTTCCCAAGCACTGAGATTCTAAGTACACACCTCTGCTTGTTTTCACATGGGCTCTGGAAATGAAACTGAGGACCCCAGGCTTGCAAAGCAGGAACCTTACAGACTAAGCTCTCTCCTCAGTTCTCAGCACACTCCCCTTGCGTTTGGAGGTTCAACACCCCTGCAAAGCCTGAAGCAACTATGAAGACAAATCTGATTTCTCCTGTCAAGGGGCTTGAAATCTAACATGGTCGAGACAAACGGAAAGTGAAACAGGCAGAGCAGGACAGGGATCCCGGGAGCGAGTAAGTGCTAAAGGTCTGAAGATGCTCAAGATGGAAGACGAACAGGTTCAAGGGGAGCTCAGGAAATCAGCTAAGGAGTCCGAGGTGATGGTGCAAGTCTGCAGTCCCAGCATTCCAGGTGCTGGGCAGAGGCAGAAGTATTAGCAGTTCAGAGTCATCCGTGCCTGTGTAGTGAATTTGGCTTGTGAGAAACTACCAGAAAGAAAAAGAAAAGAAACAGTTGATGCAATTATATCGTAGGGGGAAAATAGAATTGACAGAATGAATGTAATTACAAGAACAGACTTATATATATGTGGTCTGAGTACTCTAATAACAGCTACCTGCCCACTGAAGAGGGTGAGAACGAACCCTGTCCTCACTGCGGGGTGTCTCAATGTGGTGCTGAGGATTTCTGGAGAGACCCTGGTGCTTAGTCTACATTGGAAGGCCCAAGAAGCTGGGTTCTGCTGGTAACAGCAGCAACAGGATAGATGCATTTACCAGCAAGAATGGAAGGCAGGCCACAAAAAGCACTGTTCTTTCCTTGGACCTCTTCATACCGGTCAATGTTGGAAGGTGCTGCTCCTTCTATGGGAGATCTTTCCCCTTAGTTAGCCTTTGAAAAGTACACTTCACTTTCACAGAAGTGTATCTTAGTTGATTCCAGATTCAATCGTGTGAGTAATCAAGATGAGCCATTATAGAGATATTCAAGATGAACCATGCATTTCACTAGGAAGGCCATAGAACAAAGGCGTATTGATGACTTTGTCTTATTGTGTTTCACATAAAATAATTTCATCCTTTAAATAGATCCAACGTGAATTCTATGGATGATAAGCAGATACACATGACCAGTTTTGTTCTAGGTGATACCAATGCCTAATAAGAAAAAAATGTAAAGGTAAAACACCAAAGCCTTGTGCTAGACACTGGGCTGTGTGATTTCCTCAATATGACTGAATGAGAACTTTCTGAACTATATTATCACTTCAGCATTAGGAAGGTTTGGTCAGGACAATTGACATTACCCCATTCCATCACCTTATCCTCCCAGGATCTTCTGGTATCCATTTATATCAGGGAACAGTCAGTCTACTTCTCTCCAGTTATTCTCTATGAGGAACCTTTCCCCTTATCACGCAGTATATTTGATTTGGTTGTCAATTTGATTGGATCTTGAGTGGTCTCTGAAATATGCATCTGGGCAGGTCTGTGAGGGATTCCATGGAGGACAATTTCCTCTCCCAGAACAGGCAGGAATGAAGTTGTCTGAAGAAAAGGCTGTGCTGTTTGCCTCCTTTTGCTTCTTGCTGGCTTAGCGTGTCTTTATAGTCACTGTGGATAGCATCCTTTGCTGGTATCAACGCCCAGTTTCTTCAGTCCTCCAGTGAAGTCTGAAGACCACTGATCCTCCAAGAACCCTCCAAGCTCAGTACTCTCCTGAGGCCCATAGCCTTAATGACCTAGTAGCCACACACGTTCAGTGCCTCACAGCATGCTAACGGCCACTGATGGACTACCCAGCCTGTATCTTATAAGCCAATCTAATGGATCTTGTCTTATTTACTGTTTGGGACCTGTGTTCACTCCAGTCGCTGTATGGAGGCTGGAGACGAGTTCCCTCTCTCCATTAACATGTGAGTGTTAGGGATTAAAGTCAGATGTTCAGGTTCAATGACAGCACCTTTATGCACTGAGTATCTGGCTACTTCATAAATCCTTCTTCATAACATATATTCATTGTACTGCTTCTGCTTGTCTAGAGAACCGTAATAGACATGGCTTCAGTGAGATGAGCCAAAATGGATTAATGATGTGATTAATTGCTCCTATAGCTACTCAGTTATTAAAGCCTTTGGAGCTCTTGCTCTAACCACCAACCAGTGTATAGTTATTTATAACACATCTACTTCACTGAAAAATTATGCTTAGCAAGTTTTGTGTGTGTGTGTGTCTATCAATGTCTACCATCTCTTCAGGAAATGTTGTTCTTTAAGTAGAACATTTAGGTATTCATTGGTATTAAACAGCTATATTGTGTTAAATCCTTAATATATGGCACTGTTCCCCAGCTGCCCTGAGACTCTGTAATGTGTCATCCTTTGCTAACAGCTGATACTTACACAATTGTGTCTTCAAGTTCTGAAGGAGAAAAGGCTCTGGCTCCTTTAAGAAAGAGATTGATTGAGGCTCTGGCAGCCTAGCACAATTCTCACAGAGCTGACCTCTCAAGCTAAGGAAGTCCTCATGAAGGAGGAAGGGATAGCCTGCTTCTGGGGGCCAACTGACTATTTCCTGATTCCGTTAAAAAAAAAAAAGGTTGAAGGGAAACAGTAGCCTTGATGGCTCAGTTTCTTTTCAGCTAATTCTCAAGGGATGACTTTTTTTTTTTCTTCTATAACTCACAGGGTTGCGCTGCAGACACAAGGCAGAGAGAGCATGGCACTGAGGAAGCAGGTCGCAGAGCAGGAGGTGCGTGCGGTTCAGGGCAGGGCCTCAGCGGGCTCTCAGACAGATCCCTTCATCTCTTCCTGCTTCATTTCCCCCATACCCTGCAAAATGGCATAATGCTGTTAATTCACAATGTTGCTATAGCTCGCTTGCTCAGTAGCTACCCTGTGCCAGCCTGGTACAAATACAGGAGGCAGTCCCTGCTGGAAGGGTTCAATACCATTCCAGTGAGCTGATACTTCTGGGCCTGAGGCTACTGACCCAGCTGCAGTAAGCTGTTCCTGCAGCTCCTGGAGGAGCAGCCTCACTGAAGCAGAACTGAGTGGAGAGCTACCTACAAGCTTTAACATTTAGAAAGACCCAACTTCTGTAGGCTTGGAAGTAAAATGGAACCAGGCAAAGTGGTCATTGATAGCTACAAGAACTTTAAAAAGATATGCAAATTATGTTTGCTTTTTTCTTTTAAATAGACTTAACTGATGTTTGTCATGTGCCTATGTTTATAATTAACAAGCGTTTTACTCATGTATTTAGATATTTTAATATATTTTAAAGATTTTTGTTCTTCTCTTCCCTCCCCCTCCTCCTCACAGCAGATGTCTAAAACCATAGATAATATCAAACTCCACATATACTCTCCCCTACATATCCAGACCTACAATAAAGTATACTTTATAAACTAAGCATAATATAAAATTAATAATAACTATAGAATCATAACAATATTTAGTAATGAAGTCTTTGTGAGTTTACTTTGCTCTTCAAGGAGTTACAACAAATGTCAACACTTTTAGATTGCAGAAAGACCATACCCAAGGCTGGGCATCTGCCTAAGGCTGGGCATCTACCATGGAAGTGGCCATACCTAAAGAGTGACCCTACTATAGAACAGCCACACAAAAGGCCCCACCTCTTTTACAGAAATGGCTGTCCTGAAGCCTACTGAGAATTAGCCAACATCTGTCAAGCAACAGAAAATGTCAAAGCAACATTGCAATATGTGTAATGAAAGCATATATTATTTCATTGCATAAAGCATACCACTCTCTTAAATACTGAAATTGAAGCTAATTTCAAACCAATTGTAATACAATAATTGTTTCAAAGAATACAGGCCTGTAAAAATGCACAGTGATACATTTTTTTTTTAAATTGCAAATGTAACTGACATGTGGTAAAAGCCAGATTGTACTTTTAGTATTTGCCAGTGAATAAATCAATCAGCCAACTGACAGTCACTTGGTACCTGCTTTGTGCGAGAATGTGTGTTGGAACCAGGAGGCACTTCTTTCTCTTAAATCTAAGCTGTAGAACTAAATGGTTTTTCCCTTTGAGGACCATGTAGTTGCAGATATTAAAAGTTAATGGAGGGGCTGGAGCATGAAAATGTTGGGCATAGTAGTAGTCCTGAGGGTGTCCTCTGTCCCTGACACAAGCACATTTCCAAACAAATAGATCTTTGTACATTTGAACACACACACACACACACACACACACACACACACATACACACAATCATTAAAAGAGTTAATAGACAATTTTGACACACATGACACTTGTTCCCCTGAAAATAACAGAGGAGAATTTTTGGAAGACTTTGTGAGAAAGATAGACCTTAGGATATAGGTGTGGAGTGAGTAGTCCATTTTCTAAAGATTGTATGACGGCAGGCAAGAACAGCTTCCTAGTAACTCAGCTGTCCTGTGTACAAACCAGACTGTATTTCTCAAATTGATCAACTAATGAATTCAACAGTCTACAAGCATTCCTTGAGTATCTGTCCTTTACAGGAACCATGCTGGATCTAAAATTTTTTTTTTTAACTTAATGAATTTCAGAACATATGTGTTGAATATCTGAGGACAGATTTGTAGTCTCTGCTAATGCTTTGGGGGAAACGCAATCCATTCCTTGAGAGCCAGCTTCTTCCTAACTCTCCAGAGCTTCAACTAGTGTTTGGATACCCCCTTGCCATGGAGAAGTACATGTTTGAATCTGGCAGTGAAAAGATGATGGCATTCTGTTGAACCCTTCTCTGAGCAGGAATTTTATATCTGAGGAAAGGGAAGTTGAGGTTGGGAGGCAGATGTATATGTTGCAAGGCTGCTTCCTCAAATATGAATGCAGGTAGAATTCCCATGTCATCAATTTGGTTTAGAACAAAAGTTTTCAACCTGTGGGTCATGACCCTTATGAGGGATTGGACAACTCTCTCACAGGGGTTGGATATCAGGTATCCTGCATATCAGATTGTGGTGGGATTCAGGTATTATTGAGGGAGACATAGAGGTGTAGCTCTGGAGACTCAGGACCCTGAATGAGGTGTGGCCAGTCCCCACTGAGAATCCTGTTGCATACTGCCTGCCCTTTTTATTTGTTCCTGAATTCTAGGAGAGAAGATTGGCACCATCACAGTGTGAGACAGTTCAAGTCTCCAAGAATTGCCTTAAGGTTCAATTTTTTATCAGTGAGTGTTTATTAAAGCCCTAAATAAATATTAATCCTTTACATAACCAATTTCCCATAATTTCTACAATATCAGATGCATACATTATAATTCATAACAGCAGCAAAATTATAGTTATGAAGTAGAGGTGGGAATAATTTTATGGTTGGGGTCACCACAACATGAGGAACTGTATTAAAGGGTCACAGCAATGGGAAGGTTGAGAACTACTGGTTTGGAATGGCTTCATTGCAATCACCTGCTAATTCCCAAAGTGCAAAATGAACTTAGTGTTCACTTCCAAGTCATGGGATCAGAGGCATCCATAATGAGTTTTGGTTCCTTAAGAAGGATAATTTGCCACTGAGCTAACCAGTCTTAGAAGGCTAGAAGTGAGCCGTACAAAATGCCACATAGGAAGAAAGGAAGATGTTTGGAAATAGTTTTTCTGGTTAAGGCAGGCCCTGAGATTGCAAGGGTTTTCTTAGTTCTATAAAGTTTCTCCAACTGCCTCAGATGTCTAGATTTCTAAGGAGCTCTAGGTGACCATTAACCTAACACACAGGAAAACTGGGTTCCTGTTCCAAGTGTGTAGTGGGTCGTCCTCTTAGGAGTCTCTTTAAAATCAGACATGTAGGGGAATCCTTTCTTAAACTAGGGCCTCTGAAAATGAGTCATGGCTCTCATTCTCAACTTCCTGCTTGCTTCACTTCAAGTTCAGCATAAGCAAATAAATATCAACGAACGGCTTAATGATTTTCATAAGGCTCTGTGCTTCCAAAGGCAAGAGGCTCTCCTGAAGTGTTTGATCTACTCTGTACAAATCTGCTCTCCAAATGGCCAGCACATGTCGAGGCCTGTTGTCCTCTGGGTTATAGGAAGATGCCTTTGATGGGTTAACCACAGAGTAACTGAACTCTTTCCAAGTGCCTTTCAAAAATGCTTTGTCCTTCTGGTGTGGATCTTGCCACTTGGATGGGAAAAGCAAGAGACTGCTCCTGGCAAGGGGTTCTAGTATATTCTCCCTCTGATTTGAGTTTGGTCCCTGGGTAATGCCATCTGAAATCTGATGGCCCAGAAGTTTTGACTTTAAGTACCAGGCAGTTATAAAGCAGTTGTCCTAAACCTAGCTTCACCACTCAGATTTTTCCAACACTCTCCAGAATTCCTTACAGCCAAGTGACATCATAGTTGTCAATCATCCAGAAGAGGACTGGTCCTTTTGTTATCAGAGCATCTTAGCAACTGACTAATGCTGCTGTCAGTGAATGTTATTTGTTTATTTATTTCTATGATATTTTGTGCAAAGTATTCAAGTTGCAGTTGCTGAAGCCATGATGCAGAGGACTAACCATTATACAATCACGGTGAGTTATTGGGTACTAACCATCATGAAATCCCAGTGAGTTACTGGGTACTAACCATTATTCATCATGGTGAGTTACTAGGTACTAAACATTACCCATCATGGAGAGTTACTGAATACTAACCACTATAGGATCACAGTGAGTTACTGGATACTAACCATAATTCATCATGGCAAGCTACTGAGTACTAACCATTATACAATCATGGTAAGTTACTGGAAGCTTGTGCTAAGTATTGCCCACAGACCCTATGCATGCTATATTAACCTCACTGCTCAACACTGAATGACACTCTTAGCACATTTTAAAAAACAACATATTTTGAGTCAGAGTATCACTAAATTATCCACATTGACCTTGAATTTGCATCCTTCCTCCTTCAACTTCCCGAGTTCAGATCAGAGGTCAGGACCACCACTCCTACCTCAAAGCTTAAGTTTCAACACACAAATTATAACAGTTGTCCCCAAATACAGAAATGTATTAAGGGATAGGATTTAAGAAGATAAAGATATCTTTCCTCATTTTTTGTTTTTAATATTAAAAATACTTTTATTGAGCTGGATGGCAGGGCATAGTGGCACATACCTTTAATCACAGCACTTGGGAGGCAGAGACAGGTGAATCTCTGTGAGTTCAAAACTAGCTTGGTCTACATAGTGAGTTCCAGGACAGCCAGAGCTACGTAGTGAGAGATCCTATCTCAAACAAACAAACAAAATATCACTAATGATATTGTTATTGGGCACGACCAAGCATAGATTTTCTTTGTGTAGTGCTCAAGGATACCCTTTTTCTTATCTTTTTTCTTGTCATACTGATTTATTCAGTAAATAAGTTACTGGTAACTCTGGGTTACTTCAGCAAACATTTATCAAGTAATGACTCTCAGTCCGGCGTTTAGAAGCTTATTTTGCTACCTGCTCCCCTCTGCTTACTCTCTTCTTGCCATCAATTGGATCTCAGAAAAGGCAAAGTTTTATGTATGTGTGTATGTTTGTATGTATGATTTGTTTATTTTCTGGGTTACTGATGCACAGTTCTCTTCAGTGGTTATACATGCCCCTGTGAAGTACTCTGCTAAGTTCAGACAAGTCTTTAAACTGTGTTTTCTATTTTGTGTTATTGAATTAAGTAGCAGCCATCTAGCCACCTACTCTGGAAAGCTGTGAGTCCTGAGTCCCAATAGACTCTTTTCTCTTCATTACAACCCTGCCCTCCTCCTACATCCAATCACCTGCCTGTTTTCACTGACCTTCCCACTCTAGCATTACTACTGGCTACTGTTCTGTCTTCAGCATGGTGCACCTGCCTTTTCCAGCCATTTGATACCTTATTTCTGTACCTGGAATTGCTGCTGTGACCTTTTTCAAATCATTCACTCGCTCGCATCCCTCTTCTAACCTATTCATTTCCCTTTTATAGAAATCTTAGGTTTTTAAAATCTAAATTACTAATTCATAAATCATAGAACTACAAACCACACCAGCTGGTCAAATTTTTTTCATCACAATTGGGGGGTGTTGATAGGATTTTACTGACCATTTCTATGACCCGTGCAGTGTGCAGTGTGGTTGGCAGCTCATATAGTTGTTTTAGTGCTAAGTGATCCTCAGACACCACATAAAATTTATTATATGATATTTTTTATGTACACCACTCTGGAGTGCTTGCAAATATTTAGCATTTTTGCATGTATGGCCATACATACATTGATTCTCACTCTGTCCTTACTTGACCTTGACATCAGGATTGTAACAGCTTTTAATATGGCTATAAAATAGTCTTCTATTCCCCAAGATGGTGAAGTTTATTATTTCCTCTTTCAATTATCTAAAATTATCTAAGAAACCTCTGAATCTAATAGTCATTTTTGCCTTTTGATTGCTAGTCCACTCCTTTCCAGGTTGTGTTCCTACTGAGTCAAGGTGTTTTTGTTGTTTTGTTAGTTAATTTCAACAATTTATGTTTTCTACAATCTGGATAGTGCGTCTGGGCATGGGTGGTGCATATGGATCACCCCAG
Source organism: Phyllotis vaccarum (assembly GCA_033318265.1). Taxonomy (NCBI): domain Eukaryota; kingdom Metazoa; phylum Chordata; class Mammalia; order Rodentia; family Cricetidae; genus Phyllotis; species Phyllotis vaccarum. The sequence continues at coordinate 28,190,071 of JARWLC010000004.1, read as the reverse complement.
AGCTGGGGAAGCTGAAGCGGTAAGATTGTAGAATCATGGGCAGCCTGGGCTACATAGTGCCTCAAAAATCAAGAACAACAAACAACTTACACAGCGTATCTCCGGTTTCAACCCTATTGGCCTCAACTTGTTGCCATGACACTGTTATGGCTTTTAAATGTTTACTTTTCCTGCTTCAGTGTCCCTTTCATATCTAGCACTGTTTATTTCTGCCTCTTAACAAATCAGTCATGCCAAGAGTTTGTCTATTTGTTTACTTTTTGGGGAAACAACCAGCTTTTCATTCTCTCCATCAGTTAGATGATCGGCTCGTTCTTCACGCCACCGCAGCAGGAATCTTCAGAAAGTCACTGGGAAAAAGCTCACTAGTGGCCGGCCTCATGTTGTATCCAAGCTCCAGGCCCTTACAACCACTTTCTTTCTCGGCACTCAGCCCTCCTCCCCTGACCCCGGCAGCATCACATTCTCCTCTAGCCCCCAAATGTCAGGCAGCCACACGCTCAATGCCTTTGTGTAGATCTCGTTTTCTTACTTCTGGTTTCCACTAATTGAAGTCTAGAAATCCCAGCCCTTTTTCCGGGCCCTTTCCTCCTAGCTCTCTCTACAGTAATTGCTTCCTTGGCTGCATGTGTTTTGGCCTCAGACATTCTTACAGTTTTCCTTGTTCATCATGCTTTGGTTGTGTCTGTTCCTAATCCTTTAGGACCAGTATGATCTTTTGTTAATTTCTGTCTCCCTGGAGCTTTAAACTTATTTCTCTTATTCTTTGGAGCCTGTGTTTTTTTGAAAAGGCAATACAAAAATTAGAGTAAAGTTGACACTGTGCCTCTGTCTTCTGTTTTAAGAAGAGTTATCAACCAACTCTAGTTGAGATGCTGTTCATTTCCTTCTGCTTGCCCTGTCAATATGAATTTGAATTATCTCTAAATCGTTTATCGTTTATAGGCTAATATTTTTTAACTTTACAACTTTTGAAGCCAATATTTCTTCTTATATGGTCCAGACTATAGGCAGGGCAAGAAGAAGCATATTGGTAATCTAGCACTTAAAAATCCTAGCCGAGGCAGGAATATTATGAATGCTAGACCAAACTATGCTACATAGTGAATTCAAAGCTAGCATAAGCTATACTGGGACTTTGTATCAATCAAACTGCAGGAGATGATTTTATATCTAGAGATTTCAGTGAACTTTACATAACAGACCAGATTTAAAAGTTTACTTATAAACTCACACACTATTTAGATCAGAAAGAGTAACAATATTCTATGATCAACACAAATGCATCTAAACCTTCATTTATCTAAGTAGTGTAGGTAAACAGTTGAAAGAAACCTCTGCCATAGATTTTTTGGTTTCCTCAACTGGGAGCTTAATAACAATTAACCTATTTATGAGCATATAACACAAGCCACTGTCTACAGGAGGCAGCTGTGTGGTTGTGAAATACCCAGCAGAGTTTGTTTTTTGTTTGTTTGTTTTAAAGGTAGGTTTGAACCTCATCTCTAAAGGAGTCCTTCAATAGAACTTTAGCGAGGCTTTCAATTGCAAAAGAGTGATGTGGATTGCTGACCCTTCTTATGAGGGCTAAATCACATGATGTATGGAGAAACTGCCTAGATTCCTGTCAGAAGCAGAACAAATACTCACTAAAAAAGACAATGTATGTGATGGAAAAATACAAATACACTGATTTGGCAAATGATAAGTTCACATTTGCAAGATCCTTACCCAGGCATCCAATGTCGACCTAATTAAAGGAAATCTCATTTTCCTTGAATCAGCTTGCTTGCTAGCTGAACTTTCCAGTCCAGAACAATACCCTCTACTAATCCATTTGCTTTCCATTGTTCTAGACAAAGGACAATTAGTCACACGCTGGGCCCAAGGAGTCTTGAGGTTTGAATTGAGCATACTCCACCCAGTGACCTTCAGTGATCGGTGGAAGACTTTTGGTGGGCATATTCTGCATTTTCTCAAAGTTGACCCAAATGCCCTCCTGTCTGCCTGTTCGGCATTAACTTGGCAATGTTTGTTATTCCAGATCAAGGCACTGATGTTTTCATTCACGAAGAAAATCTAATTTTATTTTTAATACCTTTGTCCTTCTATGAAATGTGGGAAAAAGGGAAGTAGTCAAGCTTGTGTTCACCCCAAAGTATTTGCCCTTTAAAGCAATGTTCTTGCCGCAAGGCCAGTATCACTCTATTATCTTCCTTCGCTGTTGGGAGGGGGGAGGGCTACTCATGTTTTTTCTTCCACCTGAGCTGCACAGCAATTAAAAATTATTTCATTCTCCAGTTATGCTCAACAGCTACATGCATGTCACTGGGCCACTCGGCGATCTAAATTTGTTGGGGACAAATCCATAAGGGATGTGGGAATAGCCAGCATCTGCTTTTAACCAGGCCAGCGAACTTCGGTCTGAAGCTTGGCCCATACCCAGACTGATAAAGCCACAGCTAAGCTCCAGATTGCTACAGAATTAATGTGCAAAATGTAAAGACTAGCTCCATCTGCTGTGCACATCTCTCTTAGGGCCATTGGGGCTGAACTTGCTGTGGGCAAGAAGACAGCAGAGTGGAATGGGTTGGATCCGGGGGTCCTCTCGCTTCTGGCCCACCCAACCTACCCATCAAAATGTGACCTATATTCGAGTGACACTCATCTGAGTAGGACAATCTGCTCAGGGTGCCATCTCCCCTCCCATTTAGCAGAGAGGGCAGCCACATCTGTGTGCAAAGTTCTTGTTTGCCGATGATGTGAAGGAGCAGAGGCAGGGCTGTTCGGAGGCTAACCCACTGCAATATGATGGAGGTGCATTCTCCCCAGGAAAGCAGCAGGAGTGAAATGGAATGAAAGAAAGCCAGTTTTTAGAGCTGGATCTCCACCTACTCCAGCTCCTAGCTCCTAGCTACTGTTTTTGAAATGCTTTCCTGTGTTTCTGTAGAGAGGGCAGATGGTAGGATCCCAGAAGTGTAAAACAGCTACAAGAAACAAGATGATTCGGACAGAGGGAGTATGTGTAAATCCCAGCTGGTCATTTCAATATTATAATCAAGACACATGCCCTTCCCTCTTTGTAAGAGATTTAAAGTTTAAAAATTAAATAAGATTTATTTATTTAGTAATATGTGTGTGTGTCTACATGCATTTCCCTATATTGCTGTCTGCCTTATACCCTTGAAATAGGATCTCTCATTAAATCTGGAGCTGAGTGGTTTTTTTTTTTTTTTTTTTTTTTTTTTTTTTTTGCTAGGTAGTGATCCTTTTGCCTCTACCTCCCTTGTCCCAGTGCTATAGGCCCACTTGGTTCCATTCAGCTTTTTATGTGTGTGTGTGCTGGGGATCTGAACTCAGATCCTCACATCCATGAAATAAGTGCTGTTACCCAGCAAGTCATCTCATCAGCCTCTTTTTCATGCATTGTTTAATTTTTAGAAGGATGCCGTGGACAAGCAGAGCTCTTTTAGAGGCTTTGAATGGGAAAATTGATGCCATTTTTTATTCTTGACATCAGTTCTTTTATTCTTCACTTGTTTTTTGAACTGGCCCAATTGGAGGCCATTAGGATGAGACTACCCACTGTCAGTAGAAGAAGAAAGAGAAAATGGAAGCTTGATGGAGGAAGCTGGAGCCGAGAGCCAGGAATGGTGCCCTCTACAGCACAGGAACTATGCCTAAGAAAGATTTTCAAGTGGGCTTGTGGTTTACCACAGTGTCCTCGTGATCAGTACAGTGGTCAGATGTCAGGCATAACTGAAAGTAAGTTCATTTTCCCACAGTGGAGAGAGAAGAAAGAAGTTTTGCTCATATGAAACAAATGCTTTTCCATTTTAGAGCTGGGCTGGCGCAGGCTTGCAAATGTGCCCTCACCCATGTGACATTAATGAAGAAAGCTTGAGAAGCAGCAACAGTTGTTGCTTTTGATTATCAGAACATTTTAATCCCCGCCCCTTATTTTCTCCAAAATAGTCTTTCACAGTGTGAGTGCAAGCCCTATTGTTTGCTCAGTTCAATAGATTGGGAGGTAGGGAGGGAGGGAGGATTTTGCCTTCCTGTTACTAGGGGGCTGGTAGAGAGGAGGGCCTCAGTCTAAGCTTCAGGATCATGGTTAGCTCTCAAGTGTCCCTAAACCTTCCCAATTCAACTTGCAGATTATAGAGCCACTTCTTAAGGCTGCATGTGTGTAGGAGGAGCTCTGGCATCCAAAGAGTTAATTTGTCATCTGCAATGGAATAAATGGTTTAACCACAAGTTCATCCTGTGCTTGTCTGGCTATGTATTACTCTGTGTGTACTTTTTCCCGTTTCAGATATTATTATCTTTTATGATATCACATTCTAAAATGGCTCCCCTGTCATTTAGTAACAAGAAATGGAAGAGAGTGCTTTCTTTAGTCACATATGTCACAAAAGCCCTAGGAATACAATGTGACAATGTGAAGTACTGAACCACTCACTCACCGTCTGGAAGACAGGAACCTGCACATACTAGGCATCCCCCGCACCCCACCTTGGATACCTTCTCTTTCTGTCCTGATCCTTAGCACAATGCAAGCATCCCAAACTGATCTTCTCAACTCCCTGAGCCTGGAGCGCCTTGAGCATCCAGTGTGAAATTTCCTGCTGACTTTGTTTTGGCTGGGATTGCTAGGCTACATGTGGGAGAATTTAGCTCAAACAGCACAAAGCTAATAGCATGCTTCTGTGCAGTCAAAGGCAGATCAGTCGAAAAAGGTGACATCATAGATATTCCAGGGACTTCAGGTCTGCTGCGAAAAGCGACTTCTTCACAACACATAAGTCGGAACCTGGATTTGAGACAAAAACAACTCTTCTCATAAATAGCTGCTCTGGGGCTCAAAAATATCCTAAATTCGATGGTTCCTTTTCCTTGGAGATCCATCTGATTTCCCAAATCCAATCACAAACTTCTTAATAGCATGTCATGAACCTCTCAGCTCATTATTTTTCTTCAAAGCTTTCCAGTTCGCCAGTGTGCAGTCTGTGAAGTGTCCGATGAAGTGCTGCACAATAAATAAGCATGCACAAGATATGCTAATATCCACCCTTCACTGCTCCTGGCTTTTCCTCCAAGAGTCCTACCACCCTGCCAGGGGTGTGGGATTTGTTGCATTAGCTCTAAATGGAGAGTGGGATTTTTTGTTGTTGTTTTTTTGGTTTTTGTTCCTTTTTTTTTTCTTTTTTCTTTTGGTATAGGTATAGTATGGAGAATATAATGGACTGGCCTAGTTACACAAATCACATTTTTGTTTTTATACTCCTTCGCTTCTCTTTCCACTATCCTTCATGGCTAGCATTGTGGAAATAAGGAAGTAGGTAAGTAGATAGATCTTTTAAATAGCAATCACAGCTTTAAGCCTTCAGGACTGCAGGAAATCAATGCATTAGATAATTTGCCATGCCTCCAACACCAGTGTTCCCTCTGATGTCTTTAAGTTGTGAGCAGGCAACCATGTGACATGTGTAACCAGCCATGAAGGGTAGCCCAGGGAATGCAGGTTACTTTTGTGATCAATAAACTTCACACGAGATACCATGACACATGTTTTGACTATTTTTTAAAAAACTGTATGGTAATTAGGCACATGTGGTAAGCAGTTGACTCAAGTAACTGTCCTTATTGTTTGTTAGTAACGTGAGGACAGTTTGGGAGCCACGGGAATGGTTCAGAGGGTGAAGGGCTTGGCAAGATGTATCACAGTTGAGGAGGTAAGATGACTTAAACCAGAGTACCTGGGTGTGGATTTGTGTGGGTGGGGAAGTGGGTAGGCTCTGGGAGGAGCTAGGGCAGGAGAGACTGCAGTCAGAATATATTGTATGAAAAAACTACCTTCAATTCAAAACAAAAAGAGGATCATGATCACATGGAAGGGCCTAAGGTCATCACAAGAGTCCTCTAGACTGAAGAAGGAACAGGAAGAGTCAGTGCTAGAGTGATGAAATCGGAGATTTTTCTTTCTCATTGTCTTAGTTTCTCTTGCATTATATTAATTTCTTTTTGTTTCTACAATAGCTCTGACAAAGGCAAATGAAGGGAAAATAGTTTGTTCTGTTGTGGCTCAAGAATACAATGTATCCCTGGGAGGGGGGATAGAGTGTATCCCTTGGAGGGGGGATAGAGTGTATCACAGGGAAGGGGGACAGAATGTATCCTTGGGAGGGGGGATAGAGTGTATCACAGGGAGGGGGGATAGAGTGTATCACAGGAGGGGGATAGAGTGTATCACAGGGATGGAGATACAGTGTATCACAAGAGGGGATACAGTGTGTCACAGGGAGGGAGATACAGTGTATCACAAGAGGGGATACAGTGTATCACAGGGAAGGGATACAGTGTATCATAGGAGGGGGATACAGTGTATCACAGGGAGGGACCTCAGAAACTCCAGTAGCTGGACATGTGTTCACAACCACAATGGACAACATGACAGATCCACACATGCTGACTATTGTGATTTCCCTGCCATGCTGGACTGTGACCTGAAACTGCAAGCCCAATTCACTTTTCTCTTATGTCACTTTTGTCAGAGTGTTTTAGCACAACTAACAGGAAATGCCATTAATATAGACAGTTCTTACAGTGAAGCTGTTGCTGTGATAAAGCTGACTGTAGGGTTCCTGGGCCTTTGGACATATTTTGCAGCTGGAATGTGAAAGAGTTTGGTATCTTGGGTTAGGAAAACCCTTGAAAGCTGGAATTAGATCAGAATAGGCCATTCCTGTGACAGTCAAGGCTTCATGTGTAAGTTCCCAGAAGCAAATAAGGACTCTATCAGGAACTGTGTGGTAGGGGCCATTCATATACTCTTTTGATTAAGAATATGACTGCCATCTACACATGTCCTGAGAACCCAGGTGGTGCTGAATTGAGAGGTACTGAGCTAATTTGTTTACCAGAAACAAATCTCACAACAGGAAGACATTCAGGCTCTTATCGAGAAAACAGTTGGGATTATTAAAGAGGTCATCACTGCTGAGGTAAGGCCTCCTGTATTGGGACAACAGGCAAGCTGTCTTGAAGGATGAACAACACTTTCCAAAGGTTCCATCTTGAGAAGATCTAAGCTCATTTAGAAGAAGAAAGTCTGGGGGTGGGGGGATGGGATTCCTTGCTGCTGAGAAGGAAGTCATTCATTCAGATAGTGGTCCAAAGGGGCCAAGCTACATCTTGAGTTGGAAGAACTTAGAATCCTTGTCCGTTCAGTTTTTTCTTCATTTAAAGGCATAGGTAACGCACCATTGAGAGATTTGTGGAAAGCAGCTGAAACCAGGCGATGTGCACCAATGTCAGAGTCCTTACAGAGGGACCTTGAGAAGCTACTGTGTGAAGCTATGAAGAAGAACCCTCTATTTTAGGGGAGACCTGAGGGTTCTGGAGATACCGGGACTGTGGGCTAGTACCAAAGAGTTGTACCATGGACTGGTGCCAAGCCAGAGACATCCCTGTGAGCTGAAGGGATAGGGGCTGTGCAAGGCCTTTAGAAAACAGCTGATTTCATTATAAGCACCAGATCCAACATTTGATGTTTTCCCTTCTGGATTTTATTTTGTTTTGGTATAATTATTACTTTCCAGATCTTCTATTTTGGAAAAGGAGTGTTAACTCTGAGCCATTATATTCTGGAAGTAGATAACAGTTAAGAGATTTAGGACCTTTAAAGTATTGCAATTGGTAAAGACTATGGGGACTTTTAAAACTGGAATGCAATTTTATTATGAGACAAATATGAAACACTGGAGACAAGGGGTCAAAGGTTATAGCTTAAAAGTGATGTTATGGGTGTCGAGTTGACAAGGGGTCCACTTGTGGTAGCATTAGTGATCACATGACACAGCCTAGAATCTTCTGAGGGACTGTCTTAAGTCAGTTGATTTGAAAAGACCTCCTCACTGTGGTTGGGGCCTGCAGCTGACTTTTTCTTTTAAGCCAAATCATGACACGGAGACTTAATAGCTATGAATCCTCGGCTTTATCTTAGCTCTTAGTTAAGAGTTCTCATAATTTAAGTTATCTTGTTTCTCTTTATGTTTTGTCTCAGGGCTCTTTACCCTTCCTCCTTTCCTCCCTCCCTCCCTTCTGTCTTTCTGTCTTTCTGTCTTTCTGTCTTTCTGTCTTTCTTTCTTTCTTTCTTTCTTTCTTTCTTTCTTTCTTTCTTTCTTTCTTTCTTTCTTTCTTTCTTTCTTTCTTTCTTTCTTTCTTTCTTTCTTTCGTCTTTCTGTCTTTTGTCTTTCTGTCTTTCTGTCTTACTTTCCTGTTGTCTCCACTCCATCGCTGGCTAGTGGCTGTCTGGCCTCTGGCCCGGGCATGGCCCTCTTATTCCCTCATTTTCTTGATTCTCTCTTTTCTCTCCAGCCTAGATTCCTCCTCCTTATTCTCTCTGGCCGCCAGCCCTGCCTATCCTCTCCTGCCCAGTTATTGGCCATTCAGCTTTTTATTAGACCAATCAGGAGCCTTAGGAAGGCAAGGTGAAACAAATGCATCACATCTTTACACAGTTAAACAAATGCAGCACAAACAAAGGTAACACACTTACACACGAAAGTAATATTCTGGAGAATAAAAAGCCTAACACAGGGATGTGGCCTGGAACTGCGAGCTAAATAAGCCCTTCCTTTCTTAATTTCCTTTTGTCAGAATGTTGTATTGCAGAAAGGGAGAAAGCAGCAAAGACAGTGACTCCACCTATTACTGCTAGCTTTGCAGGTAGAAGGGACCGTGCAGCAAGAAATGCAGGCAGCCTGTGGAAATTGGAAAAGACGGATAATTAGTTCTTATCTGTAGTCTCTGGGAAAGTACACAGCCTTACTCACACCTTGATGTTGGGCCAACAAATTTGTATCAGATTTCTGACCCAGACAACTGTAAGATAATAGGGGAAAAATGCATTTAAAGCTATTTTAGACAGCAAGTTTTAATAAACTGCTTAATGGATGTATTTTATGCATGTATTATACAGGTTGGTTACATGTATGTGTAGTCTCTATAGGACATAGAGAGTCAGGTTATGGATGAACTCTGCCAAATTGTGTAAGTTGGTAATATTAATAATTTCAACTAAGAAGATAGTTATGGGTGCAGAAAGAATGGATTAGTCCAGAACTTGGAATCTTTTGACGCCTGGGTCTTGAACATACAAATTCCTTAGGTTTCAGTGACTTTTCTGGAGCTTTGGCCATATATAGCTTTACTGAAGATAAAAGCAGTCTTAAGGGAACATTTGGGCAATGTGTCAGGGCAGCCAGCTCAAGCAATTTCAAAACCACTACCCTGAAGATGGGACAGTGAATGTGATTACCCACTGTGTTACACTGAAACAGAGCCCTGTCCCCATTCAGGCAAGAGTCTTAGTGCTCTGTCTCTGGGGCAGGAGTTAAGTACTCATGCTGCTCACAAAGTTGCTTCATAAGTCTTTGGCTTTAACGTGACAGTGACCATCTGTCCTACCCAATCCCCAAGGGGAACATTAAAGGAAGCAGCACATGGACATTCAGGCTAGGAGAAGCAGGGTGCCAAAAACCAAATGGAAAGACTTTTCCTGGGTTATCCTCACTGCACCCTGGGGCGGAACTGAAGACAGAATGCCAAGTGGGCTCAGAGGCTACTAGAGTGGGTGAGGGTGGGGTGTGTGGTGTGGTGTGTGTGTGTCGTCATCTGTTTCTATAGAAACGTGTCTATAGGATGTTTGGAGGGCTTTTGGATGCTGGAATCAGCCTTGTTCTGAAAAACACTCGGTGGCTTTTCACATTGTTTCTAATGCCTTTGTACTACCCGGGGAGTTTACTAGTAGCTGACCTGTCGTCTCTGGCTGGAATTTACAGACGTCCTGTGAAAATAGGAAGGAGGTTTTAGGATTCTGAGCCAGGTTTCTGCCTTTCCATGAAGAGTGGGCCCCAGCTTCTGCACACAGTGGAGAACAAGGAGCTTGGCCTCCAGGACTTTTGGCACTTTCCTGCCTTCTCTCTGCTGCATCTGGCTCAAGACTGTACCCCTAGAGGCCTGGCTCTTAGCCAGTTGTCAACTGAGCCTCGCTAAGGTGTTAGGTGGCAAAGGCTCACGGATTATTAATCCTTGTAAGAGCTTTCCACATTCAACAAAGTTCTGTTATTAAATCAAAGAACATTAAAAAGTCACCACCACAGCATAAACCAACTTCTCTGTGTTCCCTATAAATCTTTACCTTTATAAGTGAGTATAGCTCATGACCATGATATATATAAAAATTGTTCACTAAGGACATTTTTACACCTTCTCACTTTTAAAAATATCACAACCCCACCATTTTCCTAGTTTGAAAGTAACATCTGGCCATAATTCCCCTCCCATAAATCCAGCAACTCTCTTTTTCTGTCACTTCCTGGGGACCACAATGTCACTTGATACCTGCCTCTAGGCATGCCTGGCCCTCTCCAGGCGAGTGAGTAGCTTATATTCTGAGTGAATCCATTTGGAGTCTATGACATCAAGGGCCAGAAAGGAATTCTGGTTGGTGTCTTTTGGGAAGGTTGAGTCTGTAAGAGATGGGAGATGTTTTTTCCCAGTCCTGAGGGAGATGGAGCAAAGATGCAGCTGAGGGAAAGTTGTGAAGCAGATGAGCAAAGGTGACAGGATTTCCTGGAGGCTCACGCACATTTCTACTCTTGATTTCTGTGAGACACACTTGTATTGTTGTTGTTATTTTGTTTGCAAAAACAACCCAATTTGATTGCAGTAACAATTACAATTCGGGTCACACTGAACATTTGCCATTTGCCACAAACCTTATTTCTTCTCAGGTAGTTTAGATGTTTGCTAATTTCCCCAGGATAATTTGTCTAAGTGGTCTGGGGTTTAAATCCTGGTCTGTCTGATGCTCCGGTCTCTGGTTTTAACTATTCCCTACGTATTCCCCAAGGTAAGTGTGTTGCCATAGAAGTGGGATGAGAAGGAGGAAGAATCATCATGCTCCCCAAGAGTATGTGTTAAACACCAAGACTGTCAGAAAGGAAATATTTGGGATGAAACTTGTCTGCCCAGTGCTCTGTGGCCACCTTCCTTGTGTCCTGACTTTTAACTGGTTATGCCTCATCTTGCCTTTTCTCTTACAGCGAGGAAAACCTGTGCTGAGTCTTGTTCTTGTCCGTGTGTGAGTGATACATGTATGGTTGTGTAGGGCATCTCCGCTGACCATCAGCAATGTGCCCCGGGCCACCTTCCCCTGCCTTAAGACACTATATTCTTAAGCATTTCAAATTCGTGCCTGTCAGTCATTCACTGATTCACTGTCTCCGGTCATATGAAGCCTTCACTCTGGGCCTATCCTCATCCTGGTTACACAGGACCGATCAAACACCAGAGTTGCTGCTTCTAAGATCCAAGTAGCATTTGAAGATTTTTCCCTAATAGCCTCACACATTAAAATCAGAGCGGAGATTCACAAGGTTGTTTTTGAGCCAAAAGGCCAGGGATACATTAGGGAATAGCTCTGAGGATTTAAGGAGGGCTTAATGGAGCACTGGATCTTGGAAGCTGTGAGATTTTGTATGAATCCAAAAAATAAATACATGGTCATCTATTGTGATAAAACATTTATTGATGGCCGCACTAGTTTTTGTGGCTATTTCTCCCCTAGTTTCCTTTTAAGGATGTCATGATTTCAGGAGCTGATAGGATTATCTGCACACTCCCAGATGAGCTTCATCAAGTAGTCATTTGCCTCTGCAAAGACATGGTCTCATCATTTTCCTTAGCTGTAGTCTGGACTCTTCAGCAGCATCCATCAGTGCAGAGAAAGGAGCCACGGTATGTGCAGATCAAAGGTGGCCAGTGAGACCATGCATTGTGGAACTTCTGCTTCCTCAGGAGAGATACAGCAGAATTACATTTCTGCTTGACCAGAAAAATGTCTCAGGGTGAAGAATATCATTTCAGGAAACTCAGATGAAAGTGTCCTCTGGGGATTAAAACCAAACAAAACCACACAGGGAAATGATGGGAGAGAAATTCAGAGTCCTTAGAAGAAAACCCTTTGTAAGGAAATGGTCACAATTTCCCTTTTACATAATTGTCATAAATGTACAGCCAAATTAAATGTGTCATAGATAAAATCACCTACCCGAGTACCACCCGGCTGTCTCCTGTGAGCTGAGTTTATGGATGCAGTGTTCTCCAGCGAGCATCGCAGATCCACATAATGTTCCCGAGTGCTAAATTTGGAGCTCTGATTTAGCTGACAGATGTTTAAAATCACATTGAATTGGACAACTCCCTGAGGAGGACAGGGCTGCAGATGTGAATGAGAAGAATTTAAGAGCTTTGGGAACAGCCTGGAAGTCTTCGTCTCTATCAGCCTTTGTCCATGGGGTGATGTGGGTGAAGGGTCATTTCTATCCTGAGTTCATCAAACTTCAACCCCTGTTGCCCTGATGCCAAGATGAATAAGGAGGCTGTATACTGGACAAAGTGTAGACCGATACACTCAGTCTTAGGTAGGTACAAGGGGGCTGCAGATTTTTTAGAAAACTGGCAGGAAGCCATACCTTGGAGCCTGGCTTGCCCCTTTAGTGGTTGGTATCTTATGCTCAGAAACGAATGTAATGATGAACATTTAGATTTCAGCACCAGTATCCAACTGTCAACCTCTTTGGCAAGGTTGAAATGGTGTTCACAATTCCCCACAACTAAATCTCAGTCAATTCCTCCTTCATTTTTGGAAAACTACAAAATTAAAATTATCCTAGAATCTTTTTTTTTTCCAAAAACACATATTTTAGGCTTGCTTTGAGACTCAGACTGAAATGGGTTTGTTTAAAAAAAATGCCTGTGTATTTGATGTGGGAGACTAGTGACCTTTGGTATTTTGTATATATAAAAAAAAAATGTTTGATGTCTAAAATTCCCCTACCGAGCTTGTATTGTTGCTGTTTTTTTTTTTCTGTTTTTTTTCCATGCTCCATCATTCCCCAAATTCAAAATAAGTTCTCTAATTACTCGACAGAACTCATCCCAATGGTGATGCCTCATATGAATGCCACTCATATAATGATGTCAAGACTGACATGACCTGAGTCTAACAAAGGTCAAATAATTTAAAGACAAGCGTCCAAGAGACACCGCTGTTGTTGCAGGAATGGTAACACCCATGGAAGAGCTCTGGTGCATCTTTGTAAGAAGGGTAGCACTGTACCCATCAATACATCACTCAGAATACAAATATCTAATAACATCATCCTCAGAGACTACAGAACACCCTCAGAGGAAGTCGGTGGGCAGCTGGTGAGGGTGGCAGGGTGGGTATGACTCACACCTTTTTTTAAGTAGAGTGAGCAGGTATGATGTCAGATGGTGACAAGCTGAGTACACAGTAAAGTCAGCCAATGCCAGTGAATCTCTGGAGTATGTGTGGCCAAAGCTAAGTACTGGGGACAAATGGAGTAAACAAAGAAAGAAGAAGCAGATTCTAAACACCACAGAGGGAAGCTCACATGGTTTTGTGTGTGTGTTTGTGTGTGTGTGTGTATGTGTGTGTGCACGCATGCGTGCTACGAATCATAAATGTTATACTTCTTGACTTACTGAAGCTAGTGCCTTTAACCCCATGATTCTGTCTCTGACACTATATTTCAAATGAGGATCCCTACAATCTGTAGCAGAAAGTTAAACACTGGTCTGTGGTTTCACTGGAGTCTGAAGGAAATAAGAAGGGAAAGATGATTAAAATCTAATGTAGAGCTCTAGTGTTTGCTTTATCACAACAAATATGTATTCTTTCACCTGAAAAACTCTAGTAAAATAATTGAGCACACACGATAATAACAACAGTAATTCTGTGGGCGAAGGAGTCAGCAGAACTTATGACTCACTAGGCAAGACCTTTGACCTCCAGAGTACAGATATTCCTATCTAATAAATCCAAGTATTTATATGATAATAAAGTGTAGCAATAGATATTAATAATAGTTTGAGAAGAACAGAAGAGGTTTAGAATGCAAAATGTAATTTTTCTTGAACAGGACAGAAGAGTAGTTTACTAGTGCTGCTAACTGTAAATCATGGTAATTCTTGCCATACAGCCCTTCATGCGTGTGCACACACACACACACACACACACACACACACACACACACACACACACATATGCAAACATTTCAACTGGTTGAAAGAACATTTACAGTCAGATTAATCCATCACTCCCTTGCTCTGGTATCTTTGGTCCAGTTACTTGGCTTTTCTCAGTTTCCATGGCTGTATGGGGGAAGTATAATGTCAATTCCTTCTTGTTCTGTTGTGGGAAGTACATGAGGTGCATATGAAACATACCACCTAGGTAGTATCTTAATCTTCTACTGGGAAGATTTCCACATGAATTCAACATGACTTGATGATCACAATTGCTCATTCTTACCTTTACCTGGGAGCAAACTGAGGTATTATGGAAAGTGACTCCCCAAAGCTGCCAGGTGAGGGAAAGGGTTATTGGCAACAATCCTAGACCTGTAAGCTGGCCAATTGGCCACCATAGGACCTGCTTGTTCATCCTATGGAGAGGTATTCTGACCTAGGAAAGACAGGCTCATTCATTTACCAGAACCTAGGAGCTACACTGCAGTGACTGCAGAGAAAGAGCCAGCAGTCAGTGTTTTTCTTTTCTATTTTTCATGTATATCTGAGTGTATGGTACTTGCGTGTGTGTGTGTGTGTGTGTGTGTGTGTGTGTGTGTGTGTGTGTGTGTGTGCAGGTACAAGGTTGGTATTAGGATTCTTCTTTGATGAAAGAACAATCTTTAATGCTCTACTCCTAGTGAGCCTAACTTTTTTTTTTTTTTTTTTCAGTGTGTGTGGGTATTGAGACAGGGTCTCTCTGCATAGTTCTAGCTGTCCTGGAACTGACTCTGTAGACCAGGCTGGCCTCAAATGCACAGAGATCTGCCTACCTGTGCCGCCCAAGTTCTGGGATTAAAGGCATGTACCACCATCCTCTCATGAGCCAAATTTTTAAAAGTTCTTTACTATATGGACATAGTGATATGCTACCTTCTAAGTTTTTATCTATAGACCCACACATTAGGGCATCTTTCAACACAACTCATCCCAGAAGAGCACTGGGTTTATCTCAGAATTCCTTGACTGTTTGTCCTGAATATTTTAGTCATTTTAATATTTTTAAATATTATGTGTAGCAAATATCATTACTCTCGGTTTGCCACAGGCATGTTTGCATCTGGACCATGGGCTGATATACCCCAAGATAGCTATGAATGTGGCTCAACACAAAATAATACATGTATTCAAAATATTACATGATCTCTATTTCCTCTTCTAACAGATTCAGGGTATCAGGCCTTATTGAAGTCTTTTAGGTATCTGAGCTGAGTTTTGTGCAGGGTGAAAGACGTGGTTCAATTTTCATTCTTCTACATCCAGTTGAACTGAAATCATTTGCTGAAGATGCTATCTTTTCTCCAGAACATATCTGTACATATTTTTACTTAATTGCCAAAAATAGGGTTTCAAAGGTATGTGGATTTATGCCAGGGTCTTCAGTCCTATTCAACTGAATATATGATGAATATACGTTTTTATGCCAATACATACTGTTTTTATTACTATAACTCTATAGTACGGTTTACAGTTGAGAAAGATAATAATACTTCCAGCTCTCTCTCTGTTTCTCTCCCTCCTTCCCTTCCTATATGAAGAATTGTATTGAAATTTTGATGGAGATATGAATCTGTAGATTGATTTTGGTAGGATGAGCATTTTCAATTTGGAGAATGTGGTGATATATTGTATATTTAATAAAAATATCCTGGAATATCAGAGGACAGAGCCATGCACAGAGCCAACCCTTGAACATCAGAGAGTGGTCACCCACACCTTTAATAACGTCACGCAGGAGACTGGGGTCCATTTGGAGCTCTGTGAGTTCAAGGCCTAACTCTCATTGTCAGAAGCCACTGCTCTGACTCCCATCCGTGTATCCTTACTCTTTCCTGGATGTTTTCTCTCCCACATGTGATTTATCATCGTCTCTGCTTTTCAGAAGACCCAAACTGCTGTACCAGACGTTCTGTGTCTAATGACTCACAAATCTCTCAGGTCAGGGCCTGAAACTTGGAAGATGTTTGAAGACATGTTGCTATACACTCAATAAACAGTATATCCAAGCTACTACAAAGGACAGATAGACTGCAGCAGGAAAATTCTGCCAAAACATACTTTAAACTTACCTAAGGAGAGTACAAAGTTATAATTTGTAGATAAGTTATCAGGAACACAAGACTTTTCTATTTTGAGTTTAGACACAATTAAAACACAGTTAATGGTGGATCTTTTCAGGAAGGAGTTAGAGAGGAGAGGCAGAAGGGAGACTCTGGGTGAGTGGTTGGCAGGGAATGTGCTCCAAGGTCTTCTTAAATGGAGCCATAGATATAGGGAACGGGAGCTTTATAATACCAGCTGCTCATAGAGAAGTGTTCCGTTGACAAGGGACATGGAAGAAACTGAATTACATACTTGTGGTCTTAGAGGACCATGAGGTAATAGTTGCTAAAAAATAGAAATGTTCTGTGATTGGTTAATGGTGGCCAGAATTCATCAGGAGTCAAACAGCCTTCTATATATATACTTTCCTTCTAAACTTACCTTTCACCCTTCTAGTAAAGAGATACTAACTGCTCAGTTCTGGGCTAGATTTTGGTATCAACAACCACACTCTGAGGGCTTCTCAATGGTGCCACTACTGGCATTGTGGGTGGAACTGTCCATTATTGTGCAGAAGAGTCACATAATTTTCAGACTGCCTACCATCTTTGGTCTGTGTCCATTCAACATCAAAGGAGGGCGCTCCTTTCAGCCATTGTGATAAGAAGAAAACTTCCATATGTCCCCACATGCCTTCCTCACTGTCATAGATGGAACATATGACTGATTGAGTTAAAAGGGAATTAAAACTGACTAGACATAGACATACTGTATAAAGGATTGCGCTGGAGAGATATGTTATATTCATATCTCAGGCTCACTGAATCCCAACAACAACTTATTGATTCATTCAGCTAAAACTGCTTAGTCAGGACTCAGACCTCACATGATCACGTCTAGTGACTTTCCATCTCTTGTCCTTACTTTCCACCGTGTTGACTTTATTTATGACCTTTCTGTGGGCTTTCAAGCACCTTCAGACCTGCTCGATATGAAGGTCAAGCTCTTGCGAATCCTACCCTCATGCCACTTGTTCAAGTGCAGTGGGAAGCTCTCAAAAAGTCTTAAGCTCTGATTCTGGCAGCACATGTTTCTTTCATGAGTATTGTATTGATGAATCAGTTGTCATAAGCAACAGTTTTGGAAGCACCGATTAGCTTCAGTCTAGAGCTTATGTCTCATCTACCCTTAACCACAGGAAATGGGGGTGATAAAAGGAAGGGGGATGGAAACAAAATCTCCAGGGGGAAAGGCAGTTAGTGTTAAAATTGTGAGCAAACATTTGGCATAGTTGGGGAGGTATTGAAGTTCATAATAAGCGATCATTGAAACATAGGTAGCCGTAACCCTTTGGGGGAGGATGTAATACAAAATAAAATATTTCTGACTCATCTGGTCACTTTAAAAAGTATTTGATAACCAGGAAACTGAACAAAATGCTCTTGTGTCAAAGATCCAAGACCCTAGTTTGGCATTACAGAGTACATAGAAACTGACATTTCAGAAGCAAGGGTACTTACTGTGTGATTCCTAAGAATAGGTTGTCTATATGTTAGTTGGGAATTGTATATGAAATTAATTTTGTTAGTTCTTCCTCCATAGTCTAATTTTTTTCCACTGCTTATTTGATGCATTGGCAGAAACACAAAGTGACAGTGACATCATTCAGATTATGCACATCCATTGTCAAGCTGGGTCCTGACCTACCTGTTTCATACGTAGAGAGAGTTCATAACTGCCACAGGGGGCTCTGGATTTATAAGAGGTTTTGATCCATGATTTGGATGGCTGCCCCACAATGGACCAAGGACAGAAGCCATGAATGTCTGAGGGCCATCTGTACCAGGGTTACGGAGTTGGGAAGCAAGACCTGGGAAGTCCCTTCATTCATGGCTTACGGGTCCCTCAGAAGTTGGAGTGTTTACTTCAATCTGAAGACCTGCTCCTATGTGTGATAAATTCATGATAGAAGGACTTACTGGAATAATAATTTTTGTCTATAACAAAGTTTAATGACTGCTTACTTCACTCAAATCCTTTATATTTCCAAATAAGTTCTAAGAGGTGTAGATGTTTTTAAAAATAATTTACAACATATATCTTTACATTTTTAGGCCACTTTAGTTTGAGGGTGAGACAGTACCTTTTTTTAGAGAGGCAAGGACAGAAGATGCTTGTGTTGAAGTTTCATCCAGTTTAAATAACTATCACATGTAAGGGAAGCTGAAATATGTGCAAGTTTTGAAGGCCCCTCCCCAGCTTCACAGAAGCAGTGGGTGGGGAAGGAGCCTTAAAACATTCCAGCTGCAGAGATTTCTCAGAGTCCTTTGGAGACCTCCAGGGCTGCAGTTCCCATGAGTCATCACGGGTGCTGGGGTAGGCCCTTCAGTGATGTAGGTGATTCTGCACTATCTCTGTCCCTGTAAAGAGTCCCTTCATCCCATGCTCTTGTTAGAAATGCCAATGAAATCTCTGTGGTTCACCAAGGTGGAGTTTGGTGCAATGGTTAGTTTGGTCTGCTTTAAATTCTATCTTGTGTGTGTGTATGTGTGTAACAACAATCTGTTAGAATCAGTCTCTACTTTTACCATGTGGGTTCCTGGATGGAAATCAGGTCATGGGGCGTGGCAGCAAGTGTCCTTACCAATGAGCTACTTTGCAGGCCTGATTTCTGATTGTTGTGACACTGTTCTATGAAAGAAATTCACTCTTCCCTCTGTGAGCAGTTGAATCTGCAATCTCCTCAGCAATTCTCAGGAAGCTCAGCTCAAGGATGCAGCAGCGTTTGCTGAGTTGAACCTGTAGCTGGAGGAGGAAGCCTGTGTATTTCCAGCTTGTTCAATGCTTGTTGGAGGGAAAGCACATTTTCCAAACGCTGATATTTCAACAGTGCAGAGGAAATACACAATCCAAACTACCAAGTGAATTTTAAGTACTTTTCTGGATATTTGGAAGGCATTTTTTCATTTAAAAACACAATGCACAAATCCCTGCTTTGGGGGGACAGAACAAGACATTTCTTGGAGATTTTTTCCCTCTGTCCATTGCAGAGCCAGATTCTGCCTGAAGTGGTTTCTGTACTGTTGATGCATATGGCCCTTGGGGGGGGGATACTGGTCTGTGTGACTTGTTGAGATCTAGCAAAGACTGATCTAGGGGAGTCACCATGAGGTCATGTGGGGTCACTATAAAGTTGTGGGGGTCACTGAGAGGTCATGGGGGTCACCATGAGACTGTGGTAACAATCATTTCCTCTCTTATTTATCTTTGGCATGTGGTATAGCAGCCTGTCTTCAATGAAGCTCATCTTCACCACAACTGCACAGAATTAAGCATCTGTGTGATTTGGCTTGAAGTGAAAAAGGCTAGCAAGTGATATGCCTGGGCCTGAGGCTGATTAGCCAAAAACTAATGAAATGGTCTGTGTGTCTCTGTGGGACTGTGGGACTGCGGGACTGTGGGTCTGCGGGTCTGCAGGTCTGTGGTCCTAAACCTTGAGGCTAGGCCCAAAAGTCAGGGCCAGAAACCTCGTACTACAAATGGCAGCCCAACGTGGGTAAATGATGACCACATAAAGCTGGAGAAAGCTTAAAAAACGGTCTAGAGCACAGGAACTGACGCCCAAAGCAGCTTCTGAGTTGTGTCTCTGAAGTGGCCTTTGGTAAAGAGACTGAGTGGTATATGGGATTAAATTATAAAATGGTGTGTTTGTTACATGCAATTTAAGGTGAACAAGACTAGTTTCTGAGTCTTCTAGACTAGCAAAGAGCTCTATATGGTGGATTTAAGATTTCTGTTAATAATGACAAAAAGAGACTAGAGTCAAAGATGGCTTCTTAGTGTCGATGTTTTCTTGGATCAGCTCTGTTTGCCTGATGCAAACTGAGGCTTAACTTTTTGAAGAGAAGCTTCCTGATTCAGCCTTAGAGGCAAAACACTTGTGAGTTTTTTAAAAGGCCCTGCTACCTAACACTTAAATGGAGTTAATGAGTAGCAGATGGCAAAGCTTTACTTGATAATTATATGGACTCTAAAATTCCCCGACTACCTGGGTTAAAATGATAAAGTCTATAAAATTAAACTAGGAGCTGGGTGGAGCCATCCACCTATCATACCAGCCTTTAATCCTGGCAGATTAAAGGTGTGTTCAGAAACAGAAGAAATAGAAGGATCTGGGGAGTCAATCATCCTAGCCAAGCAAAGGTGTGGTCAGAGACAGTCAGAGATAGTGGCAGATTAAAGGTGTGGTCAGAAACAGAAAAAGTTAAGAAATAAATATACAGTAAAGACAATCTTTTGTAAAATGTCTAAGTGGCCTAGAGTGTGTTGAAAATATATATACATAGGCTTAGAGAAAGAAAAGAAAGGTTAGAGAAATCCTTTAAAAAAGAAATAAAGTAAAATAAATAAATAAAAAATAAGCCACATAAAGATGGAAAATACAAAGAGTGTCTGGATACTGTATGTTATTGTCTTATCTTTAAGCTTCTTGACTGAAAATGACTTAGTAAAAGCTGCTAAAAGACAGCTGATTATAAATGTTGTTGGAGTAATTCAACCTATATATTTTGTAAATGAGTTTACTTTAAAATTGAAATGCAAAGATACGCTACTTAGGAGAAGAGGTTTTCCTTTTATTTTCATAGAAAATGAAAGACTGTGGATTTCTTCCTGGATAAAGAACATAAAGTTTGATAGAGGAAGACCCCCTGAAAAATCTCCAATGGAAATGGATGGACCAGATGATTCAGCATTTCAGAGCACCTCTGTTGAAGTTCCAGAGCTCTGAATCCAAAACAATTTCAAGGAGACTGGCTGAGATGGCCCAGCCTTACAGACTATTCCACTAAAGAACTCTACATAATCCTACATTTTTCTTTGGATTCCCATGAGATTGTCGGCACCCCATTCAGCAGGAAGTAGCCTAGAGAATTCCCAAAACATGGATTATGGATGTTTGTGTTTATTTACAGTGTTGTTTATAGGTTGTTACAGATAAAGGGGGAAAAGAATATTAGATTTGGAGTTCTTTTTGTTTTAAGAAGAGAAAAGGGGATATGTGGGAGGTTGTGTTGTTTCATTTTAAATAATTGTCCCAACCACTGGTTTAATAAAAAGAGCTGATTGGCCAAAGGCAGGCAGGAAGTGTAGGCGGGACTACCAGACTAAGAAAATCTCTGAGAGCAGAGTGCCAGAAGAGCACCAGAGAGAAGCCAGAGGAAGCCGAGGACAACTATGCTGCTCTAAAGAAAGGTACCGAGCTGCATGGCTGAACAAGAGACATGGGTTAGATGAAGGGTAGAGAGCTAGCAAGTGATATGCCTGGGCCTGAGGCTGATCAGCCAAAAACTAATGAAATCGTCTGTGTGTCTCTGTGGGACTGTGGGACTGCAGGACTGTGTCTCTGTGGGACTGTGGGACTGCAGGACTGTGGGTCTGCGGGTCTGCAGGTCTGTGGTCCTAAACCTTGAGGCTAGGCCCAAAAGTCAGGGCCAGAAACCTCGTACTACAGCTTCCAGTGCTGTGGAGACATCTGAGTCCAGCTGGGACTATCCCGCTTTGTTCTCTAGTGAGCAGATTCCTGTGTGGGGTTCACAGGTGGTATACACAAGACTTGAGTCAGGGATGGAATCACTTTAGTAAGGATAGTTTTTAGTTTGAGTAATTCCATTTTTAGTTCCCCATGAGCCACTCTTTTTGCTGTGCAGCAGAGATAAATGCTGAGTGTCTTTTGCCTGGAGAGTCCCTCTCTATGTATCCAGTTATGACTCACCTGCAATTGCCCTCAAAGACCCAGGGGATCATTGATGGTGAACCAACCTTTGGATTTCTCTTCTTGGTGACAGAAAACTTCATTCTAGCATTCAAATAAACCACAGGAACATGTCTGTGCTGTTCAGCTCAGCAGGCTTTTGGGTTCCCCAAGTGCCTAGGAGGATTCAGTTCGTCTCATGTGGGTTTATTCACCCTATCCTGTTTCATTTTGATTTACAACTGGAATATCTCATCTGAGTCACACATGAGTTATATTGTGGTTTTGATCAGACATCAAGAGCCTGAATCACACAGCCAACATTTTGGCCTGAAAAGAGGTTGTGTAAAGCCCTAAGTACCTGTTTCTGCATCTCAGTAGCCAAGCACAGTAGCACGTGCCTGTAATCCTAATACTCTGAAGACTGGTTGGACCAGGAGTTCAAGATCTGAGTTGACTGGTTTCACACCAGGGACACAGGAGTCCCTGTCTTAAAGATCTCAAACCCAAAGTAAAACACCCCACAAACCAAAAAAAAAAAAAAAAGCTTCATAGCAAATGAAGCTATTTGGTCTTAAGAGTTCCTGGTTGCTAATGTCTTAGTTAGGGTTTTTATGACTGTGAAGAGACACCATGATCTTGACAATTCTTATAAAAGAAAACATTTAGTTGAGGTGTAGGCATATAGTTCAGAGGGTTAGTACATTATCATCATGACATGCAGGCAGACATGGTGCTGGATACAAATTGATGAGAAGGCAACAGAAGTGAACTGTCACACCAAGGGAAGGAAACTTGAGCATAAGAGACCTCAAAGCCCATCCTGCAGTAACACACTTCCTCCAACAAGGACACACCTCCTAATATGCCACTCCCTTTAGGATTATAGGGGCTAAATTTCATTCAAACTACCAAATTCCACTCCTTGCTTTCACAAGCAACAGTAACATTATCATAATGCAAATGCATTTATTCCAACATCAAAAGTCCCCATAGTCTGTCACAGTCTCAACAATATTTTGAAGTTCAAAGTCTTTTCTGAGAATCATGCAATCTCTTAACTGTAATCATCTATAAAAATCAAAATTAAAAGGCAGATCACATAGTTCCAAAATACAATGGCACTGAACGAACATTATCATTCCAAAATACAGGGAAGGGAGCACAGTGAGGAAATACTGGACCAAAGCAAGAGTGAAACGAAACTATGTCTCTATGTCTGATGTTAAAATGTTCTTTAGATCTCCAGTTCCAGTCAGCTGTATTAACTGCAACCCACTTCTCTCTCTTGGGCTAGTTCCACTCTGTTAGCAGTTCTCTTTAGCAGGTATCCCATGACTCTGGCATCTCTAACATCTTAGCTTCTCCAAGGCAATCCAGGCTTCAACTTCAGCTTCATGAAATGGCCTTTCTACTAGGCTGCCATTCAAGTACACCCTTGACACATGCCTGGCCTCAGCAGATCTCCGTAGGCACAGAGGGAAATCTATCTTTAACTCTAAACCCAGCGCCATGTGACTAAACCTGTGTGTTCTGCTGCTTACTGGAGCAGGAACATGGCCTATTGTTCAGTTACATCTTTACCAGCTTTCTGCCCTTCACTGCCTAAGACTGGCCGTTCTGAAACTATATTTCCAAACAAGGTTGGCCTCGAACTCAGAGATCTACCAGCCTCTATCTTTCCAGTACTGTGATTAAAGGTGTGGGCAATCACACCCAGATATAAACTTTTGTTAATTCCTTTTCACAAGATCTGGGTGGGATCTTGCCCTGAAGTCACAGTTCTCTTTACTCTATTTCTTAAGTCTCTTTATCTCCTTGAACACAAAACTTCACTCCATTCCACTCCTGGTACTCTTTTTCTTCTCAAATTTATTTTTTGTAGTTTGCCCCAATAAGCCTGATCCTTTTTATTATAAACCTTCATTAGAGTTATCACTAGTAACCTGAGGACAGTCTATACTAGGCTGTTTTGAGATTTCCTCTGCCAATGGAATTAATCCAAAACTCTTTACTTTAGCCCCAGGTAGACCAGACTCTTCAGACAAGGATAAAAGGCAGCCACATTCTTCACCAAAATATCACAAGAACAACCTGCAGGCCATATATATGACATGAGATATTTTATTACACTGTGTAAATATATGTCAATATGATTTGGGTTAAGAGAAAGCTAAATGGCCAATAGTTAGGCAAGAGGTATAGCAGGGACTTCTGGACAGAGATCTCTGGGAAGAAAAAAGGCAGGGTCACCAGCTAAATGGAAAGGAAGGGGATGGGGATGTAGATTTAAAATTATGGGTTAGTTTCAGTTATAAGAACTAGTTAGAAACAAGCCTGAGCTAAGGCCAAGCTTTCATAATTAATAAGAAGTCTCTGTGTGGTTATTTGGGAGCTAGCTGTTGAAACAGAAAAAGACTAGTTATATATACTAATATATATCTGTAACCTTTGAGCAAGGCCCCCATAATTCATTGAATCACACTCAACATCATTGTCTTTCCTGCTCCCGCTAGGAAGGCCCATTAAACAGCACTCAAAGCATCCAACTGCTTTTCGAATCCACATTACCAAGGTTCATATTCCTTCAAACAAAAAGGTGGTCAGGCTCATCACAGCAATACTCTAGTCCCTGGTACCAGCTTCTGTCTTAGTTAGGGTTTTTATTGCTGTGAAGAGATACCATGGCAACTATTATAAAGGAAAACATTCAATTGAGGTGGAGTCTTACAGTTCAGAGGGTCAGTTCATTATCATCATGACTGGGAGCATGGTGATGTGCCGGCAGATATGGTACTGGATACATTTTGGTCAGAAGGCAATAGGAAGTGGACTACCACACTAAGTGAAGCTTGAACAAAAGAGATCTTAACTCCTATCCCCATAGTGACATCCTTTCTCTAATAAGGCCACACTTACTTCAGCAAGGCCATACCTGCAAGGCCATACCCCTTAATAGTGCCAGCCCCTTTGGGCTATGGGAGCCAATTACATTCAAAATACCATAGCTAACCTCCTTCTGCCATGGTGCACTAGAACAGAGAGGACATTGAGTTCTGTAATGCCTTTCAAACAAAGTGATGCAGCATATGCTGGAGATGTGGTCATCTGTGGAAAGTGCTGCTCCAAACTTAGCCCAGGAGGAAAAGGAGGAAGCATTATAGCAGGGGTATTCACTGAGTCAAGTTCCAAAAAGCCTGTCCCTCCTAAGGTGACTCTGTCCCAGTATCTTCAAATCTTACTGTTTGGGCCAAGGGAAAACTGTTGTATCTGAGGTTGAGTAAGAACTTAATTCATGGTGTGTTTTATATATATACACTTTTTAGCAACCCTTTTCTAGATGAACCTTAGTATGCTCTTGGATACAAGGCATAAGAACAAACTTTGTGAAATGATGGTCATTTCTTTCCTGTGTAATGTTCTGTGGAATAATCCTGTTTTACACTGTAAAAATTTGTCAAACAAATAGGTTTAATAAAACACAGTTGGCCAGTAGCCAGGCAAAAAATATAGGCAGAGCAACCAAACTAAGAATTTTGAGAAGAGGAAATATGGCACTGGGGAGTCACTGGCAAGAGGAAGCAAGATGAGAATGCCATACTGAGAAAAGGTACCAAGCCACGTGGCTAAATATAGATAAGAATTATGGGTCAATTTAAGTGTAAGAACTAGTTAGTAATAAGCTACTAGCTGACCATTTATAACTAATATAAGCCTGTATGTAGCAATTTGGGAAGTAGCTGCTGGATATTTGGGAGTTTCTGGTGGAATAAAAACTTCCATCAACATATGGCACCCAAATGTTCGGCAAGGATTTCCACATAAAGCCTGCAAAAGCTTTAAAGATGATTCTAAACACACAAAAAGAGAGTCAGCTCAGCTTCTTGGTAACTGCCTTTTCTCTGTTGTGTTCTGTTTGCTGGAAGTGATCAGAGGCATGGCTCCTTTAAGGTGCTCTTTCCTGGTTCATGCTGGCATCACAAAAGGCTCTTTCAGGAGGTCCTACTACCAAACACTTAAATAAAGGTTATGAGCAATGGATGATATGCTATTCAGTGTCAGCCTGGATCCCCAGAGATGGGATGGTAAGTGTGGCTCCTGCCAATACCTCTGTCATGTAGTTAAGTTCTAACAGACCAAGGCTCTGGGCAGAGCTAGCTGCCAAAGCTGCCAAAGCTACCAATTTGGTCCTGTTCAAGTCTGATTATCAGTTCAAATGCTCATGTGGTTAAAAAAAAATAGATATTCAGTAAAGACTGATTCAGATGGAAAAAAAACCCTCTAAATGTTTTATAATACACATAGGCTTGGAAGGGTAATAAGAAGATATAGACAGTCATGAAAAGAAATATATAGTTTTAAAATAAATAATAAAGTAAGTCCTTAAGAAGGGAATAAAATAATATTTAAAAAGCCACATAAAATGGAGATTACACTGAGAGTCTGGATACTATATGCTATTGTGTTGTCTTTGAATGGTTTGACTGCTGAAGAAGGAGCAACAGCTGATAAGAGACATTTGATTATAAATGTTGCTGGGTTGATCGTTCCTGTATATTTTGAAAATGCCTTGACTTCAAAATTTAAGTCCAAAGATATGTTACTTTGGAGAAGGTCATGCTTTTGTTCACACAGGAAATGAGAAGCTATAGATTAATTATGGGTTAAGAAAAATAGTGTTTGATTAAGGAAGATCTGTGAGAGTTCTGTGATGAGAGTGAATGGCCCAGGTGATCCAACATTTCAGAGAACCTCTATTGCAGTTTCTTCTGAGTTCTTCATTCAGAACAGTTTCAAGGCTCCTGGCTGAGATGATCTAGCCTTACAGACTGCTCCAGCTAAGATTTAACTATTATCCTAACTTTTCTCAGGGTCCCCCAAAGATTACTAGCTCCCCCAATTATCAGGAAGTAGTCTAAGTACTATGCCCATATTCCCAAAACTAAATTATGAATGTTTGTCATTGTTTAGGAGGGGTTGGTTACAAGTTGTTATAGATAATGCTCAGAAAGAATGCTGAACAGAGGATATTAGAATCAGGGATCTTGTTCTGAAAAGATAAGGGGGACATAGGAATGACAGAATAAAAGAGTAGGTTACTGAATCTACTTTAATAAAAATACAACTATTAATCTTACATAGTTCACACTGATATGAATTTGGTTTATTAATATAAATTTAAGGTTAATTTTGTTATACTGTTTGTATATTTCTATTCTTGTTTAGAATATTATGTTTATTAAGCTTATTTAAAAATGTAATATATCATTAAGAAATATAGATTAATAGTCATCTGTAATAGTAAACTTATAGTCATGTTAGATACCTTTTCAAGGTAATACAAAGATTTATTTTAGATAGATAAGCAACCTTCTAACACTTTAAAGACTTAATATGGTATTTAAAAAGTTTTAAGAACTTAGACTTTTCTTAAGAGTGAGACACATCTACTCCTTGCAGCACCAATTACTTCAAGGAGGATTATGGGAATAGAAGAAATTTCATATGAAGTTTGTTTTCTTTATAGCAAAAGCTAGCCACGTGGGCAAAGATACTACCCTGCTTCAATTGCTGACAGTTGCTATCCAAGCTGTACCAGTGGGATGCAAGAAAGGTGACTGCTGAACTTGGCCACGACAAGATAGGATAGACCTTCAAAATTCTTGCTTCACAGGAAAGTCTGTTAGACATTTTAGGCCTGTAGGCCAGAGTTGGATGCCCCAACATGGCAGAGGAACTTAGGAACTTTGGGTGACTCTCACAGGCAGTTTGAGGTCCCTGTTACTAGGTAACATTTCACCCATTTGAGGTCTTTGACGGAATTGAAGACTAAATAGTTATAGTTTTCCTTGGTTATAATAGAAAGAAAATTATATATAAAATTTTAAAGCCATCAAGATAAAATAGATAATTAGGTATTTTCTCTAATTTTGCCAAGTGCAAGTGGATTAGATAGTGTATTGTCATTCTTAATAACTGTTTTTGTTGTATATAGTCTTACTACAATAAAGTTAAAACCTTCATTTTTAATTAGACAAAAAGGGAGAAATGCTATGGAATAATACACTTATACATTTTAAAGATTTGTCATGTAAATTGGTTTAATAAAATGCTGATTGACCAGTAGCTGGCCAGGAAGTAGGCAGGCTGACCAAACAAAGAATACTGGGAAGAGGAAGATTGGAGTCATGGGAGTCACCAGTCAGATGTAGAGGAAGAAAGATAGGCATACAATACTGATAAAAGGTACCAAGCCTTATGGTTAAACATAGATAAGAATTATGGGTTAATTTAAATGTAAGAGGTAGTTAGTAATAAGCTTGAGATACCAGCAGAAAATTTATGATTAATATAAGCCTATGTGTGATAATTTGGGAAGTAGATGCTTAGTATTTGGAAGTTTCTGGCAGGACAGAAAACTTCTACATTTTTATTTGCTTTTCTTCACTATTTTAATTAAAAATATTAATTTTTGACTCACTAAGCTGTTAAAACAAAGCAAGTACAAGTCAAAGTCCATGTTTGAAAAACAACAGTACATTGGCGCGCACAAGCTGTTACTCAGAGGCATTTATTAAAATGTGTCTTCCATGAACTTTTTCCAGGTCTAATAATTTGAATTTTACATTAGCAACTGGAATGTAAACACTTGAAGGCAGAAACCTTTAATATATCGCCATCATTTAGTGTGGGAATATATTTGTGCGTACTGTATCTTTAAATAAAGGAGCTGGTTTGGACCATGGCAGGTACGTAGAATAGTGGGAGGAGAATCAGAGCTTAGGTAGAGAAGCAGGGTGGAGTCAGAGGCAGACCGCGCGGAAGCCGCCCAAGAGCAACATGTAAGCACGGGTGAGCTGCGGGCCCCCACGTGGCCCGCGGATTAATAGAAATGGGTTGATTTAAGATATAAGAGCTAGCTAGCAATGTGCCTGAGCCATAGGCCAAACAGCATGGACTTAATATAAAGCGTCTGAGTTATTTCTGGGGACCTGGGCGGCGGGCGGATGAGCAGTTCTGGCGGCAGCTGTGGGTCCCAGATCTCCGGCTGTCTGGGACCCGCGAACCTATTACAACAGATGGCGCCCAACGTGGGGCGATTATCCACTTAGAGCCTGACAAAGATTAAAAAGAGTTCTAGATCGCAGAAATTGAGCCAGGGCAGCTTCCA
Source organism: Phyllotis vaccarum (assembly GCA_033318265.1). Classification (NCBI taxonomy): domain Eukaryota; kingdom Metazoa; phylum Chordata; class Mammalia; order Rodentia; family Cricetidae; genus Phyllotis; species Phyllotis vaccarum. Next base: position 28,160,942 of record JARWLC010000004.1, on the reverse strand, counting down.
AATTGTGTGTGTGGAGCGGGTCTTTGTACAAAGAAAGCATGGTCCAGGTCACATTCAAAATGGCGCCGGCGGGCTGTCGGCAGTCAGTGTAAGCTGCAGCTACAACCAGTCTCACAAAAGACTCAGTAACATGTGATCGATTTTAGATTTCTGCCTATTTTAAACAAAAAAGAAACAAAGACGGTTTCTTAATAGCAATATTTTTCGGGGTGTGCTCTGTTTACTGGCCACGAATAAATACACGGTCCGTTTAAAAAAACTTAGTGATTCAGCCTAATTTGCAAAAACTGTGCTTCTTTTTAGAAAATGTATTTTAAAAGCTCTTAAGGTTAGAAGATGATTAAGGATTCACAATAAAACAGATTCAGATAAAAAAAAAAAACCTGTAAACGGGTTACAATGTTTGTAAAAGGTACATAGGCCTCAGAGAGAAAATAAAGAGGTTAGAAAAAGTTTTTAAAGCGAGAAATAGAGTAATAAAAATATAATAAGCCACATAAAGATGGAAAATAGACACAAAATCTGGATTTTGGTTGTTATTGTGTTTTCTTTTAATTTTTTAACTGTTAATGAGCTAACTGCAAAAAGACAATGGATTACAAAGGCTACTAAGTTAAACAAGAATGTATATTTTAAAGGTATTTTGATTTTGAAATTTGTGTCTAAAGATTTATTGCTTTGGAAGAGTTCTGTTTCTGTTTCCACAGATGAGAACCTGTGGATTGCTTCCAGGCAAATATGGTTTCATCAACCAAGACCCCCTGAAAAAACCTCTGATGAGAAGAGATGGCCAGATCAGCTTCACAGCTGCAGATGATGACCCAGTCTCAACAACCGTGAGATTTTCAACGCCCCTTAATCAGCAGGAAGTAGTAATGAATAACTTCGCCCAAATTCCCCAAATATTATTTCTAGATGTTTGTTTTCATTATAAATGGTTAATAGTCATAGTCAATCTCTTTCTAAGAAAAAACGGGGGATATGGTATGTGAATGATTTTTTAAAAAAATTAGATTATTAAATTTACAGGTAATCAGCTGTTAATCTCAAACTGCTTTACATTGGTATAGATTTTGGTTTATTGATACAAATTTAAAGTCAATTTTATTATGCTGTATGTGTTTTTCTATTCTTGTTTAAGAGATGATGTTCATGTAACTGTTTTAAAATTGTAGTGTATAATTAAGAAATAAAGGTTAATAGTCACTTTTGATAATCAAACTTATAGTTAGGTTAGTTAAGATTTTTAGGTATACAAAGATATATTTCAATTAAATAAATAATCTTCAAATACTTCTAAGACCTACAGAATATGGCATTTAAAATATTTTAAGAGCTTAGACTTTTCTGGACAGTGAGACAGGTCTATACCTGGCAGCACTAATTTACTTCAACAGGAAGATGGGCATTGAAGAAACTCCATATAGAATCTCATCTATTTGTGGTGATGGTGAGCCACTGGAGAAAAAACTGTTTTTATATTGACTGCTTGACAGTATGCTGTTTAAACTGGACATGCAGGTTCCATAAAAAGATGACCTCTGGACTTTGGCAGAGCAAGCCAAGATCATCATTCGGGTTCCTGCTTTACAGAGAAAACTGTCAGACATTCTTCAAGACTCAAGGAAAAACAACGGATAAACTGTGCCAAAATGGACAGAGCGGATTTCCTACTTCACTGAAATAAAAAGAGACTTTGGGCCTGTAGGCTGAAGATGAATGCCCCAACTTTATAAAGGAACTTTGGGTGACTGTCCAGGCAGATAGGTGTCATCTCTGTCCTTTCTAGATTTTAGAAGTCGTTTGCACTTCTGGTTTACTTGGGTAAATATTATATCCTTCTGTGGTCTTTGATGTAGTTGAAGATTAGATAGTTATATATACAGTTTTTCTTAGTCATTTGAAAAATATATTAGATATAAAACTTTAGATTCATAAAGATAAAATAGATGATAGAATATTTTCTTTAATTTTGCTAAATACAAATAGACTAGATATTATAACTATAATTCTTGCTTGATAGCTATTTTGTTATATGTAATTTTGCTATGTTAAAATTAAAACCTTCCTTTTTGATTAGAGAAAAAGGGGGAAATGTGGGAATATATTTGTGCGTACTGTATCTTTAAATAAAGGAGCTGGTTTGGACCATGGCAGGTACGTAGAATAGTGGGAGGAGAATCAGAGCTTAGGTAGAGAAGCAGGGTGGAGTCAGAGGCAGACCGCGCGGAAGCCGCCCAAGAGCAACATGTAAGCACGGGTGAGCTGCGGGCCCCCACGTGGCCCGCGGATTAATAGAAATGGGTTGATTTAAGATATAAGAGCTAGCTAGCAATGTGCCTGAGCCATAGGCCAAACAGCATGGACTTAATATAAAGCGTCTGAGTTATTTCTGGGGACCTGGGCGGCGGGCGGATGAGCAGTTCTGGCGGCAGCTGTGGGTCCCAGATCTCCGGCTGTCTGGGACCCGCGAACCTATTACAACAATTTAGATGAGAGAGTCTAGCTCCTGTTGCAAATACCTTTCTGTCCTGCCTGTCAGTTTCCAAATAGCTACATGGAGACATTATTAATTAGAAAAGCTCAGCCCATAGCTTAGGCTAGTTTCTAATTAGCTCTTATAACTTAAATTAACCCATTTCTATTATTTATGTGCTTCCACTTGGCTCTTGGCTTTTACCTCTCCTCCTGCATATCTTTCATCCTCTATGTGTTCTGCTGGTGACTCTTCTCAGCCTCCTCTGTGCTTAGAAATCCTGCATAGCTATTGGGTGTTCAGCCTTTTATTAAACCAATTAGTGTAACACATTCTCACAGTGTGTAAAAAGACCATTGCACAATGAGCTCCAAATGGTCATTTTGTTAAGTAGAAACCCATGAAAAAGTGATTTTAATTTAAGTAACTTGCAAATTACAGTTGCTTTTTGGCATATCTTTTGAATGCCTTTTTGTGAGGGGCTTATAATTTTAAAATTATTGAAAAAGTAAAAAGGACAAATGTTTCCAGAAATTCTTCTAGTAACCCCCATTTTGCATGCCATATGTTACCAGAGAAATTGAGGTCCCTTTACTGGACTGCTAGTCTTGTTGATGAAAGCTTTATAAACAGTTTCAGGGGGAAACAAAAGCTCAGGAACAGGTTTGTTAGAAAGAAAACTATGGAAGTGGCAAGCTGTGAGCCCTGGCAGTTGCTAGGAGGTGAGGAGAAGGGAAGAGGAGAAAGCAGGCCATGCCTTTTGAGTTAGGTCAGCATGTTCAACAGTGGGAGTCAGCAAGTAGCTACCTGGCAGCCAACAGCACTGACATCAGAGATAGATCCAGAAAATCCCACAGTACAAGAGAAAACACGGTCACGTTTGCAGCCAAGAGATAGAAAAGGAGGAGACAGGCTTTTCTGAGCTGGGGCTAAAACAACCATGCTGAAGGATACTGCATGACAGCAGCTCTTAAGTGACCTGCTGAGGGTGGAGCTTCTGGGAGAGGAAGCATTATCCAGTTAAGGACATAATCATTGCCCTCCTTCCTAAAGCATGGCTTTAGGTGAAACAACCTGCCTGAGGGGTGGTCTTTTGACTAGCTGATTGACAGGCCTACTTTACCTCTTACGGGAGGAAATAGTAGCATGTACTCTTCTAATCTTTGGAGAGATTAGAACTCCATGTTTCCACCCAGGGCCAGAGATGGATTCCATTAGTGAGATGTCCATCTGCAGTGGCTTTTAAACCTCCTTTAACACAGATATCCCTGTTTATCTTTAATCCAAATTTCCTGTTTAGTCACTTTTACGTTTTCTGTCTTTCTCAATCTATCCACTTGTTTTCCTTTCCATATGTCTAATTGTTTTACTTCTGACCTATCAGAAAGTCACCTCTGGAAAAAATTTATCTTTCTCACTCAATTTTGTGGTATTTTAAAGAAAAGTATGCTTTTTTCATTCAGGCTACAGTGTGAAGCTCCTAGACCAGACCTACAAGCCCAAGTTAGTAAATGGTGAGTAGACCTATTCCCCAGTATTCCTACCTAACTCCTTCAGCCAAGCTCTTTTGACATCTATATCACTGACCTTGGAATCATCTCCAGACCTTTCAATATCAAGATTGCCTGCAGTCTTCCCATTTTAAAAAGTCTGACCAAGGGATTCTCACATGCAGAAAATTTACCTCAGCTTTCTGGATTCCATGGAGGGACTTCAGAGCAAATATGAACCCCCAGCTTTGGCCATGGAGATTCTACATAGGCATCTGGGTGTCATACCTCAGGAATCCTTACTCTATCCTCTCTCAGCGCTGTGGCTCAGCTAAGGAGGATAGCACAGTTGCAATGGCCTTTCCTCACTGGTTGGTGATCTCACACTCACAAAGGAAAGTTTTGCCTGAAATTTCTTTCTTGTCTATGGCCTCCTTGAATGCCCTTGATCTCACCAAAATCTGGTAGTAGCTTTAAAAAAAATTCTGCTGCTTCTAATCTTTATCCTGCCTTCCAGATCATATTTGACATGCACTTCATAGTTTTTAAAAATATATTTTAATTGACATAGAATTACACCACCCCTTATTTCTTCCCCCTATTTATTCAGCTATTTTGTATTGGTATAGTTTAGATCATTTTCAATTTTTCTTTATTATGATTAATTCTCACTCATATCACAGATAAAGCTCATCTCTATCTTTATTTTTTTGTTGTTTTGTTTTTAAAGGCAGGATTTTTTTTAATAGTCCTGGATGTCCTGGAACTAGCTCTATAAACCAGGCTAAGCTTGAACTCAGAGAACTGTCTGCCTCTGTCTCCATAGTGCTGGGATTAAAGGCATTTGCCAGCACTGGCCAGCTGTGCTTACTTTTAAAGCAAGGTTTCTCAAGGTATAACAGTATTGAATTAAAAGATATTCTTTAAAGCATCCATTGCCAACTCAAGACACTGAAACAATGTTGACCAACCTTCCCAATGCTGTGATTCTTTAACACAATTTCTCATTTCAGGGTGACTCCAACCATTATGTTTTTTGCTACTTCATAACTAATTTTGCTACTATTATAAACTGTGATGTAAAAATCTGTGTTTTCCTATGGTCTTGTAATCCCTGTGAAAGGGTCATTTGAGAACCAGTGTTGTAAAGGCTTCTACTAGCACTTTCTTGAATTCTTTTTAGCACTTCATTTTTTTTTTTTTTTAAAGATATCAGTTTGGTATGCTAAAACTTACCTAACATTGTGGTTTCTCATTTGCATGTTATGGTTTACTCACAATGTAGATCTGTAGGCGGAGTTTTACTTACAAGGCACCAGTCCAAAATTAACATTTATTAGAATATAAATCAACACTCACGATACAAGTAATAGCTTATAGTGGCTCCTGAACAGGGACTAGAGTATCTGAGCGATGGACAGACGATGAATTCCGATCCGGTCTCTCTAGCAGCCAGGAACCAGGAAGAGGCCTCCGTGTTCCAGCAGCCCCTTATCAATGGGGTTGGCCACACCCCCTCCAGGAGCTCGAGACCTTGGATAAGCATCTTAGGACCTTATCAGCTGACACCTGAATCCCATTACATCTCCCCCTTTTGTCTAACAAAGAAGGTTCTAAACTAAGACTATGTACAATAGGAATTATTATGAGGTAGTAACCTTAAATACCTATTCTTCAACCCCTTCAAGACCTGAGAAGGAAGATGTATCACTTAAAAGTCAGAAGTACATGGAGTAATGGCTTCTAAAATTTGGGAGAGGACAGCAACACAGCTACCTGGACAATCACCTCTGGTTTTGTGCGCCGTTGGAGCATCTATCATATTGGCTACAGGCCTAAGGAATCTGACAGGTCTTTTCACAAGCAGGGCAATTTTGGAGGGACTGTCTTATCCTGTCCAGGCAGGTTTCGTCAGTCTCCATCCATCAACTTGTTCATCCAGCTTGGACACCATGTGTGTACTGTCAGCAATCAAGGTAAGGACAGTTCCTTACCTAACCAGTCATTCTTTGCCAAAAGGACAAACTCCAATGGAGCATCCTCGATGCTCAAAACCATCTCGGGAAAGGAGCAGTGACACCAGGAGTCATCGTGTCTCTTATGGCCAAATTTCAAATGTTAAATGTCATATTCTCTGGGTCTATGAAATGGTTGAAGATTCCTGTATATCTATGATATTCCTACCTGTATCTGAGATGACTGGGATATGGTACCTTAAGTAATGTTGACTGCAGTTTTTATCATCTTAAGGAATAAACCCTGTACTAGAAATTAGAATACCTATATAAGGGGTATACAATCCCTGAACCATGACTTTTAGTATGACTATCAAAAATTGGCCAGGGGTATATTACTATGTAAAGTGGCCACAGCATGTGCCTCTTGTAATTTTTTTTTCCACCAAAGCCAGTGTTTTCTCAGCTTCAGGTGACAACTCTCTTGGACTATTTAAGTCCTTGTCACCATTTAATGTTTTGAACAGATTATCTAGCTCATCATTTTTAAGTCCAATAGTCGGTCGTAAGTTGGCAATGTCTCCTAGTAGTCTTTGGAAATCATTAAGTGTCTTTAATCTATCTCTCCTGGTCTGTACCTTTTGGGGTCTAATTTTTTTGACCTATTTTATATCCTAAATAATTAATGGAATCCCCTCTTTGTATTTTTTTCTGGGGCAATCTGTAATCCCCAAGCAGGCAAAATTCTTTTCACTTCTTCAAAAGATTTTCCAATGTATCAATATTTGAATTGGCCAACAAGATGTCATCCATGTAATCATAAATTATAGATTGTGGGAATTTCTTGCGTATTTGTTCGATTGGCTTTTGAACAAAATACTGGCACAGAGTAGGACTATTCAGCATTACTTGAGGGAGGACCCTCCACTGGAATCTCTTTACAGGCTGAGAATTATTATAAGTGGGCACTGTAAAGGCAAATTTTTCTTTGTCTTGTTCTTGTAACATTGGCATAAACTCCTTCCCCAAGGAGTTGGTCTTTAGAGACTTCTATGCCTCTGGCCCTGTTTCTTTGTTCTATTGTTTTAGCCTCCTCCCTCCACCATGACTTGAATTGCATGAGCATCCCTTCCTCAAGAATGGCTTTAACCATATCCAACCAATCTTTAGGGGTGACCCGGTTACAGCATGACCAGGAGTTCAGCATTTGCTTAGCAAATGGTGAATGTATCCCATATGATACAATTGCTTCTTTTATTCTCTGTAATTCTAATATTTTTACTGGAGCCCAGCTAGTTTCTTTTTCATCTTTTTCATCCTTCATTTTTTTAAAAGGTTACTGGGTATACTAATGTTGCCTGTTTTTGTCTAATTTTAGATGACCTTGCTGAATTTGTTTCTTCATATTCCTCTGTTTGAATTTGAGCATCTTTGTGTTCTCTCTCAACAGGCTTTTTAAAGACCTTTTTCTTTGGATTTACATTAGTCAACTTTTTCTGTGATATCATGAAATTCTGTGGCCTCTAGCACGTTTCCTATCAGCAACCGTTCTATTTCATCATTACCCTGTACTAGAGGGCCTGGGAGACCCATGTGTGCCCTGATATGTGTTATGTACATAGGATGTATCCTATTTCTGATGATATCTTATAGTTGTATGAACAGTAAGGTCAGGTCTGTATCATCAGGAATGAAGTCAGCATATGTTTTCATATTTCAATATGTAAAACAACTCTTTCTGCATATTGAGAGTCAGTGATTACGTTGAGAGGCTCTGTGAAATCCAACAACACCATAATAATTGCATATAGTTCTGACTTCTGAACAGAGTTATAAGGGCTCTGAGCCACCTTAATTAAGTCTTCAGACTTGTAGCCAGTCTTTCCTAAATTGTTCTCATCAGTATAAAAGGTGGGGCTCCAGAAATGGGTTTATCCTGTACCACATGAGGAAAGATCCAATTAGTTTCCTTTATGAATTGAATTCTCTTGTTTCGAGGAAATTTATTATTAACCTCTCCTAAAAAGTCACTACAAGCCTTTTGCCAAGGTTCACTGTCTGCCCATTATCATTCAATTTCTTCATTAGTCAAAGGCACAACAATTTCTTCAGGGTCCTTTCCAGTCAATTGGCGAAGTCTTAATTTACCTTTAAAAATCAGATCAGAAATTTTTTCGATATATGTCTTCATCTTCTTGCTTGGCCTATGTGGCAGAAATATCCATTCTAATATAATGCTTTCTCTTTGCATTAAGATTCCTGTTGGAGATTTTCTAGAGGGTAAAATAACAAGTATGCAATCCAGGTCTGGATCCACATGATCCACATGTGCTTCTTGAAGTTTCTTTTCCACCAACTCTAATTCTTTCTCAGCCTCATCAGATAATTCTCTTGGACTATTTAAATCCTTGACACCATCCAAAGTCTTCAACAAATTAACTAGCTCATAGTTTTTTATACCAATCATGGGCCGTATATGAGCAATATCTCCTAGTAGCTTCTGAAAATCATTAAGAGTCTTCAATTTATCTCTCTTTAATTTTACCTTTTGTGACCTAATTTTTTGTAAGCCTATTTTATATCCTAAATAATTGATAGAATCTTCCCTCTGTACTTTTTCTGGAGCAATTTGTAGTCCCCAATCAGGCAATATTTTCTTTAGTTATTCAAACGATGTTTCTAATGTCTTTGGGTTTGGGTCTGCCAACAAAATATCATCCATATAATGGTAAACGATAGATTGTGGGAAGTGCTTGCACAGTATTTCTAGTGGTTGTTGTACAAAATATTGGCATAAAGTGGGACTATTCAACATTCCTTGGGGAAGGACTCTCCATTGGTACCTCTTAGCTGACCCTGAATTATTAAGAGTAGGCACTGTGAAAGCAAATTTCTCTTTGTCCTGTTTCTGTAAAGGTATGGTAAAAAACAATCCTTCAAATCAATAATTGCAATAGGCCATCCTTTAGGTAGCAGAGAAGGCAGGGGAATACCAGATTGTAAGGAGCCCATAGGTTGAATCACCTTATTAATTGCTCTTAAATTTGTTACCATCCTCCATTTTCCAGATTTTTTCTTGACAACAAAAACAGGAGAATTCCATGGACTGGTTGATTCTTCGATATGCTGAGCCTGTAACTGCTGCTGTACCAACTGTTCCAAAGCCTGAAGTTTTTCTCTCATCAAAGGCCATTGTTGAACCCAAATAGGCTTTTCTGCTAACCCTTTCAAAGGCAGTGCTATGAGTATCCTTTTAGGTTCTGTGGTCATTGGGCAATTCTTTTGTACAACCTGAATGTCTGGTGAATTTTCTCCATAGTACCTTAAAGCATCATTTTTGGAAACATAATTGAGTCTCCGGTTGATATCAGAACCAGGAGGGATTTTAATCTGGGTATTCCATTGCATTAGAAGGTCGCGACCCCACAGATTCACTGCTATGTCAGCCATATATGGCTTCAACCATCCTTTCTGACCTTCTGGTCCTATGCATTCAAGCCATCTCACACTCTGTTTCACCTGAGATATTGTTCCAATACCCAGAAACTGGATATCTACTGCCCGTAAAGGCCATCTTGGATGCCATGATTGTGGGGTTATGATCGAAACATCAGCCCCCGTGTTGACTAAACCCTGGATATAAATATTATCTATCTGTATTCCCAATTTTGGTCTTTGTTCATTTATTGAAGTCTGCCAAAATATTCATTTTGTGATTCTTTTTGGAATTTCTGAATTTTCTTTTGAATTTATGTTATTATCTAGTACTGTATGATCTTCTAGATCAGGTTTTGGATGCTCTAATCGTCCTGAGACTGCTGGTCTTCTACTATGACCTGATATGATCTCACCATCCTTGAATTTGGAGTCTGATTTTTGGGGGCTTCCCGGGGGAAGCCCCTAAAGGCATTTCCCGATGGTAGAGGGTTGCCTTCTTTATCCCTGGTGGATCTACATTCATTGGTCCAATGCCGTCCCTTGACACAACTTCTGCATAATCCAGAAGGCAATGGCCTTCTGTTGGAATTAAACCTAGATCTGGTATTATTTCCAAGAGTACCTTGTGTACAATTTCGTCTTATATGGCCTTGTCTACCACAGTTGAAACAAGTGATGCCTTGGTTCCTCACCCTAACATTAGCAACGGCTTGGCCTACCCAATTCTCCTTGTTGCAATGGAGAGATTCAGCATTGATTGCATATTGAATCCATTCTTCTATAGGTGCGGCTCTGATCTTTAAAGGCATAAGCATTTTTCTACATTCCACATTAGCATGATCAAAGGCCAGAGCAAGTATTAATTGCTTCCTAACTTCTGGATCTGATATTGCTCTATGAACAGCCATGGTAAGCCTCTGTAGAAAGTCAGTATAAGGCTCTTTTAAGCCTTGTTTGACCTTAGTATAAGGCTCAATTTTTTGACCTGGGTCCAAAATCTTCTCCCAAGCATTCAGTGCAGCAGTATGGCATAGCAATAAAGTATGTTCATCATAAGTAGTTTGAGTCCTCACATCAGTAAACATGCCTTCACCAAGGATTTGGTCCTGAGAAGCAAAGAAACCCCTAATTTTTCCTTGTTGTTCTAAGGTCCTGGCCTCCTCTCTAAACCAGCCTCTCCACTGTAAATTCTGACTTTGGTCCAAGACAGCAGCTGTTAGCTGCATCCAATCAATTGGTAGAATCTGGTTTTTTGCTGATCATGAATTTAAAAGGTGCTTTACATAAGTAGAGTGTATACTGTGCATTGATATTGCCTCTTTAAAATCCTCGATGTCTCTCATATGTACTGGCTCATAGCTATACTCTACATATTCTGAGGATCCTCCAGGTGCTATCTTTGTCTGAATAGTAGCCGGGAACAATAGTGGTGCGGAAGGGGGTAGCCCTGTTATGTTTACCACCTTAGGTAGAGTATCTCCAGTACCATAATATCTCATTGGGGGTTGACCTGAACTGTTCTGAGTATAAGATGCATCACTACCCTTTTCCAGTATTGCAATACGGTCCTCCCATTCTTGTATTTTGGATACTACCTGTTTCCATTCTTGAAGTTTAGATACTATTGATTTTTCCAGAGCTTGAGTGTCCTGATGAAGCAGTCCTTCCAAAGACCTCACCAAGCCAGCAATTTTTCCATCCCCATCATTAACATAATTGATTTTCTTGTTCTTGTCATTAATGTAGTCAACAAGTTTCTTGTTTTCATCATTTACGTAGAGCCTATATTTTTCTTGTACAGTGCTATCCATATCTAAAGAGGAAGCCTTATCTGAAAGCTTGTTGTAACCAGTTTCCAGAGTATCCATCCTTTTTGCCATTTTAGTGTTTGACAGTTCCACGTCATATACCTTGGACAACAACAGTTGATTTACATTTTGTACGTGTTTAACCTCATCTGCCATCTTAGCGTTCGATAGTTCCATAATACATAATCTGTACAGTAATTGTTGGTTTCCATTTGACAACTCTGTCATCATCCTCTTATTTTGAAACACAAAATAGAGAAACAAGCCAAAAAATAGTAGGACTGGGGTATTGAATCCTTCAAGATATTCATTTAAAAATTTGTCAACCACCATGTCAAAATATTACCTAAATTCTTCAAAAGAATAATTGTCAGCCATTGTGTCAATTCAGGTGTAATTACACCATTTAGTCCACAGGTCAATGCCCTGCCCACTGTATGGCAGATGCAGAGACTCTCAGCAGCAGGAGGCTACCTACAGACCCTACGGGTTTTGATGGGCCCCAGCAGGCAGAATACAATCCTTGGAAAAAGCAAATTCTCACAAATTAAGACAGGATGTTAATCACAAAATAGAAGGGGTTTTGTTTCCTCAGTTCGCTAGTGCGAGTAATTTACAATTGCCCAGGTCACAATCAGCGACCAAGTGGGCTGGCTGGGGGGGAGGGGCGTGCATGCACTTTAAACTCTACTAGGGCTAGATGGGTGGAAGCTGCTGTACAGGCAGGCCAAGTGGACGATGGACCACACCTGAGGGCTGTGCTGGCAGGCAAGGCGGGTGCGTGCTGTGCCTGCGCTGGGTCGCGGAGCTGAAAACCAAGCACTGCGGCAGGCTGGCAAGTTGAAAACTGCATACTGAGCCGAAAACCTGCGTGCCTGCTCACTGAAACGAAAACCCGCACCTGCATACTGGGCTGGGCTGGAAACTGTGCCCAGCTAGCGAGAGGGAGCTTTAATCCCAAGTGAACAGTCTGTATGTCCCCTGCCCTCTTACAGTTTTCAAAACACAAAGGGAACCTGTATACCCGAGGGCACAGGGCCGAGGATGTTGGGTGCCAGATGTAGGCAGAGTTTTACTTACAAGGCACCAGTCCAAAATTAATATTTATTAGAATATAAATCAGCACTCATGATACAAGTAATAGCTTATAGTGGCACCTGAACAGGGACTGGAGTATCTGAGCGATGGACTAGCGATGGAAGGACAATGAATTCCGATCTGGACTCTCTAGCAGCCAGGAACCAGGAAGAGGCCTCCCCGTGTTCCAGCAGCCCCTTATCAATGGGGTTGGCCACACCCCCTCCAGGAGCTGGGGACCCTGGATAAGCATCTTAGGACCTTATCAGCTGACACCTGAATCCCACTACATAGATCAGAATTTTCAGCACACACAACTACATAGACATATGGATGCAATTCCATTACTCATAAGACAAAGCATGCTTCTATGTATCTGTGTGTATATTTACTGAAATGTTAGCTATTTTTAGGTGAGATACTAAAAGAAAAAGAAACAGAGTCTAGGTTTTCTGCAGAAGGAGGGTCTCGTTCTTGCTCATTTCTAATGCATCTTTTAACCCTTTAAACACAAGTAATATCTGACTCCTGATTTGTTATTGATAATATTAATTAGATTAGCTCTTCAACTTGTTACACAGGTCTTCATTTCTCATTGGTTTTGTACGTCTTCTTATCACGGAGAGCTCTACATTAGAGTTAATGATTTTGTGGATTTGTGTCAACTCTAGACAACTGGAGCCTGGTGTATCTAGCCTGTCCTTATGGTGGACCAAAGTTACATAATTACTATGTTAGTGTTGTTTTAACCTCTTAATATATTCTAGATTTACTTTAGAATTGCATTGTTGGGTTAAAAGAAAGCCAACCAGAATGATCTTTCATCTAAAACTATTGAGGAGATAATATAAGTTTATAATTCCCACTTTTCTCCTGCAGGGATATGCCATATTTCCACCTGTTCAAATTTTATAAAATAATACTATTGAGTAAAATTCAAAATAATTGTCCTTGTATGAATTCCATATATACTTTTCTAGGTTCATTCCTTTGTATATTATGTTTTCTAATAGCACCATTTGCAATATATATATATATATATTGCTTATTATACACATAGAAAACCATTGATCACTAAATATTTATAGTTCACCTTCATTATTCATTTCTTATTAATCTAAAAGTTACATTTCTTGATTTTTCAATACAGTTGCCATTTTGCCTTTTTTCCCCAACATCTCTCTATCATTTTTTCTCCAACTTCTCTGCTGTTTTCTGTGTTGCCCCCATTCACTCTTAGCTGAAATGTTTGCTATAGTTTATAATAGTTTTTATCTTTCTAAAGGTGATTACTCTTTACTAGAAATTTTATGAGGGTTTTATAAATAATGTAATTAAGCTTTACAATCTTAAGACCTATTGAAGTAATCATAGACCTTAATATTTTCATATATTAATATTGATTCTTTTAGCTCTTTTCTATAATATGTACCTAATTTGTTCATCCAGGATGGTTAAACCTGTCTCAACTGAGTGACGCTTTCCACTTTCACCCTCTGTAACCCATTCACAAATTTCCCATTTTCTAACACGTTTCTAGTTCACAGGATCTGGTCTACTTATTTGTCCAAGAAGTAAGAAACATACTTGCTATGTGTTTAAAATACCTGGTGCAAATCTTAAAAGTCAGTTTCCACCTTTAGGATGACTTTTTAAAAGAAAGAAAATAAAGTATCAGCCAGTAATCCTTGGTTGCACAATGCTAGATGAAGCTGGGCAGCAGATTATGTCACCAAGGAGCTACGCTGATACAAGGTTACTAAGGGGAATCTGGGTCCAGTGCCCTCCTGCCACTCTGGCACACATACTGAGTATACAGACAAAGCCTTTCTTGAGCATTCTGTGCCAACGACAACTTCTAAGAATGAAGTGTGTCCATTTTCAATCATTTAAGTCATTTGATACAAATTTACTGAAGGCCCTAATGTGAGACAGTTATGCTAGGTTTAATGATGGATTTCAGCTATGCCAGACGTGATATTTGTCTTGTAGAGCTTGCATACTTATAAGTAAACTCAATTTTACAATATTTACTTGCACCTTGTCATTTGTGTGTATACTTGTGTTTGTGTGTGACATGTGTGAGTGCATATGTGCAGTTGTGTATACACATATGTGTGTGTCAGAAGGCAATGTTAGGTTTCTTCCTCAATCATTTTTTTTTTTAATGGAAACTGGAGCTCACCAGTTGTCTAGGCTGGTTGACAGCAAGCTGAAGGGATGTTCCTGTTTGTGCCTCTTCAGGGCTAGGACCACAGGTATTCAGTTTTCAAAGTTTAATTTATATCAACTGTTAGCTACAAACTTGCCTCCTCCTTCTCGTCCCTCCAACCACTCCCACAACCCCCACTCTCTCTCAAATATCAAATTCATGGCCCCCGTTATGTATAGATATACACAATATATTTAATATATATTGATATATTTAATCAATACATTTATATATTTATTTACATGTGAATTATATATAAAATTATACAGATTTATATATTTTCTATATATATATATACACATATACTCATATGGATGAATAGATAAGTACAACTTGGTGAGTACGTTTAGTGTTGACCATATACATTTATTTTTAGGGATGACCAGTTGGTATTTGATAATTGGAGGGTGCTGGGTTTTTTATGTGGGTGCTGGGGATTGAATTCAGGTCCTTATCCTTTTGTGACAAGTGCTTTATTGATGGAGTCATTGCTTCATACCCTCTTGTCATTTTTTTCAAATGTTAGTTTTCCATTTCTTTGCTGCCCCACTCAATTATATAACACTGTGTAGTTTCCTAACTGCTGATGTCTCAGCGTGCTGTTCTGGACACTGGAGATTCCATGGTAAAGATAAAAGGCAAAAGTATGTTTCTGTGGGACTTACTAAATTCCTATGAAGTCCTGATTCCTTATGCTTGCAAAAGTCCATTTGATTTTTATTATGCTGTCTAAATGCATAAGGACTAAAAAGAAAACAAAAGAGCCAAAAATTCTATAAAGATACTAATGTACTTGATGGCACAATATAGGAATTTCTAGTTAAGAATTACCTAAATTGAAATACACATACCTACTATTTCCAGGTAACTTAGTTATTTGTATTTTAAACCTATCAGTATATATGATCCCAGGTTTTCAAGTAGATCATAAAGTAGACTCTGCAGGTCTCTGTACCCAGGTATGTTTTTCTGCTTAATTTTCTTTCTTCTTCTGCAGAAAACTTCAAATAGTAAGCAACACGGGATGGTATGAAGTACACATTTACTTTTTTGGGGTGGAACAGCTTTGTGCTTTCTGTCCCATGACAGTGATGGGAATTGGCATGACATAAGGACTATCTGGGACCAAATGTCTTTGAACAGAAGCTCAGTGAGGAACACATAGCTATTGTACCCTTGCCATTTACTGAGGATATGACAGGTATGCTTTTGTTCTGTGGGTTATTCAGCCACAGTGATGTTTTCTTTCAACACCTTTAGACATTAGAAGAAGAAATGGTCCCGTTTCATTCATTTACTGGATAGAGAGGTATTTACTGAGCACTGTCTATGAACTGAGCACTGCTTTTGTGGACTGGTAGTTTTGTTCATAAGTAAATACTGAACAAGCAAGTGTGTATGTGAGGACTGTCACAATAGTAGGGTGCTGTGGCATATTCATTTACACCATGTAAAGATGTGGCCATTAGCTAGGAAGAGGTTAAGCAAGACTTCTGAGGAGAGATGCCAGAGGACACAGAAAGAAAACAGGAGGTGCAAGATGGAAGAGGGGTATGAAGCCACAGACAAAATCCAGACTAATATAAATGAGTTAATTTAAGTTATAAGAGCTAGTGGGCCAAGCCTAACCTATAGGCCAAACATTTTATAAATAGCTTCTGTGGTGCTTTTGTGAGCTGGTGGCCCAAAGAAAAATCTGTTTCCAGTAGGGCGGTGGGTGAGTTGGGAGAACAAGGCGTTGCAAGGTTTGTCAAGCAGCACAGAAACACACTGTAGCTTCTTCCCCCTCGCACCTCTCTCTTCTTTCCTCCCCTCCCTCCCTTCCCCCTCTTCCACTCCTCCCTCTCTCCATTCTCTCTCTTCCTTGCTTTTCTCCTGCTCTTTTTCCTTCTTATCTCCTTTTCCAGTACTTAAAAAAAAGAACAATTCTAAAGCTAGCCTTACAATGTTACCTAAATACCGTCCCCAGTGAGTTCTACAGATACTTAGTTGGCTCCTATCTGAGTCATAGTTTGCTATGGATAAAATCAGGGACTAAAAAGGATTAGGATTCTTTTCCTAAGCCACATTTCACTGATGATAGTAGTAATAATAACGACTGACACTGATTGAGTATCTTCTATATAGAGAACATACTGTTAAGTACTTAATAGCGTATATAGTAACCCCAGAACAATCCTAAGGTAGGTACAGTTAGTATCCACTTTTGTATCCACTTTATGTATGAACCAATAAGACATAAAAAGTTTGTTCAAGATCACACATCTAGGAAGTAATGGACTTTTAGAATGAAGACTAGGGCAGTACATGCATCTACATACTTCAGCAGAACGGAAGCGTGTAGTTCTATGCATCTGATAAGGAAAAAAACTATTTGTTACAGAGAAAGCTCTTATTTTGTATCATCCTTACCGGTATTGACCTTTCCTGGTTCCTTTCTGAGTGAGGGCTGTGTTGACACCTTTTTGGTCAGCTGGACTGTCAGCGCACAGACTCTGAAAGGAAAAGAGAGGAAGCTTTGGCTCTCTCAGGTAGACTATCATTCTGTCTTATGAAAGTTTTTTTAAATTTAATTTTATTATTGAATAAATATTAGTATACGTATATCAATGTGTGGTTCTATGTATGTGAGTACAGTGCCCTCAGAGGCCACAAGATGGTGTTGGATCCCCTGGGGCTGGAGTTACAGGTGGTTGTGAACCATCTAATTTGAATGCTGAGAACCAAACCCTGGTCTTCTGAAGAAGTATGAGTTCGTAACTACTGAGCCACAGCCTGACAGTACACTCTTGTTTCTGAATTGTTTTCTGGGGTGGCTTGTATGAGATGTCCTCCACAGCTTTGGGCACTGAATACTTGATACTCAGTGGTGCTGTTTGGATAGGTTATGAAGGTGTGAAGAAAGTATGTCACAGAGGGACAGTTATATGGTTTTGTCTTAGTTGCTGTTCTATTGCTGTGAAGAGACACCATGACCAAAGCAACTTATATTAGAAAGCATTTTATTGGGGCTTGCTTACGGGTTCAAAGGGTAAGTCCATGGCCGTCCTGGTGGAGAGCATGGTGGCAGACAGGAGGTATGATGTTGGAAAAATAGCAGAGAGCTTACACCTGCAAAGAGAGACTGAATCTGGGAGGGTTGTGAACTTTTGAAATCTCAAAGCCAACCCCCCTTCTAATCCTTCCTAAACAGTCCACAAACAGAGAATTAGACATTCAAATATATTAGATGATGAAGTTCATCTCATCCAAACCACCGCTGTTTTCAAAAGCCACACACTAAGCCCAGCACCCTCTCTGCCTTCTGCTTGTAGTTTAAGACAGAAGTCCCCAGCTTTCATCACTGACTGCCATGGCTCCACTCTGCCATCATGGGCTCTAACGCTAGACCTATTAGCCCCACCAATCTCTTTCTTCTGTAAGCTGATCAAAAGGTTTGAGCACAACAGTACTAAAGTTACTAAAACATTTGCTCTTTGTGTACAGACTCCTAAACATCTGCTTTTCTGTCCCCAGTAAATGCTGAGGAAATGGACTTTTACAGACTTTCAGACATAGTAAGGACCTGCTCCTCTCCCTCCTTCGCCAGGCATGTAGCATTGACTAAGTCTTCAGAAATAAAGGGAGTGCAGTGAGATTTTGTAATTGCCTCAGGGTCACACTGAGGAACAAAATCCTTTCAATCATTAAAACATAGATTTTCTTCCAGGGGATGTTATAGGCTGGTCTGAAAGGATTATCTGTGTAGCATAGGATTAAAGAAGAATGGATCCATGTGTGGGTCTGAGATAAATCTGGTCATTCTGGCTTCCTATCTATCATGTGATCTTTTTTTCCCCCGACACTTCTGCCATTCCTTATGCTACGAGGCTTCTTTGCAGCTGATAACTGGCTTCAGAGATGTGGACAGAAGAAATTGCTTTTCTGTATAAAGCATCCAGCCTCAGGTATTTCAGATAGCACCGGGAAACTGACTAATGGAATGCACCTTTGCCTTTGCCCTGAATCCTATCTCTGAATTTTGCTTTCCCCAGATTGACTCTTAAGGTGGACTACGATTGTATTATGAACGTCTACCATAGACCAGGCACAGGAAACGTAAACTAGTAAAAAAAAAAAAAAAAAAAAAACTACACATTTTTTTTTGAGGCCATTGTCACTGAGTTCAGTGAAAGCTCCAGCCATCTTTTAAAGTTTTGCATTACATTTTATTTATTTATTCATTTTGGCATTTGGAAATCAGAAACTAGAGTTTTTGGAAGTCAGAAAGTAGAGCTGCAGAATAATAAACATTAAATATTTAAAAAAATTTCAAAACAAGAATAACAACCAACACCAAAAAATCCTGACATACAAAGCCCAGGAGGTACAGATGCTGTGGACAACAATGAGACTGGGTTTACACATGGAAATAGTATCAGGAAGGAGCAGGAGAAACAGCAGGGAAAGAAGAAACGGAAGAAAGCCGAAGAGACAAGAATAATGAAAAGGGACATATGGACAAAGACGTACAGAAGGATGGACGGATTGGAGGTGACAGACAGAAGTACCAAGGGATGGAAATTCAGTATCAGGACGCAGTTATTCCCACAGCATGTGCCCCCACTATCCCCCCTCCCCAGAAGAGGTGATAAACCAGCCAATGGAAATGAAAGGCATATAAATCACTTAGCCAGTACTTATGGAGATTTTATTCCACATCAAATTCCCATACATATCACACCAGGATTAGTGTTAGCTCTCTGAAATGACACAGCAGTAAGAAGACCACATGGTGTGGACTGAACCCTAATGACTGTCTCAGCCAGCTGTAATTAGCATGCTCATCTGGAAACCAAGCAGTGCCAGTAATAGAAATGGGTCACGGGAAGAGTGGGTTCTTGTTCTGGCACATCATTATATGACCTTGGTTGGCCGACCCCTAGGTCTTGGTTTCTTTATTTGTTTAATGTGGACAGGAATTTTCTGTCCTGATTATTTCACAGGGACACTGGGAGCATAAAACACGAAGACGTATACCCATATGCTTTCAAAAGGACAAAATGCCAGAAGAATGTAAAGTTGACCTTGTTTCTTTTACTTAGCAAAGTGGTGGGCAGGTGGGGGTGGAGGGTGGGTATGATGGCATTGTGTGCAGAAGGCCCGGTGACTCAAAGTAGTATCTTTTTTCTCCTCAGTAATATCTGGTCTGGGATTATTACTGCTTTCCTGGTGATTTTAGGCATTCCCTTCTCTTTCTGAAATGCCAAAGGTGCAAACACTATTCTACTGCTATAATTTGTCACCCTGGCTGCCTGAGCAAGATGCACAGAGACAGTTCAGTAATTAAGCTTTTCAACGTGCATCATAAAGTTTTATTCTGGCAAAGGCTATATTTATCAGCTAACACGTATTAAATCACCCCACTGCTCAAGTCGTTTCTCACTTGAATATGCTCCTTTCAAAACACAGCAGCTTTCTTTGGCTAGCTTGACTAATAAAAGTCCTTACTTGGAAATGCTCTGGTGATGTGTGGTCTTGTGAAGAAGAAATATACCCCAGTAGTGTTTGAAGCGTGCTGACTCCCATAGTCTCAGGTGGGTAACAGCAGACATTTTTCCAAGTCTTTTAAAGCATTTTTTCCAGTAGTTACTAGGATGTGAATTTCCTTAGCTATTTCTTTTCTAAGGGGGAAGATGCAAGTGGAAATCCAAGTGAAGTAGGGGTCTTCAGAATGATGGAAACAATGAAGTGACCATGTCTTAGGTATTGAGGAGGGTAGAGTCTGCTCACATTGTCAACATCTAGCAAAATGTACAGGATGTATTAGGATTAACATGCTTAGAATGAATAGCTATGGAACATTTGAGCAATGGCTTGGAAGAGTGATTCTGTAACTAAGCCATTTCCCTCTTTACAAAGTTTATCTTCCCATGTAGGATCTAAGTGTGCCATCATTCTTAAAGGTTCAGGGCACCTTTTGCCCAATGGCTTAGACATGTATCTGTTTAAAACAAAATAATGAAGACAACAGAATGACATTTTAGGTACTTAAAAAAAAATAAAGACAAATAGTCATCAAATGTTGACCAGTATCATACTGTAAATCACTTTTTATTATTTTATATCAGAAACTACATTTTATTTTTCTTTTTTGTGTTTTCAAAGGAAGTGACACTAGTCACATGCAGGCATTTTAGTTTTTCCCATTTGTTGCTAGGAGGCAAGCTATTCTCACACACTGGAGGATCAAGTCCTCAGTTGTTGATAAACCAGAAAGCTCTGCCAATGTTTGTGTAGGTATGCATGTGCTACGAACAAGCAGGTGAGTATAATTTAAACATTGCCAAGGGACAAACTCTTTGGATAAATGTTTCCTAGTTTACGAATTATTTCTTTGCTTTAAAAAATGACAAAACAGGGGCTAGTGATGCGTCCCAGTGGGTGGAGCACTTGTCTAACACACAAAGCCTTGGGTTTGGGAAGGCTTAGATTTATCCTTACAAAGCTTTGTGTCAGAAAAGAAGCCTGAGGTGCCTGGGGGCAGGGCCCTGGTCTTGGAGTGTGCCTGACAGCCAAAAGATTAAAAAATTAGGTTCTCACTGACAGTTCAGCCAGAAGATTCAGGGCTGGGGTTAGTGCCAAAAAGTTCAACCAATAGCTACTGTACCTTATGCTCCTTTGCCCAGTCCTGAAATGTCAAGATGTACAGTACAGCACCCTGCTTAGCGTAGGCTTTTCTTTAAAACACTCCTTACGTCAGGGCTGGGGGCCGATAACCCTCTGCTATGTTAAAACAAAGGGTATTGACCTGGGTTCATTTAGAACCTGTTCATAACTAATCCTCATGCATTTGCATCGAGTCCAGATCCCTGGTGGTCTTTGGGGGTCCTTCGACATGGATACAACAGGCTCTGTACTCAGGGCATGGTGGCTTTGAATGAGCATAGTCCCAAAGGCTCATATATTTGAGTGTTTGGTTCCTAGTTGATGGAACTATTTTGCTGGTCTAAAGTTTCATATCCAATTTGCCTTTTATTATAACTAAAGAAAACTATAAAAGTATATAATCTTCAACTCCATCAAAGACCACAGAAGGATATAATATTACCTGAGTAAACAGGAAGTGCATTACAAGTAACCCCCAAATTCTAGAAATGACAGAGACACCGAGCTACCTGGACAGTCACCCAAAGTTCCTTTGCAACGT
This sequence comes from Phyllotis vaccarum, assembly GCA_033318265.1. Taxonomy (NCBI): domain Eukaryota; kingdom Metazoa; phylum Chordata; class Mammalia; order Rodentia; family Cricetidae; genus Phyllotis; species Phyllotis vaccarum. The sequence continues at coordinate 28,139,297 of JARWLC010000004.1, read as the reverse complement.
TGGGGCATCCATCTTCAGTCTATGGACATAGAGTCTCTAGTAGACTTTTTAGTGAAGCATGAAATTGGGAGAACTGTCCATTTTGGTTTGTCAGGTGCTTCTTGTTATAGAATGTCTGGTAGTTTTCTCTGCAAGGCAGGAACTTGAAGGACCATCTCAGCTTGTTCTGACAAAGTTCCAGTGGTCACTTCTTTTTTTTAATGGGTCCTGCATGTCCAGATTATACAGCATACTATCAAGGAGTAAAGACAAGGAGAGTTTCTTGTCCAGTGGTTAACTTTTAACACAAAAAAGGTAAACTTCACTTGGAGATTCTTAGATGCCCATCATCCTCTTGAAGTAGATCTGTTCTGCTAGGAGCTGACATGCTTCATTGTCCAGAAAAGTCCAAGTTCTTAAAACATTTTAAATGCCATATTCTGTAGGACTTTGAAGGTTTTGAAGATTATATATCTAATTGTATATATTTATTTTAAAAAGTCTTTTTCCCATGTATCCCCCTGCTTCCCCTCTTTTCCCTCTTCCCATTTCCTCCCAGTCAGCCTTCAGTCTTCCCCTCCCTGCAAAGGGCAAGAAGTCCCAAAGCCGGTCTGCTCAGCATGGCACATCTACTCCAGGCAAGCCCAAATTCCTCATCCCAATATCAAGACTGGATTAGGAGCACCTCTGCAGAAAATGGGCTCCAAGGTGCCAGTCCATGCACAGGAACACAGTCTGATCCCACCCTTCAAGGCTCCATATATTGCCCATGCCGATCGACACTTGCCTACTCTTGGAAGGCCTAGCTCTTTTTCCAAATGGTTCTCCAGTGGTTGTTTTTGGTTTAGTTATCTCTCCAGAGCTCCAGCCAGCCATCTCTGTGAGACTCCTCCTCATAATCCCTATTCCTTTGCTCAAACAGACTCTCTTCCCCTGCTCTCAGCTGGACCAGGAGCTCGGCGCAGTGCTCAGCCATGGATCTCTGCCTCAACCTCTATTCATTGTTGGATGTAGGTTCTGTGATGACACTTAGGGTGGTTATTCATTTCATTATAGGGAAAGTCCTGTTTAGGCATCCCCTCCACTATTGGTTGGAGACCTAGCCAGGGACATCCTGTGAGTTCTTGGAGGTTTCCTTAGCACCCAGTCTCTTTACAACTCTGCATTGGCTTCCTCCATCAAGATATACATCTCTTTTTTTCCTCCTTCGTTGTTGCTCCTCTCACTCAACCATCTCCTTCTCTCATGATTTGTTCCCACCTCTTCTTGGTTGCAATCTGTTATGCTCTGAATTTGCTAAGGAGATCTTCTCTTTTATCTCTTCCTGGGAGAATCTCTGGATGTCTCTCTTAAGTTCCTTCTGATCTCAAGCTGTTCAGGGGCTGTGGTTTGCAGCTTGGGTATTCTTTGCTTTTGGTCTAAAGTCCACTTATGAGTGAATACATCCCATGCCTATCTTTTTGGACTTTTGATACCTTGCTCAGGAGGATATTCTCCAAATCTATCAGGAGGAATTACCATCCCTGACTTCAAGCTCTACTATAGAGCTACAGTAATAAAAACAACCTGGTACTGGCATAAAAGCAGACTTGTGGATCAATGAAATCGAATCAAAGATCCTGACATTAATCCACACCCCTATGAACACCTGATTTTTGACAAAGAGACCAAAAATATTCAATGGTAAAAAGATAGTACCTTCAATGAATGGTGTTGGCATAACTGGATGGTAGTATGCAGAAGAATGCAAATAGATCTATACCTATCACCATCCACAAAACTCAAATCCAAGTGGATCAAAGACCTCAACATAAACTCAGCTACACTGAACTTGATAGAAAAGAAAGTGGGAAATACCCTCCATCGCATTGGCACAGGCGACCATTTCCTAAATATAACACCAGTAGCACAGACACTAAGAACAACAATAAATGGGATCTCCTGAAACTGAGAAGCTTCTGTAAGGCAAAGGACACAGTCAATAAGACAGAATGGCAGCCTACAGAATGGGAAAAAAGCTTCACCAACTTTACATCTGACAGAGGACTGATCTCTAAAATACATAGAGAACTCAAGAAACTAGAGCCCCCAAACCTAAATAAACCAATTAAAAATGGGGTTCAGAGCTAAAAAGGGAATTCTCAACAGAAGAATTACAAATTGCTGAAAGGCACTTAAAAATTGCTCAACATCTTTAGCCAACTGAGAAATGCAAATAAAAAGAACTATGAGATACCACCTTACACCTGTCAGAATGGCTAAGATCAAAAATACAGATGACAGCCTATGCTGGAGAAGATACAGAGCAAGGGGAACACTCCTCCATTGTTGGTGGGAGTGTAAACTTGTACAGCCACTTTGGAATGCAGTATGGTGGTTCTTCAGAGAACTGGGAATCAATCTCCCCAACGATCCAGCAATACCACTATTGAGCATATACCCAAAGGATGCACATTCATATCCCAAAGGCATTATCTCAACCATGTTCATAGCAGTATTAGTTGTAATAGCAAGAACCTGGAAACAAACTAGATGCCCCTCAACTGAAGAATGGATTAACAAACTGTGGTACACAATGGAGTACTACTCAGCAGTTAAAAAAATGACAACCTAAAATGTGCATGTCCTCTGGCTCTTAACAGTCATTTTGCCCACTCTTCCAAGATGCTCTCTGAGCTTTAGGCACAGGAGTTGTACTGTAGATGGATCCACTGGTGTCAAATACCTCATGATCAATTGTTTCTTGCCTTTTGACCAGTTATGTGTTTCTGTAATGTTCTCTATCTGCTACAAAGAGAAGTTTATTTGCTGAGCAATAAATATAGTTTAAATGAAGTTCTGGTAATTAGGCTGACAATGCTACTATCAGAGCCATAGACTAACAACAACTCCCCACCAGGAATGAGAAACCCACTTTTTAGTTGTTGGCCAGGAGAATTCAGTCCTCAAATGATATATGCTATTGTTGTCTCCCTATGTTGCCTCCCAGAGATTGGAGGTAAGACCCTATTGTTGAAGACACTTTGGACACAGGACACTTTGGACACAGAAGGCTGGATCTGACCTGAAAGCCTCCTTCCCGAGACAAGTTGCCATAGTATTGGCTAACAAGGGAGGGAAAACCCAATAGTCTTATCCAGTTGTGATACCTGTAACCACAACACTGACCAGCGAGGGAAGATATCCTTAAAGCAATGATAGTATTCGTATGTTGGTGGTAAGCAAAAGCTGTATAATAGGATTCAAAATCTTCTCAAAAAGATGAAAACCATGCCTAATCCTAGAAACCTAGACAACTACCCAGGGCTTGAAAGGTTATGGATCTTAGAGAAGAATCCACTGTCACCACAAAGAAAACAGAAAAACTCCTAATGCATTCTAAACACCCTTATACCCACAGAATCTTTTTCTTTCTTTCTTTCTTTCTTTCTTTCTTTCTTTCTTTCTTTCTTTCTTTCTTTCTTCCTTCCTTCCTTCCTTCCTTCCTTCCTTCCTTCCTTCCTTCCTTTTTCTTTCTTTCTTTCTTTCTTTCTTTCTTTCTTTCTTTCTTTCTTTCTTTCTTTCTTTCTTTCTTTCTTTCTTTCTCTCCTTCTTTCTTTCTTTCTTTCTTTCTTTCTTTCTTTCTTTCTTTCTTTCTTTCTTTCTTTCTTTCTTTCTTTCTTTCTTTCCTTCCTTCTTTCTTTTCCTTTCTTTTTCCTCCCTCCCTCCCTCCCTCCCTTCTTCCTTCCTTCCTGGACAAACTGTCATTATTTTGCTTTCCAAATTAACAACAAATAGCTTCCTTGGAAACCCAAGGCTCAACTTTTCTCTAGCCAACAATCATGGGACCAAATGTTGAAGTACATGGGTGACATGCCAGACTGCTAAGTTAGAAAATACTGAGAAATTTAAAACACATCTATTTCCTGTTCAGTGGGAGTTTTGTTGAACAACAGGAAGCTCATTAGCTGTGGCATGGTCCAAGTGCTATAAGAGACAGCAACAACCACGGAGGAGCTAGTGTTAGGGATTCATAAACCTCCTCCCACTTCTGTTTATTATCTCACATATGAAGACTGGGCTTTGTTTTAAAGCTAAAAAGTATTGTGTAACTTGGAAAATGAAGATGATTCATGTCATTTTCTGCCAACCTGTAGGGGTCCCTTTGTGGGTCACACTGCAGTCTGGTGACATATGTGACCTACTACCTAGAGCCTTAATAACTTGGAAAGTAAATGAGAAACAAAAAATAAAAATTACTTCCCATCTTAGAGAAATTTTGCATTTCAATAATTTGCAAAAATGTTAATTCAAGAATAAGTGTGAAGTTATAAAACTAGACTTGGTAATAATTTTTCTTTATTCAGAACTGGTTTTCAAAAGGATAACAAAGGTTGGGACCATGAACGGGAATTTTGATTTAGTGTAATTCTGGGGATGGCCATGGAAAAATCAGAAAATCAGGGAAGAAGTAGAAATTATCACTTTACAGTGAGTAGTAGCTATCAAAATTATAACATTGCTTTTAAATTTATATTAAAAATGACAGTTAAGTGGAGACATTTTTCCAAGTAATTTCTCTCTACAAAATGGAAAACAGAATAATTAATAACAGAGGTCTGTGAAAACAAAAATCCCAAAGTCAATGTAGGAAACAAGAACGTAGACACTAAATATGATTTTTTAAAGCTTCCATGACACTCAGGGCAGAGGCAATGCAGCCATCGAAGCTGGAGTGAGTAAGTCCATCCCCTCCACACACCAGGGAAGGGCTGAGGTGAAGAGTCATCTGGCCAGGACAGTTGGCAGCTGGGTTTGTAACCTGAAAAAAGAAAAATGAAGAAGAAAAGATTGGAGTTGATATTAGTGTGCTACTGCACTGCCGGGGCAATGCACAGGAAAAAAAAAAAAAAGTCTATCCCAAAGGTTACCCCTTACCAAAACATTCACATAAATTCTTAAATGTTTAAAATTTCAATCACTAAATAACTGGAAATGCATTCAACTTCTAAATTTGAAGATACTATGCACTCTCTCCAAATTCACATGTTGTTCTCCTGTGCTGGATAATTTTACGTAAAGTCATCTGAGAGAAGAGAGCCTCAATTAAGAAAAGCAAGCCTCTAGGTACTTTCTTATCTAGTGACTGATGGGGATGGCCCAGCCCATTGTGGGTGGTGCCTTCCCTGGGTTCTATAAGAAACAGGTTGAGGAACAATGAGGAGCAAGACCCTAAGCAGCATCCTCCATGGCCTCTGTATCAGGTCCTCCTTCCAGGTTCCTGCTTCGTTTAAGTTCCTGCCCTGACTTCCTTTGATGATGAATAGTGATATGGAAGTGTAAGTCAGAGAAAAGCTTTTTGGGTTTGGCCATCAAGGTCACTCCAAGAAGAGGCAGCAGATGTAAATGTCTATTCTGTAGGTGTTTAGGAAACTATGGAGCAGGTTGCTCCCCACCCTCCCCACCCCGTGTGTGTGTGTGTGTGTGTGTGTGTGTGTGTGTGTGTGTGTGTGTGTGTGTGTGTGTGTGTGTGTACATGTCTGTTGGGGTAGAGGGGAATGTAGAGGAAGGGGCATGAGAGAGGACAAATAGAAGGCATACAAATTTTCAAACATTAAAAATATGATAAGTAAAAGTAGTTGTTGAGTAATAGAATACATAAAATTTACTACTTAAAGGGAGGAGAATGAACTGAAGGTAGAAACTTATTTTATTTTTTATAATAAGGCCTATATACTCTTTGAAATCATAGAGGCAGAGGTTATTTCCAGGAAAAGTGTTCACAGAATCAGGAGAATGATGTCATTAAGTATTCACAGTCAAGAGAATAAGGGGAAGCTAAATTTAGTTACATTAGATACCGAGAATGTTGGCTACGGAAGCATCCCAAACTCTACAGGATACCACTACAGACAAGCTTAAGACACTGGGAACTCATCCCACTCCCTTCGTGGCACAGCTTTTATCACACATGGTGGCTCTCTATCTAGTGGCTTCATGGAGGCCACTGAGGTAAGGACTAAGATTTGCTTTCTTTGACATCAGGGGAAGAATGAAGGCACATAACATACCTTTTAGAATATGGTGTGGAGATTCTGGATTCTGGAGTGAGATAGCACAAATGCTTAGAACTGATTTCGGATGTGTGTTTCTGTGTGTGCAGGTGATGTATGAATGTACACACAAGGGTATATGCATGTGGAAGATAAAAGTTGAGAGAAGAGGCCTTCCTCTATCCATTACAATGTTTATCTTTTGAGACCAGGTCCTTGAACTTTTGGAGTCACAAATTTGTCTAGGCGGGGTGACCCATGAGTTCCCCCGTCTTCACCCATCCAACAAATATTACAGGACTCCAGCTTCTTATGTGGGTGCCGATGATGTCAATTTAGGCTCTCCTGTTTGCACAGCAAGCATGCTTGCTAACTAAGCCATTTCCCCTAGTCATCCTGTAGAATCTTTTAAAACGTAGGTTCTTAACCTTCCTAATGCTGCAACCCTTTAATACAGTTCCCCGTGTTGTAGTGATTCTCTAATCATAAAATTTTGTTGCTACTCTATACTGTAATTTTGCTACTGTCATGAATAGTACTGTAAATGTCTGATATGTAGGGTATCTGATATGCGGCTCCTGTGAAAGGATCAATAGATTCCCAAAGGGGTTGTGACCCACATTTGAGAATCAGTGTTTTAAAAGCAGGAAAGCTTTGCAGAGATATCCTTGCTTGTATGCTGTGTTTTGCCTTCCCTGCTCCTCAGCTTGAAAATTTAGCCCACAGGCTTCAGCATGCAAGGCAAACCAGAAAGCCTCTTCTGGTCCTTCTACTTTGCTTTAACAAGAGATAAAGATCTTGAGATACCTGTGTTAAGCATATACAAGCACCATGCTGATAGCCTCATATTCATACTCTTCTGGAGGCTACTTTATAGAAACATCTATAAACACAGATGATAATCTTGAAGCCTTAGAGATAAAGACCTCTGAGTAGTAAACTAGGGAACATCAGAGATGGAGAAGCACAGATTTGGGTATTCATCTAGAGTTCTCAATTTCTGCTTAGGAAGAATTTTAACAAGTTGGATAATTTCATTTGTCAATCAAATTTGAGAAGGAAGGAAACTTCTAAGGCCTTAGCTGTTCAGGTGGCAACACTGATGATTTCAAAATGTTTCAAGTCTGAAAGCAGGAGACTCTTAGGCTGCATAAAAACAGGAAATATTGTAGGAGAACAATGGCAGGGAAGGTTCTCTTTACAGCCTGAAGAAGGGTGGGTGGGTCCTCTGTTATGATGGGCTTCCATTATGAGAAAGACTAGAGAGTTTTCCTTTTATTATGCAGGTGGATTTAAATCACTTTGAAAAAATACTTTGCCTTTTCTGTTTTGGATTTATACATCTAATCCATCTAAGTATAAGGAGTATTATAGTAATATCACGTTTCACCTAGAGTAGGCAAGAGTTCTTTCTCTATAGCCATGTCACACATGCGAACCAGAAAAACCTGATTTTCCACAGGGCTGTTTCAGCCCTCACATATATTTTAAATACAACTATTGAGATGTGGTTCCTGGCTGTGGCTGGAAGCATAGCCAAGGGCTGTATTCTTGTGAGAGATTGTGGTTTCGACAATGACAAGCTCCTCTCTTGCAGGGCTCTTTGCTTCACACGGCTGAAGACACATGCCAAAACACATGCCATGCTTTCATATTTTCCTCCCTGGGTAATTGCAAAATGGATGATTCTACCTTCAATGCAATGGGATTGATTTCATTGAAACTGCTGGCTGGCTAATCAGTGGCCCACTTTACCAGCCATGTGATCTGGCATCTGGCATTTACTATTGAGTAAATTAAATTATATGGCACTGACGAATTACCAGCCCACAACTGAGCAGAACATTTCCCTTAAATCTCCCTTCTGTTATTATTTGTAAGTTTAAGAGTGTTCAGGCTTATTAGGGAGATGGTAACTGGAAGGCACTAAAACTACCAACACTGGGAACTTCATGTGTGTGTCTATTCCTCATATACTCTCTATGTAGACTTGGACCAATGAGTTATTGCCCCTCGTGCCATGTGAATTTACTAGATGCGTAAAGCTAAGAAACTATTTTAAATGATTTGTTTTTAAACTTTTACATATAGTATTGGGCTTTGACAACTTGACACAAACCTATACATACCTGGGGAGGATGCTTAATTGAGCAAATGTCCCCATAAGACTGGCCTGTACGGAAGTCTGTGGCGTATTTTCTTGCTAGGTGTTTGATGCGGGAAAGCCCAGCACATCTGCCTTGTACCATCCCTGGGTAGGTGGCCCTAGGATCTGAGAAACCAGGCTGAGAAAGCTAGGAAACAGCGATCCTCCATGACTTTGCTTTAGTTCCTTCCCTGCTTGAGCTCCTGCCCTGACACCCCTCAGATATGAACTGTTACCTGGAAGTGTAAAATGAAATAAATCCTACCCTCTCAAAGTTGTTTTTAGTCATGGGTTTTTACCACATCAATAAAAACTCTAAGACAGAGGGACACACACATGCACACACACATTATTTTCGTCATAAGTATAAAAATATTTTTATAAACATAAAGTTAATAAAGAAATATACTGTCTGTCTTGAGATTCATTCATATTCAAGATTCGATGTCACTAATGACACAGAGCTGGTGACCTCTGATGTCTCTGTTCTTCCCCCACACACTCATCCCCTTTCAGTACTGTCTAGAATATGGGTGACATAGTTTTGTTATAAGAGTCCATTATTGAGCTCTATTGAAGTTTCCCTCTGAGTCACTGATATCTCCTCTGCAAGTTCACATCACACAGTATAGAAAAAGAATTTAACTGGAGTTTCTTTTCAGTGGAACAAAAGTTTCCAGACAGTGGCCAGACTGCTGAAATAATTTGTGGCTCAGGCTGCTTATGTTAATGAGAAAATAACCAAGTTTACATGTATGAAACCATATCTTGACTGCCTTCTTGTTCCTTGATGGTATCTTATAATGGGTGAAATAAGACAAAAAAATAAGAGATTACGAGAGAGGAGATATGGTGAAATACATAATAAGTAGCAAAAGCCCAAGAGTAATAGGACAATAAAGGAGAGGCAGGACCCTTGAGGGAAGTATGGGCGGGGATATCAGACTAAAAATACTCTGGGAAGAGGACGAAGAGAGACAGACACCAGAAGATGCAGAAAAAAGAAGACAAGAATGTGCTCTGAGAAAAAGTACTAAGCAATGTGGCTAAACAAGATAAGAATCATGGATTAGTTTAAGAGTAAGAGTTAGCAAGTTATATGCCTGGACCAAAAGGCAAACAGCTTGTAATTAATATAAGTCTCTGTGTAATTATTTTGGGACTATTAGTTCAGACTCTGGAGCTAGGCCAGGCTGGAAACTTCCTACTACATCACATTTTTTAAAGCTTTATTTTTCATTGAGAAAGAGCTTGTGCCAGTTACTTTAAAGCACAAACAACATATCTGTAACCTGTGTAGATTCTCCAATATGTTTCTGATGGTAGTACCTCCTCATCTACAGGGGATGTATTTCAATATCCCCAGCAGATAGCCAAGATAGTACTGTGCAAATATGAGTTCTCTTCCTCCATGGTTTGCTTCTACAATTCCTTTACCATGTGTAACTGAAGATAAAAAATATTTCAGAAACAAACAATTCATACATCTAAAGTGACATGCTCCTCTGAACAGTCTGGAAAATTCTCATGCACCCTCTTGTGTGTCCAGAATGTAAATCGTCTAATGCATCTGTGCAATATGCACTATCTGCCTCATGGTTGTGCTTCACAAAACTTTATTACAGAATGTGATTTTAGTTGTCTTATTTTGCTTTATTTACCGTTACTCTTCTGTTGTGTCTAAGTTATAAAAAGACAACACTAGTATAGGTACAAGAATAGAGTACACACACACACACACACACACACACACACACACACACACACACACATATTGTAGGCTGAATTGATAGCTTCAATTTCAGGCATTCATTAGAGGTCTTGGCAACAACAATTCATGGATAAATGGAAGGGATATAAAATGAGTTAATTCACATGAAAAAATTAGCCATGTAAGAAATTGAATAATTTTTTTTTTTTTTAGTCCTGAGACAGGGTTTATCTTTGTAACAGCTCTGGCTGCGGCTGTCCTGGAACTAACTCTGTATACCAGGCTGGCCTCGCACTCACAGAGATCTGCCGGCCTCTGATAAAAACTTCTTCAAAAGCTTACAGGCATCAGAGAGCAAAGTGTAGATGAGGTTTCTGGCCTTGCCTAGTCTCGCGGTCAAGACCTGCCCGCTGCTGCTTAGCTTCCCCAAACTGACTCTGACACATATTAATTATATGCTGCCCAATCTATGGCTAGAGCTAATTGCTAGCTAGCTCTTACTTCTTAACTCAACCCATTTCCACTAATATGTCTTGCCACATGGCTCGTGTACCTATTTCTTTATATCTTGCTTCTTGGGTGGGTGTCTCTTTCTGACTCCATCTTCCTTCCCCTTCATATATACTCGATTTCCTGCCTACTTCTAAGATGCCCTGCCTTAGGCCCAAACAGCCCCTTTACCAATGAATAATATTCACAGTATACAGAAAGACATCCTATACCTGTAAAAAGATCACTTTTCCTGGGTAGCTGCCATTCAACACCCATGCCTTTTAAAATTGTTTCTTAAAAAAATCTCTATGCGTTTATATTTTTGTGTTATAACAAACACTATACATATACACACAGAGCACATATCTATCTGTCTATATCATTATATCACTAAGGATAGTGTTAAAATTATCTGTCAATCACATCCTTAATAATATTATGGAAAAGTCACTCAGAACTGGAAAAATAATGACAAATTGGGTATTCATTATATCCTTTTGTCCATTTTAAAATCTATTTTTTTGAATAATTCACCACATCTGACTAGTGATTTCTAAGGATGCCAGTACCACATCATCTCATGGTGTAGAATTTAATATTCATAAAGAACTTTATCTACACATGAATACCTTCCTGTGGAGATGTTAAATTATAATCAGGTCATCTGTGCTCTGTTTGTCACCTTATCTTTCCTCTGGCCTACTCATCTCTTCAATTTTTTATTATATTTAGCAGTGATTTCTTAAGCCCATTTCTTTGTTGCACTTTGGGTAAAGTCTTACTATATTATGGATGCTTGGCTGTAAAGCCTTGTCTCTAGTATGATAGAGAGCTGCTATAAAATCACTACTGGATACAATATGTCCTCAGCATGCGAGAAAATGATGTGGTTTGGTCAACTCTCAGTGGGGCTGTTCACTTTATTGGTATTTGTGTTTTCAATTTTAATAAACCATTGAGCAGATGCAGGATGAATGTGCCACAAATCAATGATATGATCCACAGAGCAGCTTCAGTGATCTTAAACTGCAAAGGACACACTTTGCTGACATTGTGAGTTTGATTGCTGAGGTCTACATTGGGTCTCTTTTAAGGTTTTGAAAGCATTGGAGCAAGTTATTTGAATAGACTTTATCCAGAACAAGAACACAATAAAGGATGTATGGCTCCCTCAAGCACTGTCTCCTTACAATAGACTACACAATAGTCACAACACACACCCTTTTAGAATTTTTAATTTAGTGGAAAATTGCTCTGCCCACTAGCAACTTTTAGTATATTAACTCATTAATTATTCAAATATTTGTCTTGTTCCCAGGTGCTGCTGGGTACTACAAAAGGTGAGAGGGCACATAGATTTTATCTTCATCTGAATATGAATGTTCTTCTAATGAAAAAATATGAGGAGTCTCCTAGTGAACCTGATTATTTGAGCTTGTAGAATGAATGGAAAAAATGCTTCCAGTGGTGAATCCAGAGACAAAGTGAAAAACCGTTCGTCCCAACCCATCACTCTTTCCCATTGTTAACTTGATCAGTTCCCAATTCTCTACTCATCCAACCCTTCTGCATCCCATCTCTAGTCTCCATCCACTCTTCTTGATGGTCCTGAAGTCTGACCCTTGACATTTTGTTTCTGGTTTTCATTCATGTTGAATGGACCTAGAGGCTTTTTGTCTGAAAAGTGAGTTTAAGGAGGAAAAAGATTTTGGATTCTTGAAATGACCTGCCTTCTACGTCTAATACCATGAAAATAAAAAGGTCAATTTTGTGCTCTAAAGAGAGACAATGATGATTTATAAAAGGCCCAGATAAAAAGCTGATTTAAAGTCAGCTTAATTGAAGTTAAAATTAAATACAGTTATTTATAATTTTTAAACCTACTTTTAGGTAATGAATATTTGAGTTATTTCTAGTTTGGGGGAAATTATTAATAAAGTTGGAATGCTAATTGGAAGGTGGTTTTGGTGTGAATGTGTTCATTTGTAAGAGTGGATTCATTGGTTCATGTGGTAAGCATATATTTAAGTTTGCAAGATTAGTGCAACTTATTTCTCAGAGGTGTACCACCTCGCCTCTTCATAGTGACATGCCAAGGTTCTAGTTCCTTCACATCTGTTCCAAAGTTTTCCAGCTTCAGAATTTTTAACATGATCCATTTTATAGATGAGCAATACTCTCTTATTTAAGTTTTAAACTACATTTTACTAATAGCCAATGATATTGGGAAGTATTTTCTCTCTCTCTCTCCCTCTCCCTCCCCCCTCCCCCTCTCCCTCCCTCTCTCTCTCTCTCTCTCTCTCTCTGTGTATAAGTGCATTTGTGTTTATTTTCCATTCACCCTTCTTTAGTGTGGTAAACAACATAAAACTCACTATTAGGTACATCCACTGGCAAACACTAATCCACTTCCTTTTTCAAGTATTTTTATTTTGGACTTACCTATTTCTTTACATCTTGCTTCTTGGGTGTCTGGATTGCATCTCTCTTGACTCTGCCCTCCTTCCCCTGTATTTATGCTTGGATTTCCCACCTACTTCTAAGATGCCTTGCCATGGGTGAAAACCAGTTGCTTTATTTACCAATGATACGCACAGCATAAGAAAGACATCCCACAGTTAACATTTAAAATTATATACATGCAGTATATATATATATATATAATATATAATTATATACATAATATATAATGATTTTATGTATATAATTATTTTTTGAGACAGCCCTGCCTGGTTGTCCTGAAACTCTGTATGTCAGACTGGCCTTGAAATCGCAGAGTTCCGCCTACAACTGCCTCCTGAGTGTTAGGATTAACGGCACGCATACCATGCCTGGCTTTTAAATTCCATTTTCAATATTTACAACATCTTTTAAATTTAAATATATTTTGGTTATATTCATCCCCTCCCCATAGTCCTTTCAGATCCCCCCCTTCCTTTCCCACCAAACTTTAAGTTCATTCTCAAAACACAAACAAGAACCCAATACAATAGCAAAACCCCTCAAAATAAGGAGGACAAAGAAGAGGTGGAGCAGAATCAAAAAAATGCAAAACCAACAACATACAAACAGAAAAACAAAGTAAAACAAAACGAAATCAACCCCCCACCAAACTGTAACCAAATAAAATAGCAAAAAACTGTGGAGTCCGTTTTATCTTGGTCAACTCCTGAACATGAGGCCTTCCCTGGAGTGGCTGATAAACTCAGTGTTGTGTGTGGGTTTGTCTTTAGTGGAGACATCACCTACATGGAATCATTTGAAATGTGACCTTTGTGCTTAGTTTCTTCCACTTGGCATGATTCTTTCAATGTTCATCTATGAGCTATCATCTATCAGTATTTAATCAATTTTTATGTCTGAATTGTAGTTCAGTGTAATGATATGCCACATTCTATCAGTTGATAAACATTTGGGCTGTTTATAAATTTAGGTATTTTGAATACTGCTTCCAAGAATATCTAAATACATTCTGTTGACTCTTTAGTGTTTACAGCTAACTATGAGTGGAATGATTCGATCTTAATTTACTTCTATGTTTAACTTACTAAGGAACCACCCAACTATTTTAAGTAGCTGAACCACTGTATATTCTGTACAGAAAAAAAATGCAAGTGTATCTTCACAAATACTCATTGTTCTGTATCTCTTAAAAAATATAGCCATCCTCAGTGAAAACTACTATTTTATGAAATTAACACATGCTAATAAATATATAGCCCTAATGGGTGTAAGTTCATGATTTATCTCACTGTGGTCTTGCTATGCACTTGCCTAATGAATAATGATGTTGAACACATTTTCATATAATTGATGCAAGATGTCTTTCTGTATGCTGTGAATTACCATTGGCTAATAAAAAGATGTAAGGCATCTTAGAAGCAGGTGGGAAATCTGAGTGTAGATAAAGGAGAAGGAAGGTGAAGTCAGAGAGACACTGCAAGCTGCCACCCAAGGAAGCAAGATGTAAAAGTACAGGTAAGTCATATGCCAAGTTACAGATTAATAAAAATAGGTTAAGTTGAAAGAACTAGTTGGTAAAGAGCCTGAGCAATAGGCCAAACAGTTTGTAATTAATATAAGCCTTTGTGCAATAATTTGGTATCAAAAGGGTCCAGAACTTTTACCTAGGCCAGGCCAGAAACTTCAGGAAACAAATGGCACCCACTGTCAGGCATTAAAAAGCTTTAAAAAGATTCTGAATGCAGAGAAATAGAGCCACACTGGGCTTCTTTGTCTCACAGTTTCATGCAACAGCAACAGTACACAGACACATCTCCAGGGAGCTGCCATGTTGCCTGCTGCCAGCTGGCATGTTGAAAAGCCTAGAAGGGGTGGACTTAGCAGTGTTTCAGTCCTAGCCACACAATTCAGCAACTTAAAATCTCTCCTGCTTAGAAAACGATTACATATATGCAATAACACAGATGCAGATGGAAAAAAACCTCTAAATGGGTTACAATGTGTATAAAATGTACATAGGGTTGGAGGAGAAAAGAAAAAGTGTAGAGAAAGTCCTTAAAGAGAAATAAAGTAACAAAATATGATGAGCCATGTAAAGATGGAAAATACACAAAGAGTCTGGATTATGTATGTTTTTTAAAAAAATTAACGTTAATGAGCTAACTGCAGAAAGACATTTTACTGTAAAGGCTGCCAAGTTAAACAAATATGTATATTTTAAAGGTATCTTGACTTTGAAATTCAGGTCTAAGGATATGTTGCTTTGGAAAAGAGGTTCTGCTTTTGTTTCCGCAGAAGATGAAAACCTGTGGATTGCTTCCAGACTAATATGGTTTGATTGACAAAGATCCCTAAGGCCACTGGCTGAGATGATGCAGCTTTATAGACTACTATAGCCAAGATTTAACCATAATTCTAAATTTTCTCAGGATTCCCGTAAGATTGCCAGTACCCCCAATTAGCAGGAAGTAGTTTATGGAAAGCCACATGAAGATTCCCAAAATTATTTATAAATATTTGCTTTTATTATAAATGGCTAATGGTCATGGTTAATCTCTTTCTGGGAGGAAAGGGGGATATGATACAGAAGTGATGAAAAAGATAGATTATTGAACCTACTTTGATCCAATAAACAATTGTTAATCTCAAAATACTTCACATTGGTATAGATTTTGGTTACTGATACAAATTTAAGGTAAATTTTATTATACTGTAAGTATATTTCTAATCTTCATATGTAAAGTATATTTAAGGAACTATGTTTATGTAACTCATTTAAAATTTTAATGTGTAATTAAGAAATATATATTATAGTTAACTTATGATAATCTAACTTATAGTCATGTTAGGGTTTTTTAGATATACAAAGAAATATTTCAATTAGATATGTAATCTTCAAACACTTTAGAGACCTACTTATGACATTTAAGATGTTTTAAGAAGTTAGACTTTTTTGGATGGCAAGACATGCCTGCTCCTGGCAGCATCAATCTACTTCAAGAGGATGATGGGCATCAAAGAAACTTCAAGTGGAGTTTACTTTCTTTGTGGCAAAGGTTGGCCACTGGGTAAAAAGATTGTTC
Source organism: Phyllotis vaccarum (assembly GCA_033318265.1). Taxonomy (NCBI): domain Eukaryota; kingdom Metazoa; phylum Chordata; class Mammalia; order Rodentia; family Cricetidae; genus Phyllotis; species Phyllotis vaccarum. The sequence continues at coordinate 28,123,391 of JARWLC010000004.1, read as the reverse complement.
TTGCTTCAACTATTTGATAGTATGCTGTATAAACTGGACAAGCAGGACCCATAGGAAAGTAACCTTTGAATTTTGCCAGAACGAGCCAATTTGATACTTCAGATTCCTGAAGACATTCTTCAGGACACAGGAAGAATTGCCTGAAAAATTTTGAGAGAGTGGGTAGAACAGTTGTTCAAATTTCCTGCTTCAATATAAAGAGTCTGCCAGAGACTCTAGGCCTGAAGGCTGAAGCCAGTGGTTTAGAATTAGGAGGTTGCTTGCAATGCACTTCCTGTTAACTCAGATAATATTATGTCCTTTTGTAGTCTTTGATGGAGTTGAAGATTAGATAGTTATAATTATAGTTTTCCTTAGTTATAATAAAAGGTAAATTAGATATAAAACTTTGGACTCACAAGAATAAGGTAGATCATAGAATATTTTCTTTAATTTTGCTAAATACAAATAGACTAGATTTCATAACTATAATTCCTGCTTGATAACTGTTTTGTTATATGTAATTTTGCTATGCTCAAATTGAAACCTTCCTTTTTGATTAGACAGAAAATGGGAAGTGATGTGGGATAGCTTTCTGTATGCTGTGAATTACCACTGGTAAATAAATGGCTGTTTTGGCTTATGACAAGGCATCTTAGAGGCAAGTGGGAAATCTGAGCAGAGATAAAGGAGAAGGGCAGAGTCAGAGAGACGCTGTAAGCTGCTACCCAAGGAAGCAAGATGTACAGGTAAGCTACATGGAAGACACAGATTAATAAACATGGGTTAAGCTGAAAGAGCTAGTTGGCAAAGAGTCTGGGCCATAGGCTGAACAGTTTGTAATTAATATATAAGCCTTTGTGTGATTATTTGAAACTAGGCGGCTGCGGATTGATTAGGCCAGACCAGAAACTTCTGGCTATGTGTAATCATCTGTATTTCATTGGCATCATGTCCATTCAAGTCCTTGGTTTACTTTTAAATTGGGCTTCCCCCCTGCTGAGTTGTAGGACTGAGTTCTTTATATAGTCCCCATGAATTTTCTTATTGGACATGTGACCCATCAATCTTTTCTCTCATTTTACTCTCTTTTACAAATTATTATTATTTTCTTTAATGTTGTGGATGTTTTGCTTACATGAACATATGTGAATAGTGTGCATGCCTTGTACATGTGGAGGCCAGAAGAGGGTATCAGAATCCCCAGGAACTGAAATTCTTAATGATGATGAGTTATAAGGGTGAAGGGAATTGAGCTCACGTTCTCTGAAAGATCAGCTAGTGCTCTCAGCAGCCAGAGCTTTTGTGTGCTGAGCCATCTCTCTAGTCCCTTTTTCCTGTTTTGATCAACCTTGAACAAAGATTTGAATTCTGAGGTGGTTAAAAATTATGTATTTTTTCTTTTATTGTTTCTATTTGTATGTGTGCGTCTGTGGAATGTTTTCAAATTTGCCAAATATAAGGTTATGAAGATTTACCCATGTGTGTTTTTCTAGGAATTTCACACTATAGTTTGTGTTTTCTATTCTGTGTAGATTTGGGTATGTTGTATGAAGCAGAAGCCAGACTTGCCTCTTGTCTACGGAGCTTTTTCAGTCCCCCCCGGCTGGCTAGAATGTGTGTGTGTGTGTGTGTGTGTGTGTGTGTGTGTGTGTGTGTGTGTGTGTGTGTTTCTCTCTCTCCATTTAATGGACTTTGGAGCATTGTCAGAATCAGCTGATCAGATCTCACTTGTGCTGTCAATCACACCCATCCTTATGTCAGCTCCACTTTAAATTGATAAATATAGCTTTGTAGTAGTTTTGAAACTGAAAAGTGGGAGTCTTCCAATTTAGCTCTTCTTTTAAAAGATTGTTTTGGGCTATTTAGGGAACACTTAAAATTCTATTTTAAAAATCTTGAATCAGTTTTCTAAATATACTATTTTATTCTTAGTTTTGTGTGTGAATCTGTGAATACACACATGCAAGTTTGGTGCTGGTGGAGGCCAGGGGCATTGGATCCCCTGAAGTTGGAATTACAGGTGGCTGTGAGCGACCAGACTGGGGTCCTCTTCAAAACACCACCCACTGTTCACTTCTGAGCTATCTTTCTGGCCTCTTGAATTGGGTTTTTAGTTTCTGCACTGGCAAGCAAGATCTGGATACAGGGATACAGAGAACAGTAGGTTTGATATCACTTTGAGTATTAGTACCTCTAACAGGTCTAACAGTCTTTCAAGTCACGGCATCTTTTCGTTTGCTTAGGTCATTGTTCCTTTCTTTCAACAATGTTTATAGTTCTTGGGTAAAATTCTTATGATTAAATTCAAGTATCTTTTTTAGCTTCATATTCTTCAAATCTTTTGCTTACTTTTAAGTAAATATATCATTTGAAAATTGATTTTTTGTTTTTTTAAATTATTGATTTGTGAGAATTCCCTATACATTTGGGATCCTAATCTTTTATCAAATATATACTTTCCTAACATCTTTTTTTCTGTGGTTGTCTTTTCACTCTCCTTAGGGTGCATTTCAAAGACACAGTTTTTAAAATATGTATTATATATAGTTTATTATTTTCTATTTTAATAGCTTGTGTTTTTACTGCTCTAATAAATGTTTACAAAACCTAAGGTCCTCCTCACTCCCCCTCATCTCTCATAAAAGTTATGTACTGTTGGAACACCCTGTTACTAACATGGCCTTTCCCTCTCTGACTTCCACATCCTGAAATACACAGCTAAAATGGTTTAAGAACCTGTTTCTTATGGTTTCTTCCCTGAGTGTGTTCTGTGCTTCCAAACAGCAGTCTGGGTATCTTTTGTGTTATTCTGTACATTGCTGTGACTGTACACTCACTGGTCACCCTTTCTGACTGACTCTGTGGGAACTCCCTGAAGGATGCTTCTAGATCCAGTACAGTGACTGTCACATAGAGCTCAAAATGTGTGCTGATGAAAACATGAATGCATATTACCCATTCCTAATGAGGCTTAAATAGGAATTATCAACTGAACTTGTCAGATTTATAGCATAACACTGACATTTACTCTACACAGATCAAATAGACTTCATTTTCAAAAAATACTGTTGGAACAAAAGCTACTTCTGCTGAGTCCCTATCCATGCAACAGTATCCACTATCTAGTTTTACTACTGGGTTCATATGAATACGAATATATGTAATATATGACATTTTCTTCTCATTATGCCTTTAAAACATTTTCTATTAAGTATTACCATTTAAAATACTTTTGCCATTTGAGTAAGTGTGATGATGACTGAATGTCAGGGTGAGTCTCAGTAGAATCTGAAAAAAAATGACTTCATTAAATGTACATGTGTTCAGACACTTAATAGTCCATACGCTATGAAATTTTGTAAAAAGAGGAGATATTTAACTGTATAAACTTCAATTAAATTGTGACTGTATATTCCTAAATAAAGGATGAGATTTCTCCACATGATATTATCCCATGCTTTGTTGTAAGGAACTTAGGTAATGGCCAGTTATGAGAGAGATGATTCAGTGGAACATATAGAAAGACACTTTCCAGGCTTCCTGCTATTGCTAGATTGGCTCACACCATAGTCTACCTCTACAATATTCTATGGGCAGATGGTATATAAGCAAGAGTGCTCATAATTGTATGCCAGGTAATGTTGGTTCAGGGCACAAACGAATTAAATTACAAAACACCAAAAATGTACAAGTTCGTTTAGGAGAATGGCAAGAAGCAGGGAAATTTTCAAGTTTTAAAAATGACAAACTGATAAAGACAACATTCCTGTCACTTGTCCTGTTCTGACGCTGTCCAACAGTTCCTTGTAGGCTGTGGCTAAATGCCAAAGCCTTTGTCATCAAACCAGTTCTGAACCATCCCATTTTGAAACTATTTATAAATATGAAATGAGAAAACAAAACTTCTCAAAAGACAAGAGAGCTAAAAAGCAAATGAACAAGTGGGGTGTGCTGAGAGGCCATCAACGAACCATAGGAAGTTTGCACAGCCCCTGCAGGGCCCCTCTGTGTGCCCTCACTATGGGTAGTTAGTGGTGCTGAGAAGGTGCTCTATCAGCATCTGTGCTACATGTTTTATGGTGTTCTCCGTTTTCACCCTAACCATAACTCTACGGGGTAGGGTTAGCTGTTGTTTTTCTCCAGTGAGAACTCTGATGCTCAGAGTTGCAATCTCTTTGTCCAAAGGCACTCACCCACGTAAGAATTGAAGGCACTCTGTTTCAGAATTTTAAGATCATAACTATAACACATTATTAAAATTTAGGAATAATGAAACACATGTGTAGAGGAAAACTCACAATACAAGTGACAGAATAGTTAAGAGGAAGTGATTGTATTATGAAAAGAGCACGTAATATGCTTTGATACATAAAATTGACAATTATGTTTCAGAGCGCTTTCTAGCAATTATGTTAGAAAGTCACATATTCAAATCTGTGATCTGTACTAGATTGTGTCTTTCATGGGTGATAAAATTAAATTGCTTTCAAAATTAGCTTATGAGTTACATTAAAACAGTTGGATAAAGATCAGCTATAGGTTTTACTTAAAATTTTAATAAAATTTCAAGTTGACAGTCACCATTAAAAAGATCAAATGACTTTTGTTGTTTCTAAAATATCAAATACAATGTTTAATTTCAGAGAGTTGATTCAACAGATAATAGGCTTGCAAAGCGTGATAGATTAGCTCTTAAACATCTCCCGAAGACTCATGTGTTACAGGATTGAGCCTCAAAATGTTTCTACTGGAAAGTAGCCAAAGCTTTAAGATGTGAGGGCAAGAGGAAGGTCCTTAGGTGAGCAGATGTGTGCTGTTGAAGAGGGCTGTGGGTACCCAGCCTCTTCCTCCTTGTCTCCTTTGCCCTCTCTTAGACTGAGTGGTTATGTTCTGACACGTGCTCCTGTGCTACTTGACCTGGATCTAAAACAATAAAACGTATCAATCTTACGCTGGACTCCTCACAGCTGTAAAAGGAAACCTTTCTCTTTATAAGTTGATTATGTGCGATACTTTGTTACAGAAATGGAAAGCTCACACACAAAAGGCCCAATCTGGTTGAAAAGGGGGTGAGGCTTGTCAAGATCACTGACTACTCTGAAGGAAAAAAAGAAATCCTTATGAGAGGGTAGCATCTTGCATCTTTAGTTGGCTGAAGTCAACAACAGAAGATGCATATATGAAAGCAAGAGATGAAACATAGATTGCTTCTTACCAGTTGAGTCTTGAAATTAGACACAATCACCTGTCAGAAATTATAGCCATGAGAGAATAATGTAATTCTCTGCATAAAGCCTTGGCCCTTCCAGATCAAATCTGTAAGGAAAATTCTAGCCTGGCATTCGTCCATAGTTCCTCTTTTATCTCCAATGCCATAAATAAGGAATTTTCTATTGAAATGGGCAAATACTTCCTTGTCAAAGTAGACAAAAGGACAGTGTCAAAATTAGGAATGTGGTTGGAAGGATGAAGAAAAGAGGAAAGAAGATGAACCCTCATGTTGGGATGTTTCTGTGGAAGATTAAGAGTCAAGGATACAAAGAGAAAACCCATGGGATCTTCTGCAAGTGGTATTTTAGGTATTTCTATTACTGAGACAAAACACCACAATCAAAAAACAATTTGGGGAGGAAAGGGTTTATTTGGCTTACATTTTTAAATCTTGGTCCATCATTGACAGAAGTCAGGAATTCAAACAGGGCAGGAACCTGGAGGCAGGAGTTGATGCAGAGGCCATGGAGGACACTCCTTACTAGCTTGCTCTCCGTGGCTTGCTCATTCTGTTTTCTTATAGAACCCAGAACTGTCTGGTTAAGGACTGAGCCCTCCTACATCAACCCCAATGAAGAAACTGGCCCACAGGCTTAACTATATCCTGATCTTATAGAGGCATTTTCTTAACGGAGATTCCCTTCTCTCTCATGACTCTAGCTTGTGCTGAGCTGACATAAAACTAGCCAGTGAAAGTGATATGTGTGAAGGGATGCTTCTAAAGGCTCTCCTGATGTTAGGATTCTGTGTCCTTCAAGGTTCTATCAAAGATCAACAAAGGCTTAATCTGCTTTTAACACCATTTAATTGCTGGACTTTATTTCTCTGACTGCAATAGTATGTTAAAGACTAAATGTTGAAGAGCTCTTTATTTATTTCAATAATAGTGGTGCATTTATAGCATTCCCAATACAATGTGATACAGTATATCACATGTTCCTGCCACTGGCTTCATGGGAGGATTTCAGGCTCTTCATAGAACCCCCCATACCTGTATGGAGCATCTCTCTCTCTCTTACTAGAACACGAAATAATAGCTTTCATTATGGAATTTTCATAAATCTATATCATTGTAATTTTAACACATGGCCCTATGGGGGCGATTCTCACCCAAACCACAAATTGTCCTTCATCATTGTCCTTCGTCATTGTCCTTCATCATCCTCATTTACCACCCTCTTGTTTGTTCTCTTAATTCCCCCCCACAGTGCTCACTCTGATGTGATATGTTTCAATATTTCTTTTTTCCTCTCTTGCCTCTAACTGAAGTTCTCTTCCTCCTCTTTTACAGTTTCCTTATTAATCCCAGGTTTTTCTCTCCCACTCATACCAATTACAAAGTTAGATCTAGAGTCTAATGTGAGAGAGAACATAATAGTCTTTCTGAGTCTGCTTCCATTCTGGAATAGCTGTTAAATTATAGCAAACATGCTTGCTTTTTGTTAGCTTAAAGTTTTTTTTTTTTTATTTTTTGAGATTATAATACAGTTACATTTTCTTCCCTCCAAAACCTTGCATTTACCCTTCTTGTTCTTTTTTAACTCATGACATTTTCATGAATTATTATTATATACATAAACATGTCTCCTAAACATGAGCTGACCGAGGATTACATCAATAGACAAGCTAGTGTGGATGGGTAAAGCTCATAAGACTACAGCCCTACACAAAGAACTACAGGCAACTAAGGAATTCTGAGATCTGGAGGAACAGTCTTTGCCAGGAAAGAGAACACAGACTGGATATCCAATACTAACTGTGCATCCACAGAAACACACAAAGGCAAGTAACATATAGACTGAGTAGTTGTCTCCATTTTCCTGAAAATTTTATAATTTATTTCTCTTTACAACTAAACAAAAATTACATTGTGTATAGTGTCAAATTTTCTTCACCTGTTGATAGACATCTGTGCTGGTTCTGTTTTAGAAAAGCAGTTATGAATAGTGCAGCCATAAACATGGCTGTCCACGTATTTCTGTAGTGTGCTGTCTTAGAGTCTTCCGGGGATGCCTGAGTGCGACATCTGAGTCACACTACACTTCTCCTGTTGCTTTTGTGAGGCTCTCCACATTGCCTTCCACAGTGGCTGCCCCAATTTACGGTCCCAACAGCAGTGTGGAAACGTTTATCTTCCCCCATAGCCTCACCTGGATCTCATGTCATTTGTTCCTGGAGTGACAGCCATTCTGACTTTGGTGAGACAATCTCCAGGCAGGTTTTTCTTTGATGGATAAAGATGCTAAGAACATTTTTTTTTTTTTCAAATATTTATTGGCCATCTGTATTTCCTTCCTTCCTTCCTTCCTTCCTTCCTTCCTTCCTTCCTTCCTTCCTTCCTTCCCTCCTTCCCTCCCTCCCTCCTTCTCTCCCTCCCTCCTTCTCTCCCTCCCTCCCTCCCTCCTTCCTCCTTCCTTCCTTCCTTCCTTCCTTCCTTCCTTCCTTCCTTCCTTCCTTCCTTCCTTCCTTCCTTCCTTCCTCTTTTTTTCTTCTTTTTTGAGAACTCTCTGTTTAGTTAGATTGCTTATTATTGATTGGTATTTAATTTTTAAGGTTCTTTGTCAGGTGTATAGCTATTTTCTCCATTTTGTCTGCCATCTCTTCAGTCTGGTGGTCCTTTTCTATTCTGTGCAGAAGAGGCACAACCTCTGAGTGATAAACTAAGACAAAAGATGCCCTATACTGATAACTAATTTGACTTTGCAACTGGCTAGTCACTCATTTATTTTGCCAAAGATGTTAACATGTCAACTAACTACTCTTAAATTCTTTTCCTAATCTCTTTGGTGTTTGACAACTTTTTAAAATAAGTGGTGTCGCATGCTTTCAATTCTGTCGCTTGAGAGGCAGAGGGAAGCAGCTAATTTCTGAGTTTGAGGCCAGCCTTGTCTACAGAATGAGTTCCAGGATAACCATGTTTACACAGAGAAACCATGTCTGGAAAATGAAAATTATTATTATTATTATTATTATTATTATTATTATTATTATTGTTGTTGTTGTTGTTGATAATAATAATAAAGGCAACTTATGATGCTCCAAGAAAAAGAGCATAAAAATGCTAGTTATTTTAACCAATGAAAAATGGGGAGAATCACGGTTATACCTCAACACCAATTAGTCACCATCAATAGCTTCAGAAGTCTCCAAGGCAGATACTGAAGCAAAAGAAAGCATGGGACCATGGTACTGAGACAGCAGGGTCAGCAGCACACCTGGGCATCCTGTGTCCAGATATCTGGAAAGGCATGTTCAGTGGTCATTCCTCTGCTCAAAGTGTTAAAATAACCAACTTGTTTCGGGATCCTTAATGAAATGCTGTGTGGACTAAACACCAAATTACATTAACTGGATAAACATTTAAATTATGTAAGGGAAACTGATGTAAAATGGAAGAACTGAGAACCATTTAAAAAAAAAAAATGCCACCGCTCTCCTAAGTTAAAGCCAAACCCAGAAGTTGAGGAATGTTACCCAAACCCCAGATGAGAAACACAGAAACAGTTGCCAAGTTGTCCAAACACATTTTTCCCTTTATTTTCAGTATCCACAAAAATGTGCCACTATGTTGTTTAAGACAAAATTCAATTTAGAGTCTTAGAGCCTCAGCAGATATTAGTCTCTCTGGTTTCAGAACGGTAATGTTGTGATGATAATGTAGGCATTCTTTACAGGACAGCCGAGCAATTGTGCTCACCCTCCTCCCATCCTTGTGAATATGCTGGAGGTGGCAATGGGCCTGGAGAACAGCAGGAGAATGTGAAACTCTTCCCCATGTACAAATACCCTCCCCAATTTCTTTAAGATAATAGCTGGAACTTTAAGTGTCAATGCTTTCCCTTAAGATTTTATGTGGTATCTTAGAGCGATCTGCCACGAGAACCAGAGGAAAAAGGGTGTGATTGATTGAGAGAAATAAAGCCCTTACCAAAGATGTTCACATCCTAATCTTTTGAACCTGTGAATGATTAGATGCCCAGAAGGGAAGCATTCTCATCTGATAAATCTATAGTCCACTTATGGGAGCGTAAGGAATTTATTTAATTTTTCTTTCCCGAGCCTTTGATTTCTCATCATTATAGTGGGTTAACAATAGCAAACTCAAGATTCTTTTAATATTTTTATGTGATTTATTTGGGGTTTGTTAGTGGATTTTAGAATCTGTATATGTATTATTCTCATATCACTTTTTAAGATAAACATGATAGTGTGGACGTGGTTAGAGGGGTTTTTCGTGGGTTCACGTTGCTGGGAGCTATGTCCCTCCTGTGGCAGCAGTAGGGACATTGAAGATATAGAGTTCAGTGAGATCTGTGGGTTGTTGGATGGAATTAAAATATTATCAGGCTCTTAGCTACTTCTTGTAAGAGTTTGCTGTCATAGAAGGGCTCCCCAACTCTGTCTGGCTTTGTGGGTCACCAGGTAATCTGTCATGCCTGCTCTGTTCTTGTTACTATGACGCACCATGAGGTGACTTTGTCAATGAGGCCTCCACAGGCCAGTGTCATGCTGTTTGGACTTGAAGCTTTCAGATCTGTGAGCTAAGGAGACTGACCAATCTAAATGGTAATGTCCTATTACTGTCTGATGGTTAATCTTGATTTAGAATTGCCTAAGAGATGCATCTTTGAGTATGTCTGTGAAGGTCTTAACAGAGATGTTTTAGCAGAGAAGGCACATCCTAAATGTGGGTAGAACTTTCACAGGGGCTGAGGTTCTAGACTGAACATAAGAGGGTAGAGAGGAAGTGTTCTGAGAACCAGCATTCATCTCTTTCTGCCCCCTGACTGCTGGGACACGTTGATTATCTGCCTTCTGCTCTTCTAACCACATCTGCTGTGCCCTGAGGGATCAGAATCCCTGAACCCATAATCTTACTCCCCAAGTGCCTGTTTTTTCTTTAAAATCTTTTTATATTGGTATTTTGTCATAGCAGTGAGTAAAATAAAATACCCCAAGTTCATATCTTATGTCAGAATTCATCTTTAATATTGTATGTCTATGGATTAGGACAAATATATAATGCAATTTACTACTATAAAGACAAAATATTTTCAGTTCCTTAAAAATCTTTGCTAGCCTTGCCATTCTTCCATCCCTCCCAAATGCCTGGCTTTCTAAAAAGCCACCAACCTCCCTACTTATGCCTCAACTAGTTTGTATCCTCACCAGTCAGGAGTGAGTGTTACTACTGCTCTGCCCCTCAGCAGTGCTGCATATTATCAGGCTTTTGTATTAGGTTATTCCAATTGCGTGTCTACTTTTGACATTAAATAAAACCATGCCTTTGAGTTACTCAGCTCTGAGCCCAGTTCCTCTGCCCCTCTCTAGCCCTTAAAGACAAGATACAACTCAAGTGTCCCAATAGCAAAGGAACAAAAGAAGTAATGGAGAGGAAGTATTGATCCTCCAGGGTCTACGATAGGGAACCACATTTTTTAGGACAGAGAGTCTAGCTCTTTAGTCTAGAGAAACTTTTATAATATAGGGTATGTAGGGCTCTGGCATTTTGTCTTTCAGAGAAAGAGAAGGAATGAAGGGGTGTGGGGTGAACAGAAGAGGAGCACTGTCAGACCTGGGATAGACAGAAATGTTGGTGGGCTTTCCTCCTCAAAAGTGCCATCTCTGCTCAGAGATGTGGGGACAAAGAAAGCATAGCCCCCCGATCCTCTTTTTTTGTGTCCCTGGTTTACATTGTTCTTCTCAGTTTAGTACTGTATTATATCCAACTTTCACACAAATGTACAATGATGAATTGAGAAAGGTCCACTTGTACCATGATGGCAAGGCATGGGCGTACATTCTATGTTGTATTCCAAAGGTTAAGATGGACCTTTGAGGAGGTCTGGGGATATACTGTTTGAGGAGAGAACCTAAAGTGAGTTAATTATTTTAAGTTGCTTGGTATTTCACTGGATTCCTTTTTCTGTAATGTGTACATGTGAGATGTTCACCACGAATGGCAATGTTACTCTTTGTAGACTGGCATCCAAGGTCCCAGAGAAGTGAATGGACAGTGGGAAATGCAGGCTTTAGAGACTGAACAATAACCTGTCTCCTTTCAGGCTTTGCAGCCTGTGTAGCTTCCAAATCTACAGAGTTATAAGCACAGTGGAATGATTTCAACATCTAAAATGCAATTAAAACCATTGCTAGAGTTTTGATATACATTGTGTTCAAAATAATCTCTTGATTGCATTTTGTGATATTGTACAACCTTTGTTATAGTTAGGACAAGGCTATTTTTAGAATATTATCAACATATATAAAACTGAGTAGATTAAAAAACTGTTTTTTAGTCTATTAGTAAATTATGGAAAAAGCACAAAAAGAAACCTCAAAATCTACTGTTCTTTTACAGGAATGTTTGCAATAGGCAAAATGACTTATGTACAATATACCCAGCTTCAAATTATCACAAGATTCTTTCCCTGGCTTCTTTTTCAAGTCAACCTAAAATTGAATTAAATATCATTTAGAAACACTAGCTATTGAGTTTTCTCAATGCTCTTAAAAGGAAAGAGCAGTCTTCTAAAGTGACTATGACATGCTTAAGTAAATATTTTCCCCAAAGGTTCACTGTATAATTTAAACTTGAGAAGATATGGGTAAACACAGACCTGCTGCAATATTTTAGTGAGTAATTTACTATTTCCTCTAATTTGGAAGGCCCTTTAAAACATGCAAAATCTGCTGTGATTTCCCATAACACCACTTTTCTGAAGGCTTTATGGCTTGGATAACCAATAGTGCTCACAAATCTGTTAATCAATGGGCTCAGAAACCTTCGGGGTGGGGGGAAACAGTCTCTGCATCTTTTCATCTTGACTCCATACGACTTTTGTTTCATTGACCCCCACATGACTTCACCACCAAGCTTACAGAGCCAAAGACATTTCCGTGAACAGTATTCCAACTCTAGTAAAAGTGTGTGTGTTTAAGTAAAGATTTACTCTGTATTAAGAGCTTTAAGGCTGACCCAGAAGAATGATAAGCAGGGTTAGCTTACCCTGGAAGGCAGTTGAGTATTCTAAAGTTACTTACGAAAGACCTCTGCTGTCACCACTCAAACTGAAGTAAAAACTCAATACAAAAGAAAATGCTCATGGCTAACTATGCACACAATATTAATGCGAAAAATCTAAGTAGAAAAAGTGGCTACCACACAGCCACAGTGTCACTTTGGAAAATCCCAAGAGAAACAGCTGCATTTGGATATATAATCTTTGTTTCCTGTGTAAGAAACCCCACAATTTCAGGGTGTGCTGGGATGTGAACATAACTGGTAAAAGTGACATAAACATCTCATGGAGAAGCAGCAGGACAATTGCATCTGTAGAAATCACAAGTGCACATGACACAACCATATTAACTTCAAAGATTCTGTCCTCCATTTCTCCCACTAGATAATGGTAAAGAATACAAAGAGACATCAGCTCTGCAAGCTAACTCAGAAAACACCTACATTTCTCTACTATATTCTCTGATTACCTGGGAATATCTCCACTTCTGGCATTTGGTAGCCACTGGCTGAGGCAAACCTGGCAGAAGGGTTTCCAGTTGCTGGGTGATTAACTCCTGCACACTCTCCTCTCTCTTCTCCAGGTGCGAAGCTCCAAATGTGACAGTGGTGTGGGTCACCAGCGATGGACCACATTCTGAGGATTCTGGAGTATGAGCGGAATGGAAAGACGTGTGTTAAAGCAGGGGAACTGAGAAGCACAGCCCAGTGTTTGGATCCAAAGTTAGAATGTGATCATAATAACCAGACGAAAAACAGACTAATGGCTTTAGCTTGCATTAGGCTGTTTCTGAACGACCGTGAGCTCTCCCGGGGGAGGAAGGTAGGTTGAAGATATACTTTAAAAAACAAGATTTCAGGTCTTTCTAAGAAACTCAAAGAGATGCTAAAAACCTCCTGCCCTAAGGTTCGGTTAAATTTATTGGTATTCTTTATCTTCTATTATCAAACTGTAAGCCTTACAGTACATATATCATGTATGTTCTACTTTCTTAATTTCTGAGAATGAAATGGATGTTTAGAAAGATATCTATGTTAGGAAGACTGTGAAATATTTTACTACAACTAACAATTCTATTGCATGAATTTTACTTGGTAATATTAATTAAAACCCGGAGCCAGATATTGGGGAAAAAATGCCTTCCATCAGCCACTTTTTACCTAGCCACACCTCAGGCTTGTCTTCCTGAATCCCCAGACTAAATCCCTCTGTGTCCTCTCCCGAAAGGGAACACGGGGAAGGGCTGAATTCCAGCCTCCTCTCGGCCCAGCGATCTCACTTCCTTGTTCAACTTTCCTAGTTCTAGAATTAAAGGTGTGTGCCTCCAGTGCCTGGCTGTTTGGCCATGAATTCACAGAGATTCCAAGGATCTCTGTCTCCCCAATGCTGGGATTAAAGCATCCCTGACCTTCATGGCTTGGCCCGGTCCTCTGATTTTTAGACAAGCTTTGTTAAATACACAATACAGTGTCACATAATTATGTACATTATGTTTAGCATCTTGAAAAAAATTATCTCTTCAAAGTGAGAATTTTCCTCTTAACATTATTTCTTGTATCTTTTGTGTGCATGTGAGACAAGATCATGTTATGTAGCCCAGCCTGGTCTTAAACTTAAGATGACCTCCTTCAACCTCTTTAATGGCAAGAGTATAGTTGTGTACAGAAATTCAAGTATGGTCCATCTATAACTTTGTCACTGAATTTGTTTTTGCTATATTTTCATGGTTACATTCCCAAATCTAGAAGAACATAAGGTAACCAGTAAAGCACGAAGTTAAAGGCATTTGGGAAACTAAGCCATTAGAAAATATAATCTTGGAAAGAACATTAACTGTTACATTAAGTTTCGGCCTGGCTAGCCCCACTGTTTGGACCTTCCCGCTGCCACTAATCTGGCCCAGCAATCCCAAAGTCCCAATGAAACATGGATGCTTAGATTAACTTCATGCTGTTTAACCTATGGCTCAGGCACATTGCTAGCTAACTCCTTCATCTTAATTCAACCCATTCTCATAATCTGTCCTGCCACGTGGCCCGTGGCCACCTGTTTTCCTTACAAGTTTCTTCTTTGGGCATCTGGCTCAGTCTGTGTCTGACTCTGCCCTCCTCATACCTATGTGCTCCTGTCTCTGGTTACCATGTTCGCCAAGGGTCAAAACAGCTACTTTATTTAAAGATTGATATTCACAGTATACAGAAAGACATTCCTACATCAATTAACATGAATTTGGTTTAAATAATATTGATGAGAAAGTTAGGAAGAATATATTTATGTAGTATAACATTGACAGATTGGCAATTTGATTCTAAATGTCTCTAATTTTGTATTATAAGGGGTCATACTATTTGAGCTATATTGATTCAATTCTACATACAAAAATAAAAGGCTGAATGGCATAAGCCAACTACTTGGCATATGCCTAGTTAGCCTCTTTATATTTTTGAAATTTAATTTTTTAAGCCTGTGCCTACCTAAGTTTAATGTTACTAAAACACCATACAAAAGCAGATTCTTTGTAAAAGATATAGGATAAAGGCAATAAATCAGCTAAAAGGGCAATGTTCCTAGGTGTTGCTCAAATTACAGCCATGAATTATTTTTAATAAAAGTACTTCATTTTCCCATCTCACTCAGCTCAAGGAACTCTGACTTATGGATTTTAGAGACAAGTACAAGGGAACAGTCTCAAAATGCTATAAGCCTTCTATAAAGTACAATCAGTGCTTCTATCAAATCCCACATGTATCACATGTATGAGGTTGGGATATGAATGGAGACGCTGTGTTCTAAGCGCCATAGTGAATCAGACTGTCCACTGTTCACCTCACTGTCACAGGAACAGCCTAACTAAGCAAGGGAGAAGATGTCCCTGGGAAGGCTGAGTCTTTATCTTGTGAGTGCAGACTTCACTGGCTCTGCACAGAAAGACTCACCAGTGCAAAACTGGAAGTTCCTTCAGGGAATGCACCCCCAGGAAGAACCCCTTGGCATGCTATGCTGCCTTTGTGATTTGATGGCTTAGAAGGCGAGATCTGTCTTCGGTGCACCTGCAGCTATTATTTTTTGCTTCCTGTTGCTGATGGAACGTGACCAGCTGCTTGGTGCCATGGACCGCACCCTGAACTGTGAGCCAAAATAACCCCTTCCTTATTTAGTTAATTTGCTCTGGTATTTTATCTCAAAAACAGGAAAAGTACCTCAGACAGCAGGCATTATTTACACGTCAGTTAATAAATTTATTATATGCCAGTTAAAAAACTCATGAAGTTTTTTCACAGTGGAGGAGTGCAATCCATTCTCCATTATGTGGTACCAAATCTTTCAAGAGACAGAAATATATCACATTAGTGTTAGGATGCAGGAGGTTGATGGCAGGGGTCTTTTTCAGTCACTCTCCACCTTAATTTTTGAGACACGGTCTGTCCTTAAACCTGGAACTCATCTGGTAGCTAGACAACTGATACTTGTTCACCTAAGCATTCATATTATCGCTAAAGTTAAAAGCAAATCAACATCTTTATTCTTGTCTGAATAATACCAGGTTCTTAAAATACTTGAGCTCAGCCCGGATTTATGTGTTCCCACTGTCCAGGATTAGTTCTACTTTTCAGCTTTGTCCAACATTGCCTGTTCAGATCCATCCAAGTTTCTTTCACGGATAGCAGACCTCCCACAAGGCTTATTCTCTCTTCCCAAAGTATCTCACTTTAAAGTTCCTGAAATGATCTGCCGCTGGAGGCAGTCACTCTCAGGCTTTTGCAGAATAGTCCTCATTCTCATGTGTGAAACAGGAGTTTGGTTGGTGGTAAACAACAATAAATGAAGGGTGTTGTCCCTGTGATTTTAAAGATGTGCTTCCAATGTAGATGAGCTTCTAGAACTCAGTTTTTAATCTGACTTCAGGCAATTAATTGCATGTAATTTTTTTTTATGGTCTTCGTGTTTTGCAGTTTGACTCAGATCTTCTGAAGTCTAAATTTTATTTACTTTTCTATGAGCTCACTGGGTTTTCAGAATACAAGGACTGGGATTTATCTTCCACTTCCGGTTCTCCCAGCGTTTCCTCCACTCTGTACCTCCTATTTGACTCTCATGGGAATCCAACTAAATATGTCCGAGACTCTATCCCATGTTCCTGTCTTGATCCCATTTTAGATGTACTACTTTGATCTCTCTATGTTAAGTACATTTTGTTTCTCATTTATTCAACAGTTCACCTGTTTTCTCATATCTCTGCTTATTTTGTGTTTAATTTATCTTTTGAATTTCAAACGTACATTCTTTCCTATAGGCAAAGTTTTATTTGGGCCCTTTTAAATCTCCATGGTAAATTTTGCCAGTCTCTCTCTCCTTAGGCATACTACTATTGCTCTTTTACTTCCTTACTCATATTCATAGGGTCATTTTATATTATAGGATAGGTTATTCCTAAATCCTGAGGCTTTATAAAATTGGCTATACTTTTTAAAAATTATAATTTAAATAATTAAAAATTTTTCTGAATGACTACTGATGAAGGAGGTAAGTATCTTTGTTTTTAATGGACATATGTATATACAATATATACTTTCATATTTGCATGCTATATATACACAAATTAACACACACACACACACACACACACACACACACACACACACACACACACAGAGTTTTGATGGAGCTTCCTAGGAATTTTATCTTACAATTCTTTGAGGCTTGAGCTTAAAGTATTCCTTCACAATCTCTTCTTTCTCTACCTGTGGGCAATATTGCCTATGACCACTTTAACTAGATTTATGCAGTATGCTGGCAGAATGAATTCTGGCACCAAATCTGCCTGTGGGTAGATCTGTGGTTTTGGCATCTCAGGGGAGATATGTTCTTTCTTTCTTTTTTCCTGTGTTTTTCATTCTTCTTGAAGATAAGCACATATCCCAGCTGAGTTGTACTGACAGACAGGACATATCAAACATGGATAAATCCTTAAGGAAATATAAGTGGAGGACTCAAGCTAGAAGGCTTTAACTCATAAAATAAAGAAAGCGTTTTTCACAAAAGTAAAACATGCCCAAACCCACTCAATCAAAAGAAAAAGGATGTCAGCTAAGAAACACAAAGGAAATTGAAAACCGTCAGTACGTTAAGAGAAAACCCTGACCTCAGCTTCAGGACCTGGCTGTTTTACTTGTGATAATTTTTAAAATGACTAAACTACTATAATGCTGATTATATATATATATATATATATATATATATATATATATATATATATATATATACACACACACACCACATACACCACACACACACACACACACACTCATACATCCACACACATGTGCACCTACATGTATACACACACACACCACATATACAGATATAAGTACATGTGTCAAAATACAGAGCATTATTCTATATTCATGCTGTTCACCCATCCATCAGGAGGCTTCGGCAGGAAGACTGGAGGCTCAAGGCAAGCCCAGGAGACTAAACTAGACTCTGTCTCTCGTTAAGAAAAAAATATGCTGGGTGTATTGTTCAGAACAGAGTACTCGCCTAGCATAAGTAAGATCACCAGTGTTGAATAAATTTTATCAAGAACCATACAGATTTTCCAATGATTTATCTACTATGATATATCATGTTGATAGGTACAACTAAGTGAAGTGTGATTATTTCAATTTATACTAGAGCCATCTACTGACATTTAACATAAATTTATGAGAAACAGAGATAACATGAAAAGGCAGACTTAATCGAGATGAGAGAGATTATCTTGTTTAATGTTTTAATTAAATTTTAAAATGATATAATGTAGAGTATAACACTAAAAACAAAGATTCTTTGAAGCAACAATAAATAACACTTAACACTGTTCTGGTCACTACAGGAAGATAAAAATGGACAAGTGACTTACAAGTAAGAAGGGAAATTATCTGATTAAAATCAGTGAGTCAGTGAAATTGTATAAAAATTGATCAGATTAAAGTATCTTGCCATTAGGATGATTTCTCTATATTTGAGGATAGTTATTAGAAAAATTAATGAATTAATTCTGTAATAGCACTTGGGTGCTGACAAGTAAGTCTAAAGGGAAAATTCTACAGTTACAGTATTGATTTTTTTTCTGAAAAAAAAAATAAAGTGAAGATCTTGTGATATTTAAATGTGTTAAACAACCACAATAGTTAAAATGGCTTGGTATTATTTGCTAACAGTAGACAGTTAATGACTATCACCGAGAAACTCCCATTTAAAACTCGTGTATTAGTGCTCCAGGGTAGTCATAGAAACTCAAAGGGATATGGAAGTGCATTTACTATTACCTGGAAACCTGGAAGCATGGGAACATCAACTCAACAGTCTCTTTCTCCTTTTTGTCTCTTCTGGTTTCCCACTTTGAAATCTACGTGGGATCCTTAGATCACACAGAATTACCATGCCCAAATTTTCTCTCTTTGCACTAAAAACTGGAATTCTTATTCACATACATATTCGTCAAAGAATTTTCACATGGTAGATTTTCTTTTTGTCAGTTGCAAGGGATAGGGATTGGATCCCCCAAAACCTCTGAATTTCACCTCTGAGAGAAAGCAGAGGACTAAAGCTAAGGTAGGCACAGCTGTGGAGCACAGGAAGCAGTAACGGGTGAAAATGACGCTTCTTCACTGGCACAAGCAGATGGGCACATGCATGTTCAGTGCAGTGTCTGGCACCACAAGACACATGGGGGAGGCGTTTCAGGAGGGTACATTTCTGAGAGGTGGAGACAAATATGTTCAATGTTGTTGCAGAACTGTTATCCACTAAATAGAATTGCATTTGGGTGAAAGTGGGTGAGAGTCGGAAACACATCTGTGTGAACTTGTTTGAAGCACTACAAAGCAAGCCAAGAGTCACATCTTGGTGATTTTCCCTCTCTCCACTTGAGTGGAACAGTCAACCATCCTCATCCTCTTGTTGGTACTTTTCTTAACAATGCACCTCTCTTCTATTTGGCTCAGGAAGCCAGCTCCAGGTCTGACAGAATGGAAGGAAGCCCATCATATCTGTAAAGTCCACTTACGCTTCACTTCTGAGAGAATAACAGAGGAAGGAGAGGAGAAGGCAGGGACAGGGACTCTAGCCAACTGACACATGCTCTGAGGTGCCTCTCTCTCCTCCCTCACTTTCCTAGCAGGCCAAATCATGTGCATGTAGCATTCTCCCTTGGCATCCTGTCTCTTGGCAGCATGCTGTTGTTCTGTGTCTACTGTTGGTCCAAATCAGGAACAGAGGGAACATTTTCAGGGTTTATTTGCTTTAAAAAGTATCAACCAAATACTAAAATTTGGCCTACTCTCCTCAAGTCATGCCCCAGACAAGTTCAGTACCTCCAGCTTTGTCTATTCCAGGGATTTCTATGGCAAGTATTTATATCAATCCAACATAAGCTCATGGTTTTAACAGAAGTGCAAAGTCAGGGAATAAGTGCCTCTCAAAAGAATTAGGCATAGAGAAAAGATGGCTTTATGAGCTTCCCCTTTACCTCTTTCATTTTATTCAACTATATTTTGGGAGAAAATATTGATTCTTTTTCTTCCATGTTGCTTCTCTAGAGGTAGAATCTGTCCGTATTAATCAATAGCTGTAGCCAGTTTAAGTGTCCAGTAAAAACAGAAGACAGTGGAGTGGATGGCTTCATTTGGGAGATGAATGTAACATCTTCCAAAGAAGCGACAGGAGAAAGCAATGGTCTGATAACGATTTTAGAGACAGATGAATAGGGAAATGACATTCTTGTCAGCAGGCAATCAGACATGGAGGTTACCTGAGAAGCCTGTACTTTTAAAGATAAATGCCTATCATGGGAAGGGAAACAAGACAGGAAATGCGGCTGACACTCATTGCCATTTGCTCCCTTTCCTATAGAAGGTTGTTCCTAACATTTATTAGGAAACTATGGCATACTATCTAAGACTTACAGAAAATCCCGAACTATAATCTTCTATCTTAAGAAATAATGTATGACTCATTTAGCATGAACACCTTGGGTCCTTCCTTATGATCTGTCCAGATCTGAGGGACATTAGTTGAAATTGCATCAGAAATTTCATCTCCTCATTCACGGGGAGAATAAGTCATCTGGTCATGATGTTTCTGTGTGTCTTCAATGGAGTATTCAATATCATGCACTGATACCTAATAGAGGTAACAACAGGAACATTGTGGAGGCCAACATAATTTTGAAATGCTATTTTAAAGCAAAATCAAAAAGTCTCTAATATGATTTAATAGAAGAGAGGGTGGGGTCATCTTTGCTTTTAAAATGCTTTTGTTTAATTAATAACACTATACAAAGTTATTCAAACATGGTCAAAGGCGAAAAGCAGCAAGTAACTTTCTGTCTCAAAACTTGGTAGCTGCATTACCCCAATCATAGCTACACTGCTCAATGGTTCCTCATGTTCCCTGACAGCATTAACACGGAAATTAAACCAATGATAGTCATGGTTCCTTAACTAGATTTGTATACTTAAAAAATATTACAGGGCTTCCTATCAGTTTATTACCATCTATGTAGTTTAGTAATATTGGGATTACCAGAGTTTACTTTTTAATCGTTTACAGATGAACATCTTCTTTTCACAACTTGTTACTATTACAAACAATTTTGTAATCAACATGTTTGTTCTTCCAGAGACTGAATGTCTGTCCTGAAATCTAAGCCTCAGTGTGATAGTATTAGAAGTTGTGATTGTAGGGGGTGAAGAGGTCACAGAGCAGAGCCCGTGAGCTGCCTTGGTGACCTATAAAAGGAGGTTACCTCTTCCACAGTGTGAGAATGGAGACGCTAAGGCAGTATCTGAGATGGGAAGCGAGTCCTTGTCACATATTCAAGTGTCATATGTCTTAATCTCACACTCCTTAGTCTCTAGAACTGGAAGAAATTTGTTATTAATAAATTATGTGCAAGTCTAAGCCAGTTTGTCACAGGGGTCAAAACAGACTAATTCCTACCTTTCTTGCACTTTTGTTTAGTTACCCATAGGGCAAATTTTCTAGAAGTAGAATTGCTGAGTCAAGGAATAGTAAGCATACTGGGGGGGGGGGGGGCTGTAGAGATGGCTCAGTGGTTAAGAACACTGGTTGCTTTTCCTGAGGACCTGGATTTGGTTCCCATCAATCATCCATATGGCAACCAACAATTCTCAAAATCCTGTAACTCAAGTTCTGCGGATCCAAGACCCTCTTCTGGCATCAGAGGGCACTAAGAACATGGCACACAGACATGCAGATAAACACCCAAATACATAAATAAAAAGTAAAGAAAGTTAAAAGAAGTGTAAATCATTAAAAGCATTATATACACAGCTGACTGACTTCACCCTGGAGGGCTCCATGTCTCTCCATTCTTCCTAGTCTTCCTGTACACATGCCTGGTACATTTATTTTAGTTTTAGCTCCTGGTTACTTATGAATAATTTTTTCACATGTAAACTGAATTTACATACTTTCTGGCCAATGATCTATCTTTTCTTTGTCTTAGTGACAGAGCCTAGAATTACTATGTGGACTAAAGCCATGTAAAATGAGTAGTTTGAGGGTTGGCACATAATAAATGCTCAAAACAAACAAACAAATGAATGAATAAACAACACCTCCCCCAGCTCTCATTTATCAAGCTGGACTCACTTCATTCAGAGAACTGGATTACTTAGGTGGTGTCGTCTCTTATTTCATATAGGGCACTGATAAATATAGGGAAGATGGTGCTCGCGGACAATGTTTATTGCATAGTATGGACATGTCTGTTTGTCTTCCCTATAGACTGAGAGGTACATGAATTTATATATCAAGACTTATTTGTTTTACATTTTTTGTTGTTAATATAGTTGGAATCTAGATTTTAACTTAGCAACACTTGAACTAGGAATCAGTACAATATGAATCTACTTATAGCTCAAAAACATACATGGCTAATGTTGTCCAACCTCCCAAAACACTTGCAACTTTTTCTCTATAGTTTTACATTAATATATTTATATTTCTTGTCCCAAATGAACAAATTGCAACTCCTTTAATTAACATCTCACATTTTAACTTAAGTAATCAATTAATTCATCTGAGGCAATAACTTGTCATCCTTGTGCTGGGGTTAAAGTCATGAGTTACCACTCTCTGACGCTCATAGCTTGACTGTGGGTGATTTTGTTCTCTGATATTCCAGGCTGATATTACTAAATATGAAATATATCACCACATGTCCCCTTTTATATCAAAAATAAAATAATGTTATAATTAACATAAAAAACTATATATAATGGGTACAATAATTGTAACTAGGTAAAAGTTTTAACATTTTAGAGTAAAATAAAGTATTAACAATTTGGTGGTTTGAAAGAAAAATGTCTCCTAAAGGAAGTGGCACTACTGGGGATGTGGTCTTGTTGGAGAAATTGTGTCACTGTGGTGGTGGGTTTCGGGGGTGGTCTATACATACTCGAGATACTGCCCAGGGTCTCTGACTACTTCCTGTTACCTAAAATATGTAGGACTCTCAGATGCTTCTCCAGTACCATGTTTACCTGCACACTCCATGTCCCACTAATTCTTCACATAACAGTGATGCATTGGAAGTATGAGTTTATAAAGCAATCTCATTTATTAAGGAAGTAGGATGCAGCGCTCATGCACATTATAGTAGTCTAGAACTTTCCTGGGCTCTGTGTTAGAGTTTGTCCAGTGTCCTTCACCAACACCAAAACTTCACTAGGGGTTAATTTTCTGTGATTAAAGAAAGTTCCTCATAAAACCAGGTCAATTTTTGTTCAGTGATTTTTTTTTTCTTTTGTGTTTGGGAATTTTTTTTTTTTGGCTTTACATTTATGTTTTATATGTCTGATCCTGTGTCTGGATGTGGCAAATGGCAAGTACTTGGCTGATCAATGAATGAAGAAGAGACAGTTTAGTCCTTATCTTCTATGGAGCATGGATAGATAAGAAAGCTTCCCCAACCCACTGAGTAAACAGTACAGATTAGCAGCACAGGAGTTCAGTCCATAGTACTGAATGCTTACAACCAAATAGTCCCAGCCCCAGTGCCACATGTAGTCCTCAGGAGCTTTCCCATCATTGGTCAGGAAAGATTAACTTTTTAAAAGTTGTAATGTAAATTGCATCATTCTCTCTTCCCCTTTCCTCCCTCTAAACTCTTCCAAATTTGTTCTTTGTCAAATCCATGGCCTCTTTTTCTTTAACTGTTGTATGTCTATAGTATGTATCTTTAAAAATACTAAAATGCCTGCTAATTTCTCTTCTGTAAAAAGTTTTTAAGGATCTTCAACTTGTTTATTCTAGGTCAGCAAGAACTAACAAATATGTAGATGTATGCATTTGCCAATTTAAATAAAGGCGTCTACAAGGGAAGTTTAAAACTGATGCACATGTATATTTGTTATCCAAAGCTACATATGTTTGGATAGATTATGTTTAACAAGGCACATGGATATCCTCTAAACAGCTCTGTATAAGATAACCATTCTGATGGGCATTTGGTTAACTATAAACATGTTGGAAAACCCCACACGATGAAATGAAATAAAGCTCAAACTTCCAGTTTGAGAAGATGTTTTCCTGAAGTGCCCATGTAAGAAAATGTACACAAATTTGGGAAACAATTTTACAGTAAATAATGGAAAACGAATCACAGAGAGTGCAGCCAGCTAAGGAAGTAAATGGTAACATGGCCCAGTAATTCAGCCTCCTTGAATAATAAACATGCTATTTCCATTACATCTGTGAGTGCTGGAGAGAGGTACAGCAGAAGAGCAGGAGGATGGAAATAGGGCTGGATTGGAACACTGGGGATGATCTTCCGCAGATAACTGGGCATCTGCAAGACCTATTGTTGAGTAGCAATTTGTTGGAGACAAAATGTTCTTTCTGTCTGAGGGGGCAGCTCTTTAAGACCTATGATGTTCTAAAGAGGGTGGGACATTTATTCATCCCATTCTCTAAAGAAGCTTCTTAAAAAAAATAGAAAGTAAATAACTCAAAAGCTTCAGGAACTCCCGAAACTGACTAGATATACCATGTCCCTCCCTCCCTAAACTCATATAGACAGTGAGGACTACTGAGAGGCACCTTCAATCCAGTTTAGTTGCTTGGCAGAGGTTTAGACCAACTGAGCTGACAGGAAAAGACATTTTACAACCTGTTGACCTACCTGCAAGTTGTGAGCTACAGCTCTTGTGAGCTGTCAACTACTCCAGGGAAGCCTTCTGGTGGGTCATATAGTTGCTTTAAGCCATTTTTGCTTCCTAAGTGACATTTTACCCCAGAAATTTAGTGGCATCCTTACTTTGATTTCTTTGATTTGACATTTCCCTATCTTTGGAGAGTAGACTTCTGTTTGCATCTCTTCAGGAATCATGTCACAGGACACCACAGATTTAAGATATAAGACCAAGGCCTTCAGTAGTTGCTTATGACCTCACTGCTAAGCTTGGCCACTTTCTGTTTCTAACGCAGAAACCATAACCTTTTACTTTCCTTCTTCATATCTTCCCTTCCTGGCATAGCCAAAATCCTGAGCCTACTGACCCTGACATGCTAGGCAGCCTTTCTTGAGACCACTGCTCACTACGCTGGCCAGACTCTCACTTCTGAGCCTGTCTGCTTCCTCTACCTCTGAAGCATAGCTTTCTCTTTGCCCCTTGTCCACTTCTCTCCTTCCAGTATTCCAATAAAATAATCCTTGAGCTTCTTTCTAAGCCCATTTAAAATTCTTTTATTCATGAGACTGATCCACAAAAGAAAACCTTTAATTCCCAGTAACATCCTCTCTTGGTCTTAATTTTACTTTTTTTTTTTTTTTTTTTTTTTAGCATATTGTAAAAAATTAGATCTGACTGTTTTCTTGAGGAAGCCTGAGACTTTCTGTTCTGGGTCTATTTTTTTTTCATGTGTAAAATAAAGGAATTTTAAAAAACAGTTCACTCTTTTAAGATCCTATTAGCTTTAACGTTCCACAAGTCTCTGTAGTGAGGTCTGCATTTTTTTTTTATCCATTCCTCTCTTGGCATACATGTAGATGCTTTTCAGTAAGAAATAAAGAAATATTTGTACTAAAATGGATGCACTAGGGATAATCATATAAAGTAAATTAAGGTAGCCTCAGAAGACAGAAGTTATATGTTTTCTTATTTGTTGGTCTTGAGTTTTATATAGATACATAAAACTGTGTATGTAATATGGCAGAAAGTAGAATTGAAACTATCTATAGAATAAGGGGGGCAATGGGATTGGATCCTAAGAAAGGGGTGAGGATGCAGAGGAGGAGGATATGCACAAAGTATAGTGGATACTTGTAGTAGTGGAGTTTCTTGGTCCCGGGCAGCTAGAGGCCCAGACTCACAGGCCTGCCATGCCAGACCCCTTTGCCACCTGCCGCTACTCAGGCACATTGTTAGCTAGCTCTTACATCTTAAATCAACCCATTTCTATTAATCTTTCCTGCCACGAGGCTCGTGGCTCACCTGTGTTCCTTACATGTTTCTTCTTGGGTGGCTGGCTCCATCTGCCTCTGACTCCGCCCTTCCTTTCCTACCTATGCTCTGATTTCTCTTCCTACTTTTTCTATGGTGCCTGTCATAGGCCAAAACAGCTCCTTTATTTAAAGATTGATATTCATGGCATACAGAAAGGCATTTCCACATCAGATACTTCTAGAAAATGTTTTATGTAACTAAAAGCCATATAAAATTGGTCTACACCAATGGAACACATACACATATATGCATAAACACAAACACATGCACACGCACACACACATACACACACACACACACACACACACACACACACACACACACACACACACACACACACACATAATGAGGTCTCATTTGCAATGACAGTTTGAGTAGGGAAGCCCATTCTTTCTCTGACTGTTCTCTATGCTGTCTCCAGTGTGGATGTTTCTGGTCCATGGGGGTAACAGGATGAAAATACTTTCATGTGAGCTTTCTCAATCCTTAAGCTTTTCCTGTGACTTTAATCTTAAACTTCAGACCATTTTTAAGGTCAAACAGGCTATTTATAGTAAGGCAGGAGAAGCACAGCCTAGTGTAAGAAAAGCCTTGGTTTATTTTTAGCACTTTAATTATTGAGAATAGTCACTGATAACCTGTAGATACTTCATTTATGTTAAAAATGGACTTAAAATATTAAATATCATAGTTCTGTGGAAAGCCATGTATACAAAAACAATATCTTAATTAATACACACAGAATTGGGAAACATTTAGTTTTTAAACATTTATTCAGGTGAATTCAAAGTTACTTCTAAAATGTTACTCTTGGTCATCTATAGACCTATGCTGGGTCTCTTAAAAGTCTTTTCATAAAAAGTGTTATGAATCTTGGTGCAATTCATAGGAGGAGAACTTAGGCTTCTGAGTCCTTCATTTCCAGGACTCTCCATGCTGGTAAGAGTGATGGGAGTGAAATATGAGGGTAGGAACAGAGGTGTGTACTGAGAGAAGGGTGAAGAAAGCACATGAAATTAGAAGAACACTTGGTGCTTGAGATGGTGTGGTAGTTTGAATAAGCTCAGAGTGAGTAGCACTCTTAGGAGGTGTGCCTTTGTGGAGTGGGTATAGCTAGCATTGTTAGAGAAAGTGTGTATGCAAGGCATGGGCTTTGAGGTTTTCTATGCTCAGAATACTTCCCAATGTATCAGTTGACTTCCTGTTGCTTGCAATATGTAGGACTCTCAGCTACTTCTCTAGAACCATGTATGCCAGGATGCCCCCATGCTCCCCACCATGATGATACTGGACTGAACCTCTGAAATTGTAAGCCACCATCTCAATTAAATATTTTCCTTTATAAGAATTGCCATGGTCATGGTGTCTCTTCAGAGCAATAGAAATTCTAAGACAGTGTCATACACTGATCTTTTGGGGAATGAGGTTTAAAATTCACCATTTTCATTAAACAAATGATACAAAATACAGATTAGAGATGATTATTAAAGAGAAATGTCCACTTTCTAGATTTCAATTAATGTCAGTATGCTATAAGGTAGATGGTGGAGTAGCAAGTCTCCATGGGGTGCGGTGATATATATTTAATAAAATTATTCTGGAAAATCAGAGTCAACCACAAGAACCAAGCCAGGTCAGGGAGGGGCGACCACATCTTTAATTCTAGCTTTAGGGATGTGGAAAGAGGAAGTTAAGAGAGCGGGTTGGAGCAAGAGACGACGGTTTTTCAGCTTTCCCAGATGCTTTCCTTCATTTTTGGTGAAAGATTCAGAGAGATTCAGTTGGAGGATTCCTGGAGACAGTCCTGAGGAGTTGGCTGGGTGGCTGTGGTTTGTTTCTGATACTCCAGCTTTCTCCTAATATCTGGCTCTCGGTTTCCATTATATACTAATTAGAGTTTCTGTAATAATGGGGAGTTTTTTTTATTAGGTCTTATGGGACAGAAATTTTTATTTTTACCAGAAAAGTATACACTGGAGCCAAAGATCAAGCTGATGAAGTGTTTTTACTTAATTTCTCAACTTTAGCTTTCTTAATAATAACAATAATAATAATAATAATAATAATAATAATAATAATAATAATAATCCTGTTGTAAGAATTAAATTAAAGCAAGCATATAACAAGCTTAGCACACTGACTGGTTCAGAGACTAATTTTTAATAAGATAATGAATACAAATACAAATAAAAAGTGAGCAACATCTGTCTCTGTCTCCATCTCTGTCTATCCACACCCCTCTTTTCCTGTTGTGGTTTGGGCGCATGTTTCTGTGTGCAGGTATGAAGGATCATCAACACTGGTGTTATTCCTTAGGTGCTCTCCACCTTGAATTTTCAAGACAGGGTCTCAAGGGCCCAGAGGCTGGAACTAGCCAAGTAGGCTAGGCTCTGCCTATCCCACAGACTCAGAACAAGGGTTACAAGCTCACACAACTATATATACACATGGTCTTTATAAAAGGTATGTCTAGAGAGCAAACTCAGATCTTCATGCTTGCAAGGTAAGCATCTTAACAACAGAGCTATTGCTCCCATCTTTGTTTTTCAAAAGATGATGCTTCATTGAGATATTATTTTGACTCCACAAACACTTCATTGCACAGAATTTAAAATTTTTATCCTCAAAATACTATTGGAGTAAAAGAGAAAAAACAGACAGTATAGTATTAGGATTTGGTTTACATGGAATTTGAACTTTTAAATCTCTGTTAGGGATATATTCTAAAATTCCTTGCTAAATATAAGTACTAGGAGAGCGCTTGGCTGTCTCTTTCACCTAGATACCCAGACTACTACCCTAGAACAATACTCACTGATCATATGTGTGGCTGATGAATTTCTTAAAGAACCAAATAATTTGGGGGCTAAAAGAACACACATATTCCCATGCTTATAAAGACCATTTCTCTAATGGCTTAAGGATGCTGATCTTTAACTTTGAAAGTGACATATAATTCTTTAAAAATATAATTAGAATATTATAACCAACATAACAAAACCATGGTCATAACATGTAATAATTTTTAAAATGATCATTTTTCTCCATTATATTAAAGAACTTTGTAGAAAAGGGTTGGGAATTTTGTGAGAGTATATTGTTAATAATTTAGTAAATAACCAATACTAAGCCAATATGTGGGTTTACAGTACCTTCTAGTAGCCGATTTTGTTTAAGACTTAGAAATATCTTTAGGACGATTTTTGCATTTTTTGGAAGAGACTGTTCAAACATCCCATGCTCTGGGAGAAATTGCCTCTGTTGGAAGTGAGTTGGAGCCACTGCCTTCCATCTTTGATCAGTGGACTATGAGGAGGAGAAAAGTGCTTTACATTTAGGCCAAGACTAGTGAAAATGGGTGAATTTCCCTTGTTTCTCACTTCCACTCACCCCAATTTTCTGGGCTTATATTTCAGATGGCAGAGCTACCAGCTGTAGCAACTTTGTCTGTCTCCATCAAATCGCATGAACCTCACTCAGGGTTCTAAGTCCCAAGGCATTTGCATATTTTTAAAATTTTGGGAAATGCCCTTTAATTACCCTGACTAGTATTCAAGTACACAATTTTTAAAAGGATGTACTTAGAGAAGAAATGGACTTCAAAGAAATACTCTTATATTTCATGTCTGAGATAACCCAGTTACATCCTTTTGCATTTTTTCTCTCATTCTCTGATTGAATTTAATTATTAACTATAAATTGACTCACATGCTGTTGAGAACATACTGTATGGTAAGCATAAGCCAGGTGGTTACAAGTGGATACAGGTTGAGCAGTCAGATTCATCTATAGACCCTTAAAATTTGATGATAAATTATATATTACACAAAGAAATAGTAGATACATATATAATTATTGTCCTAGCCACTTTTCCTATAGCTATGATAAAAATATCCCAAGAAAATGAACTGAAGAGAGAATGGTTTTATTTTGGCTCACAAAGTGCAGTAGTGGGGAGGTCAAGATGGCAGAACTGCTCATGTTGCGTCTTTGTGCTCAGCTTACTCCCCCCCCCCCACCACAGGTTTCTTTGTGTAGCCTTATCTGTCCTGGAAGTAACTCTGTAGACCAGGTTAGCCCAAAATTCACAGAGACTCACCTTCCTTTGCCTTCCAAGTGCTAGGATTAAAGATGGGAAAAGGACCAAGTATAAGGCTATGATGATAGGCAATTTGTAGGGATCATAGAAGAACAGTTGGGGGGGGGGGTCAGTGAAAATATAAGTGAATAGAGCATTTTTCACAAATATCTCTAATTTATACCTTTGTCCAGGGCTGGAATATTTTTTTCCTAGCATCAATTCCTTTAACACTTCCATTGATTCTGCTCATTTTTTTCTAAACCATGTTTAGTGGAACTGTATATATTTCTGGATCTGTTGAAGAGAAGTTCTGTCCTTTGGCTAAGACCTCCCAAGCTTTATGAAAACACCTATTTATCCTGTGACAACAGGAGATTTTCAGCCCATTACAGCTTTTACTTGTGCTGCCAAAAGTAAAACAACAACAAAAAACCAACCAACCAACCAACCAACCAACCAACCAACCAACCAACCCCCCAGAAGGTTGGAATAGTCTTTTTACTGAACCTTACTCAGGTCCCCAGGCAGAGGGTTTAATCCACACATTTGGAGCTTAGGCTCTTGCTAGCTGCCATTGTCTTCTCACAGGATGTACAAAAGCCCAGGCTTTCTCCAATGACAGGCTACTAAAATGCCCTTTCTAAGTCCTTACCAGCGCTATGGAGTCACTTTTTAGTGTGCTTTGGTATTCTGTCCTACTGAGCACTGGTGTCCTATACGGAATTCCACGTGTTAAGTGATGTTATATTTGTCCTGCTTCTCCTGAATCAGGCAACATTCCCTCCCCGAATCTGTGTACTAGTTTGTCTATGAATATCACGTCACTGTAGTAGCCACATGGTTGTGTTCAGCTTTAGAACTGTGACTGTTCAAAGGGATTCTGTGAAAAAGATGAAATATATTTCTTGGCTAGTGTTATCAAAAGCTTTGCTTTAGTTCATTTGATTTATTGCAGCAAAGATTTTGCTTTGATATTATAAAATTTTGAATTTTTAAATCTGAGGCCAATCAGATGCTTAAGTCATTTAAGCTAGTGCTCTAACATTCCTGTCCTGCTTTGTAGGGGAAATCAACCAAGCCACTGTGGACGTTCTTATCTTCTTTCCTAGTAAGATGAATGGAATTTTCCTTCCTGCTATACTTTGACTTAAAAATATTAAAGATTATATCTGGGTACTTGGGAAAGATTCTTCAATCAAATATAAATTTCTTCCATCTTGAGAAGCCACCATTACAAAAATAAGGGAGAAAGAAACAAACAGGGATTTTATTTTTAATAAAAAGGAGAATTAAGATCAGTTGACCTCAGGTTTCAAATGACCTTCCTGACCCTACTAAGTAGGGTAAGCACATATGACAACAGCAGCAAAGAATTCACTACTAATACATAGAATAGAAACTTATTTTATTGAGAAAGAAACTATATTTTAACTTCGAGGATGCTTCATTATTATAATTATGAATTTGGAATATATTATACTAAAGACTTTCCCTATTCTCACAGATCAGTTATAAAGATTAATGAAATTTCAACAAATTCTTTTCAGATTCTGATGTTTAATATTCATTTATATTATGTAGGGAATTCAACTACTTGTATACTACATATGGATTCCTCTCATTATATAAGTGAGCACATATATGAAGAGGGATTCACCATTAAAAATACCAAAGGCATTATCCCAACTATGTTCATAGCAGCATTATTTGTAATAGCAAGAACCTGGAAACAACCTAATGCTCCTCAACTGAAGAATGGATTAACAAACTGTGGTACATCTACACAATGGAGTACTATTCAGCAGGAAAAAAAAGACATGGTAAAATTTTCAGGCAAATAGGCATGGGATGTATTCACTCGTAAGTGGATTTTAGACAAAAAGCAAACAATATCCAAGCTGCAAACCACAACTCATGAATAGTTTGGGATTAGAAAGAATTTAAGAGAGACATCCAGAGATTCCCCTATGAAGAGAAAATAGAGAAGATCACCTTAGCAAATTGCGAATAAACTAACAAGAGTTGGGAATAAATCTTGAAAAGAGATGATTGAATGAAAGAATCAAATAAGGAGATAGAAATGATGGATATCTCAATAGAGAAAGCCAATGTGGAGTTGGAAAGAGACTGGGTGTTAGGGAAATGTTGAGGCACTTGCAGGATGTCCCTGGCCAAGTCTCCAAACAATGGCATAGGGGGTGCCTAAACAGGATTTTCCATATAATCAAATGAGTAAACACCCTAGGTGTAGGGGGATTATGTTGTTCCATTGTAAATAATTGTCCCCGCCTATGAGCTTAATAAAAAGTGCTGATTGGCCAAAGGCAGACAGGAAATGTGGGTGGGGCTACCAGACTAAGAAGACTCTAGGAAAAGGCAGAACAGAGCAGAATGCCTGAGAGAAGCCAGAAGAAACAGAGAATTATGCTGCTCTGAGAAAAGGTACCGAGCTGGCGCATGGCTGAACAGGATAAGAGTCATGGGTTAGATTACGGGCGAAGAGTTATCAAGTTATATGCCTGGGCCTAAGGCCGATCAGCCTAAAACTATTGTAAGTATCTGTGTGTCTCTGCAGGTCTGTGGGTCTGCGGGCCTAAACCTTGAGGCTAGAGCCCAAAAGTTTGGGCCAGAAACCTCCTACTACACCTAGTTGTCATCACAGAACCTAGGCAAAGGTCCATGGCTGAGTCCTGGGCAGAGTTATTGGTCCAGACGAGAGCAGGGAGGAGAGTCTGTATGAGCAGGGGGGATAGGGATCATGAAGAAGGTTCCCATGGTGATGGTTAGCTGGAGCTCTGGGGAGCTCACTGAATCAGGAATTGCCACTAGAGATCCATCAGGAGGGGGAGCTGGGACCTGGGGGTAGGGTGGGGAGAGTGACTTTCGATTGGCATGAGCAGTGTGTGGAGCCACAAGGAGTGGGATCAGACTATGTTCCTGTTCATGGGCTGGCATCTTGGAGCCCATTCCCTACAGAGGAACACCCAGCCCAGCACTGACTTTGGGATGAATGAATCGGACTTGCCTGGAGTGGATGTGCAGCCCTGGACTGGCCCACCTTGGGACTTCTTTTGAATGCTTATTCCCCAGCTGGTTATCTATTGGGTAAGGATTAGGTAGTGTGCTTTTCTTAGAGGAGATGTGTCATGGGGATGGGTTCTGAGGATTCACATGCCCATTGCAGGCCTAGTCTCTGTTTCTGTCTCTGTCTCTCTGTCTTTCTCTTTCTGCCTATTGCCCGAGGATCAGATTATAAAGCTCTCAACTTCTGTGCCAGCACCATGCCTGTCAGTTTCCTCCCAGTAACTAACACTCTAAAATTATAAACAAGCCCCCAATTAAATGCTTTCTTTTCTATGACTTGCCTCAGTGGTGACGTCTCTTCATAGCAATGGAAGAGTAACTAAGATACTGTCCAGGGTAGCATTTTAATGTTATTTTGTTTCAGACAAAGAACTGCTAAAGTAAAGTGGAAAAATGCCAACTTTATTGAGTTTATCACATATTTTCTAAGTTAAATATCTCAGCTAGAGTATAATTGTTTTTCAAAAAATATTAAAAAGTATCTTTCACCAAAAGGACAGTAAGATTCTTTGAAGTATAACTTTGGAAATTACAGGACATAATTGAAAGCAGATGGGACCTTTGTAAAATAGTTACTGAGAATATCTCTCTGAGAAAAACTTCAATAAAACTTCCTGATCTCACTAGTGATAACTCATCATCCAATAGTCCCCATATTCTAGTTACTAAACATTCTAGTCAGTAAAAGGAGGTTTCTGTTCACCATTGCCAGAGACTCATATATATTCTTCAGTGGTCTTCGCAGCTAGAAATTCAATAGAAAGTTCATTCATTTTTCTATAATTTAAGGTTAACAGTAACAGGTTTCTAGTTTGCCTTAGGATAAACAATTTGCTACCCAGCCATTTATTTCCTGGCCAGTGAAGAAAATGGCTAGTGCTAAGTCACACATTTCAGGGCCAGAGATGGGTTCTTCAAACTTACATATAAGATATGGATGTCTCTCAAAACATTTGGTAAGCACTAGGTACTCAACCCTATGATCCCATATTGATAATCTACCTTTTATCTTCAATACTGATCAAGATAAGAAGGACCAGCGACTATATAGCATGTATGATGAGTGATGACTCATTTGCACTGAAAGAAAGAACCTCTAATTTTGGTGAGAGCCGCTGCCTCTTAGCACATGAGACATTTAGATTGATCTGAGTAGGGATTCTTGACAGTAAGGGAAGTGGTGAAATTGTTTTCTGAAGGGCCTCTAGGTAGAGGAATGATCTGCATCTTCTGGATAGTGTTGTCATGGTCACAGATAAAAATGAACCGCAATGAAGACTTGTCAGGCTTTCATCCAGTTCAAGCCTTTGCTATTTCCCAGGACCTGAGGCTCACAAGCTGAGTTTTACACAATTTTACAATACAGTTTTCAACTTGCAAAGGTTTTGAGATGCCTCCAGAATGATGAAAACCAGGCACGTGTCTGGGAAGCTGAGCAGCACACATTATTTTGAGCCCTGGCTTACAGCTCAGTGTACTGACAGCCTCATTTCTGAGTGCAATAAGGACCCAACTTGAAGATCTTTTAAAAGAGCCCAGTCTTACAGACACAACCTTCCTTCAGTTGCTATCTCTCCTAATGGCTGACATGATTGCAGGTATTATGGAAACATCAACTTGAGCTTTCCATATAAGATTCCAGAGGATGAATTCTATCTTAATTCAAAACAAAGTTCCTGTCTAGATGTGAGGGTTGTCCTATTAATTCAGGAGATTCTTCAAAAGAAGCCACTTAAACATTCCTACCTAATTTCAGCCAAGACACTAAAAAAAAGGGCCTGGGCTTTAACTTGTAACACCAGTCTCCTTCCCTGCAAGAGAGAAGCAAGGACACAACTGCTCACGTTAGGATCATTTCAAAACAGTAGGGAGTTATGGGAAGGTGGCAGATTATACAACAAACAACGTAAAATTCTTCAAATCCCTTGGGCTCATCCTTTGTTTTCTCACCTAAAGGATTTACTTAATATGTGATGACAGCACCTCAAACATTCTTTTCAAAGCTCATGACGCTTACACTCTATATCATATACATCTTTACATGGGTTTCCAGTTCTTAGAAGTCTCGGTGAACCGAACACAAATGGTGCCTTTTACCTCCAGACTCTTCCGTTTGATTTCTTCATGAAATTATTTTGGGGACTTTGGAATCTTCAGTCCTTTGTGGAATGACTCGCACAAAGAAAACATTCAACACTTATTTGTGCATATTTATCTAATTGAATAATTTGAAAATGGAAATCATGTAAATAAAAAATCTTGGACTTTAATCTAGTTGAAAGAACCTGCTACTGTGTTTGTGTGTATGTGTGTTGCGCATGCCATAGGACAGACACACAGACACAGACACAGACACACACATCCCAGTATTATTCTCCATACTTTACACTATTTTTGATATATACATTTAGTTGACTTAGCTGATACTCTCTTTCCAGCCTTGGCACCAATTATCATACTGAAACAAATTGCTTGGCAAGTGGGTGGACAAGTGTTATTTTAGATGTAATCTCCCGTTGAGGGCAGATTGACAGGGCAAACAGGCTAAAAGGGGTCTGTTGTTTGGCCTGACTTTGTATGCAAATGCTCTTCTTACAAAACAGGCTTAGTTATTTCATTCTCTAATGAAAGACAGATTTTGTTTTTAAATGTGGAAACTTGTGCTTATTACTTTAAACCACTAATATTTATATATACATATACAACATGCATTTTTATATAAGAGCTTACATATGTCATATATGACTGTGTATATAGATATTTTTACATGCTCAAATATATGACTTTTTCTTGTTAGGTCATTACTCCAAGTTTTGATATTATCATCCATATACACACATATACATATATATACACATATATACATACATATACATATATATACATATACATATATATACACCCTGTGATATTCTAGAGCATAACTATAATAATGCCTATTTGCAATTAGTGTTTGACTTCTCTTAATTAAAATTTCTTACATCATTTATATGGAAGTATCAGTTTTATAGTTGAACTTGAAATCTATTATTTCTATAATATAGCTTTGTAAGTTGTTACTTACTTATTTTAGATTGGTTGCTATTTACTCTGAAAATTCAGATGTTAAAGCAGAAACCTGACAAATTTTTAATGATTATGGTTCTTTGCCTTTCTTCGTGTTTTATCTTTTTTTTTGGATTCTATTTATAAAACTTTTACCTGTCTAGACTGTTGTGAGGTAATCTTTTTATACACTGTGAAGATGTGTCTTTGCCAAGTTGCCTGTGATAGGACTAATAAAGAGCTGAACAACTAATAGCTGGGCAGAAGAGAATAGGCATAACTTTCAGGGAGAGAGAGGAGGTGAAAAAAATCTGAGGCTTGTGAGAGATGCCAGCAAGACACAAGAGGAAGTTGAACATACATTATGGAGGGAAGGTAAAGAGCTACATGGCAGAACATAGATTAATTTTTTAAAAAGGTTAATTTGAGTTATAAGAGCTAGCTGGAATGAAGTAAAAGCCAAAGGCTAAGCTCTCATAATTAATAATAAGTCCCCATGACATTATTTGGGGACTGGAGGTACAAAAAAATCGGATGAGAAAGTCTGACTACAATAGACTGTATTTTCTGCAAGTAATTCAACATTATTCAAATATCAAAGCAGATCATTTTATGCTGTGATATGTCACAGGCTCTCCACTTACTTGGAATAATCAAGAATAATCTATTAGCTAATCACAAGGTGACTGGATTTAAGTTCAATATGTTTAAGGAGCCTCAGACATCTCAAGCAATGAAGTAGACATGTTACTGATGTGCACATTTCTGTCCTTTCTACACGAACTTCGTGGTTAATTACACCAGGGATCTTTGTGTCTTGAGTCTGTAGCCTCTCTTACAGTTGCTCAGGTTTTGTCCTCTGCAGTAATGATTTGTTATCTGAAAAGTAATTACCATTCATACACGTCTAATCAGGTTTCCTTAGAATAACATATACTACATATCATATCAAGTAATTGTGTGTTAAAGGATTTGTGCTTGTATTTGAATACTAACTACCATTCATATATGTCTAATCAGATTTGTGTGGAATAACACATACTACTATTGATAGTATATCAAGAACGAGCAATATGTTTACCAAACCCACTTTTCTTCTTCCCACATGTAAAGGTAAAGGATAGGCTTACCTTGACTTCAGAATCAGTGTGCTCCACTTAATTGTGTTCTAATTGAAAGACTGTGAGACTGCCTAATGCACACTGCCTGTAGGACTAGCCTTTCATTTCTCCCCATCAACTTATTGGATGCCTATGAGTCAAAAGATAGAGGATTCTGGGCCCATACATAATTTCCTTTTTATTCTAATATTCTTTAAACATCTACAAATGTTTTCAAAGGTTTTATTTGCTGCCTATGTGTACTTTGTCTGCCTGTGTGTCTGAGTACTATGTGCATGCAGTGCATACAGAGGTCAGAAGAGGGTCTCAGATCCCCTGAGAATGAAGTTAACAGTTGTAAGCGCCATTTGGGTGCTAGGAATTGAACCCAGGTTCTCTGGAAGAGCGGCCAGTGCTTTTAATACTGAGCCATATTTCTGTCACCTTTAAAAAATTTTTAATTGACATATACTAATTGTATTTATTTACAGGACAGGGTGATAATTTGAGACAGATGTAGAACATATGAGGGTCAAATCAGACGTCTGACATTACCATGTCCTTAAATGTTTATTGTCTGAAGAACTCTTTGAAGAAAGTGACCTACCAATCAACACCCATTCAGGCTGATCAAGAAATAAACATCTGTCATACTCAGGCTTTGCATGTGTTTGCTATTCAAAAATAGTCTGACAAGTATATGGCTCATACTTGAGCACATTGCTAGTTAGTTTCAGAACCCAAATTTTAATCTAGCTCTTAGATTTATGTCCAAATCCTCCATATTAATGTTAAAATTAATTTCAAAAATCATTCAAAAGAGTTAATGAGCTTCTCATTATAACAATAAATACCAGAGATGATACTATTATAATAAAAATCTGAGGTTTACATTGGCTAAGAGGTTTTGAGGTTTTGGCCTATAGTTGCTTGACTTCATTGCTTTTGAATGGGAAAAAAAAATAGAGAGAAAAAGAGACACTGATGTCCCAGTATCCCTTTCAAGGGCACATACCCAGTGACTAGGCCTCAACTTCTTAAAGTTATATCACTTCCCAAGTGAGGGTTAGGCCACTTAAAAATATTAGCCTTTAGGGAACAAAAAATAGTTTTGTGGAAACAATAAGGGCTGATTTATTGAAACATACAATACCTTAAATTCTAATTCCAAAAAATTGAATGCCTCCAAGAATAGACCCATCTGCTTGATATTCCTGCCACATAGAAAGCACAGAAGATAACACCAAATCTGAACTTCTCAGGTGTGGCCTGAAAATTTTTTTCATAGGTTTGATGTAACTTCAGATGATCCATGATCGAGTACATTTAGAAAATTCTTGAAGAAATTAAGGGTTTTTTTTTTCTGTAGAAATTTCTTTTAATATGGAATTTTGTGGAAGTCTCTAAATTATGGATAAATTTGTCAAGAAACCGATTTGATAATGGAGCTCATAGGAAAAAGAACACCCAAGGATCCTGTATCCCCAGAACACATTTTTGGGAAAGTGAACTAATACTGATTCATGCTCAAAACTTTTGGCAATTGGAATGGGGTCTGGTACACTTTGGAGCTCCCATTCTCTCCCTAAAAATAAAGTTGGTTCTGGCTGTGGCTTCTGCACTTATTGCCTGTTTCCGACATCTGACAAATGAATATGCCCCGACCTTCATCTGGTTTGGGTCATTTCTTTATCTTCTGTCCATGGAGACTCATTAACAGATTGCATCTTGGTCTCAAGCCTAGTAATCTTGTATATCTTATTTACGTTTACATTGCTCTGCCCTGACAGAACACAGATGTCCCCTCCGTAATTCGTGTGTGTGTTATGGTACTAGTTCTTCACTCGAAAGAATCCACCAAAGGCTAGAAATGGGATAGTGCTAGAGAAACAACAACATGACTCTTCCTCACCTACTTAGATGTTCGTATGTTAAAACACATGGGATTACATTATAAAAGCATTTATATCATGTTAAGTCAGCTTGGCACACTTAGTACTCTGGACTCTGACAGAAAACAAATAAAGCAGCTTAAGTGAAGGTAGTTAGATTCTGTGTTAAGCATATGTGTTACTGTAGGCTTTACACAAGTTATGCATACGCAAGAGTTCAATTTTCATATAGTTGACGGAAGAAGTAGTTATTTCTTGATAACTTGAAAAAACACCACAATAGGCATGTAACAAAACATGATTTCCAACTTATCTGGCTCCTCAGTTTTAAAATTTGTGGTTGCTGACACTAAGAGAAATTTGAATATTTATTATTATAAAAACTGACAACCATGAGAAATTCTTGATATTATATTTTGCTTTTTTCAGATCCATTCAGTTTTATAAATTGTTACTTTGGTGTTGTGTGGGAGCTTTCACGCATCCTCCCACATCATTTGTAGAGAAAACTTAACCAGTTCAGAGATACAGCTCTTTCTTTTCCTTCTTGTATGACTTTCCCATTAGAAAACATGCCTCTATCCTACACAATCCAGCTATTTAATCTAATTTCAGTCAAGGAAATGCAAATCTTTTTATGAAAATGGCTGTATTAATGTCTTAGTTAGAGTTTCTATTGTTATGAAGAGACACCATGACCCTGGAAACTCATAAAAGAAAACACTTAATTGGGGTGGCTTACAGTTTAGAGATTTTAGTGTATTATCTTCATGGTGGGTGGCAGGCAGGCAGGTAGGCATGGTGCTGGAAAGGAGCTGAGAGTTCTACCTCTTGATCCACTGGTGACAGGAAGTAAACTGTGTTACTGAGCATAGCTTGAGCACAGGAAACTTCAAAGTCCATCTCCACAGTGACACATTTCCTCCAATAGGGCCACACCTATTCCAACAAGGTCACACCTCCTAATAGTGCCACTCCCTTTGGGGGCCATTTTCTTTAAAACCACCACAGTCAAGCTTACTGATTTTTGCCATTCTTAAAAGAATCACGTAGTATTATGAGTTTTAAAAGGTAATTTAAAATATGTGTGATTCTTTTCTTTTTACAATAAATTTAGAACTTTACCTCCTACATAAGATGTAATTTTGTTTGAAGATGACAGAAAGTACTGAGGGCCACACAGCCACCAACATGCTTCATTCTTTTCTTTGCAACCAAATCTTACTTTATTTAGGTAGTGATCCTTTTCATGGCAAACAGGACTGTTATACCAGCTCCAGGAATATATTTAATTTAGACATATGATACTCTCCTACCTCAGACTTAGGATAATCTTAGCTGTCTCAAAACTGGCTAGTGTGGAATTGGTTCAGGTGGCAGTCCTGTCTGATATACAAATACAAAATGGGTACATTAAAGATATATAGGAAAGATTCTCCAGAAAGAGCAAAGTGGTGGTGCTTTCTGTGTGCGTTGCTATGCTTCTAATGTGCAAGGTGCTAGTTTTGATCCCTGGAACTTAGGGAACAAAAGAATAGATGTGAGATCTTAAGTAGACTGTGTAGTTCACATAAATGGAGTTTGTTCAGTTTTGGAGCCTGAGAACCCCATGATCCAGTTATTGGTTGATGTGAGGGCTTGCTTCCTGATGCCTGCTATCTTGCTATGTCTCTGCCATAGACTTTCTCCTTGGCATATGAAAGTAGCAATAGAGAGAAGGGAAGCTTTTCTATTTTGCTCTCTCAAGGCCATTATCCTATTGGGCTAGGATGTCACCTTAGGATTTGATGTAATCATTATTACCTGAACTGAATCTCCAAATATAATCTCATTGGGATTAGGGCTATGTGATGGTTAATACTGACTGTCAGTTTCATTGGAATGAGAGCTGACTAGGAGATTAGTGGATCTGTCTAGGAGGATGCTGCTGG
This sequence comes from Phyllotis vaccarum, assembly GCA_033318265.1. Lineage (NCBI taxonomy): Eukaryota > Metazoa > Chordata > Mammalia > Rodentia > Cricetidae > Phyllotis > Phyllotis vaccarum. Next base: position 28,082,466 of record JARWLC010000004.1, on the reverse strand, counting down.
AGATACATCTCTGAGTGGCAGGAGACCTGAGAGACAGAAGTAAAGGGGGAAGGAGGAAGAAGCCAGCCTTACTTCATGCTTAGAGGCAGATAAGTTTGCTCTACCACACATTTTTTAAAAAGAACTATTATACAAAGCAACGGTATCATCAGTATGGCATTTTCATAATATTTTGTTTGGCTTGATCCCCTGTCCCTTGTAGCCCCCTCCCCTGGCCTCCTTTTTCATGTGTACCACTCTATCTCTGTGAGTTTCCACTTTCATGTCTTACATGTTGTATAACTCTTCCCATTTGACCCCCTTATAAATCCTGTTTTGTTTTCTTTCTGTATCATGGTTCCCTTTCCTGTTTCATGTCCTACATCCCAAATCTCTCCTACATAAATGCATACATATAAAATTATAATATAGGCTGTACATGGTGGCATAGCCTTTAATTCTAGCACTCAGGAGGCAGAGGGAGGTAGCTATCTACAGAGTTCCACGATAGTCTGGTCTATATAGTGACTTCTAGGAAATTCAAGGTTATATATTAAGACTCTGACCTTAAACACACACACACATGCACACGCACACGCACACGCACACACACACACATGCATGCACATTTAGCAGCTAGGATTGCCACATAAGAGAGAACATACACTATGATGTTCCACCTCACTAGAGCAGTGGTCCATGAAGATCATGAACTAATACGTAGGAACCACTAGCCAGATGAAAGTTTCTTCCTTTTAAGTTAATCTCTCAGGTACTTACAATAGTGATAAAAAATACTGAACGGCATAGGTTTCACTTACAAATTTCTTTATTTCATTTTGTGCTAGGGTTGGACCTACATCTTTGAATATATTAGACAAATATTCTACAACAGAGAGACACCCTATGTCTCCAAGAGGAAATGCATCATTTGTCCATAGTAAATCTTACAAATGATCTTATGTTACTTAAATATGTTTTGTTACCTACCGTTAGCTGGATAGATGTCCTCATAGATATCCTATCTTATGAAGCAACACACAAAAGATAATGTCTAAATCATGGCACAGAACCTGAGAAGGTCAGGGATTATTTTCCTTTCCTCAGAACAAATAAGCGTAGAGTGGTGGAAATGGCTACATTTATATTTAACAGCTAATGTCCATTGCTGTTACAGGGCATTTCATAGCTGCTGATCATATATAAAATGTGGTATCATGTTAACATAAGCAGCATTGTCCTTGGGGAGTTTTAACTTATAAAAGAAATATTTTTCTAAGATTGTGTGCTTTGATAGAGAAAAAACACTCCAGCCTAGGTTTATCATAAATTCTGGCAAGCCAAGAGATACTAGTTGGCGATTTTATCAGGCAAGACTTCCAGTTAAGGGGCCGATGAAGTGCAGCATTGCTGCATGTTGAAGTGTTGTAACAAGCTCAACCATGATTCCTCTTGTGCCTTACATTCATCTTAGATCGTTACAGTTCATTCTGAAAAGCATAACCTTAGAGATTATCACAGTCCTATGGATATAAACACACACACTTTTCTGAAATCAACCAGTTATCTTTTTCTTGTGATTCAATATTTCTTTCTCTTTTCTCTCTCTTTCACTCCCTTCTTTCTCTCTCTCTCTCTCTCTCTCTCTCTCTCTCTCTCTCTCTCTCTCTCTCTCTCTCTCTCTCTCTCTCTCTCTCTCTCTGTTAATGTGTGTATGTGGTATTTCCTGTCTTACTCTGCAGCTCTGGCTGATCCAGAACTTGCCATGCAGAGTGAGCCTGAAACTCTCAGAGATCTCCCTGCCTACAACACATGGTCTTGTGAATAAAATTTAAGTTTTAGAACTACCCTTAACCAAAAGTTAAGTGTGGAGTTTTCTGAGTCCTAAGAAAGTTGTCATGAAACACTTGCCAGGCACTTTAGTTAAATTGCATGTAAACTAATTTTACTCCATTAAAAAAAAGATGAATTTCACATAGATATCAAAATATTATAGAAGTGATGGATTTCACAGTATGGTGAAATTTAAATGTAAGGTCAGCAATCACCAAATTTGAAAAGCCTAAACAAAATAACCCAATGGAATCTCACTACGAAACAGACAATGAGAAAAAAAAACATTTATATATACACAGGTCCAAATTAAAGCAAGAGAGCCTAGGCCATTTTGCAATCTTAAACCATCTTATATTATTTTTATGAACTCAATAAAACAAACCACGTGGTGAAAGATTTTTCTGAAAAACCTTCCTGGTTTCACTGTGTATTTCATGACTGAGCAAATGTGACATTAAGTTTTATACCCTGTGGCTTGGAGTTAAACACTTGCCCTGTTCAGAATGCCAACACTCGATTAAACAGCATTTTTTTCAACCTACACCCACCATCATCACTGTGTTTAAGGGAACTACCAGGAGTACTGACCTATATTTCGCTTCTTATTATCGATGGAGATGAAGCGTATGCAGGGATTACTGGTGATATACTGGCCAGCCCAAGGGACGTCAATCTTCATGCCTGCTTCATAGAAGAGGCCCAGAGCATAGCGAGAGGAGTAACTCACAGCTGCCAGTTGCTGCCTTTGGAATTCACTAATTACTGTGGAAGAAAAAAACAAAACACAAACTCAAAATACCATCTTTCCCTTTAGTCATCAAATCCAAAGCTCCTTTAAACAAGTCCCAAGGGTTTCCAGCAGCCCCCCCATCCTACTCACAACTAATTCTGAAAGGTCATGGAATCTTTTTTTTTTTTTTTTTTTTTTTAAAATGCTGGCCCAATTTCATTTAGGAGGGTGAAGGATCAAGCTCATCAGACTACCAGTCAAGTCTCCCAAAAGCGGGCTCTCAGTGGCTACTCTAGCTTCATATCCTATTTGCTGTCCATGAACTTTCTGGCAACATTATAGATTTTATATACCGTTGAATGCTTTTGTTAATTATTATCACAACATTTCACATAATTACAACCATAATCTTGCAAGACTGAATATTATTTCCATGCTACAATTGAGGAGACTGGTTCTTTACCTCTTTTGGTCCCTTCAATATGTCTAAGTTGTTTAATTTGCTGGTCAGTCATCTTTCCGTTATTGCAGTGAAGTAGTTTCTTAGGCAGATGACTACATCTCAGTCATCAGTGTGATTGGACACTTGCCTGTTACATGTCTTCAGCAAAGCCCAGTAAGGTTTAGGGAAGACAGCTAGGTAGGCTTATACAGTTAGAATATTGGAATATTTCTATTGCAGTGAGAAATATTTTGGTCTAGAAGAGCACATTTCAAGGATCTTTGGTCAAGCCTTGAAGAAGGAGTACAAAGAGGGGGGAAGAGTATTCAATAAATTATTAAGTACAGAACTAATTCCACACCTCAGGAAAAATTACAAATAGCATTAGAGTAATAGTTGACAATAATTTTTAGAATTATGCTGTTGAATTTCATCAAAGTCTTGCATGTTATATATTTTTAAATATTCTTATTTCACCCTTCTAGAAAACTGCAATTTGGAGAGGTTTAAACATGCTGACTGTCCACAATGAAGGGAGAATTCTCCTCTTTAGATCTGGACCATCTTTATCACCTCAACCTGTTTCTGCTGACTGGAGTCCAGAATAAACTCCAACACTGTTTTCTTCCTTAGACATTAATGACTATTTTACACTAAAAAGTAAAAGCTTATTATTTTCTCCAGACACTATTTTATGCCTTATTAAAAAGCTGTAACTGCTTAATGAACAAATACTTATCTGTCACTGGCCCCATTATATTCAGAGAACAGGGGGCATTATTTTTATTAATTTAATTCACTTTTCAAGCAATGGCTTGGCATCAAGTTATGCTTACTGTTTTCTGAAAGAAAATAGGTGGGAGCTGTACATTCTAGAAATTAAGATCATTTTCCTAAACTGCCCATTTGTGGAATTAAAAACATAACCAAACAATCTTTCAATCAAGGAAAACTGCAAACTAAGCCATCAACTAACCAAACAAAATTGTGAGCTATTGAGCTCTTACACAGGCTTGAAACATTTTTAAAACTAAAGGGTCAAACAGGTCGACAGGCAAATTGGATCTCACCTCTACCATATCTGCACATGTAGCTAAATTTTAAACAAAGTGTCAAGTGGCAAATCCCTTTGGGTAGCCTTTTGAAAAGGTAATTGGTATCTATGGAGAAAAAAGCAACTCACCATAAACACCCATATCTGATGGGGTGTGGGAGGTAAGACTTATGACTGAAACAATCCAATTTTCAACAGGCTCACTTATCAAATCTGTCATCATTAGGATGTCAAGCTTTTGGTTTTTGAAAAACAGGTCAGACCTAAGCAACTGTCCCATTTTGTTTGAAAAAATAAAAACTTCTTATTCTGAAGGAACTAACCTTAAAGGACCGAAATATGTATCATATATGTATATATATTTCAGAAAGCAAAATAATACTTTATCAAGTATCATGCTATGTAAAAAAAGATATATGAAGGCCAAGCATGGTAGTGTACACTTTTATTCCTGGAACTCTGGAGGCATAGACAGGCAGAACTGTGACTCTGAGGCCATTTGAATCAACATAGTGAGTTTCAGGGCAGCCAGGACTACACAGTGAGGCCCTGTCTCAAGGGTAAAAAGACACGTGATCAAATGAAAATGCATAATTTCCATATAATCAACTTTTTTTTACTTGAGTGCCACCAATTGCCATATTCATTGGATTGTGAGTCAGTGGGATTACACAATCTCTATGGTTACACAATATGTATTTGCATATTATACAACCTTCATATCATCTATTATTTTAAATATTTATGCATATAAATTATAAGAGACATTTTATGATTATGATGCAAGTCAAAGGGCAAAAGGTAGACTGAAGGGAAGGGTTCCTTAGTTCGGGAACTGTTCCTGTTGCATGATCCTTTCACGTGTGTCTCTGTGCACATTTGTGCATCTGCGGGTTTGCAGGAAAGGAGAGGAGGGAAGGGCAATAACAGAAGACTTAGGCTGTACCCCAGTAACATTAAGTAATTTAATTTTCTTACTTTCCTACTGTGACTCACTTCTCTAGTTTTGTACTCTATAAAAGAAGGCTGATAATATAAACTCTTTCTGCTTTCTGTTTTTGGTGGCAAAATATTCACCCATCATCACTGCCTACCCTATGCCAGGTTCTCATACTGATGTGAAGGGTTGAAAGCACGCATAAAAAGCAGGGGTTCAACTTAATTTTTATGCCTCTTAGTAGAGAGGCAAATCTAAAATACAGAACGAGATAAATGGAGAACAAGCAATAAAAAAATAAAGTATCTTAGGGACAATTTACACGTGGGGACAGTGTGAACATTTGATTTAAGCTGTCAAAGACATGTGTCCTCAGAGTATTGCACTCTGATTGATGCTGGAAGCTACTACTGCTTAGCCAGTCAAAGACACACATGACATGGTTTCTGTTGTAATAGCTATAATTTCGTGTAAAGGAGAAGAAATTGGCAAGTAAGAATGAAATTGGGCCAATGGCTATTGCAGTTATCTTTGATTTGATATAACAACAGAACGACCTAGAAGCAGTTCCACTTTGGGTAGAATATCTATGGTTTAGATATGAGGTATATGCCGTATAAATTCATGTCCATCCATGTAAGTGTGTGTGTATGCATACTGAAGTGAAATCATGAGCATCATTCATTTGGACTGAGATGGAGTAGGCTCTAACACTGGCATGTGGGGTCGTCTGACTTTTTTCTCATTACTGTGTAGCAATTCTTTATACATTCTGGATGTGACTCTCATAACAAGAGGAATAACACGAACACTTTTTCCTCAGAGGCTCACTCCTTGCTCCTTACAGTACGGTTCTATGTCAAGATTTTTAAAGTTATCTTTACCTAGTATCCTGTTTCAAGGTCCTACAAAAACTCTCTTTCATTTTTTTCCCTCATAGCTTGGATATTATTTTGAAGTTAAGTCTGATAAGTTAAATCTGGCTTGGGAAATTTGTGTGAGGAAAAGAGATCAATGGAAGAATACAGAGAATGTTATTTAATTTTATATGCCCCAATTAAATGAATAATTATTATTAAACAATCCCAACACAAAATTATTAACTAGATTATAAATAATCTGAGGCTAGCTCTGTATCTCATGGGCTTTGGATGTCCAGTTCCATGGCTTTTTCTTATTTGGCAGTAATGACTATTCATAAAGACATTCTCATGTTGGGTTTGGTAAATTCCTAAGAATTTAAAATGGGAAAAATCACTATGTTGTCTGAACTCAGAGACACAACAGTTAATGTTTGACAATGCTTTTACTTTTTCTCTTCCTGTCTTTTCCCTATGAGGACAGGGAACATGTTAGGCACACGGTTTTTGCAGACTAAGCTTTTGCTTGCTATATGGCAGAAGATCTCCATGTGAATGTAAATGTTAATGATGAAATAAATGTTGCATAATGGCTTCATCATTTCCTCAATGTTAGGCCTTGTTTCTTTCTTCTGTAATCATAATCATTACAAACATTTTTAGGTATAGATCTTTATCTATGTTTCTAATTATACTCCTCAGACTTGAAGCAGAACAAATTTAATTTTTAGAAAGCTATGTCAATTTATAGTTTTGTTTAGTGGTACAGGAAAGAGCCATTTTATTGTGCCCTGGCTTGTATTTTATTTTATTTTTATAATATGAAGGGAAAGAGACAGTATACTTTGGCTTTAATAGAATAAGATTTCACATCTCTCACATACCTAGTAGCAAATATGTACTTTCAGCTTTGGACACCATTAATTACTTTCTAATTGACCTATTTCATTTCATATTACTAACATGAGTTTTCACAATGGACAATATAGATATTTTTTACTTGTGTTTTATATAACTCTCCTTAGGTCCTATTTATTTCTTAGTATATGATGTCATAATACTTACGCAGGTAATCAAAGAGTTGTTTCTCCTTCATTGCTTGTATTTCAACAGTCAGAATCCAGAAATGTACGGCAGCTTCCCCTCAGTATTGATCTGTAGCCAGGGCCACTGACTATCTAGAATCTGAGTTCCCTCTGGCTCTGGTTTCTGGAAGCCTTTGGCCAGTTAGAAACATAGGAGGTCATGGCAGTGTGAATGACACAGCGACTATGGATACAACTTCGTTTCCTGGTTGCTTTAACCATTCCAGGCTTGGTAAATGGCCTTGCAGTAAATCACAGCAGTAAGATGTACTCAAAGATAATGTCTTTCTTGCTGGAACCTTGAGTAAAATTGTATTAAACATATGGTTTTCTAGTTTCTTCTAGGAAAGCACCCAAGCAAAGTCAGATAACATTCTACTGTCACGAACGGTAGAAATTAAGATCTTCAGGTCAAATCCTGGGCCCTGCATATGCTGGGTGTTTTATAGTTTATGAAACCTGCACTATTTTCTATGGGATAGGTTACACTTTCTACTGTGGTCCTCTTTACCTGGTGGTGGCATTTCGGGCACAATAGTGAATACAGGGATTAAAGTGATTATTCTCGCTATTACCATGTCTATCTCCGACATTGGAGTTAATGGCAACACTGTTGATGCCAACATTTGCTCAAAGCCACAGCTTCCCACCAGAAGTTTATTGCTTGAAGTTAATTACAGAGCGCTGCCAATTTTCTGATTTGCCACCATATGGAAGGGACTTTAGCTCATGGACAGTGGAAGTTAGGAGGGCAATTTGTATTGTAACTGTACGCATTCACTCCTAAGATCAGGCCATCCAGTTCTGTGGATACACAAAGATAATGGCATCGTAGCCTGGATAGCTGGTCTTTCTGTACTTAAAATGGATGTAGGGAAATAATCAAAAGGCCAAGTTTCCATAAATAGTTCCCACAGGAAGCCAGTAGAAGGCTTGACAATTTACCATTCACGAGTCATTCCTTTAGTATAAAACCATCACAGAACCAGTCTTCCTTCACTTCACCTGGAATAAATTGAGTGTGCACTTGGACTCCATAGGTACAGGAGTCATTAAGCCTGGAAGCACAGATTCAGAAGTACTTTTGGCAAGCAATAAATTTAGAGTTTATTGATGACAGACTTCAGCAGTTATAGCTATGGAGGAGTTCCCTAGGGAAATATTTCTTTTGTCCTAAGAGGCATCTCTGGAGCCAGAAAAACTCTGGGTTTGAATTTTGGTTCTGACATCTGTATGACCTTAGTCGAGTTACTTAATCTCTCCAAGCATCTGTTTTCTTGGAAAATGAGAATAATAATAGCGCCCACCCTAAAGGCCTGTTAACAAAATGAAATTAGATAATAGAAAGTACTTAACACAATACCTAGTGTATAAAAGAGTATTGCAAAATCATAATAGTAATTGATTTTTAAAATGGTATTGGGGTGTCTCTCAGTGTAGGTTTTATGCTTGTGTGTAGTTATGTGACGGTGAGTGCACACATACAAACATACACACACATAAAGAGAGAGAAAGCGAGTGATAAAGGGAGAGAGAGAGAGAGAGAGAGAGAGAGAGAGAGAGAGAGAGAGAGAGAGAGAGAGAGAGAATGATCTAATCAAGAGTCTTTTACTTGCTAAACATATACTCTACCACCAAGTTACATCCCAGCCTGGTGACATTCTGATGTTGCAACACATCAGGCAGTTGACTAGTAAAGGACACTTTGTATATCAGAGCAGAAGATAAAAACAAAATAAGCAGATATTTATTCGATCATTGTGCATGAGTATGGGGGAAATAATATTTATGAAAACTGTAGGTTTTTAAGAATGAAATCTGCTTTAGCAGACTGAAGATTTAAGTTATTTGTCTTTGGAAATGAATAAGAACCTGTATTTTTGATAATTTCCCTACCACCAAGGTAGCTCAAACTGTTGATGCTCCTGCCTCAGCTTCCTAAGTATTGTAGTTATAGGTGTGTATCATCATCCTGGGCTACTTTTCTTCATGTTAATTCTATTCCAGAATTGCATACAAATAAATATCACTAAAAATAAATCTCTCTGTTTTGTAGTATGATCACTGAGGGTGCATTTTGCTGACAATTTTAGGGTTAAGCTATTTTTACATTCACATGCTTGCTGATAATACTATTACCCAAATAAAACACTTAGCATGTAAACTATATCTAGTTGCTATGCATAGATGATAAGCCTGTGAGATGAATTTCAAAAGCATTGGTGTTCTAGGGATATAGAGTTTCCATTGAGTAGGACCAATTTATCTACATGCTTCCTAGATGCAAGACTCTAATAATCAATACTTTATACCTTGTTTATATCTGAAGAAAAGAACACAGTGCCTCTGTCTTATAAACAGAATACCACTTAATTAATCCCAACTCATCTTAGTTCGCCCCTAGTGGAAATACATATAGTGAGGCAGAGTTTTAGGAGCACGTTCTTAGCTTCTGTGGTTGCAAAGGTGATCCTTCCACACTGGACAGACTCTATTCTGAAGGTATGGCACTGGCAAGGCCCAAACTGAGCCTGATGCCAGCCTAGGTGGTGAACTGACTCCTCCGTTTTCTCCTCAGATATTTTCTACTCTGCAACTATAAAGGACAACCTCAGGATAAAAATTCATTTACTTTTCTAGTCCCTCTGTGCCTCTCTCCTTCTGTCACCCAGTGACCAAGGTGAAAGAGTATTTAGCTGTGCAGATGTGTCTACAGCTGGCTCTTCACAAAACCTTCTGACTTTCTTACAATCATGGTTTATAAATTTGCTTCCCACTCCTCTCTCTCTGAAGGTTTCATTCCTTGAAGCTAAAATGCCATTTGATTGTTTCTATAGCAACAGGTTCTAACCACACCATTATGAAAAAAGATTCACTTTCAGCTATAGGAACTCTGGTTTGATACAGTTAAGGGTTAGTTAAGCAATGGTACTGTAAAGCATCTAGCACTGTGTTGGCCACTATAAAATGCATCTCAACTAAACATTTACAAGAGCAGAGGATGGATTTTGGACAAAGATGTAAAATAGCTCCATCCTGGTACCTGACAATTTCATCCTTAGGAATTTTCATTTGGGGGTTTCAGAATCCAAACGTAGTTGGCTTTCTGCTTCTCCTTTTAGAACATATATTGTGAGTCAGCAAACCACAGTAAAATGGAAAGTGCTTTCCTTATTTCTGTGCATTCTAAACTTCTGAGACCATTATGCCATCATTCTTTCTGCAAGAAAAGTGCTGAGTTCAGATGGGAAAGAATATGAAAATACAGCATTGTGTATGCCATTATACAAAATGTCGCAGAACATCATGCATACTTTACAGCCATTCTTCCTAGCCTAGCCACTTAATTAGTTCAGGACATGCCATTCATGAACAATGTAATTGTTCTAAAATTCAAAATAATAAAATTTTATTATAAGCCACTTCTTATTTTTACACACACACAACACACACATACATGCACACACACACACACATGTGGAGCCACATTGTACTAAGAGTTAGGGGACTTAATATTCTAATTCAAAACTTGCATGGTTTTAGAAATCATAAAACAATGTTTACCAGGACCTGGAATATGTGGTGCTGAAGCAAGATCTCAGGATCTGGTGAAATGAGATATGCAAAAAATGTTCATTTTATATTTTGCAGACCCACAAGCTGCTTTTTTTTTTTTTTTTTTTTTTTTTTTTTTTTTTTTTTTTTGCTTACAAAATAACAGCTGCCCACAATGCTCAGCTAAAGCCAAAGAAAATAAACTGAAATAGGGAACAAAAATGATAAGTGGCACAATCCTTCATTTAGTGTAACCTCTGGGATTTTGTTTATGCTTAAATAATTATACCCTCACGAATAGCAGCATTTTCAATTTGTGGAACGCACAATCGCTTTTTATTTCCAGTTCAACTTTTTGTCAGTGTTTTTTAAAAGCATTTTAATAGACATTAAGGAATACTATTTACTTGTTTATTTGTTATTTTTGTTTTGTTTCCATTTTATCCATGATATTAACTGTAAATATTCATTATAAGGTTTTGATTATTTTCCTTAATTTCTCATCTTAACTTTCTATCACTGCAAATGTTCAATGCCAGCCATAGGGTTAGCTGCACTTGCATTTCTGAGTCTAATCAAAGCACTGTGTATAACTCAGTATGTAAGAACACAATGTGATAACAAGATAATGTGATAAATAATCAAATAATAAGATGATATATATGCGTGTGTATCTATATATTATATATATAGATACATACAATCTCACTGAACTCCAAATTCTCTTCCTGATAAACAGTAGTATGGCCCAGCTGATAGGCTGTTGTGTTATGAAGATGAACAGTTTTGTACTCACAACCCTGGAACAGTACAAGGCTAAGTGGAAATGACAATAGCTGTCACAGGAAAGAACGGAACTAGGTAACTGTAAGAAGGACTCACTGCTAGAAGTTCAGGGCTGAGAACCAGGAAGGAAGAAAATTAAGGCTTGTCCTGTTCCCTCTCAGAAAGATGTGCAACATCATAGCTTTAAGGTGTCAAAAACTCTTCTGACACTGGAGCTCTACCCTCGGTTGGTGTGTCCCACCTGCCTGCTCCAGGTCCTGGTACCCATCCCCATCCTAGTCCTCAAACCAGCTGTACTCATGGTTGTTGTCTCATGTAGCCCTCTAGCCCTCTCCATTCCCTACCAAACCCAAGTCACCTCATCATTGCTTCCTCAAAGGTTTTTCAGCTAACAGCTTCCTTCAAATTTCCTTCTCAATGTCTAGAGATTAAAAACAAAAACAAACCAAAAATCAAACCCGAAACCAACCCCCCAATATGTCATCTCTCATTCTCTTCCATCTTCCTCCCATTTCTGTTCTCATAGTCACAGGAAGTTAGCACACAGATTGCCCCCTTTCCTTTCTATATTATTCCATTTATGACTAAGACCCAGGGCATCTCCACCATTACAAAAGAGACCCATGCCTTGAAAATGACAGAAAACATTCAAATTAATTTGTAAATAACTTTTAAAACTCAGCAATAAACACATAAGGAAAGCCGTAGGTTTTGAAGTGAGATACAAAGTCATGAGATCAGTGGCTAGAGAGGTGGATGGTTCAGTGATTAAGAGCTCCTCTGCTTTTGCCGAAGACTGGTATTGGGTTCCCAGCATGTATGCTGCTCAGAATGCTATGGTTCCAGGAATCTAATGTTCTCTTCTGGCCTCCATGGGCACTGTATGCATGTAGTACACATACACATAAAAATAAAAATAAACAAGTCTTAAGGGGCCATGGAATAATAAGTCCAAAAGGATCACTAACTTGTAAGAGTTCCATAAAACCCCCTTTGGAATCATACATTGACTCTTCATTTGGCATAGCCTAGTAAATAGTTTCCATAGTAAATAAATTTTTGATCCTATATAGCTTTATTTTTCTCTATTTTATTTGTAAGAATCAATATTATTTCTACTTACTGATAAATAATCTTTGCTGTATGTAAACCTAAGGATGATTAGAGAAGTTGTCTATAGAAAAGCAGACTTGTGATCTGAAATAAATAATCAACTGTGTTGAATAAGTGTATTCATTTAACTCACAGCAAACGACAAGCTAGCAGAAAAATGCAGTTTTTATGTTCAATAGAATACATGCGCATGTAGTACAGTGAGTTAAATTAGGAATGGAGGATGTCTGTTTTTGTTTATTTAAATGTGAAATTGGATTGCTATTTAAGCAGAATGTGAAATATAAGTAATTGTTTCATATTCTGAGTTCATAAGCTCAGAGATGCCTGGAGTGAAAACTGATTTACACTCTGGTTTTTCACTCAGTAACAATTTCACTGAGCAAGCCTCCCCTTCTGCATAAAGATTCATGTACCAAACAAGAAAATTTGAGCAGGCATCCCATAAAAACATGAACTTACTTCTATTTGAAGTAATGCATACTGAGACTGAATGATGCAGCATAGATGAGTCAATGTCTCTGCAATAGATTTAAGATATAATTTGTAAACTAAGCGCTTATATATCATTAGTAATTTCATGTTATTAACCTTTTACGGGTGTCAAGATGATACAGCAGGAAGAGCAGATCTACCTTTTGCTCTAGCATGGCTGGAAGAACATGAACTCTTTGTTGTTTATGATAGTGGCTTGGCCATGGCTTATTTCAATAGCATTAGATACTAAGCTCAGAGTGAGACAGTCAAACTCCCACAACAGTGCATATAATAACACAACTGTGTGAAACATCCACATATCTACTACAATATACCATGCAATTACCTATATAATTGATATTACATAAATATTATTAGGACAGTAAGTAAGCATAAAATCACTCACTCATATTCACAATATTATAAGATCTACAGGTGGCTTTGGTAAGTAACATAGTCATTTTCTTTTGTGAAAAGTAAACCCCTGCTCTAATAGATTTGGTCAGAATACTGTCACAAAAGTTATGCACTTGTCATATAAATAAGTTTCAATATCAACCTATCACTAAAAATTATTTGTGGAAGAAAATCTTGTATAGTGGAATTTTTTCTTTGAGTAAAACACCTTTTGTGGCTTCTAAGGTCAGAGAAGGCACTTTGGCATCCCCCTGCAGCATCTATACACCATTCTCTTCCACCTTTCTCATCCAGCTCCAAGCAGAAGATGATGTAAGTACAGAACAAGTGCTACTGTGTGCTTAGTGCACATACTCCCTCATGATGAAGAGCGAATTGAATAAATGACAGGGGACTTCTTTTGTTCATTTGGATGTGACATTGGGCTGCTTTTAAGACAAAATGAAAAAAAAAACTGTTTGTCAGCCTAATAAATTTAGTGTTTTGTGATCAAATGGTATTTTATTATATAATTCTAAGCATTACTTTAAAATCAGAAAATTTGCATTTCTGTGATTTTTATTGCCCCATACTCACTGTAGTGATGTTTCATAAAGACATTTTCATGAATGTATACTATGATATTTTTACCGTTTCCCACCCCATCCTCCTTCTTGATCCATTTCCCACTATTTCCATTCATTCTCCCAGATAACCCACTTTAATATTTATGTCATATATATACATATATGTATGCATGTATATGTATGTGTAAAACATGTGTGTGAGAGAAAACATGGGCTGTTTTTCTGAGTCTTACTTTATTTAATGTGATGACTTTAAGTTGCATTTACTTTATTACAGACAATATAATTTCATTTTTCTTTATGGCTGAATAAAAACTCCATGGCATACATATTCTAAAATTTATCTTGCCATTAATTTTGGACAGACACTGAAATGGATGCTATTACTTTGAAACTGTGTATAGCACTGCAATAAACACAGATTTGCAAGTTTCCATTGTGTTGATTTGGGGTCCTTTGAGTGTAGACCCAAGAGTGGTGTAGACAAGCCATATAGTAGTTCTATGTCTTTGTTTACTGGGGAACCTCTATGCGGATGTTCAGTGTAATTCAGTTAATTTACACTCCCACTAACAGTATATTATGTGACCCCACTCCATTTCCTACATCCTTTCCAGCATATCTTGCTTACCTTTCTTAATGATGACCATTGTGACTGGGTTGAATGGTCTCTCAATGGCATTCTAATTTTCATTTCCTTGTTGGCTAAGTATGTTGTTAATCTTTGGAAACTTGTCTGTTTTGTTAATCCATATACTGACTAGATTGATTTTTCTGTTATTTAATTTTTAAGTTCTTTATATATTGAAGTTATTTATCCTCTGTCAGATAAACAACTGGAAAATATTTTCTCCTATCCTGTGTACTGTCTTTTCACTCCATTGTTTTCCTTGCTATGCAGAGGTTTTTCCAATTCCGTGCAATCTCATTAGTTAGTGCTTTGTATCATTTGTAAGCTGTTGAATCCTATTCAGAAAGTTATCATTCATACCCACATTTTCTGTGTTTTCCATGGTTTTTTTCCTTTCCTGCCAGTTTCATGGTTTCAGGTTTGCTAGTAAGGTCTTTAATCTACTTGAAATTAATTTATGCAGCAAGAGATACAGATCTGGTTTAGTTCCTGTAAAGGTGAGTATCTAGTTCCTGGAACTATCTAAAGAGCCTGTGTTCTCTCCAATGTATCCCTCCGACGTACTTGTCACAAATCAGGTGGCTTCAGTTGTGTGAGCTTATTTCAGAGTGTTTTGTTCTACACCAGTGATCTACGTTTCTGTTTATTGCCAACACCATACTGTTTGAAGCTGTTTTTGCTATAAAGTTTTTATTTAAGTCAGGCATGGTGATATTTCCACCACTGGTTTTTGCTCAGGATTTCTTTGGTCATTCAGGGTTTTTTATGCTTCCATGCGAATTTTATGATTTTTTTCTTCTGTTTCACTGTTAACAGTCCTTGGAATACTGATGGTTATCACATTGCTTCAATCTGTAGATGCTTTCAGTAATATAACTATTTCTATAGTATGAATTTTCCTGACCCATGAACAAGAAGGAAGGGTAGTCTTGGGATCTCCCAGTGTCTTCTTTGACTTCTTCCATAAAATTTTAAATGCCATGTATAAAGACTTTAAGTTTATTTATTGCTTGAAGATCTTCTGAATGGGATCGCTTTTTCCGGTACTACTCCCAGAAGGTTTGTTATTGGTATATGGGAAGGCTACTGCTTTGTATGTGATGTGTTTGTATCCTGCTCCTTTGTGGAAGGAGCTTATCAGTTCTAAGAGTTTTACAGTGAAGGCTACAGTGTCTCTCATATATAGGATCATACTATCTGCACATAGGATAGTTTGACTTTATGTGTTCTTTCTTTCTTGTATCTTTTGAATTTCAGTCCCTTAACTCTTTCTTTTAGCTAAATCTTCAAGCACTGTACTGAAGAAGAATGGAGAAAATAGACAAACTAATTTCATTCTGATTTTAATAGAAATGCTTTGTGTTTTCCTCATTTAGTACAATATTGACTGTGAGTTTGTTGTATATCGCCTTTCTTAAGGTGTCTTCCTTACACTCCTATTTCTTATGGTTCTTATGAAGGGATATTGGACTTTGTGAAAGTCTTTTTGGGCATTTATGGGTAGGTTCATGTGAATGACACCCTTGACTAATTTTTAATGACTAATTATATTGGTTTGTATGCATTGAACTATCCTTGCAATAGTGAAACTAAGCCAATTTGATCATTCTATGTAATGTCATAGTCTTTTAATTTAATCTTGAATTTGGTTTGTCAGTCATTTTCATCTTAGTTCAATAACAAGATTGGCCCATAATTTCTGTTTTTAATTGTTCTTTTTTTTACATGGTTTTGTTACCAGAATAATACTGGTTAAAATGCCCGAGGGAGCCTCTCCCTCTCTAGTCTATTTTGTGAAATAGTTTGAAAGCATTGGTGTAACACTGGTTTCTGGTCTGGACCTGCCTACCGCTGCTTATCTGAACCAGCAATCCCAAAGTCCCAAATAATCACACAAATGCTTATATTAATTTCATGTTGTTTGGCCTATGGCTCAGGCATATTGCTGGCTAGCTCTTTCATCTTAATTCAACCCATTTCCATACATCTGTCCTGCTACGTGGCCCATGGCTTACCTATTTTGTTACATCTTGTTTCTAGGACAGCTGGATCACATCTTTGTCTGACTCCGCCCTCCTCCTACTGATGGATGCTCTGATTTCCCACCTACTTTTTTGATGCCTACCATGGCTAAAACAGTTCTTTATGCTACAGCATACAGAAAGACATTCCTACATCACATTGGTGTTAGGACTTTTTCCCTAAGATCTAACAGAACTTGGCTACAAACTTGTCTTAGCTGAAGCTTATTTATTTTTTTCTATTTTTATTAATGTTCCAATTTTATTGCTAGTTCTAGACCTATTTGCTTATATCCTCTAGGCTTGTTTTTAGATGACACACAACTAAAAATGTTGCCATTTCTTTTATATTTTCAAATTTATTGGAACACAGGTTTTCATAATGATCTTCTGACATTCACAGTATCTTTTGCAATATCTCCCATTTTATCTCTAGCCTTATCAATTTGAGAGTTTTCTCACTTTCTTTTGGCTTTTTTAAGGATTTGTCAATCTTGTTTACTTTTTCAAAGAACCAACTATTTATTTCTCTAATTACTTGTGTTGTTGTTTCGTTTGTTACACTGATTTAGGCTCTGATCTTTATTATTTTCTTCCATCTCCTGAGTCTGGATTTGCTTGTCCTTGCTTCATAAGATCTATTCACAATCTCTCTAATGTAGGGACTTATAGCTGTAAATTTACCTCTTAGAGCTTCTTCCAGTTTATCTCCGTGGCTCTGTGATAGGGCATTATCATTCTCATTTAATTCTAGAAATTTCAAATGCTCCTCTCTGATTTCTTTGATGAATTATTCATTGTTCAATAGCACGTGGTTGTTCACTCACCAGAAGTTTATGTATTTTCTTTAGTTTCTCTTGCTCTGTAGTCTATTGGGATCAGATAAAGTATGGAGTGGAGGCAATTATATTGGCTTTTGTTGTGTTTGTCAAGACAGAATTTGTCCTATAAATTATGCTGTTTTAGAAAGTGTTCTGTAGGCTGATGAGAAAAATATGTATTCTACAGTACTTGCATAGGCTATATTCTGTATATGTCTGTTAAGTAAATTTGATTTATGGTATCACTTAGCTCTGATGTTCCTTGACTTTTTTTGTCTAGATGACATTTCTATTAACTATTATGAGGTGGTGAAGTCACTATTAATGTGTCAGTGTTAATCTGTGCTTTTCCATTCAGTAGTACTTGTTTTATAAAACTACTTTGTGTCAGTTAATGTTTAGTGTGTGTTAGGGTTGTCATATCTTCTTGAGGGTGGTTTAAAGTTTAATTTGTCAGCTATTAGTATGGCTGTATATTGTTTTTTATCTACATATGTTCACTTAGCATGTCTTTTTTCATACGTTCATCATTAGCTCGGTGTTTTCCTTTGCTAATGAGATGTGTTTCTTATAGGGAACAAATAGATGGGTATTGTGCTTCATTCATATTTACTAGTATGTGTATTTGGTTGGGGAACTGAAATGATTGCTATTCAGAGCTACTGATAAAAGTTAGATATTAATTCTAATAATCTTGGTGTTTTGTTTTTTTCTTTTCCTAGTTCCTATTGTGGTCTAATCTTTTCTAATGTCTTACGGATTCTCTTCTCTCTTCAATGTAGGATATTCTACAAAGTGTCTTAGTGGCTGTGGATTACTTCAGCTTATGCTTATATCGGAAAGCTTTCTTTCTCTTTGAGTTGTGGAGTGGAGCCTTGCTAGGTGGATTGATTTGGTAGTTACTGTCCTTATGAGCTGGAAACAATGTTGGATGCACTCTTGCCTTTTAGAGTTACAGTTGAGAAATGTGTTGTCAATCTGATAGGTTTGCTTTTCTTAACAATTGGAGATTCTGTCCTGTAGCTCTCAATTTCCTTTTTTTGGTTCTATATATTCCATGGTTTAACTATAATATGATGTGGGGAGGTTCTTTTTCAGTCTTGTCTTTTGCATTCTAAATGACACCTGTATATGGGCAGCCATTTCTGCTTGTAGATGGGGGGTGTTCTGCTATACCTTTATTATATATACCCATATGCTTTTTATTTTCTTAGCTCATATTTTTTCCCATGCTCATAATTTGTAAATCTCATTTACAGTATTATCCCCGAGTCTCCATAGCCTTTTTGTACATTTTTATTATTTTACCTTGATTATTCTCAGAATGTTCTAAGTACTTTGTCCTAGTCCTGAAGTACCAGCTTCCACGTCACATTTTCTATTAGGATGGCTTGGTAGTGAATTTATTTGTTCATTTGTTTGAATATTTTATTCCCAAGACTTAAATTTCATTGTTCTTCAGGCTTTCTTCCACTGAATTACTCTTTCATATCTTTTATTGGCTTCCTTATTTCGTTCAGAAGTATATTGATATTCTCTTACAATTAGTCCAAGAGTTGGTGTCTTCTTTGAGTCCACTGAACATTCTTTTAACCATTCTTTTGAATTATTTGCTACTTCACTATTGCACAAATTCTATTTAGTACTATATTAGAAACCTAAAGTCAGACATTGGGGAAAAGCTGAAATAACCAGAGAGAGGAAACAGACCACAGCCACTTCTCACCTAGCCAACTCCTCACGGGTCCTCAGACTTACTGGTCACTCAGACAGAGTGTTAAATGTATAATTCTCCTACCTTAGATTTCTTATCCTGCCCAGCTATTTTACTTCCTGTTTCAAGTCTCCTAGAGCTAGGATTGAAAGTTGGAGCTACCACTGCCTGGCTGTTAGGCCTTAAGCCCACAGAGATCCAGATGGATCTCTGTCTCCCGAGGGATGGGATTAAAGGCATGGGTCACCACTCCATGATCTTCATGGTGTGGCTCTGTGGGTGGCTTGTTCTCTGATATTACAGACTATGTTTATTAAATTTACAATAAATCACCGCATTTCACCAATTCACTCCCATGGAACACAAATGTAGGATGGGTGATTTTCAGAGCAGTTATACTGCCTTGATTTTTCATGTTTCTTGTGTTTATACACTAATATTTATACATTTGGGGATTAGGTCATAATTATCAAAAATCATGTTCCTTCAGATGAAGATTTTATTGTGTTGAAGTGAGACTAGCCTATAGTAGGGTTGAGGTCATTCCTACCCACTCTTGGGACTGAGGTGTAGTCTACTACCAAAAGCCTCAGTCTATGGTCTCAGTAAACTGGCCATGATCAGCAGCATCACCCTAGCAATAGGATAACTGAATAAACAGCTACCAACTGCTGAATAGGCTTAAGGAAAACATATAATCATAGGAACAGTCGCTACTCCAGGTCTGCCAAGTATCACAGATTAGTGAACAAGAACAGAGTGAAGAGCGCTACAATACTTTCATTGAGGGTAGGGATGGCAAATTATGTTAAGACTAGAAATTAACATAAGAGCAAGAGAGAAATTTGTAAGATAGGCAACTAGTAGATAAAAGGGGCTAATTAGGATATTGTTAGAGGAAATGGAGCTTAAAGATCACTAAAAGTATAGGAAATTATAAATACAAAGTTCATAGAAAATGGGATAGAATAGAGATAAAATAAAGTGGGTTCTAGGTAAGAGAAATTGTTTGGCACACAAGAGAATATAGCAGATACAGAGACAATAATTATATAGCTTAACCAAGCAGCAGAAGAACTAACATAAAACCAGTACTTATGCAGGAGTGAAGATTTAAAAATATAAGTGAAATAAAAATAATTACCTCTTCAGATAAAATCTTGCCCTTGCCTATAGCATTAGAGGATGTCTTTTCTCTACCTGAGTTCTGTTCCTGAGTTACCTCTGCTAACATGAATGCTGCCTACCTCTGTCTCCAGTTCAAATCTGTTTTACAGGACTGGTTTGCATGAAGCGTTCAGTGCCGATGCACAGGTTGCCTGTAGGGCTGAGTTTCTGCCCTTGACTTAGCACCCCTTAGGGGTTTTCCAGCCCTTAGCATGGTCTGTCACTTCAGGATACATGTAACCAGGCCAGTTCACATTTCCCATGAGTGCTGATGGTCCCTCTCTTCCCCAGAGGGATTTCGACATCCAAGACTCCGCTGCAGACCTTCTCTGACTCATATTTACCTTTGGAGCTGATTCTTTCATCTTTCATGAGATCAGACCACCTATGTCCTTGGCCTTAGCGTGAATGTTTTTGCCTCTAGTCAGGTTCAACTTGGGGCAGCTTCCATCGGGTGTCCCTGCAATTCTCTGGGCCTCCTGCTTTCAGAGGCTCAGGTGGGAGCTGTGGAGTTTGCAAGCACAGTTGTGACAGTATTTTGTACTTTTTACTGCAGACCAATTTTAGTTCCAGAGCTCTCCTTAGGATGTGCTCCCTGCTTGCTCTGGGTAATTCCTCAGCGTCTGCCTCACATAGCTTTGTGGCTCCATTGTCAAACATTTTTCCTTTTACTTTTTAGTCTTTGATTCTGGAGAGTTTTCATTTTTGTTTAAGGTTGGGAATGGGGGTGGGTTCTCTCTCCTCCCATCTACTTCTGTTCACTGCAGGTTACTGTCTGCCATGTCCATTAAAATCCCGTGTTTAGAATCTCTGTGCTTTGTCTCTCACAGTGTTCGCTGTGATGCTCAGTTGCTTTTCTAGGCTTCTCACCTCCCTTTGAAGTTGCAAATTGGATGTGTTTGTCTAGATTTGTGGAAACACATGAGGGTACTGGTTGCTACTACTCCATGATTATTAGCATTTAAAATACTCAAGTTTAACAACATTTTGAGCAGAAAGAAGTTCTCGGATTAAGCGTTTTTTTCATAGCTAAAAATAATGCAATTTTTCATTCTGTTTCTGTTATTTTCAGCTTCTTTCTTCCTCCCCCTCTCTACCAAGAAATGAATGAAATAGAAAGGATTTTGTACATGATAATGGATGTGTAGTTCTTTAGTTTGCATTTTCCTGCTAAACAGTGTTGTATAAAAATTTCCCCAATGGCTGCAACAATATCCCCATCCTACCTTCTTCTCTCCTGTGACTTCGGCATCGTGCCAAGAGACACAGACCTTTGTTTTGGATCTACAAAGGCTCGTGACTAAGGCAAAAGTGACAATATGCTATTTTTAAGCTAGATCATAAAAGATGACACAACCTAGGCCTGGTTTTCTTGAGAGATTTAATTTTGGGACCCAGCCATGCTGTTCTGAAGACTCTCCAGCCATTTGCAGAAGTCAACATGGGCTTTTGGCTGATAGCTCCAGCCTCCACCAACATCAAACAACAGTCCTGTGAGTGAAGATGCTTCAGGATGACTTGAGAACTTTTTTAGCTGTGGTTCGGCTTCTAAGTCTTTCCAGCTGAGACTTCAGACACTGTTGAGACAAGCTATCCATTGTGTAACCTGTTCAATTTTCTAAGCCACAGAGTTCCTGACCTAGTACAAGGATTGTTTTGGTACTAATGTGGGATGGTGTGGCACACTGAAACAACCAGGGATTCTCTCTGTCTGTTTATTGAAAATTTGGATTTCTTCTGCATACTGCTCATTAATGAACTTTGCCAATTTGACTTCTGTATGCTTCTCATATGCTCTTCAACTCAATCATTTTGGTACATAGAGGGCAAATATATGCAGCCTGTCACTTGCTAAGTGATAGAAGTGCCGTGGAATTCTGTAACAAAATAACTTAATGAAGTTATCACTTCACAACAAACATATCAAAAGAAGACAAATGGACTTCCAGTGATATGTACTGATGAGAGTGAATAACTTGTTATGTGAGATGTAAAACTTTAAGTTGTGGCTCTATTTAAAGGGTAGAATGCATCATAGTATTAGTTTAAAAATATTCCTCACATTATTCCCACTACGCTGGGGAGCCAAAGTCCAAAAAGGTAACTTCATCCTATTTTTGTGAATTTTCATCACACAAAAAGAGAAAATTATTTTATTTCTAAGATAATTTTCTGAATAGCTCATTTATTTCTTAATCAATGAAGCTGTATATTGATAGTGAATAAATTAAATTGTGTTTCATTGTAGATGTTGAAGAAATTATCCAGATAAAAGAAAATGATTGCTAGCTTTTAGTGAAATAATCACTGGAAACCCAAGAATATTGAGAGCAACATTATCTGAAAAGAAACTCATTTGGCCGTGACTATGGGTGGCTACTTTTGTGGCGAGAGGTTGAACCGATGCAGTAGCTTGTTGTAGTGGGGGTTTCTTGGTCCAGGGTGGCCAGAGGCCCAGACCCACAAGCCTGCCCGCCAGACTCATTAGCCACTCGCTGCTGCTCAGGCCCCCCAAAATGACTCAGACACTATATTAACTTTATGCTGTCTGGCCTATGGCTCAGACACATTGTTAGCTAGCTCTCACCTGTGTTCCTTACATGTTCTTTTGGGCTTCAGGCTCTGTCTGCCTGACTCCTCCCTGCTTCTCCTACCTATGCTCTGATTTTTCCTCCTACTTCTTCTATGGTGCCTGTCATGGCCCAAAACAGCTCCTTTATTTAAAGATTGAGATTCACAGCATATAGAAAGGCATTTCCACATCACTTCCCCCTTTCTGTCTAATCAAAAAGGAAGGTTTCAATTTTAACATAGCGAAATTACATATAACAAAATAGCCATCAAGCAAGAAATACAGTTATAATATCTAGTCTATTTGTATTTAGCAAAATTAAAGAAAATACTCTTATCATCTACCTTATCTTTATGAATCTAAAGTTTCATATCCAATATACCTTTTAAATGACTAAGAAAAACTGTACCTATAGCTATCTAATCTTTAACTACATCAAAGACCTCAAAAGGATATATTTACCCAAGTAAACCAGAAGTGCAAGCAACTTTTAAAAACTAGAAAGGACAGAGATGACATCTACCTGCCTGGACAGCCACCCAAAGTTCATTTATAAAGTTGGGGTATCCATCTTCAGCCTACAGGCCCACAGTCTCTTTTTATTTTAGTGAAGCAGGAAATCTGCTCTGCCCATTTTGGCAGTTCATCAGTTGCTTCTCCTCGAGTCCTGAAGAATGTCTGACAGTTTTCTCTGTAAAGCAGGAACTTGAATGACCATCTTGGCTTGTTCTGCCAAAGTTCAGAGGTCATCTTCCTATGGAACCTGTATGTCTAGTTTAAACAGCATACTGTCAAGCAGTCAATATAAGAACAGGTTCTTGTCCAGTGGCTAACCATTGCCACAAGTAGACTCCATATGGAGTTTCTTTGATGCCCATTTTTCTCTTGAAGTAAATTAGTGCTGCCAGGATCAGACCTGTCTCACTGTCCAGAAAAGCTTAAGCTCTTAAAGCATTTTAAATGCCATATTCTGTAGGTCTCAGAAGTGTTTGAAGATTACCTATCTAATTGAATTATATCTTTGTATACCTAAAATTCTAACTAACATGTATTTCTTAAGTATACGTTACAATTTTAAATCAGTTACATAACATCATATCTTAAACAAGAGTAGAAAAATACATACAGCATAAGAGAATTGACCTTAAATTTCTATCAATAAACCAAAATCTATACCAATGTAAAACATTTTGAGATTAACAGCTGATTTCCTGATCTAAGTAAATTCAATAATCTAATTTTTAAAAAATCATTCATATACCATATCTCTTTTTTTAGAATGAGATTAACTATGACCATTAATTATTTATAATGAAAACAAACATTCATAAATAATATTTGGGGAATTTGGGCATAGTTTTTTATTACTATTTTTTGCTGATTATGGGGTGTTGAAAATCTCACGGATTCTTGAGACTGGATCATAGTTGTAGCCCTGAAGTTGATATGACCATCTCTTTCAATTAGAGATTTTTTTTTAGGGGGTCTTGGTTGATGAAACCATATTTGCCTGGAAGTCATCTGTAGGTTCTCATCTTTTGTGGAAACAAAAGCAGAACTTTTTTAAAGCGATAATTCTTTAGACACAAATTTTAAAATCAAAATATTCTAAAAACATATATTTTTATTTAACTTATAGCCTTTGTATTTGTAATCTATTGCCTTTTTGTAGTTAGCTCATTAACAGTTAAAAAATTAAAAGAAAACATAATAATAACCAAAATCTAGATTTTGTGTCTATTTTTTATCTTTTCATGGCTTATTATATTTTTATTATTTTATTGTTTTTTAAAAGACTTTTATTATTATTTTTTCTCTCTGAAGCCTAGGTACCTTTTTTACACATTGCAACCCGTTTACAGGGGTTTTTTTTTGTTTGTTTGTTTTTTTGTTTTTTATCTGAATCTGTTTTGTTGTGAATCTTTAATCATCTTTTAACCAGAAGAGCTTTTAAAATACTCACACTCTCTTAAGGAGTTGCATAGTTTTTGCAGATAAAGCTGAGTCAGGAAGTTTTTTTAAAGGGACCGTTTCTCTGTTTGCCACCAGCAAACAGAGCTGACCCGAGAAATGCTGCTATTACGAAACCATCTTTGTTTCTTTTTTGTTCAAAGTATACAGAAACCTTAAATCAATCACATACTATTGAGTCTTCTGTGAGACTTCAGAAACTGACCTGGTTGCATCTTATACTGTCTGCCGCCAGTCCGCCAGCGCCATTTTGAATGTGGCCGGATGCCGAGCTTTTTCTGTACAATGACTTGTTTTAGATACACAATTTGGAAGCTGCCTTGGCTCAGTTTTTGTTCTAAAACTCTTTTTAAACTTTTTCAGGCTTTAAGTAGATATTTGGCCCACCCAGGGACGTTCTTGGTCTGGGTGGCCAGAGGCCCAGACCCACAAACCTGCCCGCCAGACCCCTTAGCCACTCGCTGCTGCTCAGGCCCCCAAAATGACTCAGACACTATATTAACTTCATGCTGTTTGGTCTATGGCTCAGACACATTGCTAGCTAGCTCTTACATCTTAACTCAACCCATTTTTACTAATCTGTCTTCCACATGGCCTGTGGCTCACCTGTGTTCCTTACATGTTCCTTTAGGCTTCAGGCTCAGTCTGTCTGACTCCCCCTTGCTTCTCCTACCAATGCTCTGATTTTTCCTCCTACTTCTTCTATGGTGCCTGTCATGGCCCAAAACAGCTTCTTTATTTAAAGATTAATATTCATAACATATAAAAAGACATTTCCACATCAGTAGCTATTATTTAGTTTAAGAATTAGTCCTGCATTTGAAATGACTTAAGTATTAGCCTCTATGAATAAGCTGTATTTTAAAACTACAGGAAATAGTATTTTCTGAAGATCTAAGAGAACCTTAATTGAGAATAACTCAAAGGAGAACTGTCAATAAGTAGTTGTAGAAACACTTGTTTTTAAGTAGAAAAAAAAGTTGTAAAAAATGTGTAAAGCTTGTGAAAATGTCTGCCCCTCTAAACCCGAGATTGTCTGATGTATTAGCCATCAGCAGATGTTCCGTGGGTCATATTTGGAGTCAGCATATTTTATTAAAACAATGTTGATGGTGCTGTCCTTCTACCTTTGATGCTTTAAGCAGCATTAGATTCATAATAATTTTTTTTTCAGAACAGAATCTGAGTGTCTTTCTTTCTTTTTAAACACATAACAGGCCCGTTGCTAAGTATGGTATTGTTATGATTTTTTTTTTTTTTTGAGCTCAGGGACAAGACTAAATTTGTTTTAAATGAGACAGACTACCACCCACTATTATAACTGCATATTAAGTAGTTTTGAAACTGAACTTTCTTACAGACTTGGTAATGTTTCTTAATGAACTCAACTGAATTACAGGACAAAATGGCATTTCAGTGTAATTTACACGTCAGTGAAGTCATTTCATAAGACTGATGTTGTTTTTGACATGTAACGTTAAGCTGTTTTCGCTTCTTGTACTGTCAGAGTTAAAACAAAAAAGCAAGACCTTGGTTTCCACACAGATATGCAGGGGCTCTGTTTCTCTGAGCTGAAATTACAGATCCAGCAGCACATTCACGGACCTTGATGCAAGGCAAGTGCAATTTCCATATTTCAAAACTGATTTAATTGCCACACAGGAGCTCCCACCAACCCTTCAGGTAAAGCAGCAAATGTCATGGCATTGCCAAAGGCAAAGCAGGAGAGGAATCAAACGGACGTCTTTAAGAACCTTCCAAACAATGAATGTGCTCAATTAAAATCACATGCTCATGGACACACATTAGTACTTGGCAGTGCCTATCCGCATGAAAAGACGTTTCAAAGATGAAATATGTAAAATCTCATTCTGAACCAGCATTAACAGATGGACATGTACAATTGATTCTGATGATAGAAAACACTGAGCCTCAATTAATTGAAACATTATCCCCCTCCCCAAGAAAAAACATTCTATTTTCATCAATAGACCTACATTACTGACAACTATTAAATCATTTATTATTCTTGGAAATTTTTCTTTCTTTTCACAAGAGTGCCTACATGATACTCTTGATTTTGCCTCTTGGATTTCAAAGTCTAAAGTAATTGTAACCAGTCTTTAAACTAGAATATTTTCTGATGAGCCTCACTGTCAAAAGTGTTAGCTTTCATCACTATGACAAAATTCTTGAGAAAAGACGAGGGAAGGGCTTATTATGGATCATAGTTTCAAGGTTTCAGTCCAAGCCACTGGGCTTGTCACTTTAGGGTTTTTGTGCATTGAGGCAGAACATCATGCAGTGAGTGTGGTGGAACAAAGTGTCTCACATGGCAGACAAGAGCCAGAGAGGAAGCTGAAGCCAGAGCAAGATACACCCTTCAGAGCAGTGGTTCTCAGCCTCCCTAGTGCGCTCATCCTTTATACAGTTCCTCATGTTGTGGTGACTCCCAATCATAAAATTATTTTTGTTGATACTTCATAGTTGTAATTTTGTTACTGTTATGAATCAAAATACACATGACTGAGTTTCAGGATATCTGATATTTGACCCTTATTAAAACATCATTCTTTTGAGAACCACTGCTTCAGAGTATGGCCACCTTCGCAGTACCAATTTCCTAAAAGTAGGATTAGTGATGCTGGCACTTCGTGGTTCAGTAACTCCTCCACATGACATCACATGGAGACTAAGCTTTCATCAGAAAGGCATTTGAAATTAATTTATATCCCAACTATAACTAACACCCAGTAGACGATCCTTTCCAAAACCCATTTCTCAGCCTATATTTGTTGAGTGCTTACTATGTGGCAAGCTCTTAGTCTATATGAGAGAAGCCCTACTATTTATAATTATCTAGTCGAGAAATGGAAGTTCAGGGTCTTTCTAAAGGTTTTATGCCTATAAGTCAATCACCTCTGACTTAAATAGCTGCCAAGTATAGGATGTGAGGCTTTCAATGAATGGTTTGACACTTAGGAGCCTTGGCTTTTAAATCTGCCTATGAGGACTACATAGGAAGGAGAACCTAATGTGTGTTCACCACTGAAAGCACATTTCCACACGACTGATGCAGTGGACTAGACATAGGTTAGCATCACTCTTTCTTGGCTTTGGTACTTGTTAGTTATATCACCCTTTCTGAGCTGGGCATCCTTGTCTGTAAAATGTGGGTTCTAAGTAGCCCCTTACACAGAGTGTTCTGGTGGATTAAAAGACCATTCATTGGGCTGGAGAGAAGGCTCAGCAGGTAAGGGCAACTGCTGCTGTTTCAGAGGACATGGGTTCTATTCCCAGAACCACAGGGTATGTCACAACCACATACAACTCCTGTTTCAGGAAATCTGACGCCCCCTTCTGGCCCCTGCAGGCACCAGACACACATGGCACAGAGTGTACACATACATACAAGAAAATATTTTTTAAAATGCATCAAAAGCCCCTATCACTGAATGAACCTAGTACCTGCTGCCTTGTTACACCACCTCCGGCTTTGTACACCAACCAAGGCTTAAAAGGCAGAGTAAAGGAAAATGAAAGAAAACCTTAAGCAAAAAGTACAATCAAACATATTATTTGGGCAGTGGAAAGTGAGAAGACTGTGAAGAAGACAGGGAAGCGAAGGATTTGACTAGAGCTGTCAGATAAAATACATGGCACCCAAATCTGAATTTCAGATGAACAATGAGCTTTCTCAGTACATCCCAAATATTGCACCAAGCATTCTTTTTACTAAATAAATTATTCATTATTTATCTGAAATTCTAGTTTAAGTGGGTGTCACTCTTCATTTACCAAACCATGCAACATAGACAGCCTGATTTTTGTATGAAATCTCTTAACCCTGTAAAGGCAACTCGCCTTGGTGGCTGCAAAGACATCCAGGGAAAGGTCACGCCCTCCACCACCCTCTGTCTCTGTCAAGCAAGGGCCTCAACACAAAACCTCAAGTGAGCAATTTCGTCTTCCCTGCACCTCTATGTGAGCCGGGTGCAGAGGATGCTGGGAAAACTGCTGCAGCCTCCTTGCCTCTTGGGTCTCTGTGACCCAGGTTTTTCCTTGGGTGAGGCCCTGTGGTCACGCTGTAGTGACTGTTTGAACCCCTGCCACACCCTGCTTGGTTGCCAGGGGGTGGGGGCAGAGAGGTTGAAACAGGGAAAGAATGCTTAAACATTTTTTTTATCAGCTGGGTTGTGCTTTGCTGTAGAAACTCACCCGGCTTACAAAAGTTTAATTGCTCCTTCGCCGAGAGGCTGCACACTGTCCTTGCCAGGCTTGACTTAGCAGGCTGCCTGCACGAAGTCAGACAGATTGCTTTTGTTGCACTTTCGAATACCTCACGACAACGGCTCTTTTACGTTAAGGAGGAAACTCTGTGGTTAAACTGTAGCCTAGGTATTTTTAGAGCCGTTACCATGTTAACCAAATTTCATACATTTCACCTGCAGGATATGCAGTAATGCCAAGGCCTTCCCTAAACACTAACCCCCCCACCCCCTCCACCCCCCATATTATTTGAGCAATTAATACTGTGGGTAGGACTAAGTCCATGCTATCTGAAAACATATTCCTGAGTGCTGGCACTTTTTCTTGTTTTTTTTCTTTTCGGATGGATGGTAATGCTTCTCGGTAGTACTTTTCTCCTTGATATTAAGTGATTTGAACGAACAGAACAGAAAGCTTAAAGCTGGTTAGTTCTAAAGGTCAGAGCCTGAAGGCAGCGACCCCTTTGTTAATCATTAAGCTTTCCTAATCTGCCTCTGACAGAATGCTGGCTTTGAGCTGCTTGTCTTTGGTCATTTGACACCGCAAACCCTCATAAGATTCCAGTTTTTAAGAACGTAGCAAAGGTTAAGAGAAAGACATAACTTGTGTGACTGTTGTTATCCTAATCAATTTGGTATTGCCCTTAGGTTTTTGTAAAGCAGAGCCAATTTGTGTTTAGGACATCTTCACATGCCCAGCTAGAGAGTCTTTAAAGAGGACCCGTGAATCCATAGACAAACCAGATGTGAGCGAAGAGATACCCACTTAGCAAAAAGGTGACAGTCCCCATCATGCTACCAGTGGCTTTCTCCAGTAATCCCAGCACTGAAACTTCAAGATGAAACATAATAACTGTGATGCTATCGGATGTTGTCATCCATCATCAGTTAACACTGGGAACACTTTAAGATACTCAGAATTCATTCTGTTAAGCCCGATGAGGTTCAAGCGATAGGACGTTTCACTGCAAAATTTAATGCCAGTTTATGTCCTAGACTACTGAATAAAAGTCAATCTGTACCAAAAAATTCCCTTAAACAGAACTAAATTCCGTTTTATGGAGCCAAGGGACATTAAGCTGCTAAAACACATGCTTTGAAAGTCGAACATGTAATATCTGTCCTCTGTTTCTCAAGGGAAAAAATACACAGTTAAACCTTGCTTATTCTTAATAACCCAAACTTCCGGAAGGCTTAAGCATTTGGAATTGCTCCAAACCTGAAGAGGGGAGGGAGGAGGGAAATGGAAGGGGGGGGGGTGAGCCAGCAGCAGGCAAGCCAGCTTTTAGAAGTAGACCTGAAACCCTGGCAACACAGAGAGGAGACCTGGAGCTTACATCTGATTGGCTTACCAGCCAGAAGGAATGGTGAGCTGTGATTGGCTAGTGATGATGTCTCCAAATAATCAGCCTTTTGCAGGGAAGCAAATTTATCTGGCTGAAAGGACAGGAGGTAGAAGAAGCAGACAGGAAGAAAAAGGACAAGAAAGGGGCAAAATGATGGCAGGTTATTTGTAACAAGGGTGGCAGCTGAGATGAAAATTAGCACAAAAATATCTATTTATGTAACTGCTTACAGTTTACAAATGGGTTACATATAGTCATTGATAATGTCTTCAGAAAGGCCTTCAAGGCTCTGATAAGTGAAATGACATTCCCCAGGTTACCGAGCTAGTAGAAAAAAAAAAGCCGAGATCGCCTATCTCAAAGCCAGTGCTGTTACCACACCAGATTCTCTAGAGATAAAGATTTGAAGTTGTTCTGAGGAACAGAGAGCTAATACTCTGGTCACAGAAAAGAACATTGGCAGCCACATCAGATAGAGTTTAGTGGGGGATGCAGAAAGGGCAAGGGCCCTCTGCCCTTTGCTACACTCCTTGAAAACATGGCACATGGAACATTTCGGTGTCCACAAGGATGGAGACTTGTGTGGTATAAATGAGGCTTGTGTCATGAGCACTCAGAGGAAACATGTTTACCTGGGATGGCTCAAAGCTCCCTTAATGTAAGTGGGAAGCCACCGGTTTCTCATACTAAGCCAACAGCAAACCCATTATTTACCCAGTTGTTCCAGCTTAAAACTGGCAAGTCATTTTTTTCATGTCTTAATTCTCCACCCATATGCAATGCCTGAGCAAGGCCTACAGATGCCACTTGTAAAACAGTTAAGTCATGTTGCTTCTGCCCCAGCCCTAGTCACCAGTCTCTCCTCTGAGCCCGAATTGGTGTTTCAGCTCACGTCTCCAGTTTCTTATATCCCCTCTCCCCAGCTTCACCTTTATCCCTTCAAATCAATGCTCTGGACTGTGTCAAATGCTTAAAGGCTACACTAAAGATAACATTCAAAATATTTAGCATGGTCCGGCCTAGTTTCTGTTGAGTGTCCCTGCCCAGGGCATACTGCTCCACACATGGAGGCTTCCGTTGTCCCCCGGAGGAGAAGCTCCTCTGTCCACTTTAGGATTCTTCAGTCACAAAGCCTCGCATCTTGATGTTACCGCACTGCAGAGTCTTTCCCCCTGTCTCCTGTCGCCTACACAGGCTTTCTCTTACCAGCTAGTCTGAGTAAGTCCCTCATTTTCTTTCATAAAACTTTTTTTTTTTTTTTTGGCTTTCTGCTGGATTTCTCAATTGCAAAATATGAATGTTTGTATTTGGCTGTTGAGCCTTTTTTTGTGTCTCTCTGCTAGTCACGTTCCACTAAGGCAGAAACCTAGGATTTCTGACATTACTATTACTTTAGAGGCCCTGGGAAGTAACACATAGTAGGTACTTAGTAACCGTATTGAATGAATGAATGAGTAAATAGATGAATGAATGAATTCCCAACCACCAGAGCATTAACATTCCGTGTGTTCTATGTCACCTCTGCACCAACACTTAAGGACAGAGATCCTGTAGACTATCCTATTATCTCCTAGTTCTTTTGGAAGCTATAATCTCAAATAAACCACCATCATTTAGGAAAGTTTTGTAGAATTCCTAACATAATTTCTGAAAAAGTAAGGAAACTCTTGTTTAGACTGAGGCTTGGGGGATGGTAACAATGTATGACTATCACCCATTGGTCATATATGTTGTCAACCTTTGCCAAATTTGTGTCTCCGAGACTAACACATCCTTCCCAAAATGAATCACCCTAAGAAGGTTTTAAAGTCACAACTAAACAAAGTCTTGGTCAAGTTATTGGTGCTTGAATTATGTCCATTTATTTTAACATTCCAATTTTGGAAATTTTTTAGTTGGCCTATTACAGTTTCTTTTGAATGTAAAAATTGTCATGGTGCCCTCTGGTGGAATAAACAAAGAATTTCCTTCTTCCCTCCCTCTCTCCCTGCCTCCTTCCTTCCCTCCCTTATTTCCTTCCTTCCTTCTTTCCTTCCTTCCTTCATCTTTCTTCTCCCTCCCTCCTTCCTTCCCCCCTTCCTCTTCCCTTGTCTCTATTCCCTAGAAATAAATTGATTGATATAAAAGGATCAACTTTAATATAAACCATGTAATCTACTTTCAGAGTTAGGAATACAGCGAGCAGGTGCTATAGGGGTGGGGCAAATGTGTAAAGACTATGGTCTGGAATTCAACAGAATGAATACAAGGGCCACAGCATTTACATTACCTTGCAATGCTGATTAACTAGCTATCATATCTCAAAGATCAGATAAAGGTGATGGTAATTCTAACATTTACAGCTATGTTTACAGACAGTCACGATCAGAACAGAGGAGTACAATTTAGTCATGGTTCACTAAGAATAAGCAGGACTTTTGTCATTATATTCTTCATAAAAGTTGATAAAATCATGAGGCGTCTGACAAAATGGCAAGGGTTCAATACTGGTTCAGTATACCAGGTTTTGACGCCAGCATTTTATTGTAGGGACACATGGTCTTCACAAGGGGATGAAGGAGGGTTTTTTTTTTTTAATTTTATTTTTAAGGCAATCTGGATCACACACTAAAAGGAAATCTGCTAAGAAGGCAGATTTTTGGGCCAGCCAAGCCTAGGAAGAAGTCAGGGCTGTTCTTTAAACACCTGGAGTTTTAACAGAGGGAAGCAATGTTATCTGAGTAGATCAGTTTCTGTATTCCTTTATCTGAGTGCACTAAGTAAAATTTAATTTAAAATTAAAAAAGTAAAAGAGTATTTAAACATCTATAAACATGTCCTCAAATTATTTAGTGATCTTTAAAAATTTTTCTAAAAGGCAGAGTATAGACAGTAGAAACAAGCTATGAATACGGCACAGGTGCATTTGCTCAGCTCACTGCTATACACATTGAAGACCCATCTTTGAATTTGGTGAGTCTTAAATCCAAAGAAAAATAAAACAATGACCAATAGCCCATCTAAGTCAGGCTCTCGAGGAGCAGTACTGCCCTCTAGCGGGCGTTTGGAAAGTTTCTAAGGGGCAGGTGTGAGGAGCTTGTCTCAGGAGACAGGAACAGTCATAGTCAGGGGACAGGAACGTGAGGGTGATTCCACTCCACGCCGGCTTTGATAGCTCAATCAACTATCCACACAGTCTAAAAACCTGTCTTCAATGCCTCGTTCCCTGGACCAAACTCAGTTTCACATTAAGACCAGAGAGAACAAACAAAAATCCAATTATGTTCCCACTCTTTTTTGAAATGTGAATCTGATGTGAACTGAGGGAAGATTGCACCTTGCTCACTAGTATAAACCTCTGACAACCTTAGTATTAACATCTGTGCCAGCAGTTGTATCTGGAGTCCTCTGAAAAGGAAACTCTAGTCGCCTCATTTATAGTCTCCCAATTCAAAGTGAGTCCACAAATAGATGTGCCTAACTTTTTTCCTTCCTTCCAATTATTCCGATCACTTTGAAAAGGTGTGTTTGGGTGGTAGGTCTTATTACCAATACATTTCATTTTAGTAGAGCAAAGATTATTGTTAAAATGCTTGCTATAAAAGAAGAAACGGGAATGAATGGAAAGGGCAGAGAAATGCTGGAAACTTTTACTTCCTGAAGCAATGCAGCACCAGTCAGAAGGGACTCCTCAGAGCCCTTAAGAGGAAGTGAAGGCTTGCAGCACCTGGACGGGGTGGGGGAGGGGGGGGAGCGTTGATCAAGGACTACAAATGAATATCATTTCAAACAGTGAGTGGTGTTAGATTTCCACTTTGTTTTATTACTATCACTTCATTTCCAGCTTCGTAATAATCTTGAAAACTACCATCCCACAGTCAGCAGCCCTGCAGCCACAGGGAAGTTACAGGTTAGCGCTCCTTCTAAACTCCATTTGCATAGAATCCTCATTATGTGACCTGCTTGATGCTCCCCTGAAACATACCTAACAGGGCACTGTCTGTGTGTGACCTGACTCAGGACTCACTGAGCCTCAATGCTCCCCAGTAGAAAAGAGTCAGCAGAGCTTGGCTAACATCACAGCCATCTGAGATACTGACTGTTGAGGCACATTAGGTGTTTTTCAAAGGCTAAAGGAAATGGTGGGGAAAGATGTCCAAAGGAGGTTTTAAAGAGCATGAGCATGTTTTTGAAGTCTATAACTGAGTGAAGCCCCCCCCCCCCATTTCTAGAGAGGTGAGCATACCTACTGCTGTATGAGTACTCAAGAAGAACCCATAACTTTGACTTTTGCGTAATGTTACGGCTCCATGAAAGCTAAAACAGATTTTCATGCTGCCCTGGAGTGTCCAGGGTTTGTTTCAAGTATACACAGAACTCCTTGGAATATGCCAGGGTGTTAGTGAGCTTCTGCTAACCATTAGCTGAATGCTAAGCTAACCCAGAGAGCATGGTGGCCGTCTATGACAGTAAAGGAACACGTGAACATTAGTAACAAATAGAAATATTAACCAAGAGGGTTGGGAGATTCAAATTTTAGGAGTTGCCATGTGATAATATTTTTTGATGTATTATTTCAGTAAAATTAGTTATTATTCTCAGGAAATTAAAATGTGTTATACCGTCAATAAGAAAGCATTCAATACAAACTGTCTTATAAGGGTCAATATCTAGGCATTAGAGAAGGGTTTAAGTCTATTTTATCTATGTTCAAAAAACTAAATAAGACCATGTGTAAAAAAATGAGAATAGTTTCTCAACAAGCAGAGATTAACATAGCAAAATTATTTACAGGCCAAATATAAGTCCTAGAGCTGAGATGTGAAATAACAGGGGTGAAAATCCCACTAAAGGACGTCAGCATTGGTCCAAATAGTTACACAAAGCAATTAGCTACCCAGAGAAAGATCAGTTAGCATTATTGATGCTGAGGATAAGAAAACCTAACAAACAAAAACCTAAAAATACCCCCCCCCCCAAAAAACAATAGCAACAACAACAAAACCCCCAAACCCTGAAGAAGACTGCACAGTGCCTCGGAGAGTCAGAAAATACAGGGGATCAGAGTGAGTCACAGAAGGACAGGAGATGTGGGGGAGGGGGCCAGATGAAAATATACAAGAAACGGTCTAAAGTTGATGGAAACTGTTAGTTTGTGGTTGCAACAAGCTTACCTCAGTAAGACTGATAAAGACCTCAGAGACTCACACTTTGTTCGCCATACTTTGACTACTCGAAGCTAAAGACCAAGAGAGGAGAATCTTGGTGGATCGAAAGAGAAGTGATTTATGTTTAAAGTTTTTCAAATGATTTCCCATCAGAAGCTGTAATGATAAAATGCAGTGGCCTATGATACTTAAAATGTTGAAATAATAGTAGTAGTTGTAATAATAATAATAATACCAGCTAAGAAATCTATGCCCAGTAAAACTGTCCTTTGAGGTGAGGAAGAAACAAAGACATATTTAGTTGAATAAAACTATGAGACAGTTTATTGGCAGTAGGCCAGTCCTGCAAACAATACTAAAGAATTCTTTAGGCACAAATGAAAAGCTGATGGACAGTAAGCTGAGTCCAGATGAAGGACAAACAAATAGTTATTTTTATTACTACCCATTAGCAAATATAAGCTGTAGGCAAAAGAAAGTACAAATAATAGGCCGAGAAGATGGCTCTGCAGTTGAAGTTCTGAATTTAATTTCTAACACACATGTCATATGGCTGTCTATTACTCCAGCTCCAGAGGGATCTGGCCTTCATGGGAACCTGTACTCAGGGACACTTACACACACACCCTGTACACATAAAATAAATCTTGCGGACAGCTCCTTAGTGCAATAGGCAGCACACTCGTCTGTCTCATAAAATAAAATAAATCTTAAAAAGAATGTATGCATATATTTCACTTGTAACTGTCATGTTCAAAAGACAGATTTAGAAATAATGAACATGAATTTGTGTTGATATGTACCTAACATAAAAACCCTAAAATTATTATTATTATTATTATTATTATTATTATTATTATTATTACTGTGTATATGTATATGCATTTGCCACAGCATACATTGGAGGTCAGATGGCCACTTGTGGGCATTGGCTCTTCCCTTCTGTACTGTGTGGGTCCTTGACACCAAACTCAGTTTGTTTGGGGTAAACACTTGCACTCTCTGAATTATCACACTGCCGTCAAGCAAACAACTTTAAAAACTACCCTATAAGTAATACCAGAGGAATTAAAATGTCTCACTTGAAAATATTTATATGATGAAGAAGAGGTGGAAGAATATTCAACAGAAGAATCATGAGCCAGACAGAAAAAGCAAACAGCAAAATGGCAAATGTACGTTCTACTTCTAAAAATATTAAAGGCTGAGCTTTGCAAATAAATAAAGAGGAAAACCTACAAACTAACCTGATCCAAATCTATCCTTTTGATTGGCAGAATCCAGGCATAGGCTTAAGGAGTTGTGATTCAGTAAGGTCCGGAGATGCTAG
The DNA here is from genome assembly GCA_033318265.1 of Phyllotis vaccarum. Lineage (NCBI taxonomy): Eukaryota > Metazoa > Chordata > Mammalia > Rodentia > Cricetidae > Phyllotis > Phyllotis vaccarum. The sequence continues at coordinate 28,045,641 of JARWLC010000004.1, read as the reverse complement.
ACAGTCTAGCATTACAAATTCTTAAAATTAAACAATTAAGCCTCCTACCAAGACAGAGTTCCATCTCGCACTGCAGAGACCCTGCTGAGAGAAGAATCCTAACTGGCTGTACTGAAGCAAGTGTGTAGAGAGTAGATTCAGAGAAACAGCTGTAAGAGGCAGGTTTCTGAAAATATGAGGAATAATCTTCTCGATTATATCTTGTTATATGGAGTGTTGTAGAGTTTTGAATTAAAAAAACAACTCTCTACTGGGATGGGTAGTGTAAATGTGAAACACACACACACACACACACACACACAATGAGATTTGACTGAAGTGTAAAAATAAACCAACAAAATTTGAAATTTGCAGAAAAATGAAAGAATCTGGAAAGTGATGCATTAAATTGGGTGGTGCAGTGTCAGACAGAAAAAAGTCCCATGTTCTCTTTCATATGAAGATTCTAATGTTTAATGTTTGTATGTATGTAAGTACAGAGTTGTAAGAGTGAGCACAGTCTATGAAACTAGATGGGAGACCATGAGAGCAAACAAGAGGTGTTGAGATGGGGGGACATGAAAGTGGACAGGGGACTGTTGGGTGTGGGAGGACACCAGGGGAGGAGGCAGGGTAGGGAAGATGGGGATGGGGAGAGAAGGAACAAAAGAAAATTAATTTGAGAAATGATGCAACATTGATACCTATTTATTTTAAGCCAATTTTAATAAAGGAAAATAAAAGAAAATCTCTTCTGGTTAATTTCTTCTAAGAATTAATAAAATTCATTCATTTAAATAAAGTTAATAGAACAGGGTTGACTCTACAAAGGCATTTTAGGATAAGAGGGAGGCAAACAATAATTCCCCTGTAGATGGTTTAGGATGCCAGGAGAGCAGCAGGAGAAAACCAGAAGAATGAAGCACAACAAAGAAGAAAAGAGTTCTTTGAAAAAGTCTGATCAGTATTACATATTGAAGGAGTGCATGATGAGCCTAGAAAAGTTCACTAAGACTACAGGACTCTAAGAGTTTCAAAGCTGAAAGTATGATTTAAATATTAACAAGCCTTTTGGGTATCTAAGCAAAGCTATCAGATCATTTATATGGGAAAAAAATTCAGATTAGCATCAGACTCTTACATTACCTCCTTTTTTAATTTTTATTTTATTTTATTTTTTATTTTTTATTTTTTTGAGAAGACAACAGAGTGTCACATTTAAAGACAATAGAGCATGGAGCATCACATCTGAAGAACCAGAAGGAAGAGGAATGTAAGTATTGAGTTTATGCAAAAATATCTTTAAGAGGCCACAGAGAAGCCATGATGAGGACACAGAGAGCCAAGAACCCAAGTTATTCATGACCACCTTTATTAGGTGAACCTGTAAAAGAACACATTTTAACCAGGGGCTGCTGATAAGATACTACTAAGGCACTGATAGTCAGTGGGGGACTAACTGCTCCTCAAAAGCATTCCAGCCAGTAAAGAAAACTGTCAAAGTTTTGGAATTGCTAATGAACTAACAGCTCTCAGCCACTCTCATTAGTAGTGACCTATGAAGTAGTCTTCTCTACCCCACACCAAAATAAAGCTGGATGTGATCACATACCTAGGTGTAACCATAAATTTACAGGAAATCTGAATTAGATGAGCTTACTAACTCATATAGTTAGAATTCATTTAGTAGGATGGACAAACTGTAGAAGAAACAATTTCTTGTTTGAATATGTGCTGGGGGGTGCAATTCATAGAATCAAAATACTAAACTCAGCTGCTTATGTTGAAATTGCATATATGCTACAAAATATTCTTTTTATCTCAAGTTAATGTAGTATTGATCACACACACACACACACACACACACACACACACACACACACACACACACACACAACCTAAAGAACTATGAGCATTACGTGGTCATGTGACAATATTAAGTTTAAGTGAACAAATATTTTAGATTTTTTTGTTAATATTTGAGTTTGTTATAACTACCATTGTAATTCAAAACAAGCACCTTGATCGTGAAATCATATAGGGCCTAAAATTTTCATCAAATAATTGGAAAACACACAGGACTGCTGGTAAAATAGTTTATGTTGCTATCTGCATTTGATAAAATTTGTTGATCTACATTGCAGAAATTTAAAAGTAAAGAACAAGCTAGGTGTGTTGGTGGATACCTGTAATCCCAGATCTTAGAACGGTGAAGCAGATGTTCAAAGTCAATCTGGTTTACAATATGAGCTTTAAACTAGTCAGGGCACAATATAAGGATTTTGTCTCAAAACAAAACAAGAAAACCAATAATAAAACACAATTCACCTAGAAAGAACCTGTTCTGATAAAAAGTTCTTGTACTCTTTTATGGTTGACCAAAATAAATTAAGAAATTTCACTTAATATAACTTTAAAGTACAGCCTAAGATGTACACACTACTCATTGATTACACGGTGGAATTCATAATAAAAGTTATCTTTTATGAACCCCTTCAAGGTTTTAGCTTTTAGGTCTTTCTTATTTGGCAGTTCAAGTTTATCAACTTCAGTGAAGAGTACAAAGCAGGTCTGAATGGCTTTGGTATCTTACAGAAAGTCTTGATGTGCAACTGAGCAGTGGATGACTTTAGCTTCATTCCTGAAGGCTCTGATTTGAAAAATGTCTATGACCTGGAACAATTTGTTTAATTATTTTAAGACTGTTTAATTATCTGCATCATCAAGGATATAACTTCTCTGCTACTACATGGTATTATACTGAAAACATATTATAGATTGTTTTCCTTCTGTCAAATAGGTGAGAGTTTAAAATGATGTCTCAACCCCCAAGGCATGAGTAGCATTCAGAATAGAAGAGTGATTTACCTAGGAAACAATTAGAATTAATTTAAATAAAAAATGTGAAAAATATGACTCATGTACTATGGTGAAGTTCTGATGAGCACAGCAGATCACTAACATACAAAAAGTAGTGAGCTACAGCCAGCACAAGCTGAGCAGCCAGGTGTTTAGATGATTGTGTGGGGAAACCCAAGGTGATGTAGACACTGGACACAACATTACCAAAATTCTACTGTATTTATCCTTTGGTAATTTATACACAATGTTACATAGTTGAGGATGACCCAAAAGACAGACAAGAGGTCTGAGTTACGTTACATATTAGGCAAAGCTAAGGGAACAAAATCACATGGCCAACTGAGTGCTAGAGCAGAGGGAAGCTGTAGCAACAATCTTCAAACAGGCGAAGACAATATTATCCAGAAAAATATGAGAAGGTACTTCAGTCAGCTGGGTAGAGTTAGGGATAACACCACAGAGGAATAATTATAGTTAGGCTTAGGAAATACTTCCTGGCAAGTTGGAAATAAAAAATGGTTTTTCTCTGGAGATCCCTAAGCACACCGAAAATGACTACATTGAGACAGCTTTAGTGTAGCCTTCTTGAAGTTTTAAAAAAGATAACCAACTGATTTGTATCGAATGATTTACATTCAAATTTCACAGATGTGGGTAAAAATAATTCCTTCGATGTGGACTACAAATCTGCCAGACAAAGATCAGAATTCATATCTTCTTTGATTTTTTTTTCAATTTCTTGCTCCTTTGAATCACCATAATAATCAACATCAAAAAATTCTTATTGGTCTAGGTGCACGTATTATCTAGGAGCCCACAACCAACGAGAAACACAACATCCATTCTCTTGAGTGTGGCTGCTTTCTCACCATGGGGGCCAGGAATGCAACATGAAAGGTCTATTTTAATGTCTTAGGGCTGAGTTCACTTGAGGCTTACTTTTCTATAGCTTCTCTTTTCCAGTTTTCTTTCTTTTTTTCTAATGATTTGACAATGAGAAAAAGTGAGGACCGGTGTCACTTAGGATGGCTTCCTTCAGAGACTAATAGCATAGAAGGGAGGGGGGGTGAGGTTTAAACAGGTAGGGCCACAGGAGGGGAGAAAGAGGGAAGACCTTTTTGTGCAAGTGTTAGAATAAGAAGTGTAGAAAGGGCACCGGTAGCTCCACTGGGAACTTGAGAGCTGAGTCCCAGGTGCTAGGAATACAATGGGAACAGAGGCTGGCCATGCCCCTAGTGCCTACTGCTGCCCAACCCCAGCTGCCACCACAGGATCACTATGGGGGGGGCGGTTCTTCTTTGAAAGTAATTTGCTCTCTCTAATGTTGGTATTCGTTCTACAACATATGATAATCTGGTGTGTGTGTGTGTGTGTGTGTGTGTGTGTGTGTGTGTGTGTGTGTGTGTAAAGCATGAATGGCATTGGTGACCTGACTTGCAGACTGGGTTAACATAGAGCACAAAAATGTTTTCTCCCCAGGGATTCATTATTAATCTGAACTTCGACACTGTACTCCTCAGTTTTGCTGGATCTTTTTTCCCTTATGTATCTCTTTATCTTTACTCCCAACTCCAGTCCTGTGCTCATGAAAGACAAAAGAGGGAAGTTATTAAGGTGACTATTTGCATATCACGTAAATGTAGTTGTTAAAATGCATTTATTTTCCTCATCTCAGATAAGGGTTTCTGAAATGTGTAGAAAATACACAGTAAAAAGATAAATGTTGTAGCTTTGCGAGAGTGTTCATGACAATGTGAAAGTCTTGTTTTGGTCTCTTTTTAATGTATAAACATCATTCTGGAATATGATGACAGTATGAACAATTATGGTCTTTTAGAAAAATCCTTCACATAAGAGATGAGTGCCCTTATCCAGGGAGCTGAATTAGGCTGTGCTGCTCTGTCTATCATGTGAGAATGTAGTCAGAGGTGCCAGCTGAGGAACACAAGAGCTCGTCAGACAAGGAACTTATTAGCTTCCTGATATTGCAGCCTTTGGCTCTCAGTTAAGCCACCTAGTCTAAGGTAGTGTATTACAGCAGGCAACAATCTGTATTTAATTGGTGTGTGTGTGTGTGTGTGTGTGTGTGTGTGTGTGTGTACTTACTTAGGGATAATTTTGTTTACTGTCTATTTATCTTTTATAACTCCATTAAAAACAGGATTCTAGTAAGTAAATTATATTTCTCTCTAAGAACTTAAGTTGAGGGTATATTTTTTTGAACAATGTACTCAGAATGAAACTTTAGTTGAAATTCATTTAGTAAAATGCAACTTAAATAAATAGAAAAATGTAATTCAGTTCACAAAAGTGTTACTTTATACAAAATTGTTCCACTTTAGGAAATGATCTGTTGCATAATTTTTTTTTAACACATGGTGCTTCAGATATGAGCAAACAATCATCTATACACAATACCCTTTAGTCATTAGCAGAATGCACACTGAGGCCACCACATCTCATCAATGACTTCTCATTTTCAGATATCATATGAGAACATTGTCACAGTAAAGCCATTAGGAAGCCCATTTAACTAGCCTTGATTGCCACCTGGGATCCAAATCCAGAAGGGAACCTGTGCAAGAACACATATCTCAAGGCCACAGAATGCCTTTCTCCTCTCCATGCTGTGAGAACAAAGCACAGGACCGAGCTAGTACTAGATGAATCAGGACTCCTTTCTTACTTCTGCTAGAGCCATCACACATATGAATCATTCATTTCCATTTCAAATGATTCAAGCAGGGCCCAGAAGGAGTCTCTGAGTCACCAGAGTCTCTGACTTAAGATGGTGATAGCCCATAGTCTCTACTTTTCTGTAAGAAATCAGTTACAGATCACAGGTCACTTCCACTACACCAGAAAAGGCATGTTACTTACGCAACAAAATAAAGACAAATAATTTAATTTGCTGTGCACATAAATGCCTGTAATATTAAGCTTTCAAAGAGAGAAACCAAGTCATTTTTATAATTACTGTTGAATTTAAATTCATTATTGATGACTATTTTCTTTAAATTTAATTTACATTTCTTAATTTTTTTAAAAGTAAAAGCTGTCAAAGTTGCCATCTCAGTAGTCTGTGTTCCAGATCCGAAACACGAAACTTTATTTACTTTAATATCCACGTTAAAATTGAGGATCAACAAGTTTCTCTCTCTCTCTCTCTCTCTCTCTCTCTCTCTCTCTCTTTCTTTTGTCCTTTTTTTATTGGATTGGACAGTAAATAAATATTTTAGACCCTGAGAAATACAATGCATGATACACACTAACTTTGACATTAAATTGTGGTGGCATGAATAGATAATATATTAATGAGTTGTAGTTATGTCTCAATAATACTTTATAAAATTGGAAGTCAGACTGGATTTGGCCCATTGAATTGTGTAGTTTATATATTTTGATGGAAATATTCATAAAACAGTAAATAATTCAAGAATTGGGGCTGGAGAGTACTTGCTGCTCTTGCAGACAACCTGGTCTGGGTTCTCAGCATTCACATGGTGACTCACAAATATTTATAATTCCAGTTGCAGGGGTTACAATGCCTTCTTCTGGCCTACATGGGCATCAGGCATATATTTATAAAACACAAGCAGGCAAGCACTCATTTACATAAATAAAAGTAAAGAACTCTTTTTAAATAAGAGAATAGCAGCTTCGTGGTGGTGGTGGTGATGGTGGTGGTGGTGGATGCCTTTAATCCCAGCACTCAGGAGGCAGAGACAGGGAGTTCAAGGCTAGTCTGGTCAACAGAGCAAGTTCCAGGACAGATTCCAAAGCTACACAGAGAAATCCTGTCAATAACAACAACAACAATAATAATAGAATGACATATTTTATGTTTTGCAAACAAAAGCTAATGTTTTTGCATATTATTTGGATTATTAATTGGGGAGTTTTCATTTGATCTTAAATTTAAAAAGTTAAATTAAGTAATGTGCCTAAAAGAAAACAATTCAAAAAACCGTTTTTTTTTTTTTTTTTTTAATTTAAAAGTTCCCCTCTCTCCCCTCCTCCTACTCACTCCACACCATCTCCCCTGCCAACTCCTCAGAGAGGATAAGGCCTCCCATGGGAGTGAACAAAGTCTAAGTCTGGCATATCAAATAGAGGCAGGACCAAGCTTCCCTCCCCCTAATCAAGGCTGAGTAATGTATCCCTTTATAGGGAGTGGGCACCAAAAAGCCAGTTCACACATTAGGGATGAGTCCTGGTTCTATTGTCAGAGGCTCCACAAACCTTTCAAGTCACACAGCTGTCACCCACATTCAGAGGACCTCATTCAGTTGCATGCAGGTTCCCCAGCTCTCAATCCAAAGTTGGTGAACTTCCAGTAACTCAGGTCAGCTGTCTCTGTGCAGTTCCCCATCATGATCTTGATCCCTTTGGTTATATAATCTCTCCTTCTCTTTGACTGCAGAATTCTACCATAATTTCAAAGAAGAACTAATATAAATACTCCTTAAATTGTTCCACACAACAGAAATAGAAGGAACATTGTGGAACTCTTTTTATGAGGCTACAGTCACCCAGATCCCCAAATCACACAAAGACACAACAAAGAAAGAGAATTACACACCAATCCTCTTTATGAACATGGATGCCAAAAATACCGATAAAATACCGGCAAACTAAATCTAAGAACACATCAAAAAAAAAAATCATCCACCATGATCAAGTAGGTGTCATCCTAGAGATGCAGGGATGATTCAACATACAAAAATCTCTCAATGTCATCCATCATATAAACAAAGTGAAAGGAAAAAAAAATCACATGATCATCTGAAACAGGCTTTGACAAAATTCAACAGCCCTCCATAATAAAGGTTTTGGAGAGATCAGGAATACAAAGAGCATACCTAAATGTAATAAAGGCAATTATAGCAAGCCAACAAACAACATCAATCTAATTGGAGAGAAGCTCAAAGCAATCCTCTAAAACTAGGAACAAGACAAGGCCGCTCACTTTGCCCATGTCTATTCATTATAGCACTCAATGTCATAGTTAAAGCAATATGACAACGAAAGGAGAGCAAGGGGACACAGATTGGAAAGGAAGAAGTCAAAGTTCTGCTATTTGCAGATGATATAAAAGTTTACATAAATGACTCCAAAAATTCTTCTAGGAAACTCCTACAGCTGATAAACACTTTCAGTAATGTGGCGGGATACACGATTAATTCAAAAAATCAAAAGTCTCCTATATACAAATGATAAAATGAGAAGGAAGTCAAGGAAATACCACCCTTTACAATAGCCATAAATAACATAAAATACCTCAGGGTAACTATAAACAAAGAAGTGAAAGATCTGATTGACAAGAACTTTATGTCTTTGAAGAAATTACAGAAGATATCAGAACATGGAAAGTTCTCCCATGCTCTTGGATAGGTAGGGTCAACATAGTCAAATTGGCAATCTTACCCAAAGCAATCATCAGATGCGATGCAATTCCCATCAAAATCCCAACACAATTCTCCATAGACCTTTAAAGAACAATATTTAACTTCATACGGAAAAACAAAAATTCAGGACAGCCACAACAACCCTGTATAGTAAAGAAACTTTGGGAGGCACTACTACCCCTGGCTTCAAGCTTTACTATAGAGCTACAGTAATAAAAAGCAGCTTAGTATTGGCATAAAAACAGACATGTGGACAAGTGGAGTCAAATTGAAATCCCTGACAATAATCTACACATCTATGCACACCTCATTTTTGAGAAAGAAGAAAAGAAATATACAATGAAAAAAGAAAGCCCCTTCAACAATGGTGCTGGCATAACTGCATGGTAGTATGTAAAAGAATGCAAATAGATCCATATCCATCACCTTGCTCAGAAAAAGTTATATGCTAAGTTTGGTAAAGGAGGAAAAATATTTCTATTGCTGTTTGTACTATAGATGCATTAGATAAAAGATCTTTTAATGAGTCCTCAAATATATTTATGGTTCTGATAAGAATGAATTTGGCACTTAATAATAACTTAACATAATTATTAACAAATACTAAGTTAATTATTTCACTCTACTAAAGTTTTATCTTTTCTCATGTCATTCTTTTTTGATTATGGGTTCAGAAAATAAAAGTTGAGTTTTGATCACAGTACCATAAGAGATCCAGAGAACTAGAGTTACAGAAGTATCACCTCTTCTCTGCATCTTTGAATAAGTTCAAAGAAGAAGTGATCTGTGGCAATTGAGGCCAAGCTATAATTTGAACTCTGGGATGCTACAAAAGAAACTAATCCCTGTAAAAATATAATGACGTCTAAGAATTGAAGTCAGTGATCTATGTTAAAATCTAACAGTTTGAGGCATTTAACGATATAATACCACCATCCTTTCAGTATGATTCAGGGACTCTTCGTTTGAACTTAACCAAGAACCCAAGGATCAGTTCAAAGGACTCTTTCAGAAGAGATTAAAAATCATGAAAATACATAAAAAGATACATGATTTTCATATTGTTCTCTTGGAGGTGATCCCTGGCTTGGCTGAGTCTTGCTGGAGAGCAGGCTAAATTTCCATGATTCCAAAGGACAGTGTTAGTTCCTGTAATGCCCTCTGCTGTTTTTTTACCCATCAGTGGGCTAGATAGGAAGGAGGTGGTCACTATAGAGTCTCTTAGCCAACCTCAGGTCAATTCTGTGGCCTTACCTCACTCTTCATGCTTGAAGTAATTTAAATTTAATCTTTTCTCCATGTTTTAGAGCTTATACATATATGTATACTTTTCATAGCTTTTCAAAAAGTGAAATATGTTTCCTTAATGGATCAGAAGAAAAATAAACATGTATACATATTTATAAGATAAATTTTAATGCTGTTCCACACTGCTTTTCTTGGTGATTTTTCAATCTGCCCACCTGATTCTGCTTTGCTTGCTTTCATATACAGACTGACTCAAATCGTATATTCTATTTTTCTTCATCAAAGCACTAGAATTCATTCTTTATCTAGCTAGAGCAATACATATGTATTATGTATACCATGTTTCAGGCCCCATGAAAAGAATTGAAGGCCAAAGATAATTCCCTCTATAAGAAGAACTTTATTTGGGAAGACTGGTTCGACAATTAATAGTTATCTCTTAGCTATAGTTCCCATGATTGCATTACTTCAGAGGGAGTGTCGTCTTTGTTTAGGAAGAATTTTAAAGGGATAATGGTGATGTTAGTCTTGAAGATGCACAGGGACTTTGTGAGCAGAATTGTAGGAAAAATTTGTTCCAAGTGGAGCAAAGATTACGTGTAAATTCATGGAGGTGTGTAAGTACAGAAAACACTCCAGAATGTCATTCAACATGGCCAAAGAGAAGAATGAAGAAAAGCTGCTGTGGAAAATGAGGCTGGAGGGATGAGATTGAGTTACAACGTACGTAAGGTGTCTGGTCTGTTCGTTCCACAATTCACTGTGTCTCAAGTGTTTTAAGAGGCATTTAATTGGTTCATTTAAGGAATGAACCAATTTATATTTGATATTATTTCCCAATACAGAATGGAACCATGAGAGGCTAGAGGAAGAAGTAGATGACATGACAACTTGAATAATTCAGAGAAGGAACAAGAAGAGCTTGCTAACAAGTCAGTGGCACTGTGGCTGGAGGGAAGGAAAAACCAAAATAGCAATTTCCATGTTTATCTTATTATGTTTTTATGTGCCAGGTATCAGGCCTTCTCCTCGTGCAATCCTCCCTGTAGAAAGAGTGCTGAGGGCAGCTATATTCAGCTTATTTTATAGATAGAGAGAAGGATTTAGTTTGAGTGATTATCTCAGGTTCATAACAAACTGTTGATCTGTATTCATATACCTGTGGCTTTAAGAGCATTTATAAGCTTTTGGATCAAGTGTCTTAGCATATTTTTTTGTCTGTGACAATAGAAGCGGAGATTGGTAATTTATAAAGAAAAGTAGTTTATTTTGGTTCTCAATTCTGGAGGCCATAAAGTTTCAGGTTCTGTGACTCATATCTGTTTGGCTTTTGGTGAAGACCTCATTGGGCAGAGATCACTTGGGAAGTGGAGAAGCAAAAGGAAGACAAGACTGGGCTCTCCTTATTAGAGATACGCAGTTTAGTTACATGAACGCACAATATCACTCATTTGAATACCATCAACCAGCTAATGAAATCCTGTCTTCATGCCCCACACACTTCCTAGGATGCCCCCCTCCCAACAACACTGAGCAAACACTGATAGTGATCAAAATTGAACAAAACTGTCAGAGTGAAACAAACCATGTTCTAAGCATAACACCAAGGGAAGCGACAGTTTTTAACAGTACCAATAATACCAAGTACAACATCAAAAGTTCTAAAAAAGAAACATTAACCAACTGGGAGGAGGCAGCCATGTGTGAACTTAGGAAAGGTAGTTTTCAGAAAGCATGTATGAGGAGGACCAGATGGCAAAGGGCAGAGAAATGAACAAGAGGTGGGAAAGACATTAGCAATACTGACAACAAAGTGAGTCTAAATTTTTCACAGCTTTCCAATTGCTTTTCATAGATTATGCCTCAAACTACTCTACTAACATATGGAAAACTTTACCCACATCTACTATACTATATCTCAGAAAGTGGCGCTTTCTAAATAACGGCTGAATGCATAATGTTTGCCTTAGCAGTGATTTTGAAGAGAAATTGGAAGTACTTAAAGACTATATCTTTGACAGGTCTTCTTGATTTCTAGTTTAAAAGAAGAAATATTCGTTTACTATTTGTTTAATAAATTTCTTATGTCCCTTAAAACATACGGTAAATGTCAGTAAGAAAAAGTCAGATTCTCAGAATGAGTTCACATCATGCACCAAAGTTGTGGTCAGTGTCCCTTTTCTCATTTCTCATCTCCCAGATGTCACATTCCCAACTCTCTGCTCCAACACTAAATGTCCTTTTCTCTCCTTTTATTTTTTAAATTACAATTTAATATTCCTTTCTTTTTCTGATTCCTCCCATCAAACCCTTCCATATGCCCCTTCACTCTCTCTTCAAACTCATGACCGGTTTTTTCACTGTTATTGCATGCCTGTATGTATACATCCAATACATCCTTATACACATATACAACCTGTTTAGCCCATAAAATATTACTTGAGTGCTTGATTTCAAGCTGACCGTTTGGTGTAGTGGGATTATGTTGTTACATTGTAAATAATTGTCCCCCACCTGCTAGTTTAATAAAAAACGCTGATTGGCAGACAGGAAGTGTGGGCGGGGATACCAGACTAAGAAAACTCTAAGAACAGATATTGCAGAGCAGAGAAGCCAGAGAGATACGACAGAGACACCATGATGAGATACCAGCAGACACAGAGGAAAGAAGTTGAAGTGCTGCTCTGAGAAAAGGTACCAAGCCTAATGGCTGAACAAGATAAGAATCATGGGTTAGTTTAAGAGTAAAGAGGTAGCAAGTTATATGCCTGGATCATAGGCCAATCAGCATAAAATTAATGTAAGCATCTGTGTGTTTCTGTGGGACAGCAGGTTAGAACTTCAGGGCTAGGCCGGAAAGGTGGGGCCGGAAACTTACTACTGCAGTTTGGCACTTGTCTTTTTCTCCTTGTTTCTCCCTCTGTTGTAGATCATATGTGCCAGCTGTTGGGCTGTGTTCACCACCAACTTCATTTATTCATTCTACTTGCAATATATGGGCCTTAATTTCCACCATTAACCAACCTGTTCATCCTTCAAATGTTAAGCATGTATGTGCTGCCACTACTTTTGATAAGGAGAGAGAATGGTAAGTATTCTCCTGAGAGAGAAACTTTACTTTCAAGTATCCATCCCAACTTGATAATAGAAAAACTTGATTTTATCTGCATATATTTTTGAGATATTCATAAATGAATATTGAATTTACATTATTTATATACTGCCTTCCAACGCCTCCCATGTTCTCATGTTTCCCCTTAAATTTATGATCTCATCTACTATACATGTATTGATATATAACATATGCAATATGTTATATAATTGTTGTTTTACACACACATATGTATATAACTACTGAGTCCATTTGAGTGTTGCTCACATGTACATGATTTTAGAGTTGGCCACTTGAGTTTGGTTAATCTATTAGGGAGCTCATCTCTAGAGAAAACTGATTCTCCCTCTCTCAGCAGCTATTGACTGACTATAACTCTTTTTTTAGCAGTGGGGATTTGTGAAATTTCTTCCCTTCACATTGGCATATCAGCTTGTGTGGTCATTATGCCACTATGAAAGTCTTGTCAATTTAAACTTTTTATCATGAAAAGTTTTTATTTTGAAATTATTTACTTTTTAATTTTTTCTACATTTTTTTTCATTTTATATACCAGCCACAGGTCCCCCCCTCCCACTCACCCCAAAGTCTCCTCAGCCCACCCCATCCACTCCTCAAAGAGGATAAGGTCTCCCATGAGGAGTCAACAAAGTCTGGCATATCAAGTTGAGGTAGGACCAAGCCCCTTGCTCCTGTATAAAGGCAGAGCCAGGTTTTCCTCTAATGGCAATGGGAACCAAAAAACCAGTTCATGCACTAGGGATAAATTCTGCCAGAGGCTCCACAAACTGACCAAGCTACACAGGTGTCACCGCATTCATAGGGCCTGGCTCAGTCCCATGAAGACTCCCTAGCTGTCAGCCCAGAGTCAGTGAGCTCCCACTATCTGCGATCAGCTGTCTCTGTGGGGTTCCTCATCCTGATCTTAACCCCCCTTTTCATATAATCCTGTGGTAAGAGGTTTCTGGCCTGGACTTTCACGCCTAGCCTAAAGGTTTAGACCTGCAGACCCACAGATCCGCAGAGACACTCAGATGCTTACATTAATTTTAGGCTGATCAGCCTAAGGCCCAGGCATAAAACTTGATCTTTACCCTTAAACTAACCCATGACTCTTATCCTGTTCCGCCATGCGGCTTGGTACCTTTTCTCAGAGCAGCATAGTTGTCCTCTGCTTCTTCTGGCTTCTCTCTGGCATTCTGTTCTGTTCTTCCTGTTCCCAGAGTTTTCTTAGTCTAGTATCCCCGCCCACACTTCCTGTCTGCTTTTGGCCAATCAGTGCTTTTTATTCAGCCAGTGGGTGGGATAATTATTTACAATGGAACAACATAATCCCCCTATATAATCCCTCCTCCTGCTCTGGGAGCTCAGCCTAGTGCTTAACTGTAGATCTCTCTGCATCTGCTTCCATTAGTTGCTGGATGAAAGTCCTATGATGACAATTGGAGTGGTAATAAATTTGATTACAGGGGAAGGCCAGCTTAGGTACCCTCTCTACCATTGTTTGGAGTTTTAGCTGGAATCATCTTTGTGGGTTCTTGGGTATTTCCCCTAGAACCAGGTTTATAAAAAACATCCTGAATGAGGTAACCATACCTAGAAAGAAAAACAGTTTGTAGTCACTCATAAGTGAATGTTAGATATAAAGCAAAAGATGCCCAGGCTACAACCTCAGAGAAGCTAGGTAACAAGGAGGACCCTAAAACAGATATCCATTAACCCTCATGGAAAGGGCAAATAGATAAGAATTTCTAGTCAATTGGAAGCATGGTGGGGGAAGGAGGGAGGGAGAGGTGGGAAGAGAGCATGAGGGAAAGGGACTAGGGAGCACTAAATCAAGATGCAGGAGGGACAGAGAGGGAGAGGAAGAAAAACACACCTCGGTAGAGGAAGCCATTTCTTTTATTCTTTTGAGATTAAAATACAACTACATCATTTCCCTCCCCTCCAAAATTTTCCATATGCCTCCTTGCTCTCTTTCAAATTTATAGCCTTTTTATTGTTACTACATATATACATATGTATGTGTATTTATATATAAATATATATGTAGCAAAATAAACTGACAAAGTTTATGAACACACACACACATATATATGTTCATATATATGTTATGAACACATATGCACATGCTCTAAACTTTGTCTAATTATTTCACAATATGGCTGCTTTGTATTGATGGCCATTCTCCAAGATGCTAATAAACGTTCTCTGTTTTATTTTTAGTTTGGTATAAACTACTAAAGGCTTGTTCTCTTTGTCTTAAATTCTCATGATCAACTATGTCTTAGACAAGTCTCCCCTGTGTCTTGCAGAGACAGTGAGGAGGCTTCTTTTTGTCAGTGTCTTCTACCTTTCTTTCCAGTTTACTGGGTACACCACTTAGGACCATGAGTTCAGTTACCTAATTTCATATTTAATATGAAAATAAAACAGTCTTCACAGACATGTCTGTATTAAAATTAACTAAATAATTTTATTGAAGTTATTGTTATAAATAACATAAGTCATTGTCTTACTTAGGATGGCCCCATGGTGTGGGGATATAATAAAACATTCAGAGATATCAGAGAACAGATCCCAGATCCACCTCCTCCTGTCTTTTTTTTTTTTTTTTTCTCCTCAGACAGAGTTTTCTGTGTAACAGTCCTGGTTTTCCTGGAACTTGCTTTGAAGACCAGGTGGGCTTTGAACTCACAGAGATTCTCTCGCTTCTGCTTTCCAAGTGCTGGGACTAACAGTGTGAGCCATGGCTTCTTCTGCCTTTCTGTCTTTCTACGCCTGCCTTAAATACTCTCTTTGCTCAGGTAAGGCATGGCCCCACCACTGCCTTCCTGAGAGCCTGGAACTCCTTCTGTAAACTAAGATGAGCTGGAACTCATTTTGGATTAAGGGCATAGGCCATCACTCCCGGGATACTTGTGTGCTGGGATTAAAGGTGTGAATCACCACTCTCTGATCCTCCTAGACTGATCACCATGGAAACAGAAATTTCATGTTAAGGAAACTATAGGAGTTCTTTAATCATTTATTTTAGACGCCTAAGCACTATTAAGTAAATATTCTCAATCTATTCATAGAAATGCACAGGAGTCTTTTAAGTTAGTCTTTATTAATTAAAGCTTACTCCCAAGAAATGTACTGTTGGCACAGCATAAAGTCACCCATGCAGAAAAGATAAAGGAAGCTGACTACTTCCAACTTTGAAGGGAAGCCAAGAGAAGGTAGCTCATGTGGCTTAGTTTTCAAGATGAGGGAAGTGAAGCATAGAGCAAAGAGGATGTATCAATGGCCTAAGTTATGATCTCACACTATCAATATGTGTGTTTGTACAAATCACTTTTCAAAGTCTTTTATGAATGAGAACTCTTAGTTTCAAATTATTCATATTCTTGGTTTTACAGGCTCAGCTCAAACTGTAATTCCCTCTCATATGAAATACTAAAATATATGTATAGATTTTTTCTGCATGGGAAAATAACAGAAACAGAAATAACAGAAATATTCTTTTAAAATTTATAGGCTTTTTTCCCCCCACTGGCTGCCTTTTGGTCATAACTCTCCCTTTAAAAAGCACTATAAACATATCTATGACTCTTTTGTACACAAATGACTATCCCCACCAAGCTTCCCACAAAAGATTCAGTCACTTAGCCAAACTTGGCCTTCAAGTCGATTGTAATGACTTTACCAGATTGCCTCTGTGGTTGCACATCTACTGCAATGAAAAAATAGAAGTAAGCGTGATCTTGAGCAGGGCGGAATACTTTTTGAGACAAATAGGCAGAATGTCAGGTTGTGGAAGAGACAAGGAGAGACAGGCTAAAAAGTGCCCAAGTCCTCTAGTTTTAAATGCTTCCTTCAACCGAAGCACCATTCAGCTCAGATGGGAAGCAAACAGATGCTAGATAGAATGTGTGAACTCGTAGGCAGACCATGGTTTTTCAGGCCCCCAAATTTTGTTTTTGCTTTTTTTTTTTTTTTTTTTTGCTTTTGCTTTTGACAGTGTTTCATTCTGTAGCCTAGGAACCCATGGTTTTCCTCCTATCCCAGCATGACAAGCACTAGCTTTATATATTTGAGCCACAATACCTGCTTGAACAAAGACACTCTGGCTGGTTGGAAAAGAATCACTGAGTGGGTTGAAACACTTTAGGCATATGGGCAAATGTGTCTAAAAATAGTTGAAACAGTTCACGCCTTCCCGAATAAACCATCCATGCTATAGATGGAGCTTGTGGAAGCTCAGAAAGCATATGGCCCTTGAAAGAAGTAGAATTCAAGAGCACACTGAGGGTGCAGTTATAGCCAGGAGATAAAGTACTAATTTGGACTTCAGTGACAAAACTGAAATTTCATGTCCAAAACTTCAAACATACCATTTAGTAGACTGTGTTGACTGGCACTTCCTCAATTGTTTTCTGGGCTGATCATTATGGTGACTTTAGTGACTTTGGCTTGTGTGTCTATAAGGTAAAAGTTGACTTCACACATATTTGTTAGTTGTGTAACTAAAGCAAGTTACTTGGAGCTGCAGCGTAAAGAGCACTGGCTACTTTTCCAGAGAGGTCAGAGTTCCATTCCCAGCATTCACATGAAGGCTTTCAACCACTATAAATTCCAGTTCCAAGAGATCTAATGCCATCTTGTTACCCCTATGGGCACTGCATGCACATATTGCATAGACATACATGCAGGCAAAACACCCACACAAGAAATAAAAATAGATAAATCTCCCCTCACACCCCCAAAAGCAAGTTATTTACTTGATTTACCATCTGCTAAGTGCCCCCCCCCAGTAGTCCTGGTCTCTAGGTTCATGTTAAGATGAGATCAGATGTGCAAGTATAGTCCTTAGGTTAGAATCTTGGCACACAGTGAC
This sequence comes from Phyllotis vaccarum, assembly GCA_033318265.1. Lineage (NCBI taxonomy): Eukaryota > Metazoa > Chordata > Mammalia > Rodentia > Cricetidae > Phyllotis > Phyllotis vaccarum. The sequence continues at coordinate 28,028,150 of JARWLC010000004.1, read as the reverse complement.
TGCTCGGGGACAGCCACTGCACTTTGTAAAGGATGTCTGTTCTAGCTCCTAGACTAGAGGTTTACAGACTTCTTGACAACCGTGTCAAGAAGCCTGGGAAAGAGGACACACTAGGAACGTTTCCAGCAGCTGTGGTTCTCACACGCCCCTCTGTTTGTGTCTGATCCACACTGTCTAAAGCAACATAAAGGGTGACTTCTCATATGCTTTCTTTCCTGTTTTGGTTTTATGACAGAACTTAGCAAGGCCAGATCTTCATGTTTGCCTCTATGATCCCTGCTTTCATTTCTCATCACTAGAAACCTGCCTTCTCAGTCAGGCACACTCAAAGTGTTCCCTCTCTTCTGGGTAGAAGAAAATAGTATAAAGTCAATAAGCAAGGGAAAGCTTCAAAATTATTCAATCAGTACCTAATAATTTGACCTAATTCTTTCTCTTTTCTCAAAAAAAGAAAGCAATATGTGAATTGTTAATCAGCAAAGCCTTCTGGTTGTTTTTTTATAAACCTTCATTTATTCATTTTGTAGGTTTTTCAAATGTTTTACAACAAGTATGCGATTCTTCTACTTAAATCACACTTGCAAAAAATGATATTAGGCTTCTGTTTAAAATTTGATTTTTCCTATGTGTCCCGGCTCTGACTATATTGAAAACTGGCTAGGAAAAAATGAAGCAATTTCACAAATATAGTTATACCCCTTGATGGCAATAAAGTCAGTTTCTGAATGGTTTGCTAAGTTCTTGAGAACCTGGAAAACAAAATTATCGGAGCCCCAAGAGTATCTTTTCTCAGTTAACATCTGGGGCTTCATGGAGGTCAAAGGTCAAATCTGAAAGAATTTAATGTTTATTGTTTATAAACCAGATTCTCATCCTATGTAGCTCAATGAGAATTTCCACTTGGGACACGACTGAATTCTTTTACAAACTTCCATATGGGAATTCTCAGTAATATAGAATGGGAATCTAACCTTCTCTGTCCTCATGAAATGTTTGGAGGGAAGTGGAAAGTCGGCTAAGTTATTTTTCTGTATTCATCTGGGGAACGCTGTATTTTTTCAGTAAACATTTTGTATGTTTTAAAATTATTGAGGCTCTTAAATAGCAGGGTCTAAAAACTCTGGTACTGGGACTCAGTCTAATGGGCAAGTGGCATGAGAAGATCATTCTCAACCCTTTTAAATTTATTCTCTCCTTTTATGTGCTTCCAATAATTACAGAATCTTGGCATCACATGTCACCTATAAGGCAGAATTTACATTTAAAGTCCTTGATTAATAAAATGGCTCTTTTAAATTGATAGAAATATACATTTATGGGGAATTTCCATCAGCAATACTTTGCATAGGACAGTTGTAAAGAGTCCACTTTGTTAGTTTCATAGACAAGCACTGTAATGTGCGATGATTCTCTAAAAGGCCAAAGTGCCAACAGGCTTATATATTCAGACAGAAGGCATCCTTTGAATTAATGACTAAAAGGCACTCTTGGCATAAATCGAATATGTACCATCTATTCTCTGTCTCAGGAGGGTTCTCAGAGAATTGTACAAGTAGACCAAGAGGCTGGGTGTTCAACAGTTCCATCTCTTAACACTGAGTGCTTGGGGCATGCCTTTATAATGTACAATGTGAGATACAGAAAATGTTTATGTTTCTGGGAGAAGTCTTTTCAGATATCACCAAGAGTCCTGGGGACAAGGATTAAGTTAAACCTGTGAGATCAAAAATAGAAAAGAACTGCATTCTCAGGCATATTACAAATATTTTCTTTAAGGTAATTTTCCAAATAATTCTACTCTGTCCTGCTCAACTACTCTAGTGGCCAATCTTGAGGAAGAATATGGGTTATGGAGGCCCAGAGTCCTCAGTACTGACAGTATCTTCATTTGCTTATAAAAGTTACAGAAGTTCCACGTGGCCCAAGGGGAGCTATAAGGTCCTTCTCAAGCACAGACATACTATCTAAGGATAAATAATGCTCATGTTATGCAAATGCTATTTCAAGACGGTCTCTAAAGTCTTCCTCATAAAATCTTTAACACTTAGACCTGCCTCTGGCTCATACACACAATGTAAGAACTCTGTCAGAAGCCAGTGGTCTCCTGTGATGTAAACACTCTTGTGTCCATACAGAATTCTCTCTCTAACTTTTTCATGGTAGGAAAGAAGTGAGGATACAAAAGAAAATAAAACCGGGACTATGCTTTCTCCTCGCCTCCTTCCAAGTTTGTCTATTTTAATTCTTCTACATTTTGAAGGATATAGATTGTATTAGTAGAGCAAAATAAAACAAACAGAATGAAACATTCAAATGTCTTTTAATGAAACAAAAATATTTCATTTTCTTACTTTTAGAACTTGAAGAATATTTTCTTTGCCATATTCTTCTTTTTGGATGCTACTCAGTACTAAATAGAGAACACTTAATTTAGGGTCAGAAGGCACAGTCTTGGTTCTAGGCATACGTGACATTTTAGGTTTTTCTTGATTCTTATTTCATTATTTATAAAATTATATTAGAATTGATCTGCTTGACTCTTTAGTGAGAATAAAAACATATTTACAAAGGCCACTGACAGAGAGACTACTGTATAGTAGGCACCTAGTTTTTAGAATCATTATTATTATTATAATAAAACATATCATATCCTTTTTATTGGCCATGCATTAATTTCTTTCTTATTACTGTGACAAAATCTTTGAAAAGAAAGACAGATTTATTTTGGCTCATTTTGATGATATAGTCCATCATGGCGGGAAAGAAATGGACATGGAAGCATGATGTGGCTCCTCACGTTTCATCCTAGGGAGGAAGTAAAGTGATACCACGCAATGATAGATTAGGCCCTCCTTGCAGAGAATCTACACACCGTCTGACTGGAAGTTTGGGACATGAGCACCTCACTCTGCATGTTTTGTTTCTATAAACCTAGCACCACACGGATGCCAGTACAATGATCTCCTGCCATCTCAAGATGCAGTCTGGCCCCTTGGATCACAGTAGCCACACAGTCTCTGTACGCACTGGGAGCTAACTCAGTGGTAACACTTTCTTCCGTGGCCATTTCTGAGCAGGGTTGTAACCTCACTTCAGCCTCTTTACTTGGTAGTGCAATCTCAACTTGGCCTCTCATTGCAAGTGGGTTTTCATTTTCACACACTGGAGCCTTCAAAGAGTGTGGTCTTGCCCTCACGGAACCGTTCATATTGTCCCTGTGAAGAGCCTAAAATTTCTCTTTAGGAGTGTTAAGCTTTTTTTTGTTTTCTTTAAACAATGACTAGCATTTTCTGTGCACATACCCTATCTATGACTTGCGGCTTACCCTTCTTTCCTCAGCAAACTGTATCTCTTAGTATCTTTCTGTTCACATTCTGCTCTCTCCCACTAAAGACCTAGATGAAGGAATTGAGTCAAAACACGGCCTAGATGCTAACCTGTCTTGAAAGTTCTTCCACAAAAGATATGAGTCCATTACTTTTGAATCTAGTCTCACTTCACTTCTCAGAACACGGGCAGAATGAAGACGGCATCTGTTAGAATATAACACAAAGCACCTCCATGGTACTCTCGAACCATGGCTTACGAGACAGTTTTGCTTCTTCCACCCCGAGACCACCCCAGTCAAGCCTCCGCTGTCTGCATTTCTTTTGCTTTCTAGTCTTTCATATTCCTCTCAGAATACCTCATTATATGTAACTTCTTCATACAGAGGTCTAGAACCTTTGTAGTTTGCAGCTCCTAACTCCTCTACAGGCCTCAAAAAGGCCTTGGGTTTGCTTGTTTTTATGCCTGCTCATCATGGGTTAGAGTCATTTGGGAAGAAGAAACACAAGTTTAAAAATGTCTCTATTAGACTGGCCTAGGGGGAAGCCTGTAGGACATTTTCTTTATTAAAGATTGATATGGATTTGATCATCCCCCAGGCCATGAGCAAATGATGGGAGGCAAGCCATGTTCCTCCATGGTCTCTGCAGCAGCTCCTGTCTCCAGCCTTGACTTCTCTCACTGACAGACTGTGATGTGAAACTATAAGCTGAAATAAGTCTTTTCCTTCCCAAGTTGCTTTTGGTCATGGTGTTTTATCTCAGCAATAGAAACTCTGAGATGGGCCTCAAAGCTGCCTGGTCAGATTTGTTGTAACAATGGCTCAGCTCTTTGATACTCATTTCTTGTATTAGCTATTTTTTCTTGTTGCCATGACAACAAGATGCATTACAGAAGCAACTTAAGGGAGGCAACATTTACGTGATTCACAGCTGAAGGGACAGTCTTTCACAGTGTGGAGGTGTAGATGTGGGAGTTTAGTGTGGTGGTCACACTGTATCTGTAGTCATGAAGCAGATGAGAGAGCTAAGGACTGGCATTCCTCCTCCCTGGCCCCCCTTTTTGAAATAAAGTCCAATTCATTCATGGCAGGTTTTCCTCCAGCAGGTACAACTTCTTGAGAAATGACCCCATAGACAAACTCTGAGATTTTTATCTCTGGTGATTCTATTATGTTGACGATCAAGGTTAACCATCACAGGAAATGGGAGTAATATTAAGATATGTAATCCATGAAGTATAAAACTGTACAGTGATAATTGATTTTCAGTATAGCTATCTTTATTTCCTAGGTCTAGTATACAATTACCATGGGATTAATAAATTCATATAAGAGAAATGTATTCTTCCACAGTTCTAGGAGTCAAATGTCCTAATTCAAGGTATTGGTAACATCACAGATCCCACAGAGACGTATATGACAGCCTGTTCTATGCTGCTTCTAGAACTGCTCTTTCTTAGCTTGTGGCTATATTACTCAAATTTCTGCCTATTACTATATTTACTTCTCTTCTTTATGACTATTTTACAAGGATAGTTTTTAGTAGATTTAGGAACCACCTAGATAATCTGAGTGTTCTTTCCCAAGACTTTTATTGTATTTACCTCTGCAAAGACCAGTGTTCTAAGTGAGATCATATTTATGAGTTTCAGTGGTTAATGTGTGAACATTTTGGGGCAAAGGGTTCCACTCAATCTATTAGAACAGTATTAAATACTACTACTGTTTGAAATATAAGGATATGGCTGATTTTGAAAAGTTACTTGTTCAGACTGGCTACCTTTAATTAGATCAAGTCCACACCAGCAACCCAAATGGAAAGGGTTCACTTGTACCCCAACAAAACTTCTCATATGGCAGTTCACTGTCATTTCTTTACTCTGTGTGTTCTCCACACATAGGCACTCCTGCCTGAATTGGTCCCTCACCAAGACTGCCTTTCTTCAATCATTCTGCTTTCAAATCAATATTGCATTTTATTATTGGATTAAATGTCCCTAAATATATCTTTCCTATTTACATATGTGATCAATCAAGATCCTTTGATGGCTGTTTTAGAGTGGAGCCTAGTAATGAAGGCTTTATATAGCCTAGACGCAATGTTCTGTCTCTGCCAGCCTGCTTGCTGGTGTTTGTCCTTTCTCTGTGCTGCTGACAATTTGATCTCATTATGGATGGCTGTGAGCCATTATGTTGTTGCTGGGAATTGAACTCAGGACCTCTGGAAGAGTAGTCAGTGCCCTTAACTGCTGAGTCTCTCTCCAGCCCCTGCCTCCTTTCTTCAGTAGCAAATCCTACCAGCATGTCCACCACAAGTCTATGTAGTAAATTCTTTATTTTCCACTCCTCTTTTAAAAAAAGCTCCATGTGAAAAACACACAATTGTTCTCAATGTCACTCATTATAAAAAGCCATTCTAGTTTGCAGTTCATCTCTGGTGTGCTTATTTCCTTATCTCTTCTTGATCTGGTTCCTCAAGTACAGAAATTTATAAAATCTAACATCAAAATGTCCCCTGTAAGCAGTTAACTCTTGAGAAGGCTTATACCTTTAAAGAGAAATGTTCTTTCTTTCATTAATGTGTGCTCTGTTAGAAAATAGTCACTTAAATTTAAAATGACTACTTCACACAATCTGAAGAAGGAGATTGCCCTGTTTTTCTTATTCATTCTGTGGCTAATATCATCTTCTCAATGCTTTATTTTGGATAGTTTTTAAATACTATATTACATGGAAGGACGGAAGATATAAACTAGAAGCCTTGGGAAAAACTTAGGTCCACAAAGAAAATATATTTTTTTATCTTGATAGTTACCATTTCAATCCAAGCCACGGCACATAGCAAATCACTTAAAAATATATTTGGCCTTTCGTTTCTTTCAAAGAATGAGAATTTTTTTTAAACTGTCTTAAGTTTTCTTCAGTAAGTTTTCTTGACTGTTAGACTGCTATTTCTTCTAGAGATCTAGAGCTTATGAGGGTTGGCTTATTTAAGTTCTTTAGAGTTATCTGTCTGCTAATTGTGACTAATTCCCTGAACAGATTTCTGATCTTTGGTTTAGAAGTATTCTAATGACATGATCTGGTCTTAGGTATGAAGCTTGATAGATATCCCACAAATTACAGGATACCAAACAAATGTTCCAGTGACATGGTCTGGTCTTCAGTGGTATGGTACTCAGTAGACACCCACAGTTGACATGATCATGTCAACCAAACCAACAAACAAAGGAAAGGCAGGGGTGAAGGTCACTTTTTCCTTCTCTGTTGCTGTTATACACTTGTTTCTGGCTTTTTATTATAATTTTTTAACAGTACTTTTAGAAACTGCAAGGGCCTTGGTGATAGATCTAAAATCGCTGTATGTTCTCTGTTATAGTGAGGCATCCTATTATGCCCTTTTCCTAAACCAGTTTCCATGGAGTCTGATTTCTACTTCATCTAATAGCATTGTTCATGATTCCAAGTTACAGTTAGCTTGCCTTGTGTTCGCAGATATGCTACACCTCTACTGACACAATGATTGGCAGCATGTCCATATCTCTTATATCATACAGTCATGTTATTCATTTTGTCCCTGGAATGTTACTATTAGATACTGTGGTCAATGCTCTTAATACTTGTTTAAAAACTAACTTTATAGAAGTAGGCACAAGACTGACTTTGTTAAAGTAAACTTCTAAAGGGTTTTTCCACATCTAAGGAAACACTGACTGAGACAATATTTTAATTTATTAAGAGTGATGATGAGTTTATGTGTTTAAGAGTATCCTGAAATATTAACAATATTTACAACAGATATGAATCATACAGGATAATTTCAAAAGAGATTTTAGGTAAATGTTCAAAAATCTTGCTGATTTAATGTTTTATAAAAAATTAGTCAACTATATTGGCCATCTTGGTAATTTTCAGCTACACCTTTTGTCTTTGTACATTTGTTTTCAACTGATAGGACCACACACTGGTATTACAAATCTTTTTGGACGTAATCTTTTTCTTTTTTAATTAATTCTTGTAGGAATTGCAATGATGATGTGGAGGGCAGGTACAGACACCCTCCTTCGAAAATGCTCTTAGCTCTCTAGTATGGGACGGCATAAGGTCAAGAGCACAACTTGATACAGTGCTGAAGAGCACAGGCCTGGGTAGGCATCTCTGTTCTGAATCTGGTCCAGCCACTGACTAATGGGACCTGAGGTCAGTTATCTGTTACCTTTGCATATCACCTTTCTCATCTATCATGCAAAAGCTTGCTTTTATCACCTCATCCACCCCCCACCTTTATCTTATTTTCCTCCATAGTTTTACTACACTTCCTGATATGAGGGATCTGTTTGCTCTTCCTTGTTCCTTCATTTTCAACTAGAATTAAAGATTCTTGGGCATTGGATTGTGTTTTCTTCTCTCAGCACACGTGACCAGTACACAGCACAAACTGAGGACATCTCTACAAGCTGACAGAGGAACAAAAAAGTGAATGAGTGGGAAACAGAGACAGAGGCCGATTATGCAGAATGTCAGTCACATAATATCTCTGGAAGATTGGTGAGATTAAGCACAGAAACTCTGGAAGGCTATCAGTAGAATACATTAAACTAGCCAGAAACAAGAGTAGGAACTTCATGTCCAGAAAAGAGAGGTAGTGCTTTAAAAGCATTTTCGTGGAAGTTGATGAACTATGATTCTCTGGGAAGCAGGACATAAGAAAAGCATGGCAATCTCATGGAAATAGGGGTAGCCATAGGGTACGGCCTTGTGCTGTCTGGTGACTTCAAGCAGTCCCCACTCAAGTCCTCAAGTGTTGTAGTGTCAATGATGTCCATCCAAGTGGGGAATTATTCTCCCTTGTGGATATATAGTCAAAGGCAAATGTTTTGTTCATAAGGTAATGAGTGAAGAAATCTAGCTTCCCAGAGATGCTGGCACATTATTCAGTTGCCTATTTTACACACTGAATTGACACAAAGTATTTTAATACATGAATTCAGATTAAAGAACATGCATAGCACCAGATTCTCTCAGCCATGAGGTAGAGGAGGTATCCAGAGTCAAAGACCACTTTAGTTTCCAGAACAAGCTCCACTGCCATGTGGCCATTCTAGACTAATTCATCAGAATTTACAATGTGTAACAAAAACTTCCATGGCCTTCCAAAGTCCAGCTCATTTACAAACTTTTAGACAGTGTAGGGTTTGGCCACACTCTGATAATGAGGATGCTCAAGCATATTGCTGCACACTGTCAATATGGGTAATTTCCACACCACAGTCATTAGCACTATGTTCCTGAAAAGCTTGAAGAGGAGGGAGAGAGAGTTGTGCATATCACACCTCACCCCCATCTACACCTTCCCTACACTCCATCGGAACAGATGGCTCACACTCAGTAGCTGTCTCTTGCTTTGTTTTGAAATAATTTTTGTAAAATAAACAATGTTCCAGTAGCATTTCTGTTAGTGCATGAAATTAAAAGTTAAATGCTCTTATGTCAATCTTCTATCTCCAATGTATAAATTAAGTGAAAATTAAAAAAGACATGTGTGGTGGGATTCAGGTGTCAGCTTATCCAGGGTCTTGGGCTCCTGAAGAGGGAGTGGGCAACCCCATTCATAAGGGGCTGCTGGGATCTTGGGGTCCCATTCTCTCTCTCTCCCTCTCCCTCTCCCTCCCTCTCTCTCTCTCATGCTAAATCAACAAAATAAAGTACAAAGTGAACAGGAACTAACATAGGTGAAGCTGTCGGCAACTTTCCACTTTGTCCCACCATATTGCAGCACTTAGACTCTCCCAATATACTTGCAGGGTACTGTTCCCAGAGTGCTGCGTTTAGCTTTGTTTTGCCATGCAGTATGTTTAAGGTGGTTTGGAACAAGTCATCCCATTGAACATTACTTTTGGCGTGTTGTACCAAGCATAAGGTATAAAGCTGGTTGTGGTTAAGTGGTTTACAATCTGGTTAAATATGCTTCTTGTGAAAAGGTAACCAAAGGTACAGAACCCTGTATGTTAGCTAACTGCAAAGTGCTTTAGATATTAGCTGCCATAGGAAATTAAAAAATGATTTTTGAAATTTGTGTATTAAAATTTCATGTATGTAGAAGGGAAGAAAATGCATTTAAACAATAAACATTGGCAAGAAAGAGGGGAGTATTTGGTTTGGAGGGATGATAAATAATAGCACAAATGATGAAAATAGAAGAAGGTAGGAAGTCCCAGAAAAGGGTATGGGAGAAACTCCCCAAATTTAAAAGCATCTGTTCTATTACAGGACTAACTTGGAAGTTTATTTCTAAAAGAAGGCTAGAAAATAAGTGTACTCAATATCTCTGAATTCATTTGCTCATGCATTCCTTACATGTTTCTTTGCCCTCAAGAGGCTAGTAGTCTCATGTGGAACACATGAATTAAAGCAGAGCAGAAGGCATAGCTCTCTTAAAAATGAGAACTACTGTCAGGCTACTTCAGCCCTGTCTGAACAAAGCAGGCTCAAGCAAATAGTCACCACTCAATCTCAAGAGTAATAGAGATAACTAACTGCAACCCCAACCACCGGGGCTATGTGTTGTAGACAGATAACACTCTCCCTCATTCTTTTGCTTTAGAAAAAAGAAACCATGGGTGAAAATTTTCACAATAGGAAATTTCCAAGTGTTACATAGCTTTAGGGATTGCCCTGATTGGAGAATGGAGTAATATAAAAAAGGAAAGGCATATAGACTCACATATAGAAAAAGCTGGGGTTGGCTGGGACATGTGCACGCTGACAGAAGCTGAGCACAAATATTCCAGACATCCAGACTGAGAATGTGGATTTACTGTACACAACTGAAGGATAGGGGAGGTTATTATACACAGCTGACCAAGGACAGGTTAACTAATCTGGATGGTGGTGAGGTTTCAGGGGTTGGCCTTGGGCTGTAAGCATCTGAGAGGAGGGAGCTGGAGCTGCCATTTTCTGTCATTTTCTTGATTCTAAGCAGGAGAAGGCTTTGCCACTCTCAGGAGTCAGAGGCATTGAGGCCCTTGACACAGCCATGTTTATGTCAACATCACACATTCACTCAGGACTTCATCCTCTTCTGCAGTAAATCAAAACCCCCGAACAAACAGGAGAATGTAAAGCATAGATAGATAGCTTTTCCTAGTCTTCACTGTGATGATTAATCTGTGTAGTATTCATAGAGGATACAGCCCCTGCATGGGACTATTCAAGATGCTCTGTGTGTATCAGCTCAACTACTGCAACTCTAGATGTCAGAAAATATTATTGTGAACATCACAGGTAACAAGTGGCTCATGTGCATTCCCACTGGCCTCTACTATGAACTTGTCTGCAGCATACTTATGTGTAGGATGATTCTATAGGGTCATGGAGCTGCCAGGAAATGGTAAAAGCTTCAGAAACATATAAAATAAAGATGAGTAAACTCAGAAAAATAAAACTTACCAGAGAAAATTGAGGCAAAGCTCTATTTATTTTTCATTTTATAACATGGCTGTCAGAATTAACTATAAGCAGAGAATAGTATCTTTCATGTAGCTAGCAAAATAGCATCTACGTATTGATTATCTATATCTGCCTTGTGTTTCCCTCAGGCTCTCTCACAATCCTGTTTTCAAAAGGAAGCTCAAAGAGATTGGGCTAAATAGAGGTTTCTTTTGTCTTTATCATTACTTGTATAGTTGGTAAGGTTGGTTTAACTAATTCTTCTTTTCTGTCTATTAACTGTATCTATGAACACTTGTGGATTCTCTGCATTTACCCCTGCTTCTGATGATCTACTGGGGCACCAGAATTGCTTCAAGTTGAAATGGGATAAACATGGCATAGAAGAAGTAGAAATCCATATTTCTCTGTCAGGGTAGCTGGCTCTTCACAGCATTTCAAAGTGAGAGAGTCACTTGGGATTTTGGATAATCTGTAACTAGAAACTTTTCATCATTCCATCTGGAAAATTGTTAATTTCATTACAATATCTAATATTAAACAACTGTCCATGATTTTATATCTTGTATGATAACTTCTGAAAGTCTTACAGGGACTGATCTTTTCTTTTTCACGTGGTAAGCTACTGTATCCCACGTTTATCGCGTGTCAAATAGCCAACAAGTAGTAAAGACAGACATGTACACATTTTGGACTTTTTCACCTCTGGTAGATGGTAGAAAATAAACTATACTTTTATCACCAGAATTGTTCCAGGACTAAAATACACCAAAACAAAACAAAAACACCCAGGAGAGAATGGAGGTTAGGGTCAGAGGTGAAGCAAATCATAAAGTGTACGAGTACGTTAGTGTTAGACACTAAACTCTATGCTGTACCTGAGGTAAATTAGTTTGCTTCCCATGTGCTGTGCACATTTCTTCCATTTATATGCCTCAGGATAATGTGGAAACATGATACGGAATTTATTTTCCAAGCGTGAGGACTGGGATTATTGCTAGCAAAAAAATAGACTTGCATTTCTTTGGATAACTCTGTAAAGAGCTTCAGTTCCTTTATGTTCATTGGTGAGTGATTCATTTTTATCCATTTGTCTTATTCAGTGTCTTTTGCAATAAATATACTGGTATAAATGCCACACCAATAAACACACTGTATGGGGCTTCTGAATGGCTTAACTACATATGCAGCACAAGAATAGGACAGAGACTGATAAGGAGGTCCATGTGGTTTTGATGCTTCTCGAGAACGGTAGGAGGATGTTAACCTTTCTGCTTTGTGCCATTCTTAGAGAATAGTCACAAACATGTACACACATGTAAACGACAAATACAAGGGACACCAAGATTACCAGAATTCCATTACTTTGTCTCTGGAGTGAATGGCTGCTACTGAACTGGGCCGAATGCCAAGAGTATTGAATTCAAAGGTAGGCTCCCTGAACTGAGCCACTCTTTACATCTTTACATAGTGTTGGAGAAATAACAAGCTAGGCCTCACTGGACAGAGAAATTATACTATGAACAGTGGGTTTCACTTTGGGAATTACATTAATTGACAGTAGCCTACTGAAGAAGTGTCACTGGAGACTAAAGCAGGATTTATATTTCATCAAGGTGTAGAAGCTAGTTGGTCACGCATTTCCCCCTTTGGGAATATTTGCAAACACACGTTAGCCATGATAGATTGCACAGATGAAGGTTTTCTAAGTACTATCTTGGTGTGATGAAAGAATTAATTCCCTCATTAATCTTTTTTTTTTTCCTGGCAAGAACTAGATTAAAGGATATTCCCTTTAAAACAAGGTATTAATTTACCAATCTGTATAGAGAGGCAAAGGAAGACAGGGGAAATCAACCAGTGGTTAGGAATGTACCCTGAAGCCGGGTACCACCACCTTTTAGCTAGCAGTGCAACTCTGGGCAAGGAACTGAACCTCCAGAGCATCAGTTAACTCCAATGGGAACTAAGCAGTTTTATGTAGGAAGCTGATATAATTAAATTAACACAGAAAAAGCTATCTGTAGCTTAAACTTTAGTAAAATATTAGTTATTAACTGCGACATTGAAGAGCAAGAAGCAGGGTGAGAAAAAGAAAAGGATGAGTAGGCAATTCCTAAGCTTTAGTTTCCTGAACTGAACTGTTAAAGGATGAGTAGGCAATTCCTAAGCTTTAGTTTCCTGAATTGAACTGTTAAATGGACCTGCGATTCAACCTGGTCTGTTTTAAAGCAGTAGGAAGGATCGGGTGGCTAGACTCCTTTGTTGAGCCTCATCCTATCCAGCAATCTGTTCTTTTATAGAGTGAATTTTTGGTGTTAGATCTAAGACATTTTTGTTACTATAGCCTGGCTATCATCCGTATGATAACACATCTTTTTACTTTTAATCAATTTTTATGTTTTTATTTGAAGTATGCTCCTTTGGAGATATGAAGTTATGTCTTGTCTTTAAAGGTCTTTTTGGATTAAATTTAATTTCAGTTTTTTTGTATGGTTAAGCATATGTCTATAACTGTTTTCTGCTCCTCAAGTACACTTTATTCCAGGTTCCCAGATTTCTATTTTATTAGTTTTTTTGGTATTGAGTAGTTTTTAATGGCCTATTCTACCACTGCTTGTTGATTTCTGGTCCACAACTCTTTTTAATTAATTAATTAATTAATTTTTTTTCCAATACACCTCCCTCCCCTTTTGCCAGTCCTCCCCCAGCCTCTCCCTGCCCCAACCCCCATCCATTCCCCAGAGAGGGCAAGGAATCCCAAGGAGAGTCAATTCGGTCTGGCATATGTAGTTGAGGTAGGACTAAGCCCTCCTCCCAGTATCAAGGCTGAGAAAGTGTTCCTCTGTAGGGCATGGGCTCCAAGAAGCCAGTTTATGCATCAGGAATAAACTTTGGTCCTGCTACAAGAGGCTCCACAAACTGCCCAAGCCATTAGACTGTCATTTACATTCGGAGGGTTTAGATCCATACCATGACGGTTTGTCAGGCATCATTTCAGTGTCTCAGGTCCCAGTAGCATGTGTCAACCTACTCTGTGAGTCACTCATCATGATCTCATGTTCATGATCCCTTTGCTCATGTAATCTCTCTTCCCTTTCTTCAGCTGGACCAGTAACTTGACTCGGTGTTTAGCTATGGATCTCTGCTCATGCCTCCATCAGTTTCTGGATGAAGGTGTTCTTGATCCAGTAGTTGCTGATGATCTGTGGGTCTCAGGTGGCTGCTGCAGTCACTGGGTGATGGCATGGATTTGGGGGTTAGGAAGGGATTGTAGAAGGGGGTGTCCTACCAACTGGGGTTTTCATGGGGGAGTTCTGGCAGGCAGGAATAGGAGTTTTTCATGCTGGCCTGGGATTAGGGGAGCAATGGTGGTCCATAACTCTGTTATTTTAAAAATACCAAAGTCAAGGTTTTCGAATCAAATATCCACAAGGCGTGGAGGCATGGCTCAGTGGTTAAGAACAATGGCTGCTCTTCCAGATGACTAGGTTCAATTACCACTGCCCACATGGTTCTAACAACCACCTGTAACTCCAGTTCCAGGGAATCTGACGCCCTCTTCTGGTTTCCATGGACATTGTACACACACGGCACACAGAAATACAAACAGGAATAACCATACACATTCAAAAATAAAATAAATATTTAAAAATACCAATGAAGTCATTAATATGGCCTTCCATAAGAACTCTATGATTATGTATTTTAGGTCAATGTTTGGAGAGGTAGCAAAATGAATGACCTGGAAGAATAGGATGAAATAAATATTTATAATTCATGTTTTTAACAGGATTCCACAGACCAAAATCTATCAAACTCGACCAGCAAAATGGGTAGAAAGTCCAGAAACTTCTACATATACTGTGATTTTTCTGTTAATATCTACTAAGTTGAGTTGGAAGGCAGAGAAAAAAAAACTCCAAGGTATTAATAAATCCTAAGACTCACATGTCTTATGACCAAGATCTCCATTTGATGGATGGATGCAGCACAGAAGACATCAATGCATAGTTAGTTATATAAGACAGTGGAACATAGCTCTGGGGGTTCTGAAACAGGTGATTAATGTTTGACTTTTGATTTTATCATGTGATCATTTATTTACAAGCTGTGCTTCCTAATTACTTTCCTTAACAATATATTCTCTTATCCCCTTAATAATCATAATTTTGATGTTATCAGATATTTGTCTAGACATGGTACTATTTTTTTCTATAGTATTGTGATAGGGGCTAAAACATTTATAAAATTATCTACAATTAATGAAATATACTGTAATTTTACTGCTCCTATCATTTACTTTCTTTTCTTGTGTGGGACAATCAATGTTATATATCTCAGGTGTAATAAGGAGATGAAGATTCCAGCCCTGGAGCTAAGATAGTCATCTAAGTAGCTTTGTGAACATCCACTGATGATCATTACTAATGTTATTAAAAGTAATTTCCAATGAAAAGTAACTAAGGATTTAGATCAAACTTTTTTTTTTTTTAAATAGGTGAGAGAATTTTTAAGCCCTTCTCTTCAGCACTTTCAATGAAGGATTGCTGACTTTGTCTACTTCTTTCAGAGGCAAATGAGCAAACAGGACCCACATCAGGGTAATAGAATACAACTGTTTCATTATAAGTTTGCTATTTTGTCTCTGACATGGAAGCCTTCAGAATTCTGACATTCGATATGGTTGTTTAAGAAGAATTTAGTGTTGCTTAAATTGAATGACAAGGTTTTCATTCATCCATGCTTTCTCAATGAAACAGATGTTTCATTCTCTTTTATTTCCGAACATACTATATAGCTATCTTAAAGGCAGAGATACATAATTTTTTTTGAATACTGAGGCCATATTAGAAAAATTTTCAAATCCAGGAGCTAATTAATTGATACATTTTCTAAGTCATAATGATGTACTAATGGACATATTCATATCAAAACCAAACTGGACTTTGAAATCTCCCCCCAAATAAGGATGAGTATACATTATGCATGCTGGTAAGATGAGCTGAGTGGACACTGCCTAGGACAAGCCTGACCAGGAGCAGAAACATACATGCTGGACTGGCTGGGAGCTCATTTAGGATCAGATACCTTCTTACTTCCATTTTCTGACTCTTGACTGTTGGAACAGCAAAGAAGGACCCTGGAAACCCAAAGTCAGAAATCATAAGACTATCGAGGCTACTGAGAGGAGCACACTGACTCTCAACAAGAAGGAAGGTGCCCAGGATGGCACCATGAGCACACGGTGAGCCCTCTCCTGTTCAGGACCCCCTGCAGCCAGAACCCATATCTCCTTTGTGTCTTCAGTGTTCTTAAGGCAGAAAAAAGCCAAACAGTAAATGGAGGGACAAACGAAGATCACATTGCCCATTTAGAGGGCAAAACAAACTAACACAGAAATTACAAATGTAAATCAACAAATAAACTGCATTCTAAGAAACATTTTGAGGATGGCAAAGGCATGAAATAGGGAAAGTATTATGACAATAAAATAACTATGATTATGAAATTAAAAATTTCTAGGCAATCTAAAAGTGACGTAGTACCTATTGTGATGTATATATGATATCGACAGCTATTTATTTATCATCCATCCATCCCACAAAGGGGGCTTAGCTCTAGTACAGAAAGAAAAGATTATAGGTCTAATAGTTTTTATTTTTGACACAGCCTAGACTGGCTTTCAATTTGCTCTATAGCTGAGGATGTTCTGAACTCTGGATCCTCCTGCTTCCACCTTTAAATTCTTGGATTTTAGGCATAGACCCCCCACATCAGCACACACATAGGGCCTTTTTTTGGGGAAATTAAGCAAGATAAACTAATTAAGATGGTCTAATCCAGAATCTACCAAACCAGAAAGGATGTTACACGAGAGAGATATTTTTATTATTGTTATGACCATATCACATAACTTTTAGTAAATGACGATGTGATATATTCACAGAGCGGTATCTATAAGGAAGGTGTTGCAACAGGCAATCTATTTGAAAGGTCCCAGATCTAAGTCTGAATCAATGGCATTGTGAAAGGAAGGAAGGAAGGAAGGAAGGAAGGAAGGAAGGAAGGAAGGAAGGAAGGAAGGGAGGGAGGGAGGGAGGGAGGGAGGGAGGGAGGGAGGGAGGGAGGGAGGGAGGGAGGGAGGAAGGAAGGAAGGAAGGAAGGAACAAAGAAGAGAAACAAGAGAAAGAAAAGAAAGAGGGTGCATGAGAGAAAGATGACAATCCTGCGGCAGGGTCATGACATCCATTAAGTAGGGAAGAAGTGCAAGAATACAGGCAAAGGTACAGTGAGAAAGCCAAGAGGAAGCTCTCAGTGATCAGACAGACAGATCTCCTGGACTGCTGGTGGGGCTCTCTTGATTTTAGCGGGGCAGCTTTCTAGCTTCATTCAGTAAAATTCGTGGAGGCTGTGCAAGTGCCAGTTGCTACATCACCCTGCCAGCAGTGAACTCACTCTGTGGCTTGTTTTTTGTTCCACAAAGTTTTACTATTGTTCTTCTGAATCTGAGATAACTATGGCCCAGATGGCCCAGGACAGCTCTGAATTAAAATAAGAATTTCAGCTCTCTGCCTTATAACATATACCAAATTTATAAGCTTTGTAAAAGCAAGTTTTATATCTTATGTTAGTCAGTTTTGAAAAAACACTCCCAACTGTATTTAGTAATCGACCCAAGCATCTCATATTTAATTTCAGTTTGCTAGTGAACAACCTTGCCAGACTACAGAGTATTATATGTATCCACAAAACCCTAAATGCAAACAATCTCCCTAGTGCCTTTTAGAGTTTTTTTTCTCTAAAACTATCCTTTGGGCTTCAAGTTGGTCTCTGTCCCTTCGATTTCTGTCATCTGTCTCCATAAAAGGCCTGAAGAGACACATTCACAATATCTGGGGATCTATTTCTAGATTTTAGAAAGAACTCATCCAACTAAATGTCACACTTCATTACCACTAAGGGACCAATAAAAAAATCAGTTTGCAGATACCATCTACATTTTCATGTATTATTTATACAAGGTTGAGATTTATAATTTTAAGACCAAAATATAGATAAAGATGTGCATAATATTGAAAAGGGATGATTTACTGTGAAGCACACAAATAGCAGAGGTGGTGTGCTGACAGCAGTTTGGAGGCTAATGTATAATTTATAACAGTAAGCAACTTCACAAACAAGAGTATGAGTCGCACATTAGGTCCCGCCTGAGAAAACACTTGCTTTCACTGAGGCATTAAAGTCTTCTCCTTTATAATGAGGATCTCTTGGGGGGACATCAACAGTCTGTTTTCCTGTCCCTGGGTGACAACTCTGAAGAAGCATCAGACTTCAGGAGGAAGGCTGTTGTGTTTTACCTACCCATCTCTGCAACTTTCCTTAACATTTTTAAATGTGGAAAACCAATAAAAGATTCAAGTTAAAGTGCTAAACAGGAAGAAAGCAAGCTAAGCAAAATTTATAACTGAAAATAGTTTACGTTAGAACCTAGGAATTTATTTCATAGTAAGAATTACTGCAATAATTGTTCCTAATGTTTGTATTTTATAAGGAAACTCAGTGGAGAAGTTTTCCACAAAGAATTTCCAGATCCCAGGATAATGGACTGTCATGGAGACTTCTGGAAGACTTCCCAATTCTTATTCTCACATCCCATTTTCTAATAAAACTTCTATCCATTACAGCATTCCATTAATCCCCACATGTCTTATATAGGCTAACTTGCTCCTGGTTGTCAGGGAATGAGCGGAGATGTAATTGAGTCCAAGTCAACCATGAAAATACTATTCTGGTGCTCACTGATGCTCCTGAGGTGCAGCCTCAGCAATGAGATCTGTGAGAAAGGCTTCTGGTATGTCTATGAGCACATTTGTACATGAGGAAGCCAAAAGGGAGCATAAGATCCCCTGGGGTCAGAGATACAGGTGGTAGTGAGTCACCTAATGTGGGTGATGGGAAGTGAATCTAGTCCTCTGTAGGAGTGGCAAAGGCTCTTAATTACTGAGCCGTCTCTCCAGCTCCTTATTTAAGTAATTTTAAACAGAAACGTGTGCTACTTAATAATGAAGACCTCATGGCTTATTTATGGGCCATTTGTCATTTTTTTCTGGAGCCTAACATCTGTTCTGTCACTCAAATGCCACCCTGTGAGGATTTGTTTATTGCTGATAACATAAGGTAATTTGGGTGAGTGTATAAATTGATGACATGACTTCTCCATGGTATGGTTAAGAGGAAGGTTTTTATTGTAGATAAGGGAGATAGAACAGCCAGAGGCATCTGGATGAGTCCAGAGCATAAAGAGAAAGAATTAGATCGACTAGGCATGGCCAGGGCTACCTGTGAGAGAGGGTTGAGTAGCTGGGGGTGGAGAATGGAAAACACATCGTGAGAATAGCAGGAACAAAGACCAGAAAGAACATAAATGAACCGTTGGGACTTGGGTTCTGGGTTTAAGATTGGCAGAACAGATGATCTATGACTGGTAATATAACAATCTAAGCATGCCATAACTTCATTTAATGACATTCTGCCCAGATAGGATTATGAAACACTTATAATAATGCATTATCTAGGATGTTCTCAGATACAAAGAAAGAAGACCCTGACTTTGACTTCAGTATGAGAAAATGGGTTCTCTGGCATTGTGAGTTCACAAGCATGGCTGACTCACTGGTCATTTCAAGTTTATCTCGGATAATATTTTTTTTTTGTACTTTGTTTTGTAAAACAATAGTCCTTGCTATTGTTTTCAACCATGTTTGCCTCCTTTCCCAGTCATTAGGTCTCTGCTGATAGCAAGGATGACTATATACTTTCTTATTTGTCAAACTGAAGGAAAAAACCCCATCCTATCATAGAATAAAAATCTTCTGCATCATATTACCAAGGAAAGAACAATTGCAGTTACTATAGGAAAGTTAGCTCATGCCCTGACATCCAGGACTGTGGCTAGACCTAGTTAATGTCCCCCTAGTATCCTGAGATGCCTTCAGGAGGGATGGATGTTCAAACAAATTCAACTTCAGTTCAGAAGGCAGAGGTAGAGTGAATGCTGAGTAGGAGGAACTCAGATGTACATTAAAAATGGCAATTCTTCAAGTTATAAATCTGTACAAACTTTATGAAATTCTGACTTGACTTGATAGAAAGTAAATCACTTTTTTTGTTTTGTTTTGCTTTGCTTTCTTGTTTTAAGAATCAGTGTTTTCTTTACATTGGTCCCACAAATTAGGTATATTCTCATAACACTGAAACATCAGGAGAAGGTTCGTTTTTATGTCTGTCATGTGCCTATAAATATTTTGGGAATTCATGACCATTTACAAACTCCTAGATTTAACAATTTCTTTAATAGAAAAAAAATCAAGTTTATTTTTCCTCCTAATTCTGCTGGGATTTTATCTATTCGGCACCCATGAAGAGGGAGCTTAACACCTCTCCCGCACTTACATACACAAGTTCGTGGCAATTAATTGAAATCCTGCTGGAGGGATCATGGTAAGAAAGGAAAAAAAGTAATGAGCGTGTGTGTGTGTGTGAGTGTGTGTGTGTGTGTGTGTGTGTGTGAGTGTGTGTGTGAGTGTGTGTGTGTGTGTGTGTGTGTGTGTGTGTGTACACGTGTGGACACTTGGAAATCAGCATTTATGTCAAGGTTTTCCAAAGTGGGAAGGAAGGGAAGTTGGCGATGGGCCCTCGTTCTCTCCCAGTCTGTCTGCAGTGTTCAACACTGTCCTCTGTGTGAAGAGGTAAATGGACACCTCTGCATTATGATCTGGAGTATGTGAAAGCGATTCTCTTTCTTTAGAGAAGCAGAAGTAAATTCCTCTCACATCCTGTTTGATAGGCACAGCAGTGAGGGCTGTCTCTCTATGTTGTGATTCCAGGGCATGTTTCCTGGGATATTTACTTTTGAGGCACTAAAGTATCAAATAAGCATCTACATTGGATACAACAGCTACTTTCAAACGTTAGGGAGTTTATTCTGTGACAAATAACATAGAAAGGATATCTTAATGGGACAGGTCCTAGCAATGACGCACTCATTTACTTACTCAGGTGACACTTTCCCAACAGCTCTCTGGCAGAAGTAACAAACTTGCATAACATGACAAGAGGTGGGAGCCTTTCTTTGGACTATAGATCCTGTTCAAAAGCCCTTTTCCAGAGGGAGGATGCTCCTGGGTCCTCAAAAATATTACATAAAAATTGATGAGGTTAGTATTTTATTATATGTAGGATGTTTGGCATTTTCAGAAGAGAGAAAGAAAGCAAGCAGTTTACTGATACAAAGTATTAGTCTCCTAAGTGTGTGTGTGTGTGTGTGTGTGTGTGTGTGTGTGTGTGTGTGTGTGTGTATCCAAAACTTGACTCAGAAAATGTCTATGTATGGTTCACCAAAATTAGTTTCCCTTTCATTTATGTTTCAGAAATGGGTATTCATCTGAATAAAACTTAATTTTAATGCTCAAAATCTGGAACTTAAAACAATTTCTATCGATTCAGTTTCTCTTCTTCTCTGTCTTCTCAGTCTGGAACAGTTGGGATTCATGACACTTTTCCTCACCCCGCAGTTCCATGATGGTTCTGCTCACTCACTCCTGTGACTCTCTTCTTCGTTTCCAGCCTTCTCATCATCTCGCTGCCTCACAGCTCTCCTCTCCCACAAGTGTCCTACTCTTTTGATTCTTGGGTTTTCTTTTCTTTGCCCGCACCAGATTCCACAAAGCTCTGTGTTTTCTGCTTGATTTCTCTGTGTTTATGTTCGTTTTCATCATGCCTACTATAAACCATTACTTCTGTGTTTGCTCACATCAATACACCCTACTCCAGCAGCTAGCTGAACTAAGATCTTAACCTTAGGCTCTCCACCAGACGTCTCTACTTTATATGGCTTAGGTCTAAGGAAATACAGCCAAGGAAAACTGGCTCTAGAAAGGATGTAGAAAAAAAGGGACACACGTAGAAGAAAGAATGGTAGAACCCAGAAAAAACTGGGAGTCAAGATGTGGGAGTTTTGGTTAAGGGCAGACTGAAAAGAAACTGGTAAGTATATGCGCAGAGGGTACAGAACTGTCTCCTCTCTCTGGAGGTTGAGTCATAGAAAATCTGTAACAGGGTACTGTGTGTTCTTAGGGAGAAGGAAAAGAAAAAAATGATGGATTATGGGGAAAAAAGAAAAAAATGCAAGACACAAAGGGGCAGGAACAGTAAAGGACCAAGGTGGCCTGTTAGGTTGGCCTTAAGTATATCTAAATAGGAAGAGCTGTAGAGAGGGTCAAGACTTGAGTGAAGACTTCATGTGAAGCCAGTTTCTCTGCAGACTCCATGGCTTCTTAGAATGGTCTGAGGTGGGAGCTGAAGTCTCAATGTGTCTTCATACATCAAATCAAGACTAGATTTTGGAACTGAAGTATGGGGTATACTTCTTAACCTCAAATGGTGAATTGAAGCCAGGGTCAAAATATAGGAATGTTCCCTAATCCCATGTACTGAACTAGAACTGGGGCCCAAGCATGGCCATGGTTCCTAACCTGAATGGTGAACTAGAATGGGACATGTATTTGTGTATGTGTATGTTCACGTGCATATGCATGTGTATGTGCATGCACATGTGTATGCATGCGTATGTGTATGTGCATGTGTATGTGTATGTGTATGTATATGTATAGAGCTTGATTCCTACTGCAAAATACAAAAGTCATAGAGACAGAGTCAAGCTTTTGCTCAGTTCAGGTAAACAACCTCCCAAAAACATAATCCACTGCAAACTGTCTAAATAGAAGGAGTCTTTGTTATTTTCATTTTATTTAATTCATGATACCATTTTTTTTTAACAAATAAGACTTAAATAATTGGGAACCTGGAATAGAACAGAAAGGGTTGAAAATTCAAAGCAGGTATGAATACTGAATTTCAGTTATGTGTGATATTGGCAAAGAAAGAACTCCGGAGAATCAAATTCTTCATCTGTATAGGTAAAATGTCTTTTCCAAGTAACCGCCTCATTGTTTGGATTTAAAATTAGGACCTTTGGTTATGTACCATACCCAATATAATTCTCTATACCTCAAAGGCATGAATAATAAATGGGGTCACTAGTGTTAGTTTGATATTTACATTCTCTAGGAGTTACATTATGTGTTAATCAGCCCATTGACAGTATACTTGTGGCAAGAGTTTAGTGGGGATTTTTTGGAAGGAGAGGGTACCATCATCCCAGGGTTCTTCTACACTCTAAATGAGCATGTCCATAATCATGAGAACCAAGAAATGTGTAAGAAATCCCACCTCCAGCCCTCCCAAGTTTTTTCTATAATTCCAGAATCTGTGATTTAGGAATCTTGGTCTCTCTCGAGAACTCCTTTCTCTAAATGATACAGTGAAAGTGTCATGACACCCAAGCCTGACTACTGCTATTGGGCCTCTGGTGGCAGTGTAAAGTAGCAATGACAAGGAGTTTGTGGCAGAGCAAAATGTTCTCTCATGGCTAGGATCAAAATAAGTAATAGTAAGAAGTGGGTTTCCGCAATTTCCTGCAGAGCATACTCTCAAAAATCTAAGACATTCTCTTGGGTCCCATTCTTCCTTGGGAAGCAAACCTTCAACACAAGAGCATTTGGGAGATATTAAATATTAAGACTACAAGAGAAATCTTTATTGGTGTTTTCCTGTGAGATTTGGGTGGCATAGTGGGAAGAAATACACACTGAGTTGGTTCTGTAGATCCAGTATTTTCTGTGTCTAGTTTCTTCAGGATGTCTGGAGAAGTAATAGAAAGTTCCAACTTCATCTTCTTTTTAAAATTACGTACTCACATTGCAGTTCAGCAGGGACATTATTCTTTAGGAGTCTGTTGGGGTCCATCAAGAATGCTTTAACAGTTCCATAACCCTTTGTGTTTGTTTTCAATGGTTAGAATCAAGAGAGGTAAGGTATATGATTAACCTTCAAACTTCCCCCAAGGTCAACTCCTTAATGAAAGTTATAAAACCCAACCAAGAATTACTCAGAGCTCAAATAAACAGAGGTGATTAGTTCACTCAGGGGAAACATAAAAAAGTCAATATCTCAATATGAGTAGATTTTTATCAGATTTCTTCCCCCTATGCAAACAAAGAAACCAGGAGTGCCTGTTTTAAAAGTATAGGAATGGAAGTAGGAAATGTACAGGAGTGGCCTAGAATCAAGGAACAGAGACACTGCTTGTTTCTCTAAAAATTGCCCAAGTCTGGATGTACTACCTACACTTGAATATCATCTACACAAAGAGTCATTTTGTTACAGTTTAATAAATACTTGTCTCGTTTAGGGTTTCCATGGCTTTGATAAAACAGCATGACCAAAAAGAACTTAGGAAGGGAGGGTTTGTTACAGTTTACAACTCCCTGATTGTACCCCATCACCAAGGGAGAGCAGGAACTTGGAAGCAGGAACTCAAGCAGAAGCCATGGAGACACAGTGCTCTCTGGCTTGTTCCTCCTCGCTTGCTCAGCCCACTGCTGCCTGCCTAGGGTTACCACTACCTAAAATGGGCTGGACCCTTCTACATTTATTATATTAATCAAGAAAGTGACTTGCAGGCTTTCCTAGAGGCAAATTTTATGAAGGCATTTTCTTAACCTTGATTCACTCTTTACAGACAACGCTGCCTTATGTCCTGTTGACAAAAACTAACCAGGACATATTGAATGCTATCAATTGTTAAGCACTATTGTAAGTTGTTGTGGGGAAAGATTCAAAACAAAATGATAAACATGAAAATGACTTCGATACTCAAGGATTTCCTACGTGAATGAAAAGAGGGCACATAAAACTGTCACATAACTTCAAAGGCATTGGAAAAGCATAACAGTGACAAAAAGCAGGGGATGGTCCGATGCACACCAGGTGAAAGTTGAACTTGGAATATTTCAGATGTGGTAGTCAGCTCTAGCTGTAAAACAGAAGTGCTATGTCTGATGTTTTCTAGGAAATTTATGCAAATAAAAGTTCTTAATTTAAGGTAGTAAGTTCAAAAATTTTAAAGTCTATGCAGGCAAATTTATTAGTGTAACTTCCTCTGGCTTCATGGCCTTATAATTTTAAATCTTTCTTCCTTGTACTTTTCCTTTGAAAAAACACTGGAACAGATAGTCAACATGTTATTTACATTTATATTACAAAATTCCCTCCCAATAATGTTTGTTTTCTGCAGAAAACAAATAAAACCAAAGCCTATTAAATCTCTGTATTATACTGTATACCAAGCCATCATTAAATTTTTTTTTTGTTGTTTGAAAGTGAATACCAATTCGCCTCCAGTAAATGCCAAGGAGGTCCAAAGTGAATTTAGTTCTAGTAAATCAGAGGATTAAAGGGTAGAAGAAGCTGTGTGTGGTACCATCAGTAATAACACTTGTTGGTAAAAATTA
This sequence comes from Phyllotis vaccarum, assembly GCA_033318265.1. Classification (NCBI taxonomy): domain Eukaryota; kingdom Metazoa; phylum Chordata; class Mammalia; order Rodentia; family Cricetidae; genus Phyllotis; species Phyllotis vaccarum. The sequence continues at coordinate 28,002,956 of JARWLC010000004.1, read as the reverse complement.
CGTTCTTGGCATAATTTTAAGGGTGTTCTATCTGTCTTTTCTGCTTCAGTCAAATGAACTGCAAACAGTTCACAGTGTTTCTCCCCATGCTATGCATGGCAGCTAAAGGTGATCCAGACTGTCACTACGGGGCTTGGACAATCACCTGAGGTCTAGCAGATTAAAGTTCTTAGGGCTTTCTTGATTTTTTTCTTGATAATATATAATATATATTTATTTGTATTTGATAATACATATTTTTTTACAGTGAACTATATTGACAAAGGATATAAAGCCTATATCCAGAAGTCCTATCAAGAAAGAGTATAATAATAATAAAAAAGAACAACAGAAATAAAATATGTGGTAACTTTAGAAACTGAAGGGAACATGAGGATTATTTATAGATAAGGCAAAGCTGAGGTTTGTAAGTGCCCAAAGTCAAGTACAATTTAACTGCTGAGCTGAGAATAGAATCCAGATGAGGGAACAAGGACCTCTACCTCACAGGCAGGGCCACCCACCCCAAAACTCAAAGGCAACATTCACAAGAGAATGGGCAACACGCCCTGAATGAAACTAGTGGATGTCCTAACAACTGCTGTACTGCAGCCACTCCAGGGCCACTAGCTACCTATCAATTGTTTCATTGTTCTCACGGTCAAGGTGGGAGGTATTCTGCAGTTTTGGTTTCCTCAAGACCACTGGGCAGCTTTGTGGTTTACCACTGAAATTCACCATAATAAGTCTTGAGATTTAGGATATTTTCTTTACTGCCTTTTTACACACCACCAGCGGGTTTTGGAAGGAGCCCATTAAGTCATATTTGCAGATTTTATGTAGCATAGCGCTTCTAAATGACTTGGTAAAGGAGAACAGGATATAAACGCAACTTCTTTCTTCTGTTCACATTTTAAATCAAATCTACATACTTTAGGTGAGACATTAGGACTAGCTAGAATCCTCATGTTTCCTCTGAAGTCTTAAGAGTTCTTTCTGATCAAAAACCCGGAACTAGCATATGATGGTACAGCAATGTCTTGGAGGAACTTTAACTGGAAGTGGCCCTCCCCATTTCTGCTAATGTTTAGGTGTCATTGTCAATAATACACACCAGTTTTTTCATCACAAAGCATGAGCAAAGCAACACAATGGTTGTGTTTGCAAGGAGTTTGGGGATTTATGTCTACCAGAATTATAATACTAAATGCCAGCTCATTATCGGAAGCACTGATCCATCCCAGTGAGAAAACATCAGCAGGGTTCAGAAACAATGAAGATGATGATGTAAATCTTTAAAGAAAGTAATTTGCTGCAAAGACTGTTCAACAAAGTCAGTGTAGCTTTACTGGAGTCCCGCAATCACACATGCCTAGTAGATCTCCTGCTGAATAAATGCCAGGGCATTCAAATAAAAGAACGGGTAAGAGGAATATTATAAGGAACAGAATATAGGGACTCTTGGGCTTCCACTGCTATACTGCAATTTTTAGTGGGCCATCTGCAGCTTAGCTAAAGTATTGTGAAGTTTCTCTCAGGGCTTCAACATGTAGTCACCCTTCAATATCTAGATGAGTACATTAAATCACTCTTTTGAACGCTCAATCAAACCTCCAACAGAAGGCCTGCCAGCCTTGAAGCTAAGTGATTTGAATTTTGAGGTAGCAAGAAAATGGGACAAGATAATTATGCAGCAAGTTTTCCAGAGAAAGACACACACACACACAGTCACACAGTGGGGGGGGGGAGAGAAATAGAATGACAGAGACAAAGGGGGCAGTAAAGGCATACTTTGGGCTGAATGTCAACCTTTTCTCCTGATTCATCACCTAAGTTGTTTAAAAGAAGAATTTTATTTATTTACTTATTTATTCATTCATTCACTCATTCATTCATTCATTCATTCATTCATTCACTTATTTATTTATTTATTGTGTGTGTGTGTGTGTGTGTGTGTGTGTGTGTGTGTGTATTGCAAGTTCATTCCTCAGCTGGAGTTACAGGTTCTTGGGTGCTGAAAATCAAATTGGATTCCTCTGAAGAAAGTATATGTTTTCTTAACCATCTCCAAAGCCTCTCAAACAAATTCTTCACCCTACAACAATCAGAACATTCATCATGAAATGGGTATAAAAGGTAGTCTAACTTTGGGCTGCCTTACAGAAAGGTACGTTATCCAAGTGGATCTTGACTTGTTTTTATGGTCACTCATCATAATCCTCCAACTAGATGCAAGCACATCTATTCTAAAGATGTGGGACTCATGTGTAGCAGAAGTGTAATAACGACTACTCTGCATATCAAGATTCTATTCTATTGAGCATATTAAATATGGAAGGTTCTTTTCAGTGAGATACAGACCTCTGACAATAGTGCTTTCTTTGTTAAGCTGTTGCCTTTCTAATGTGCTCCCTCTTCATCCTTCTTCTCTAGAAACACTTACAACTTTGCATCCTTCAGAGCCCATGTCCACTCAGGAATATGCCCTGTTTCTCTCTGGCTGCACCTCTCTGAGAAGTTCTTTCTGTGCACTGACTGAATGATATTGGCTCTTCCTGCACAACTATTATAAAGTAAGGAACTACTACTTGGCGCAGTCAAATTTTTCTGCGTAGATATTTTGAATTTATTGTACTATAATCTCTATCAAATAGGGCCTTATTTAATTTGTCATTTGCTTTTCCTATAACATCTGGAGCAGTGGTTCTCAACCTTCCTGATGCTGTGACCCTTTACTATAGTTCCTCATGTTGTGGTGACCTTCCAACCATAAAATTATTTTCATTGATACCCCATAGCTGTAATTTTTCTACTATTATGAACTGTAATGTAAATATCTAATATGCAACCCCCAAAGTGGTCATGGTCCACAGGTTAAAAACCACTGGTCTACAATACTGTTTATAAAGGCTATCAGAAGAATACTATTTGTGTATGGATTATGAGAGATATAAAAAAAACAATACTCAACAAGGTTTATGAAAGAACAGGTATGTTACTCAATTCTCATCTTAGCCTGGTTGATAGTAAATAAGAACCTTAGTCAGTAAGTCAAAGGATGCATTTCCAGAGGAAACACTTGGAAATAAATAAAAATGGCTGAAAAGTCTTAAGGAATGAAAGACCAAGGAGGAAATAGATGGAGGGAGGACTGCATGGCACCACAGACGCGGTAAGAACCGACAGTGCTTCCAGTTTTAAATTTTAATGTAACTTTTCTTGTAATGCAGAAATCTACTGTTAAATGGGAACATATGCTATGAGGTTTCCTTTCATTACATTTTGGCTGATGGAGAAGCAAGGAGGATAGAAGTGGCAAAAGAAGGTGGGTGGAGGAATAGGGGGTGACTGCAAAAGGCTTTGAGAAGAATAAGCTCAGTTGTGCATTTTCTTGTTGACATTAAAAAGAATTTTGCAGTTGCTATATCTTATATTTACCAGCAGTTATGTCCATTAGTGGAAGTGTGTTTAGAGGTTTGCAGTGATTAAGTCTATTGCTGGGTATTGAGCATTCAGTGTAGAGTCCCTGCCACAAGACTAAATCTCTTCAGATTTATTCTTTGTGTCATTCACATCATGCATCTTGATCCTATTCATTTTTCCAAACTTTCCTTTTCACCACTGCTGTTGAAAGCCACCTCCAAATAAAATAAAATTTAAGAGGAAAAAAAAAAAGAAAAAAAATTAATCTCGTCATGGAAGCTGCAGTGTGACACAGTGAGGCAGACACTAAACCCCTCTATCCATCTAGCTTTACTTGGAGGTACTCATTGCAGTCTTTGGTCTGAAAAACACTATATTTTACTGGAGATGTCAGGAAGAGAATGAAAGGCAGCTCATAAAGGCAAAGTTATATATGAAGCCATTTGCTCTTCGTGTTTGTTTGGAATTTGCCATAGTAGCACTATGTCCATGCACCCATGGGGACTTGCTAATCAATTCAGGATTGAGGCAACAGAGCTCTAGGACATTCAGGAAACTCAAGGTTTGCACTGATAGAAAAACAAATGGCTAGGCTTGCTTCTCTTTGCATTTCCGCTGGTCAACAGGACAAATACTGCTGGATGCAGATGCAGAATGCAAGTATTGATGACTTCAGCATCACCTCCGTCAGGTCAGTCAGTGCCTGTTCAGAGAGAGACACTTGCCTTCTGCAGAACTGTACTTCTGATTAAAGGGCACTGGGTCACTCTAGACCTTTAACAGCACTGAATCGACTATTAGGCAGAATTGAAATGGAGGTATCTCTACAATTTACAGCTCAGAAATACACAGCTACCGCGTAATTACATCACATCCTCAACACGTCATGTTGCCTCTCAGCCTGGCTCTGAAAATGAAACCAGAAAGCAACCAAGCTAACAATGAGGGAACATAACTAAATTCTTCATGGTGCTAGGTAGCATACTGGTACATTTTAATACTTGCTGGATCCCTCTGGAAGGTGTGTCTTTATGTTTCACATGTAGAAGTGAAAACTAGAGCTTAGATAAAATAATTTGTCACTCTTTGAGGAAGTGGCATAGTAAGGCATCACATCTCTATAGCTATGTGCTTATTAGTACTTGATTCATAAACTTAATAATTGTATGTTTTTCCTACTTCCATCTTCTTGCTACTTAAATGGAGAGTTGCATCTATATAACACAATTATTGTGAAGATAAAATTAAATAGCTTAGGGGCTAGAGAGATGGCTTCTCTGTTAAGTGCACTTTTTGATCTTCTTGTAAAAGACCCAGATCTCAAGACCCACCTTGGCTCAAAGTGTCTCTAATTCCAGTTCTAGGGGGTTTGATGCTGTCTTCTGGATGCCCCAGGCATTATACACACAGCGCAATACAGACATGCAGGTAAACATTCATACTCTGAACATAAAAATAAACTGTTTAAAAACCTAGCTTTACAACTGCTGAAATTTGAGGGTTCCTACTTATCTTTTATGACTTAGCCTAAATATAACTCTAACAAGTCTTCCAAGATCTAAAGTCTCCCCAACTTACCAATTTGCTGTCATTTCCAATTAATCACTTTCACAGTACTTATCATAAGATATAATCAAATTATTTTTCTTCCTTCATGAAATGCAGCCTTGTATCGAAAGCATTGTCTCTAGTTTGCTTATGCTTTGTGACTGATGTCAAACAGAGTGCCTGGCATGTGGTTGTTACAAAAACTTATTCAGTGAATGAAACTGCACGGCTGAAGAGGAACAGTTGGAAGATACTGCATTTCCAACTTCAGAAATAATACATACAAACTCTCCTCCTACCCCTCTGACTTTTTAAGGATTACCTTGTTCTCATCAGTGATTCTATATCATGTCATACTGAATTGACACAGGAGAGGAAAACTAATTTTGCTCCCTCTGTATAACAAAAAAAAAGACTTGGGTTGTTTTTCTGCAGCTCCTGGGATGAGGGCTATCTGTGGAGTCTGAGTCAGACCTGGTTGTAAATAAATGATTACAAATAAAAGCTCTGGTGACTTTCTGAGTCAGCATTTGATATCGTAGAGATACTTCACAATGAGAAGGATTTTTGGGGATAAAGAAACTTGCCCTAATCATTCCACATCCTCCAAGCAGGCTCCTGAAAACGATCAAAATTTCTCCTTGGATTCTGAACTTATAGCAAGTTATCTTGTTCTTTTTCCCAGTGCTGCAGATAGAACACAGGATTTTGTATATATTTTGTTCTACGACTGAGCCCAGCCTTATTGCTGTACATACTGAACTTCTAAAATCAGGTTCTACATTCATGGGTCACAGTCTACTCAGAGGTTAGGCAAGACATAAAGCTACAGTTCTTGGGTTCAGGGATTAGAAAGGTTAAGAGTAGTTTCAGTAAAACTCTGTTCCTTTTGTAAAATATAGTTGACCGTTCAGATGTCAGTTCAAAGGCAGGTGAAAGTGATAACCGGACCATCCCTTTAAAGTCTTCCAATTTTAAAGCCAGCAGGTCTTTCTCATTAAAATTTTTCTTTTTCTTTTGTTACCATTCAGTAGCCATAGCTCGAAGCCCAGACTAAACCTCCTTGTGAAACTTATTCTGGCTTCCTAAAACAATTAGGATCTCACACCAACTTTGTGCATCTGACAAATATTTTGTGTAATAAACACTCTCCTGTGTTTTGGAACTGTGCCCAGAAACTGGTCCTAGAACACATCTCATTCTTTTGGGATATATAGGTAAGATCAAATATGCAATAAAAAGTTAGGGATATATGTGGTGGGATTCAAGTGTCAGGTGATAAGGTCGGAAGACACTTATTCAGGGTGCAGGGCTCCTGAAGGGGGAGTGGCCAACCCCATTCAAGAGGGGCTGCTGGGATCTTGGGGAGCCCCGCTTGTTCCTGTCTTCTGGAGAGACTAGATCAATGTCCATCATTCATCCATCCGAATGTTCAAGTGTATTCTTAAGTTGTAGCCTGTTATCATGAGTATTAATTTGTTTACCAATAAATATTTATATTATACTGGTGTATTTTAAGTGAGATTTACTGCCACAGATATATAAATTACACTATAACCATTGGATATGTATTGGAGCAATATGATTTTGTTGTTAAAAGGGACTTGAAAGCAGTATGATATTTAGTAAATATCAAAGAAAGGCAAGCTCACTGCCATTGGTTTCTGCAAAATAGCAGAAAAAAGATACTCAGATAAATATTATTCATTACTTACTTCTTAGAATAATATCATGTTAAATATTTCCCAGGTGATTGTCTGATTATAGTGTGTGGGGATAATTTCAAATGCATAATGCTTAAAACTTATTTTAACATATGTGCAAAGCTTCCATAGACCATATGTTTTATGTTATTGAGAATTTGTGAATGATAATTATCCTATAAATATATTCTGGCTTTTCTCTTAGCCTTAAAAATATCTTCTCAACAAACACTATTTTAGGTTATTCATTTACCATTTCATATTGGTGTGGATGTAGACTAACAAATTACGGATGAACACTTGGTCTGATGAACACTAGGTAAAATTTGATATGAGACCTGTTCTAGTTTTAAAATAATATGCTGTTGTGAACTCCTTCATGCTGATTTCAGCTTTAATGGACTTCCACTGTGTATCTAAGACATCCTGGGCAGTATGTCACTATGCTGAGCACTGAGAAAATGAACGGCCTGCTGTCTTACGAATAAGGTAGACTGTCTGTTCTCTCCAGTTACTCAGTCGGAAGAGTCGGATAGAAAAGCTAACCTGCTTTGATAAATGAAAATAGTAGAGGAGGGGCACAGAAGAGGATAACCAGCTCCCAGGAGACAGATCCTACCCTTTAAACAAGAGCATGTAGGAAAATGAAGGCAAACAAGGCAATGCTTCTATGTGACAAGGGATGGCTTGGATGTAGATCAGATCTCTCCTCTAAAATTAGATGGAACTCATCTGCTGACGTCCGAGCTCAGACGCCTGGCCTTCAACTGTTAGTCAATACATTCTATCGGAAGGAAGGCACTCAGTTAGTGATACTGTGTCAAGGTAGCCTTAGTAAATTAACTACACTAAATTTTTATTGGGGACACATTTAAGAATATCAGAAATTCTGTCTGAATTCTGTATATCATGTAGGCATTAATTCCACTAAGGGAAAAAAAAAACTAAAGAAATTATGAAGTTGCAATTTCTTTTAAAATCCTCTGTAGAAGAATTCAAATATACAACTTTTATGCATCCTCAACTTTAAGTCAGTCTAGTATATATAGTTTTCACATCTGTTATTATAGGTTTTTAGAAAATATTTATGGTGTGTGTGTGTATGTGTGTGTACATGTGTACACATGTGCGTGTATGTTCGATCTCTCTTCCAATACTTAAATTTGCCATTCTCTCAAACAAATTTTTAGCATTCGGAACAATACAAAGTCCTCTAATCTAGATGTCTAGAGACCAGCTTCATGATGGGGCAGACAGGCTGTATGGCCTTGGACATGTAAACAACTTTCACATAGCTATCAGAAAAAAATGAGCAGATTTCCATATTGGCCATGAGCTACAGTTTGCAAAATCTGCAAATCTGCATGATATAAGAGAAAGCGCGCACAGACAGCTTGCCAGCAGCACTGCCATTCAACAACATCACCAAGGAGGGAAGTGTGACAAGGAGAGATTCCTTCAAGCCCCTCAGTTTTGCAGGTTAGCATTTTATTCCTCTCTATGTACAAAGATATCCTTAATAAATGAGTTAACAAAACTAAATGATTCCAAGTTAATATTTTGCTATCTTTAAAGTTAAAGCAGCACCATGTGTCTGTAGAGCCACAGGGGTCAGGAAAATTCATTAGCAGTAGTATGTGTATCTACATGAGCAATTTGTACTTCACAAAGCAGCAAATGATCTTAGACAATTACAGAATTTTTTTTATGTCCCCATCAATACCCTGGAGACAACTGATAATGATTACATATTCTGCTAAAACTGTCAGTACTAGGATGTGAGGAAAAATCAAACCAGAACCATGAGGATCTAAAATGAAGCATAAATTCCTGTGGTCATGGCTTATACCTACAACACAACTTGCCTCTTCATGATCCCCAAATCATAAAACATAAATAGTAAAGAACTGAAGGAAAAACACAGGCACACTACCAGGAAATGGTCCTTATGAAATATGGATGCCACTGAGTATGGTGGGTACCAAATGCAACAATGACTTCAAACCTGGTAATATGACATTAGTCCATCATGACACACATAGGAAAAGAAGGTACGGGCAAGGTAGGGAGTGTGTGCTCATCCTATACACTTAGCATGGTGCCCAAAGCTGTTGAAGTTAGAATGACTGATTTGAAACACTGGGCATAGTGACTTGGGCTAGATGTTCTGTGTTTGCATCTGCACAGAGAAACAGCAGCAGTGCCCTTTATGTATGAAGGGGAAGCGTGGAAAGGGAAGGACTTTAGACAGTGCTTGGAAATTGATCACAGTAAATGCTAGCTCTCACTGTTGTCCCTACTTGCCACTATTAGGTAAGGTGATTTCTTTCACTCAAACAAAATCTTTTTCTCAAATTATTTAGCCATAACTAGAATGCATGTTGAGATACCAGTGAATGGATTCAAAAGTTGCTCTTTAGGCATAGATACCTATGTTGTTGATTTGTTCATTCATCATTTATTTATTATTTCTAAATAATTATTGAGTATGGTACTAGAGAACTGTCATAACACTGTTGTCCCAACAAGTACATAATAGTCTCTGAACCCAAAGAGCAAGGGCCATGTTGACAGAAAACAGAGGGACTGAACTATGTGTGGATCATGTGCCATGGCTAGTGACAGTACAGGGAGTATGCAAAGAAGAGTAAGGATGACATGCATCATTCCTTAGAAATTAAATCTAAACTAAAATTCAGGATAGTAACTACTTTAGGTACAATAAAGATGGCTAAGCAAATTGACAGTAACAGCCAGAATACCTTGGGTCCTCTAATATCTTTGACACACAGATTTTCAAAGTTAATGACCATTTTTCTATTTATAGTTATTTAAAGGAATATTTGTTATTTTATGTCATTTGTAATTCAAAGAAAATATCAAATTTCATGACTTCAATATACACTCATTATTTTAGTTTGTCTAATTACACATATGTACTAGCCTTTGGGCACACAAAATTCTAGGGCTTGACTTGACCACTGCACAACTAATACCAATGTTCTCTAGACTGAAGCTCTGGACAGAGCTACTTAATGCAACCTGTGTACAACTGTGTTCTATTAAGACACAACTGGGGGGAGGGAATGTCGGAAAAGCGAGGAAAGGGGACATGTACTGTGAGCAGATGTATTGCATGATGTCTAAGACTTGCCTATTCTGGACATTCATCACAAGAAAAGGTACTAGGAAAAAGGGACCAATTCATTTTGAATATCCAGACAGGGCTATCTCAAAAAACACCCACAACACTAAGAAACAGAAATCAAGCTCTCTGTCATGATACTGGTCAATATTTATCTTAACACTGACATGCCTAAATATGTCAGCAATTTCTAAAATTGAATATATGATAGGCACTTTAGAAACCCTTTGGGAGGACTGCAGTGACTATGTTGTAATCCACCTTTTTGTTTGCTTATTTGTTATTGTTTCCTGTAGCTCTTCCCTTTATAAAATACAAGCAACAGGCTCAGTAACTTCAAAGAACATAATCTCACCTCACACTCGTTCTGCACATAAAATAGCAAAGAATATATTTCTTCTTCTGCGTTGTGACCCTCAATGCATTTAGTTTAATTTACAGACTCCAAAGCATTTGACAAATTAAACATTTGGATTCATTATGCTTGAACAAACTACACTTTACTTGTTAGAATCCAAAACCTCTAGCGGCAAAATAGGGAGATAAGAATGTTAGCGCATCATGGGCGTTGCATTGGTTTTGAAGCCACTCTCCTTGCTCAATGAGTATTCTTCCATTATTTCTAAAACATCTCCCAGCTGAAACTGTCTATAGCCAAGCAAGAGCAGAGAGCACGATTTTACAGCTGCATAACAAGCCTCTTGACGCAGGATTTATAATGAAAAGGCCGTCCAAGAGTTAATTACAGTGGGCTCCAGTTGGGTGTAATTTTTCCTTGAGTTTGGAAAGAACACTAACATGAGACACTCCCAGACTCTGTTTTGTTTCATGTTGTTGGGCTGAAAGACAAAGGACAATAAGGAGTAGGTCCTTTCTTTATTTTATGCCTCAGTTTGCCCAAAGCTTTCAGGAAATGAAAAGTTGTTAGAAAAGAAGCCCGTTTCAGTAACAGAAGTTTAAAATGAGGACAGTCTCGGCAAGAGAAGACTCCCACCCGCTTCCAGAGAAGCTCCAGCACACCCAATACAAAACAAAACTTTTGTGGAATTTTGACGTCATTATATAACTGTCTTTAGACTTTCAGAATTGTAATAAGCAGGGCTTACTCTTCTTCCAAGATCCATTTTCTAAAAGAACATGTGATTAGACATCTGTGACTAGAGTTTAGCCCAGGACCCAATAAAACAGAATAGGACAATTTACTAATCTTTATTCCTAAGCCGTAACTTCTGAAATAATGAGATCTCGGGACATCTGTAAGTTCGTCCTGAGTCCCAACACAACCACCTCAGACTTAATCACCTTGGGATACACCCTGGAGGTCAGAGAATTTCACAGCTTTTTAATAAAATCTTAGGGTGAGCTGAGATGAGAGCTGAGGGTCTATTCCCTTTCACTGAAGTGGGGACCTTGGACATGCAGCAGCAAGCATCCTCTGCAAGGTTTTTAAAAGGACAGAAATGCAGGCCCCACCTAAAACCTGCCTAACAGGAATCACTGCTTAATAAGGTCTTCAGAGGCTCTGCATCTAATACTAAAGTTGGAAAGCTTTGCCCTTTGCTACAGCCATTCCAAAAATCTCCCGACAGCTTTAGAGGCATTCTAAAATACCCCCCCCCCCCCAATTACGATGTATCTTAAATTTCATGGAATAAAAATAGAGAATTGCTCTTGCTTCCAATTAAGAATTAGAAAAGAAACATGAGATGTCATTGAACTGACTGTTGCCCTTTAAGCTCTTTGTGCTTCAGGTTCAGGACAGACTCAGAAGTGCAGAGTGGGCTACAAAGTAGAAACTCAGAGCAATGGCCGAAATGAGTTATAATTCATTAATGTTTGTTTATCAATTACTAAATGTTTGGAAATTATATTTCTTTAGGCACACTTTAGATTATTTTCTCCCCTTCATATTGTGAGTGTTGAGAAAAAATATATCTAAATCTACTATGTGATATCTAAGGGAGGTTAGGTTATATTCTTGAGTTGATCTGATCACACTAGCCTCTGCCAATTGCACTTTGTACTAGGTGTTATGTGTACCGTGACTACCTTTACCTGCAGTTCTGCATTGCCAACTTCTAAGCATGCAAATCTCCGCTTATCACTTCCACACCAAAACTTTTCTTGACAACCTTATTAAGAGTTGTCACTTAACATCTTCTATAATCCATTCTCATCGTATATCTTCATGCCACATAGGATGACTTTCTTACTGTTGTTTTATTATTTTTCTCTCTTCTTTAATATTTATAATTCTTGATAAGAGGGACATTGTCAATGTGGTATTTTGTCAGCATCCCCTCACATATTCAACCATGATAGGTTATATGCAAGAACAGTTTAAAATGGTGCCTGTCCTATGGACCACTCAGAATGCACTAAGCCGGAGAATCACAAATATTATCTCTAGTTTTATAAAGTCTGTAATGTTTCTAGTATGAGGGACACACATTCATTTAACAATGAATGCATTGAAGTAGCTAATAGAACAAAATACAAAAGGCATGAAAATATTAAGTTAAGAATTCTAATTGATTTGGCACAAGGGAAAACCTTGGCTGGATACCGTTTCAATATTACATACTATTTCTAGTGTACTCTGAAAGATAATGTAATGGCACGATATAGACACACTGAGGGAAGACAATTTTATTTGGAAGACAAGGATTGTGAAAGAAACTGAAATATGTGGAATGTTAAAGAAGCTGGTAGAGCTATTCAAGTTAAGAAGGGCAAAATGGTCTTGAAAGTTGGGTGAGCATCTAGTTGTGAAAAGCATACTGCCAATTATAATTTAATTTTTATACCTTTCTAGAAAAAAAAATCTAGCGTCATGCATCATGAGTTTCTAAAGAACCTATTTTTGTTGACTTAATACCACTTTTGGAGATTTACCTTAATAAAAAATAATTATATATGAATATTAGACATTAAGTAAATGATAATCAAGCTTTAATCTATAGACACAAAGAGATCAGACATAGAGGAAGGATGCGGGGCACAAGGATCCTCCTGAGAAGGGGAAATATAATTGATTTTATAGGTAGACTGGGGGACAGGAATGGAAGGATCAGTAGGAAGGGAGAGAGAAGATGGGCTTGAGGAAGGAAATGTAGGGAGAGACAGCTAGAATTGAGAGGCATTTGCTGGTTGGTATGAAAACCTAGTGCAGTGGAAACTCTCTAAAAATCTAAGATCCTAATGAAGTCTCCAAATAATGAGGAAGATGGAGTCCAAATGGCCATCTCTTGTTACCAAATGAAGCTTCCTGTACCAGGACTGGGCTACGTCCAATTAATTAAGTTGTTCACCAAAGACATCCCATGAAAATCTCCAACTAACCCAGACTGTTATCAAGACAATAGGTTTCTCTCCACAAACTGATATCAAGAACCCATTGCTGAAGACAAGATCCACACACCTCAATGGACATGGAGAGGAAAAGCTGGTGCCAACCTTCACCCCTATGTTCTAGTGTCTTTGATATGGGAAGGTACTATGCAGGTTACCAAAAGAAAAGCATAAACAGCAACCAAGCCATAACACCTTGATCTACAATCTATGCTGCCTGAAAAATATGCTAGGGCAATGCTGGCACAAAAACTTGTGGGAGTAACCAACCAATGACTAAATATCCATTTCACAAAATGGAACCCATACCTGATACTGTTCAGATGATCAAGAACCAGAGACAAACAACCCAGAGACCTAGGGTAAAACCAAGCCTACTCGTCTAAAAAAAGTAACAGTAAAATGATTTCTAATAATATTCTGCTATATTAGATCAGTGCCTTACTTAACCAGCATTAGAGAAGCTTCCTTCTCCTGCAGATGGAAACAAATAGAGAGACCCAGAGCCTGACACTATGTAGAGAGGGACCCTGGAACACATAGCTCTAAATGGGATGTCTCCATCAAATCCATCCCCTTGGAAGAAGAGAAAGACACAAGGAGAACAAAGTTCTCTCCATCAGCTGTGCAAAGTTCATATGAACTCATAAGAGACTGAAGCAGTAGTCACAGGGCCATCATGGGTCTGCACCAGGTCCTCTGCATGTATGTTGTAGCTTTCAGCTTAGTGTTCTTATGGGACTTCTGAGGGTGAGAATGAGTGGGTCTCTGATTTTTGTGATTTTTCTTAGGGTCTTTTCCTTCTGTTGGTTTGTCTTGTCCAATTTTGATGGGATGGTTTTTTGTTTTATCTCATTGT